>CM034703.1:94502433-94559125 GCA_020142125.1 Phrynosoma platyrhinos
TTTAATGTTGTATGGATTTAATATATTTTTAAGGGGGGGTGATATGTTTTTTGTATTATACGGGACTGAATTTTTAAATTGTAAGCCGCCTTGATAGCCTTGGCTAAAGGCGGGATATAAATAAAATGTTATTATTATTTATTATTATTAAAAAACCAGCTAGACAGAGGTTGGATGGGTGCAGAAAGCCTTGGTTAAATCCATAACATTTTTAATACTTGAAGAAATGATATATTTCCCCCTCCCCACCTGAGACATATGGGATTTTGACTTACTTGCAGCTGTTTGCTTAAGGAATACAAACCAGATTTTCTTGAACTTTTGTATAGATCCGTTTTCAGTGAACAGCTCGTCTGAAACTGCTGTGGCATTTTTAAAAAAATGTGTTCGTGATTATCTCCGAGATCAGAACTGGAGACTTTCCATGTTTGACAAGACGTTCACCATAAGGTCATGGTGGTGGTGTGCCTTGATAAGTTATTTCTGACTTATGGCGACCCTAAGGAGACCCTATCACAGGATTTTCTTGGCAAGTTTCTTCAGAGGGAGTTGCCATTGCTGTCCTCTGAGGCTAGAGGGTGTGACTTGCCCAAGGTCACAAAGTGGGTTTACATGGCCAGGAAGGGATTTGAACCCTAGTTCAACACTAGACCATACTGGCTCCCCACAATACTATACATATTTCCATGCAGTAATCCATTGACCTTAGCAGGAAAATCTATAACTCAGCACGTCAGTTAATGTGTTAGTTCCAAGTTCTGCTGAGATCTAGTTAAAATAAGCTATTCAAAGCTTGTATGATATTGGTGGTGGTGGTCTAATTTTCTGCGACCATGTGCTGTTAGCTGTGTATTCTGTCAAATAATTATTAGTTATTGTATTGTATATTCATGCCCAGCCTAGAGTTGGCAAAGACAGAAGGCATCCATTGAAAGACTTATCTGTCATAATGTTTTTCCTTTTTTACAGGGCTGCAGGTATTGGACTTCTTGTTGTGGTTCTTGCAGCTTTAGTGATCATTGGCTGTTGGTATTACAAAAAGCGCAGGGGTTATAAAAACCTTTTGGTAAGGTTTTTGGCTTTTGACTTTCTATACTACCCTGTTGGGGATTACATTTACTGCTACAGATGGCCTATTAGACTGAGGAGGTTGGGACAGTGGCTAATTTCTAGGAAAACATGTTCTGAGACTCAAGTCATCCACACTTTCTGATCCAGAAGTCCTTCTTAACCTCTTAATCTCTATGCATAAGAACACAGTAATTTAAAAATAATAAATCCATGAAGCAAACACACCCTGTTTAGAGGGACTCCTGTCTGCTCTCACTGGATATATTCAAAGGTCAAATATAGACATATGAAACAGATGTTAGAGCTGAGCTCTAGCCATTTTTAAATCTTTGTATGAGCTATACCAATGTACATGACAATCTAAAAATGTTCTACATTAATATAGTGGGATGGTGCACCCCAAAATGGCTTATTGATTTAGTATATTTATTTCCTGCATTTACTCCATCATGGAATTGAAAGCATTCTACATGAGGGTCACAGTTGCCTCCCATTCAGACATACACAAATCTGCTTAGCTTCAGCAGCAGGCATGTAGTACTCTGTCAGAGCAAGGAAAACCCACTTTCATACATAATATGAAGAGGACATTCATATATGCTCCTCACCTATTTGTGAATAATAATGCAGGGTTGACTGTAGAAGATAGATGGGAGGAGCATTCTAGCCTGTGTAGTTTTGAAATTGGCATTACAGACAAAGTTAACCAATAAGCACAGATGCAAGTTGTTGCCATCAAATCAACTTCAATTTGTGGCAACCATATGAATGAGAGACCTCCAAGAGCCTTTGTCATCAATAGGCCTGCCCAGGTCTTGCAAATTCAGGGCTGTGGCTTCCTTGACTGATTCAACACATTTATAGTGGTGTCTTCCTCTTTTCCTACTGTTGTCCACTTTACCGAGCATTATTTTTTCCAGATGCTAGACTCATGCACAAAACCACTTAGACTGGCTCCTCTGTCCTCATTTTTCTTGTCTCTTTTTCCTATTCTCTTCCCTTCTGCCTTGTCTGTCTGTGCTACAGAGTAAGAACTTTAGAATGGCTACTATGAAGACATCAGAAGGCAACAGTGCCTTATTGGGCTCCAAGTTGGCTTTGCAGGAGTACAACAGCAACTGCAACCATGTGGTAAGAAGAGTGTTTCTCCTCATGTCTTATAAATCTTTTTATGACAGCCAGAGATCACAGTTCTTCTGAAAGCTACATGCTGTACTGTTACACAGAGACAGACAGAACTTTATGGTTAGGGTGAATGGCCCTTTCTGGCATGCAGCCCTTATGAAAGCCACAACAATAATAAATCATGAGATCTCATAATGTAACTTACCCTCTAGGAAATGTGACACACAAAGTCTATCTTATGATTAAATTACAGGGGGAAAAAATCTTAGAAAGTATAGCTGAGTGAAACTACTTTTAAAAGTTTGCACTGCAGGACAAGCAATCCTTAGTGTGCTTTCCCAGAACATGCATTATGTCAAAAAATTCAAGGATATTGTGAAGGAAGGTCTTTAAATTTGATGAAAACTCATTAAGCATTTTGAATTATGTGAGACATCACATCAATGTTCCTTTTGCAAAAACCAGTCATTTTATGTAAGGGTGGGTAGGAGATCTTGTATCTGTCTGTCAGACAGACAGTCCTGGTAGATTCTTCTCCCTGAAAGAGAAATTGCTATCACTGGACTGTATGAGCAGGAGATACCATTGTATATTTTTTAGGAAAGGGAGCTACTATGTCTATGTATGTTTGTGTATGTGATGTGATGTTGTGCTAATTCGTAGATGTTGTGTTGCTGCATGTTGCTACCTAAATTTTTACATAATCTGCTGTCATATATAAAGTGCTATTGTACATTTGTGTGCTTTATGTTCCTGCATATATTAGCCTAATGTTATCACATCAGTATCCCACTCGTGCTAAAGTTACTAACTTGTTTTTTTAAATAAAAAGTTCAGTTCCTTCAATTCCTCCCCAACAGCTGTGATCCTGAAGAAAAGTAGCTTTGGGCATCTGGTTTACCTTGAGATTGAAGTACATGCATCTGGGCTGGTGGAAGCAGGCTTACCTGGTCCTTCCTACCTGCAGTAGTCTTTTGGTTCTCCTGAACACGCTTCCTGACATGGAGTGTCAAGGAATGCTGCTGAAAGGGATGGGCTGTTGTACTAGATAAGAAGTATTCTCTTAAAATTGGGCAGAAATGGTTGAAAATGCTTAAAGAGTTGTCATCAACTTTTTGTGAGGCAAGCCCTTCCATCCACTGAAGGAAAATCTTGGACTCAGCCTTAGTTAAAACAGAAGGAAAATGGCAAACTTTTGAGACTGAATGTGTCCTTCTGAGCAAACATCTGGTCTCACCAGTGTAATTAGGGTTGCAATAATATGGGCAATTATTAATCAATTAGATCTGATCAAATTTTGGTAAACATATGCATCTAATGTCAAACACAAAATCATTTTTAGGATTAACTACATAAGAGATTTCTTAGCTATTTTTTAAAAGAAAAGTTCCCCATGATAGTGACAGGAACCTTTAAGGAATACTTTACATATTAATGTGGGTCAGGGGTCGGCAACATATGGCCTGCGGGCTGGGTGTGGGCCATGGGGGCCTTGGGACCAGCCCGTGGCCGGCCCCGCCGCCACTGCCCCGCACTTGCGTGCGGGCGCCATTTTGGTGTCCACAATGGCGCCCATGCTTGTGCACGCATGTGCGCGAGCACGGGTGCCATTTTGGAAGGCCACAGCACGCCTGCGCCAGGCGAATTCGCCTGGAGCAGGCACGCTGTGGCCTTCCTTGGGCCCTGGCAAGGCCACAGCGCGCCTGCTCTGGGCGAATTCGCCCGGCGCACGCACGCTGTAGCCTTCCAAAATGGTGCCCGTGCTTGTGCAAGCATGTGCACGGCGGCAGGCGTCGTGCGCATGCGCACGGGGGGAAGCACAAGCGCAAGCGCACCCGGCCCCCGCGCCATTTCCCCCCCTCTCCCGGCCCCCCGGCAACAAATGTTGCCAACCCCTAATGTAGGTAATTAAAGTTTGTTAATATTTCTGTGATATGATTTTTCCCTCACTTAGTTTCCATTCATGCAGGTACCTGATGCTCCACCAGCTTATGACAAGATCTCTACCAGCCCATTGCCACCACCTTATACACCATGAAACAGGAACGGAGATATCAAATCCCTTTTTAATTGCATACACTGTCTTTAATTTCTAGCAGTACCTGACAGTGGGAAATGCATACAATTATGAATGGTTCTAGAAACCATTGGTGCTTAAGAAAACCCAGCTGTTCCCTATTGCATGAGGTGCTTAAGGCACTGATGTCACAGCCTTTGCATCTTTGCTCTACATGTATGGAATTATTTAACCTAAGATATACAGTCTGAAATTATGTACCAGGAAAACTACCAAGCATAATAAAGATTAAAGAACAAGAACCAGTCTTCCTGAGATCTATGATGTTTTAAAGAAGCAGTGTCCCATGGAGTATTCGAAAACTCATGCTCCCAGCTTCTTTCTTTCAGTAAGTCTCACATGTGCTACAAGATCCATTGCATAGTGATATCACATGGATTCCACTATTCTTTTGGACATTTTACTAAAAATGCAGTGCCATTTTCTCAATATTGAAGACCTATCTGCCATCAGACAGCAAGCCTAAAAATGAAACATTAGTTTCTTGCGCTTCAATTTCTCATCTATTGTTTTCATTGCCAAAAAAAGTCCCACCTGCCTTCTCTGACCAGTCCAGAACTGCAAGTCTAACTAGATGTGAAGGCAGCAAGACTAATCACAGATTGCATTAAATCTGTAGACAGTATATGCACATTGGTTACACAACTGCATGATAGGTGCTGAACTCCTCCTCTCTCTTTGCATTTCAGTTCCAAATTCCATCTCCCCATTTCTGTTTTTTGTTGTTACAGTTGGACCTCTGTATCCACAGATTCTGCATTAAACATATATATATATATATATATATATATATATATATATATATATATATATATATATATAATCCAAAAAGCAAACCTTGATTTTGCCATTTTATATAAGGGACACAATGTCACTACACCATTGTATTTAATGAGACTTCAGCATTCATGGATTTTGGTGTCCCCATGGTGACCTGGAACCAAATCAATACCAAAGGCCTACTGCATTTGCTGTCAAGTCAGCTTCATGCAGCTGACCCTTTTAGGAGAAAAGACAGCTACTGTGGGGTTTCGGAAAGAAAATATGGGTTGATGAAAGTAAGTACCTTATTGTGAATATCCTGTTCTTTTGAAACCACATTCACAGGTGATTTACAACAATACAAGTTTGACATAGGCTGCATCCGCACTGGAGAAATAATTCAGTTTTGTACCACTTTAACTGTAATGGCTCAATGCTATGGAATTCTGGGATTTGTATTTTTATGGGATATTTAGCCTTCTCTGTCAGAAAGCTCTGTTGCCACAACAAACTGCAAATCCCAGAATTCCACAGCTTTGAGCCACAGCAGTTAAAGTGATGCCAAACCGGATTATTTCTCCAGTGCAGATGCAGCCTCTGTCATGAAATACAACTAAAAATAACTGGTCAGAGTAAAATGAAACAATCAAATAATAATAAGCAGCTAAAAATCAAGACATTCACATTATCTACCAGGCTTTATAGAAGTTCAATGGGAAAAAATATGGTTTTACATTTTTGACAAAAGGAGCTTAGAGCAAGAGCCAAACACAATAAAACGGGGAACATCACCAGACCTTAATGCTCTTATGAAATCAGCTATGTTCAGGGTTTGATGCCACCGCTTCCAATATGCTTTTGACCTTATAATGCCTTTAAAGACCTTATAGTTCCTTACCTAGATGGCTTTATCATGTGGTCAGATGCAATCAAGCAGCACTGAAGAGAATAGAAATGGGAAAATCCAATGCTCAGTCACATCTTTAGCAGTCTCTAACATTATCTGTCTTATAAAGCTCATAGTGTAGTTTATAAAGGGAAAAAAGCAATCTATCCATGGATGTGAATCTGGCAATACCAGTACTAAAGATCAGGCTGCAATCCCATACACACAAACTGCCATCTCATGCACACAAACAAAACTCATTAGTTCTGAATTTTTTTTCCAATTTGGTTTCCATTCTGGACAACTACAGTAATGAGGACAGTTGTAATAACAACCAGGAAGAGGGTTCAAAACAAACTTGGCCTTTGAAAAATGATACCAAGCATGAGCATTATCGTTAAATTATATTTTTGAATTGACATCATTTTTTAATTGTGAACAATTCATAAGAAAGCTTTGCAGATTGCCTTTGAACATGCCACGTGAAACCTTAGCACCTCAGAGACTGTATTAGGTGAAAGACATTAAACAATCAGCTCATACTATGTATATTAGAGATGAGCAACTGTGGAAGGATAGGGGGCTGCATTAGCTCCCGAGGAGACTTTGGAGGGCTATACCTGCTCCCACAATTTAAAAAAATAAATAAATGTTTTTGCCCCTAAATGCTTCTGGGGGTTTAGGGCATGTTCACCATGCCTTGGGTTTCAAAAAGCCCGCTCCTGGGCCTAAATTGTTTTGAGGGGGGCTGAAAAATGTGGTAGAAATGCACCCCATGCCCCTTAGTGGATATTTTGGAGCATTACAGGACAATAAAAAAGCTTTTTAAAATTTTTGCAAAAATAGTTTATGGTCCCTGGGGAGATTTCTAAATATGTTGGAAATACCATTCATACTCCCTAAAATACATTTGGGAGCATCCTAGAGAATAAATATTCTGGGCTGCACTTTGCCCACCCCTGATGTAGATAATAAAAGTAATGCTGGTGCAGCTGTTTGTTCATATACTATCACAATTATCACCAAAGCAAGTCAAGAGGAGATAATATGTAGGCAACACTAATGAACAAACTGATAGAGGACAAGAGATAATTATTTTGTAAAGTATTTTGATCTCTGCAAATCACAATCTTGTGCTTTACAGAGTTACAGCCTGGGTGCGAGAATTGTTTCCTCTTTTATTATTCAGTGTGGGTAATGAGGCGGCTTCATTTACCAGCAACAATATAACTGTGTAATCCACAGGATTGTACATTGATCACAAGATCTAGTATGAGCCTGATTCAAGTGATTTGGAAAATAGCTGTGTGCACTCAGTCTGATTTTGAAGCTCAGTGCAGAGAGCTGCACCTTTGAGCAAACCAATGACTATCACTGGAAATCAGTGACCAGCAATAACTTTTTTGTGTTAGAACCAGAGAACGTCTGCAAAAAGTCATAGGCCTTTAAGGAGGAAAATCTATCTGGCAAATATCACACAAGCATATGGATTCTTGTGCTATGCACCTTTAAATTTTGTGTGTGTGTTGTTTTTTTTAAAGGGAGTTGCAAATAAATAATTTGATAGAATATTACAAAATTTTCAGGGGCAACTGTCCCTTCAAAGATCAAGCCTACCAAATTTCAGAATAGTGGAGAATTTCTTTCTGCAAGGAGTTTTGGACAAGATTAAGTTTTATAGTTTTGGGTTTTCAAAAAAAAGCGTGCATTTATCCCCTATCATTTTCACAAGCATTTTAATTAAAATTCATTTAGAACAGAGGTGGCTCTGGTATGAAAATCAGGATTGGTGTAGATGCAGAATATTGAAATTTAGCTTGTGTGTGATTTGTTTCCTCTTACTTTCTTCTACAGGTTTTGGAGGCAATCTGTACGAAAATGGCATACCCTGTTTAGATATCTCTAGGCAAGAAACTTCCAGATTTTTCAGGCTAAGGCATTTATAATCAATGGAAAATAGTTTAATAATTTTTGTTTGTCTTCTACTAAATTAGCACCAAAGTCACAAAAAGTTTGAGGGGGGGAGTGTATGTAGAGCATACAGTGGTATAGGCGGAAGATTTGAACATACAGCGTTTTCCAAGCAAACACCAATGGTGAACACTCCCAAGTCCCACAGACGCCACCAGGTTTCAATTTTTCCGCTCTTGGAAAGGAGAACTACAAAAAGCAATGAACACTGCATTAGTTCCGCAATATATTATGAGTATTTCAATCTTCCTCCTCCAAAGCACTGATATTGGAATACACTGGTAAAATAATTCACCATGATTGAAACAAGGATGGGAATCATGCCACTCTCCACATGTTGTTGATTTGCAACTGGTAGCATTTTTCAGTTGGCTGTGCTAGCTGCAGCTTCTGGAAGATGTAGTTGAGCCACATCTGAAGGGCTGTAAAATTCCCATCATTAGATCAGAAGCTAAATTTACCAGTCGCTCTATAGTCTTCTTCCTCCTCTCTCCCAGGGTTTTCATTTGTTAGTCTAGAGAACTGCTACTAATCCCAGGCAACATAGCCAAAGGTGAAGAAAGATGGAAATGGCAATTCAACAAGCATTCTCTGCCTGCGATTTATTTAAAGAGCTTGGGGAGAAATGGAGAAATACCCGTCTCTCTCTAACTCCACATTGCTAATACGTCTTCAGGAATGTTCAGATGTGGTTAATTTTCTGAGGCTCCTCACTTTGGTAGAGACACCCCCTGAATCTGTCTTGAATCATTACAATTTAGTTTTGGATCCAGGGACTCATTCAAATCTAAACCACATCCCTAACAGCCAAATCGAACAGGCTTCATTTCACAGTAATCATAACTACTGTTCTGTCATCATTTTCTGAGGACAAAGCAAAGCAGCAGCAGATAGGAAATGGCAGTAAACAGGGGTCAAATGTTTAACAGTCAATGTTAAGGATTTTCTAATGGAGTCCTCTTCAAAGTGGTGGTCCAAGGACCAGTGCCAGAATCTGAACCATTGTTTGATGGACCCTGGTGAGCTTCTAGGAAAGAAAGAAACAATTGTAGACAATGGGCACAAATATGGTACCAGTCCTTGGCACTTTTGGGGGGAAATAACTGCTGCCTCCCCCCAAAACTGTTAAGTTGAGGAGCACTGTTCTAATGGACCCTTTCACTACCCCGACAAACAGCAACCATTATATAAAAAATAGGCACTAGTGACAGATTTATGGACTACTAATATACATCTTTTTGGCTGTGGACACACATCTTTCTTAGTAGCTAGGGGAATGTCCCGATTTCTAAATTTCTGGGAATGATACCTGGGATGATATCAGTGACATGCCCATTTTCTCCTTTTCCTCAATTAAGGTGCTTTAAAGGTCAAGATAAAGGCACCACTTTTTTCTCCAACTACTGGAGAGCTGACAGCAAGTAGAGTTAATCCATGAAACACTTCGTTTCATGAACAGGGGCTCTAAATCTCAGGGGGGTTGCAGACTGCCAGAAATAGTGCAAATGGAGTCCACTTTAAGGGTTAGGGCTAGTGCTAGGGAATCATGGGAATTGTTTTTTTCTGAGACATTGAGCCTTCTCTGTCAGAGAGCTCTGGTGCCACAATAAAATACAGTTCCCATGATTCCCTAACCCTTAAAGTGGACTCAATTTGCACTATTTCTAGCAGTCTGCAACCCCCCTCAATTCCCTATCTGTAAAACTGACACTTTGGAAGGTTTACCACACTATATAACTATTCTGGGGACAAATCACTATAAAATCCTAAGCATTTTATCTTTAATCATGTTCAACAACAAAAGACTTTATCAACAGTCATTTACCACAACATAACTATTATACTGCTCATTGTTTAGTATGACACCTGAGATGGAAAATAATCAGTCAAGAAAAAACAGTTTAGGTTAGCCCAACTGAGCCACGTAGTTAAAAATTGCCAAATAGAGTCTGCAAATGTGGGCCTTCCAGTGTGAACAAATATTATTTACAATTGCTTACAATTCTATCTTTCCTAAACTGTTTTCCAAACACTTTTAAGACTTGCCTTCACTGATCTAAGTTCACTGCTATAAGAAATTCACATTCCAAATTAAGAGTTTTATGAAAAGAAAGGTTCCTGTGCTTGTTATTTAACTTAGTTCCTTAACATTCAGAATCTTGAATTTAGGCACATAATTTCCTTCATTCTAAAATCACCATAAGACATTCTAGAGATTTTGCTTATTCTTCCTCATACAGTGCACATTTCTGCAGAGAATATGATTATTAACAAGAAAAATTTTGAATCTTCAAATAGGGCCAACTATCTAATTCTTCTGCCTCACAAGAACTGTGGGCTACTCAATCCTGTTGACTGTTTTTGCTAGAATGGCTTCATTTTTCAGAGTTTTGGTTTCTGCGTCTTATGATCAAAGACAAAAAAACTGATCTTTTAATGAATTAATTGATATCTTTCAATAAATAAAAAGCTGTTCAGTCAAACATGGTAAATTTCCTGTTGGAAGTGATAGTTCTCACACTTACTGGCAATGGTGAAACAGTGCAAAGAACCTCTGACAGCCATGATTTTAAAAGTTGGGGAAGATGTGGACAACAGTTTAAAGAACTGTAGGTTCGTCTTTAAGTAAGTGTGCTTAGGCTCACAATCTCTTTGAAAACCCCAGTACCTTAAATTTATTAATACACATACATAGATAACCTTAGGCTATCAAGTTTCTCCACGGTGACACTGATACAGTATTATCAAGCAGAAATACAGCAACTTTGTTTATTATTACATGCAGATTCTTCTGCATTATTGCTAAACAGTACACTTCTCCAAAATTACTAAAATACTTAAAAAACTATACATTATGTAAACAAAACATAAATAAGACAGAGTAGTTCTTTTTACACATAGTTTAGTACATATTGGTAGGGAATCAGGGATATGTACAATTTTACAGAATAGACTGCATTTTTACAACGCATAAATATGCTTTAAAAAACAGAAACAAAGCAAATTTGCAAAAAAACTGTACTGTTTATAAACAAGGAAAATGTCTAAATTTTGAAAAGAAACATATTCCTGTAAATGTGGTAAGCAAGAATGAAACACTGCTTTCTTCAACATGTCTCAACAGATGGTCTTTTTAACCATTTTCATTACCCAAGCCCCCAAAAAACAAAATCCACCTTTGAAAGCATCGGTGTGAAAAGTATTCTAAATGGTGTTTTCTTAACCATATTTTTAAAAGGGAAAACTAAAAACAGCAGCAATGTAATATGAAGCAATTTTTAAATAATCAACTACAGCCTTTTGCACAAAAACTGTTGGTCATGTGATAAATGCTCTGAAATTTGAACATGTAGAACTTTCCAGTTAATGGCAACCTGGACAAGTAATACATATGACATGCGCAGGATCCTGGCTCCATTCAACTTATGAATTCTGAGTGGATGCAAACAGTCCTGTGCCCTTTCTGACAGATTCCATCTGCATAAAATTGCCTTCACGTGCCTCGGGTTCATGTACATGAGCCCCATGTGCGGTATGTTTCAAACCACATAAGCAATTAAAAAAACAATTATAAATTAAAGGTGTACACAAAAGAATGCCCCAACATTTTAACGGCTCATTTACTCTAAGTTCAAGATGCAGCTGTGTCTGGTACACCTATGCTAGAGTTCAAAAAATTAGGGAAGACAACAGCAGGACTCTTGCTTGTGGAAACTATGTCAGGAGATAACGATGGAGAAGTTTTTGATGTTGGAGTTTTTATAGCATTTAAAATTGCTCCTTCTGGGCTCACCATAAGTTTTTTGATAGACGTATCTAGATGCAGTACAGATGTATTGCCTTGCAGCTGTGAATTACTAGTGTGAGTTACACCAACCAACGATGGTTTAGCTACAGAAGTAGATGGGGCGACTGTTACCAAAGATGTAGATAGCGTTGTTGCAAAAGATGGAGTGCTTGGTTTTGGAGCACTGTTCACTACCTGCGGTGTCGGATGCACAACAGGCAGTGGGTTTGTAGTCCCAAGGGAATTTACAATTTTGGTAAAGCTTTTCAAAGGTTGCTTTGATGGCTGCCAACTTAAAGTATTACTGGACACTTGTGTAGTTCTCTGGGGAGACGGGGCAGCATGGGAAACACCTTGAAACCCATGACCGTTACTAACCGTTAAAAGAGGCCCAAGTTTTGGATTTGTAGAGATGAGAAGGACGTGGCTGCCAGCTCCAAGCCCCTGAGGTGGAACAATGAACCGAGTCCCGCTGATCATTATCTGAGTTCCAGGTGCCAAAGGTGTACAAGTGTTAATAATTATTTTCTGTTGAATACAAGTCTCATTCAACTGTCCTCCTATGTTACTACCTATTGAAGGTGAAATGGGAACAGTTTGAGCAGCAGAGGCACCAGGAGCACATGTGAAAACAGGAACTGGTTTTACAAAATTAGGAGGCAGCAGCTGGCAAGGCAGGGGAACTAAATTTGAAACATTAATTACTTTACCTGTATTTGGTGTATTAGGGGGCAATACAGTTTGAGGTTTTTGAGCACTCCTGTTTATTGGCACTGCAGCTGGAATTCCTGGTGACTGAAACTGGACCAGTGTAGACTGTTGACCTTTTGAAAGGGGCATACACTGTGCAGCAGATGGAGCTGCTGGCAACTGAGGGACAGTGTGCATCACTTGAGGGGCACCATTCACAGGTCCAGGCAAGGCAACTGTAACTGGCAACTGAAAGCTAGATGTTAAATTTGGATGACATGCTGCTGGCTGACTAGTTGATATCAGAACAGATGAAGCAAGGTGTCCTGTTTTCACTGTTGAAATAGCCATAGTGTTTCCAACATTAGAGGTACGCAGTTGAGTATTTCCAACTGGCGTTATTTTTGCTGAAGTATCTATTCCGCCAGCCAAGACAGTAGGCCGTGCTCCAGTAGTAGGGCCACTCAATGCCACAGAAGTAGGTTCTAAACATACATTTGTTGTTACTGTGGATACATTTGCTGCTCTTGTTGTAGCATTTGGAGACTCTTTGAAAGACGTAACACTCTGACATGTCAAATTTGAACATACAGGAACCAGAGTACTACTTGTTGGCAATGGCAAAGTTACACCATTTTTCTCTTCTGCATTTTTTGAAGCTGCAGGCTGCATGATGTTAATTGGTGGGACACTCTGAACATTACCTGTGCTGTTTATAATTGCCTGACCAATGTTAAGTCCTATTTTCACATCTTTTATCTGAGAAACCGTTGGCGACGTATTTACTTTCATTGAAGTCCCCACAGAAGATGGAATAAGAACTAATTGAGGCTGCTCTGCACTTTTAACATATGTTTTGCCCATGGAAGGAGAAAAGGTCTGCTTAAATGAATCTGCAGTTAAAGTGGTGTTTGAATGAATAGTGGCAAGTGGAGTATTAATGAAAACCACTTTTTGTGCAGTTGTGCCAGTGCATGTTGAAGCAGGGATCAGATTGACTCCTGCAGGTCCACAGGCAGGAAGAAGTGGGGGATTTGTGACCAACATAAGTTTCTGAATCTGAGCACCACTCACCACATTTCCACTGGTTATGGGCATGGATTCAGGCTGAGTAACAGAATATTTTGTACAATTTATACTGACTTGTTGATTTATCAAAGGAGCCTGGGTAGAGCACGCTGTATTCTGCCCAATATTTCCTGGAGAAATGCTAGCTGCATTAGCACAGCTGTTTGGTGATGGTGGTGGCACGACAATTTTAGATGACATAGGAGCCAAGAAGTTAGGGGGGGATACGTGTACAGTTTTTTGCAAACCATGACCTATGGTACCACTGTTAAGAGGCTGTCCAAATGCAATGGTCATGTTTTCCCCCACTGCTTTATTTACACTAGCAGGAAGAGATGTAATGGAAACAGAAGTTGTCGGAGACGACTGAATAAGTGCTGGAAAACTAGATATGGCTGTTGTTACACCTGAAGAGTTTGACAATTGTGTGGATTTTGGCACTAAAAATGTCTGAAGCTGAGGTGCATATGTGAAAACAGAATTTGGGGCTAAGTTATTTGGGGATATCTGGTCTGAATTTGTCTGTACTTTAACAATTCCTGTGTTCCCACCTCGAGTTGTAACAAGGATTGACTGTGAATCTCTGATACAGATTGTTTTCAGTTCTTGTTTAGCTTCACTGACATCAGCACTTTTTTGAGGAGATGCTAATCTTGGGGAGGAATTGCTGGTGCAAACAGAAATGCTCTGTGGTAGTGTGGTTGTCAAAGTCTGAACTGCTGAGGAAACAGTAGGTGAAGCAACAGGAGATGAGGCAGCTGAAATGACAGTCTTAGTTTTAGTAGCCTCACGGTGGCTCATTTTCATTACTGTAGCTAATATATTACCTGTGGGAACTACAGAAGGCAATGCTGGAAATCTATTGCCAATATTAGCTCCTTGTGCCAAATGTGTAGTATTCTTTTTAAAGTCTGTGCTGGGCAGAAAGGTGGCAGCAGCATTGACAGGTGAAGCTGGAAGGACAGGTGCTAAAGTAGTGTTGATAGCTGTTGGCTGGGGAAGAGAGATGCAATGCTGTTCAGTAGTCTTTTGCTGCAATGATGAGATTTCTTTTGCCCCACTTTTACTGTCTCTGTGATGGATAAGAAAATTTTTAGGCAAAATAAGGACTTGCTGCATGATTTTCTCACCTGCAGTCTTCTCTCCCAGTTTACCATCACCCACGGGCTGCACCTGAATTTTCACTGAATTATTATGCAAGTCTATTGGCACACAGTGGCCACCTGGCATTTTGTACAATACTTGTAAAGGATTCTTTGAACTGGTCTGGCAGGGCAACATTGGCTTGACTGGGGAGGTACCTATAGTTGACATAATCAGTTTTTCAGAAGTAGAAATGTTTCTGCCTACATTGGGTGGCAGCTGACTTGTTAAGGTCACTTTGTTCCCAATATTCTTAGCAAGCAAGGCCTGGATGGGTTTGGTCCCTTTTATTAAATTTGGTGTTGAGGCTGGAGTATCCATCACGTCTGTTGATTCTGAAAATGAGGACTCTATTTGCTTATTCAAACAATCATCTATTGACAGGTCATTTTCTATATTATGGGCTGTAGTATCACTTGTGCTTAATTTAAGCCGTTTCCTTGGTGAAAACCCATTTGTGCTATCATCTAAGCAACTGTTTTGCTTAGACTGGCGTTTAACAGATTTAGGCACTATCTTCTGTATTTCTCTACAAGTCAGTTCTTTTCTCAACGGTCTGGATTTTCCTGTAGCAAGATTCATTTCTGATAGTTTCATGTCATCTAGAAGAAATAGCAAAGAAGAAAGTGTCTTTAAAAAAACTAGTTTTAAACACTTATTAATTTACTACTGCTTTAATATCAAAATATACTTTTGATGCAGCTAGAAAAGGTTCTGATAGTACTATAAATTTTTCATCAAGAATATGTTAATTAAAAGGTTCTTAATACAGTAGCCTAATTTACATCCAATTTCATTTTCAAACATATCCTGAATAGGAATAAGGCTTTGTTAGCAACTAAAATTGAGAGTGTTTGTCTAAAGGGAAAAATGTAATAAATATATGTTTTAACTATCAAGATTTCTGCAGTATAAGGTCACATTGTTTTAGTAAGTAAATCTTCTACTAGAATTGCAATGTATGAACATCTCACTGGGCATCCTAAGAGGGTGAAAAGTTTTGGCAAGAATCCCAGTCAAACACCAGAGCAAGACTATTATAGCATATCATCTTTTTTTATAGAGAAGGTACACACTGTTATCTTGATTTTATGCATTGTTTTATGTTGAATGTTTCATTGTTGTACACCACTATGAAATCTATGAATATAAGCAGTTTATAAATATTTGCAAATAAATAAAATAGAAGTACATACAGTGCCAGTGTCTTCTCTGACTCCAAATCTAAGAACTCACTTTTGGAAGGGAGACGGAAAAGAAAACAGGTGGTGCTAGAGCCCTGTCTGAGTGTCTTTTTCCATTGGGGATTAGAACTATATCTTTTACCTACTTCTAACACAGCGCTAAATTAAAGCTAAGTTATTAAATTTAGGGGAAGAAAAGGCAACTGCAGCAGATCCTCCTCTCACGGTTGGAATTACAAACAAAGTATGAATAGAACTGTTCTGATCTCTTGTTCAAAGTGTAAAAAATAAGAAGAGCTCAACTGAATAAGATTAAAGAATGATCTAGTCCAGTGTTCTGTTTCCATGGTGGTCAAACAGTTGCCTACAGGTAGCCCAACAGCTAAGTAGGTGTACAACATTATTCTCCTGCTTGTGTTCCCCAGCAACTGGGACAGAGAGGCATGCTGCCTCTATTAATGGACAGAATATATATTTATCATGACTAAATAATAACCACTTTATGATAAACACATTGATAACCATTTTGATTATGAATCTGTTACGCTTTTAAACGTGGCAGTCATCACTGCAACTTATAATAACAAATTCCAAAATTTGACTATGTGCTGTATGAATATGTCCTTTCCTTCCTTTCATCCATTCTGAATATCCCACTATTTAGGTTCAATAGACAAACCTGGATTCTCTACATTCATTTTGTCAACACCATGCATAATTTTATACACCTCTGTCATGTCTGTACAGTTATATTATTCTCAAAACTAGAGAAATTAGTATATACAAAACAATTAAATCTTATACCATTCAAACTTTGGTTGAGTAAAATAAGAACCCACATATAAGCATGGAATAACACTTCTTGTCAGCTTTCACAATGACTAGCAAATATACCTACCTGAATCTCTGTAATCCCTTTTCAGAAACTCAGTGTGCTCTGAAGAGTCACTGGTTAATACTCTGGAAACTTCTTTGCCAGTATTTACTTCACCATCCTCATTAGTCCACTGTTCTCTCATATATTTATCATGATCTGGCTGCCTTTTGAAGTCATCATAGTCCTTCTTTAATCGAGACCTTCAATAAAACATCAGAGATAAGAATAAAACTGGCAGCTTTGAATAATTTTTACTAGAAAAAGATCTAGTCACACTTTTATCTGCAGCCTTCATTGGTTCAAAGTTAGAGGTGTGGAAATTAGGGTTTCATCCATTCCTTATTGCAATTATAAGTATGATAACTGGTGCTGACTTCTTATATTTCACATTATTAAAAAGAACTCAATTAATTACCTGTTTCTTTGAAAAGCTTTCATTAGTTTTGGTTCCCATGGTAACAATTCATTTAGCAGTCGTATCAGAGTACAGTGTAGTTCTTTTACAGCTTGCTTACGCTGATACCACCTTCCCTGCATATATGAAAATACCATTATTATTGTAGTACATTTGTATGTAACACAGGTATATTTTTGCACTAAATATGTACATTAAGGCAGCATGCTTTTCTCTGTCTTATAGTAAAACTAGGCAGTACTTTTTTAGTTTTCCCAGTAAAAAATAAAACAGGAGAAAAATATGCAACAGATAAATGGTTGTGAAGTTATTTACTTTATCAGCTAAGAAAGTAAAAGGGTAGATTTTCCTGCCTATAAACATAAGCCTTCCATTCAGTGACATTAGACTATGAATACGTGTACATAAATATGTATCACACTGCACACAACTGACCTGTTTAAAGAAAATGGTTTAAAAATCATATATTACAAGCTAAAATGAAAACAATTTTATTTAGTTAATTAGTTGTGAAATAAAATATCTGAAAAACTTTGAACTATTAATTACGAGCATATTTTCCTAGGACAAAGCAAGTCTCAAGGCAGCTTGCTGGTCTGAAAACAGGCTTAAGACATAATGCTTAACATAAAACAAAAATGTTTTTACTCAGGCAGGCTTTTTAATATATAATCATGACAGAGTGGCTTTTATATGGCGTGCGTGTTTTAGTCATGTTTTTAACTTTTGTATGTTTTATGTTAATTTTATACTGTTTTAACTAAATTATTTCAATTGATTTTACATTTTTATTGGAAAGTTTTTAAAAATGTTTTTATCTTGTGACCCACCTTGAGTCCCTTTCTGGGAGAAAGGTGGCATAAAAATGAAATTAAATGAAATAAACAAAAATGCATTGGTCCTGGAAATACATCTCAGAGAAGGTACTGTGGGTTACCATTTCTTGTGGGCAGAGAGGATGGATCCACAGACAGAAAAGGAGGCTTGTCCCAGAAGCTTCTCTGTTGCAGTGGTAAAAGTCTTTGTCACTATCCCTCCTTCATCAGTGGGGAAGGAGGGCAAGTGGAAGAAATGGGCCTGGCCACAGAAGACTGAGGGAGACTATGAAAATACATGATCCAATGACACCTGTTACATGCCTCCAACAAAATAAGGAATATATACCACAGCCTTAAAGATGGTATAACTATTTTCTTCTTGTTATGTACCTTCAAAATAATAATAATAATAATAATAACAACAACAACAACAACAACAATAACAATTATTATTATTATTATTATTATTATTATTATTATTATTATTATTATTATTAATTATTTCATAATTAAATAAAACATACATATTCTTCAGTTATTTACAATAAGGAGATTACATAAAATATAATCCCAATATGAATTGTCATTGAACTTGACTTCTCCACTCCCTCCAGAAAAGGGCCTCATATCATCCAATATTCTCCTTGATTTATTTTTTTATAAAACAACAGCTTCCAAAATTTTAATACTATCTTCCTAGAGCATATTCAAAACTTTGTAATATTTATCTCTTAATCGCCATTCTATCTTAAATCTAAGCTTTTATTCTCCCTACACATTTTTCCATCTTAATTTACAATATTTCATAACTGGGAACCATTCTTTTTCAATTTCTTTTATGTCTTTATAATTTAAGTGACAGGTTAACTTGTCAATTTCTATAATTTCCAGTAGTTTCATTAACCAGTCATCCAACTTAGGCATTTCCTGACTCTTCCAATGCTGAAATAATATCATTCTAGCTGCTGTTATCCAATATAGTATAATAAGCCAATATTTTATAATAATAATAATAATAATAATAATAATAATAATAATATAATTTATTTATATCCCACCCCTTTGAGATCAATCGGGGCGGCTAACAGCAATAAAATATAATACAACTATGACAAAATCTGATTCCCTTCCCCCCCTTAAAAAGTTATTAAATCAATTACAAATTAAAAGCAACAATTAAGATACAACAATAATATTATAGAACAGTTTCACATTTCGGCAGCAGATTCTCAATTACATGTTCAAGGAGGAACCTGAAGACCCTCCTAAGGGAGGGGTTCCTGAAACTGGGATTATCTATCCTGGAAAGGCCTGCTGGAAGAGTCCGTCTTGACAGCCTTTTTAAAGCTGTCTAGAGATGTCAATTGACGGACCTCGTCCAGCAGGCCGTTCCACAATCTGGGGGCAACAACAGAAAAGGCCGTCTGAGAGGTAGCTGAAAGCATAGATTTTTGAGGCTGCAGCAAATTCATCCCAGAGGACCGGAGAGCGCAGGGAGGATTATAAGGGAGGAGGCGGTCCCTGAAATAGTTTGGGCCCAAGCCATTAAGGGCTGTAAAGGTGATAACCAACACCTTGTACTGGGCCCGGAAACTAATAGGCAGCCAGTGGAAGGACCTTAATACTGAGTAATATGGTCCCTCCTCGATTTTCCAGACACTATTCTGGCTGCCATGTTCTACACTAATTGTAGTTTCCGAACTAAGCACAAGGGTAGCCCCATGTAGAGCGCATTACAGAAATCTAGACGTGAAGTTACCAGCGTGTGCACAACAGTCTCAAGATCCCTTACTTCCAGAAAAAGGCTCAGCTGGCATATCAGCCGAAGCTGATAACAGGTGCTCCTGACTGTCGCATTTACCTGATTTGTCATCAGGAGCGATGAGTCAAGGAGCACCTCCAGACTGCTAACACAGTCACTGGAGGAGAGTGTGACCCCATCCAGGACTGGAGGTTGCAACCCACTTCTTGGTTTCAGGGCCATTACCGTGAGCACCTCCATCTTGTCGGGATTCAGTTTCAATCTGTTTTTCCTCATCCAGCCCATTACTGACTGACATTCATTGAGAGTGGAGATGCCATTGGAATTTGAGGTTGACGAACGAGACACGGAGAAATAGATCTGGGTGTCATCAGCGTAATGATAACACCCAGCTCCATAACTCCGAATAATCTCACCCAGCGTCCTCATGTAGATATTAAATAACATCGGGGACAGAATAGCACCCTGTGGGACCCCACAGGTGAGCTCCCTTTTACTGGAGCTGCTATCCCTGAGCAGCACCCTCTGGGACCTTCCCGAGAGGAAGGACTGGAACCACTGCAATGCAGTGCCTTCGATACCTAACCCCCTCAGGCGGTCCAAGAGGATGCCGTGATCTATCTTGTCAAAAGCCGCTGAGAGGTCTAGGAGCATCAACAGGGTCACACTATCCCTGTCAATGCTCAGACGCAGATCGTTGGTCAAGGCAACCATGGTAGTCTCAACCCCAAAGCCTTTCCTGAAGCCAGTTTGAAACGGGTCTAGATAATCGGTTTCCTTCAAGACAGCTTGGAGTTGAAGAGCAACTGCCCTCTCGATCACCTTGTTCAAAAATGGTAGTAAAGAGACTGGCCTGTAGTTATTCATATCCGGGGGTCCAGGGAAGGTTATTTCAGAAGCAGCCTAACAGCCGCTTCCTTCAAACAAGATGGAGGATGCATTGATGATCTCCATAAGGAACTTCCTCAATGCACCCCCCTCCCGGACAGCCAGCCATGATGGGCAAGGGTTAAGAGGGCAAGTTGTTTTCCTCACCCTTCCAAGGAGCTTATCCACGTCATCGGTACTCACAGATTGCAATTGATGCAGAATAACTTGATTGACGAAGTCGCTGGACACCTCGTCCATGGTTTCTGTTACAATATTGGCATCTAAGTTGGTTCTTATCTGAGAGATTTTATCTGCAAAGAAGTTGTTAAACGCGTCACAGCAGGCTGTCATCGGGTTAAGTAAAGGATTTGGCGCAGGGGGCACCTGCATCAGCTCCCTCACCACCCTAAACAGCTCTGCTGGACAGGACTCTGAAAATGCAATATGTGCAGAGAAGAAGGATCTCTGCGGCGCACGCATTGCCTCCCGACAGGACCAAAGAAAGTTCCTATGGCGAGTTCTGTCGGATAAGAGTCGAGTCTTCCGCCACTTGCACTCTAGTCGTTGTCCAAACTGCTTCATTTTCCTAAGCTCTGGTGTATACCATGGCCTACAGTTTGAAGCGGATTGGCAAGGACGCTTGGGAGCGATCGTGTCGATAGCCCTGGTGAGATCGGTGTTCCAAGTATTAACCAGAGTATCGACAGGATCACCGGCATTCCCAACCATTAAACCCTCTAAAGCTTTCTGGAATCCGATTGGTTCCATTAGCCTTCGAGGGTGGATCATTCTAATGGGTCCACCACCCCCGGTGGGCAGACACAGGCTCTAAGTTCCGTCTTGATCAGGAAATGATCCGTTCATGACAATGCGGAGGTACTAATAACCTCCACCCACAGATATTCCTGTTCCATACTAAAGACCGCATCGAGTGTATGACCTGCATAGTGTGTGGGCCCAAGGACCAATTGGGATAGGAACATGTTTGTCATGGTCTCCATGAACTCCCGAGCTGCACCTGTTAAACTGGTCTCGAGCGGAATGTTGAAGTCCCCCAAAACTAAAAGTCTGGGGGACTCCAACAACAGTTGCGAGACTAGCTGTGTCAGCTCAATTAGGGAGTCTGCTAGACAATGGGGTGGTCGGTAGACAAGCAGAATCCCCAAACTATCCCTGGTCTTCAGGCTAAGGTGCATACACTCGAAGTGGACTGTGTTCCGGATAGGTATCCTGGTCAAGGTTGTTCTTATGAACTAGAGCCACTCCGCCCTCCCCCCAGTTCTTCTCACCTGCTCTTTTAATCTGTAGCGGAATTTTGTTCAGCATATTTAAGAGATATATTTCTGGTCTCATATCGAATTTGATATGTAACATCAGTTCAACTGATGTGTGTATCTGTTTCCAATATAATTTAAGCTTCATACAGTGCCACCAAATATGAAATCACAAACCAGTAGCATATTATTATTATTATTATTATTATTATTATTATTATTATTATTTCCAACACATATTCAAATCAGTCTTATACATCTTAGCAATTTTATTCAGTGTTAAGTAACACCTCTGCTCCATTTTCCAATAATTATCTCTTAAACTTTGGGATTTAGTAAAAAAAATGTTTTATTTCTGGCATATTTCCAGCTCTCAAAATTCATAATTTGACCACAATCAGAGGCCCATTTAATCATCACGTCTGATATCAATTCATCTTCTTGTTCATAATTTTGCAAAAATTTGTATATTTTAGCTGTTCTCTCATGTTCTGTACCAAACTAAGTTTTTCCTAAATCCAATGTATCATCTCCAATTTCTTCCATTTTTTATTTATTTTGAATCTTTCTTTTAATTGTGTATCTAGAAACCAAGGCATTTTGGGATCCAACTCTGTCAGTTCTTCTATTGGCTTCAATTCATATTTATTCGTTTTTGATTTAAATAAAATGTTTTTATAGGTAAGCCACATGTTTAATGATTTCCATTTACCTATAAATGCCTCTTGCGGCAAAACCTAAAGAGGTATTTTCCTGTAGATCTTTTTCTTGATTTTCCCCCCCAATATACATAAGAGAGATCTCTTTATAGTATGATGGTGAAATTCACTGTGGGCCGCCGCTTTACTGTACCAAACATAAGCATGCCACTCAAATCTGTTATTGAACCCTTCTCTAAGTTCAATAATTTGAAATTTTCAAGTGTAATCCAATCAGCAATCCAATTTAAAACGTTAGCTTGATAATACATGTTCAGGTCTGGCAGGCCACCTCCACCTTCTTCTTTCTGCCATGTCATTGTCTTCCATTCTATCCACGGCTTTTTGTTGTTCAAACAAAATTTTTAATGTCCTTTTGCCATTCTTTCAGGGGTTTATTGCTATTCAAAACTGGGATGCTTTGAAATAAAAAGTTCATATTTCATGAGACCATCATCTTCATAGCTTCAACTCTCCTAGATAATAATAATTGTAATTTATTCCTTATGTAAATTGTTCTGATTTTATAATTGTTATCATAGAGATCCATGTTTTTGTTTGTCAGCCAAATTCCTAAATACTTAACTTTCTTTTCTACTTGGCATTTGGATATGTTTTCAATAATTTGCTCCTCATTTTTCAATATATATAAGCAATGTCTTAGTCCTGTTAATTTTGAAGCCAGATATTTTCCCAAAGTCTTCTACGGTGTGAAACAGTTCTCCTATTTGTTGGGTAGGCTCTTCCAAAAATATCACCAGATCATCAGCAACAGCTTTCAGTTTGTATTCATATCCTTTAATATCTGTGCCACTAATTTCTTTAGCATTCCAAATTGTATTAGCCAAGATTTCTAAAACTGTTTTGAAAAGTAATGGGGATAGGGGGCAACCTTGTCGAGTTCCTTTCATTATATCAAATTTGATTTTTTTGCATTTCACAATTAATTGTGCATTTTGACTTTCATATATTTTTCTAATCCAAGTGACAAAGTTGTTCCAAGTCCCACTCTAGTAAGTATTTCAAGCATACAGTCCCAGTTGACATTATCAAATGCCTTCTCTGCATCCATGAAGATTAAGACTAGCTTTTTGTTGTCGTTCCTTTTATAATATTCTAGTATATCCAACAAAATTCTAATATTTTCCTTCATTTATCTTTCAGATAAAAAAGCCATTTGGTCATTATCTCTGTATTCCCTTTGTATTTGTTTAAATCTTTCTGCCAAAACAATTGCAAAGATCTTATAGTTCATATTTAACAGGGAGATACGTCTTTAATTTGTCATTTCTTTAGTATCTTTTCCTTTTTGGGGGGGATTACAACTATATCCATGTTCTTCCATGAATCTGGAATTCCATTGACCTTTATATCACTGAACAGTCATTATTTATTTATTTATTTATTTTTATATCCCGCCTTTTTCTCAAAGCAGCTAACAGCAAATTAAAAAAATATGATTTAAAAACAGCACATTAAAATGTATAAATATAAATTTTTAATTTTGTTTTAAAAAATTAAAAAAACAATAAAACAATTTTAAAAGTTAAAAGAGTTATGAATTAAAATGTAGGTATTTTTTGGAAAGGTCTATTCAGAGGAGGTTTGCCATTGCCCTCCTCCAAGGCTGAGAGAATGTGGCTTGCCCAGATTACCCAGTGGATTTCCATGGCTGAGTGAGGATTTGAACCCTGATTTTCCAGAGTCTTAGTTTAACACTCATTACACCATGTTGACTCCCAAGTATTTTACCTCTACCCATCAACTTTTACCCTGACTAACGCAAACTAAGTACTGTATTTTCCGGCGTATAAGACAACCCCCCCATTTTCCAGTCAAAATATAGAGTTTTAGCACCTCTATCCTCATTATCCTTATATTCGGCGTATAAAACGACCCCCCCCCACTTTAGCCACAGATTTTGCAGGTAAAAAAGTAGTCTTATATGCAGGAAAATAAGGTAGTGATCCCCTGTGTCAGCCCTCTAGACACTTGCTGCTTAACCCCATAGGACTGCTTGGTTATTCTTTTGAATTATGTTCTTACATGCCCCATCATAGATCTCCTTCTGTCAATTTAATTATAAAATGCTATCTGTGATGTTAATATTTCTAACAGCTGTATTTTACCTATAGTTTTTGATACATTCTTTGGTAATTTTTCATCCATTAAGGCTTCCCTAATATTTTTTAAGCTACCAAGAATTAA
This sequence comes from Phrynosoma platyrhinos, assembly GCA_020142125.1. NCBI lineage: Eukaryota > Metazoa > Chordata > Lepidosauria > Squamata > Phrynosomatidae > Phrynosoma > Phrynosoma platyrhinos. Next base: position 94,527,120 of record CM034703.1, read on the forward strand.
AGGAAATTAAGCAAACTAGAAGATTCCTATCAGGATTTATACAAGGGAGGTCTGAGAAGTGTGTTAACTCCAGCAATAGTTAGTTATAGTACGGTATGAACATTATTTATCATGTTGACAGTAAGTGGGAGTTTAAAAGCTGTAGGAATTTAGATGCTCTGATTTGCAACGATTGTTGTTTGTTGTTAATTGCCATCAAACTGACTTTGACTTACAGCAACCCTATGAGCAAGAAACCTTTAGGCCAGGGGTAGGCAACCTTTCCCCTTTAAGGGCCGAGGGACTTCATCTCCCAGAATCCCAGGAGCTATTGGCCAACATGGGACTATTGGCCAACATGGCTGAGGCTTCTGGGAGCTGAAGTCCCTCGGCCCTTAAAGGGGAAAGGTTGCCTACCCCTGCTTTAGGCCATTCTGTTATCAATAGCTCAGGTCTTGCAAAATTTGCAAGCTAGCATATGTTTACCTTCCTTTTCCATCATACTCCTCGGTCATCCGAAACCCTTTCTAGAGGCTCTGGATTTAGAAGATCTGTAGATACGTAGTTTTGGTCACAAATATGAATCTGAAAGGAGTACCCCTGCTATTTTCATGGCATACAGTGGTTGTCCAGAAGGGGGCTTATCTTCTACTCAGAAGGACTGATAATGATCAGTAAACCTACCTAAATGAAATAGGTACTGTTTCAATGAATTCCAAATTCTTTTAAAACAAAATTGTCTCTATGAAGTCCTCAGGATGTTTTTAAAATACATTAATAAAAATCAACTAAAAATAACCACATAGGCTGCAGTTTAATTATTTGCTAGTGTTGTCTCTATCTTGAGACTGTCCAACAGGAACTTTCATTAGCAAAATGTTTGCGTTTACCACTAGAAGTGTAAACTAGCATATCATATGTGACAGATACAAATGTAAAAATTGAAGTTTTGAACTGTATTTGTTTCCATTATATATAAACTAGGGAAAATTGAATTTGACAATAAAAAGCCTTCTGTTAATTTTTATAAACATTACCTTAAACAATTAGTCACTTGCAATCTCTCAACCAGCATTCAGTTTAGAATCTGAGTTACAAGCTTTCATTGCCCTTACCTTGTAATGAAATTACTACCCTACATTAATCTGAAAATCAAATCTATTGCTATGAACACATTATCCATTTCTGCCAATTAGTAAATTTTATATCTAAAGCTGATGGACAGTACAAGATATATATGGTTAATGAGAAGAAAGTGTCTCTGACAAAAAAACATTTAGGATCAGAAGATGGAATCAATTAATACATCCTGCTAACCAAACAGCTTTTATTGGCAGAATGAGGAAGGGGCAATTCCCCCTGCAACTTCACGAACCCTGTTAAAATCTCCTCCAGGAGGTTGGAGGACACTCTGAAGCAGATTTTTAAAGCATGCAGGGGGTATGGAGAGGGGAAAATTTTCCCTCATGAGTAGTTGTCTGCTCTCATGACAGGGGATTTTGTCCTTAATTCTGAAAGTAAGGTATGTCCCACAATGGCATTCATAGGTGGATACATCTTTTATAGCTGAATAATCTATATTGAACATGTAGGTCTGCAGCAGGGGTGGGCAAAATGTGGCCCTCCAGACATTGTTGGACCACCATTCCCACCATTCCTCACCATGGCTTTGCTGGTTTGGGTGGATGTGAATGGCAGTCTAATGATATGTGGAGAACAACAGTTTGCCCAGACCTATATGTTCTATCTGCAGGATGTTACAAAAGGAAGGAAAACTGTTCTTAAAAGAGCATTTAAAGCAAAGAGGGAAGAAAAATGTTTTTTAAAAAAACGGGGGGGGGGGGAACCCCCACACACATTCAAGAAAATTTGGAATGAATCTAAAAATATCATAGTTTATTTGAAAAGAAGGAATACAATAATTCAGTCATATCCACAGAGCCTTCAAAATTTATCTTTGATGTTTTTGGCCTGTCAGATCTCTGATGTTACTTTAAATAATGCATTTTATATATGCTGATACTGTACTTATTTCTTCTTTTATGCTATCATAAATAGTCATTTTGAACTATACTTTTTTCTTCTTTAGTATTAAGGATATGTATTTTGTTCAACTACATATATGCAAGCCAGTGTGGTGTAGTGGTTTATGTGTTGGACTACGACCCTGGAGAACAGGGTTCGACTTGTCGATCGACCATGGAACCTACTGAATAACATTGGATAAGTCACACACTCTCAGACTCAGAGGAGGGCAAAGGAAAAGTCCCTCTGAACAAATCTTGCCAATATAGTCATGGGATAGGTTCACCATAGGGTTGTCGTAAGTTAGAAATTACATGAAGGCACACAACAACAAATATATAGTATTTTTCATTAGTATTTGTGTATTAACAAAATGTTTTTCTCCTTAAAGGATATATTATTACACTGTGGACTTATTCCTCATCTACAGTACAGCCAGCGATAGACCTACAAAAATGTATTTTGATCCCACATGTAGTCACTGAACACAAATCAGCACAAGGATCGATGTGGCAGTGACCTACTTGCCAACCCCCACTTGTTTAGGTTCAAATATCATGTTTATTGTTCACACTCCATGTTTCTTTAGGAATCCAAGAGGCTAACAACATGAATTTAAAATATACACCTAAAACTCAGCAAATTATAATGCTGAGGAGCTTCTTTAAAAAGGCAAGCAACTAAAAAACAAAACAAAACAAAAACAAATATTAAAACCATGCTCTGAATTAAATCACCTGAAATATTAAAAACAGAAGAAAAGAAATATAAATAAAAAGGAAGTCAAAAAGGACTAGTGTCTTGTGGAAGGGAGGTCCACAGCCTGTGAGGGTGCTGGGACCCAGAGAAAGCCTTCCCCAAAGATCTCAAAACCTGGGCAGAATCATATGGAGAGACAAGGTCTTTCAAACAGTTTGGGACCAAACCATTTAGGTGCCTAACAGCACAATCCTATACAGTAAATGTGTCTATTTATAATTAAATGCCACAGAGTTTAATTGGGTTAACTTGCAGGTTAGTTCACATAGGACTGCAATTTAAAAGAATTTAATTTTTTCTGTATTTCTGAATATCTTTCAGTTTCTGCAGAAGCATTCAACTTAGTGCATTTTAAAAAAAATAGTACTTTAGAAATGGAAAACTATCATCATATAGTCCTCTTGTAAGTGTAACCGTGACCCTGCCTGACGTTTATACTGTCTTGTTAACAAGTAAGCATCGTATGTATAGATTCCAAAGTGCTTAAGAGTGGGGGGAGAATATAGGACACGTGGAGAAAAGTCACAATGAATTCAGAGGAGCTTAATTTGGAGTAAATTAATCTCTTTCAGCTTTATTTCACATATTATCACAACTGCCAGTTCTTTAATGGAGCCAGTTCAATTGTGGATTGCATTCAATTTACTTTGACCGGTTCTATCCCACAGAACTATATGACAAATACTCTAAGTTATATACAACACAGAATCAATTTAACACTTATTATATTGGTTTGGGTAGCAGTCCTGCCACAAATATACACCTCTGCCCCATTCAATGTATCTCTTTAGCTTTAACTGCTACTGAAGCAGTAGCAGGATATCTGTCTGGAGCTATAACAATATAAATAAAAACTTCCATATAAACCACTGCTTACAACATGACTTACATTATGTGCAATGTTAAAACCCATTTATATCTTTGGATAGTTACTTACCTTTGAACCAAACTTTCTGACTCTGATCATTCTAACAATATTATCCAAATTCTTCTAATGCAACTGGATGCTATCCTGATTAGCTATTCCATTATTTGTTGGGTAAGAATGTGTCTTCTCCTACTTACTATAGATCCACACCAGACATCTCTAGGTCCCTGGGGTATGATGAAGCCAACCCCTTTGCTGCTCTAATACGAGATGATACATCAGATCACAGATGGTTTCCCTTCACAGTTCAGAGTGAGAAATAAAACTGTAAGATGTGTAGAGTGCCTAAAATTCCATGGATTAGATAAACCAGGAGGAAAGGGCAATACTTGATAAAGAAGCAGTAAGAAATGTAATGGGAGGGACAAACTATGTTTGTCTACACTGTTAGTCACAAGTTAAGTTTTATTTGACTAAAAAGCCCCAGAGGTAATGCTTAGACACTGATATGCAATTGTTTTCCTTCCCAGAAGTTAATAACTGAAAGTCAATATGGGGACCAAATGGAAATGTTTAAAAAGTTTTCCATGATTTATACTGAGAAAATACAGATTAAGATTACTAAGAGATAATCCTTAGAAACAACTTGAAAATATAAGGTTAAACAACAGCAAGACAGAATTGAAATACATACCGATTTCTTTTTAATATTCTCTACATCTTTGAGTTCATTCTCAATTTTTCCAATTAATTCCCTGAGTTCATCAAGATTAGTGCAAATAAGCTGCAATCAGAGCCAAAAAGATAACATTTTACATCAAGCAGAGATGTCTTTTTTAAAAAAGAAAACAAATATGCAGAGTATATCTTAAGCATGTTTACTCAGAAGCAAATATTACTAGATTCAATTGTGTTTTCCATAGTAAATGTATTTAGGACTACAGCCTAACAAGTTTTCAAAGGTCTTTAATACTGGCAATATATTTCCTATAACATTTCACAAGAAGCATTAATATTTTTACAAAGGAAACTGGCTATTCTCATACACATTTCCTACACAGGAATGTAATTGTAAAATATAATTCTAGCATGTTTTCAGGGAGTCTAAACCCAAGAGTACAAATGAATAAAGCTGTAACTTATTACATTAAATCAATAAACAGAAAAAATGATTGAGAAAAGAATTTATGGATTTCATTTGTTGATTTCAATGTCGAAACTGAAAATGATGCTTCTAGAACTTTGTTCAAAATTTGAATTGCTGGCTATGCTTAAACTATTTTTTATTGTTGCATTGAAAACACCAAGCTTTAAAAAGCAAATAAATGGAAGATCATAAATTGTAACTGTCCACTTATCTCCTATTTTTTTCAGTTCCTAGGGTTTTATCATTAAATTTCTCATCAATTCTAATTAGATCAGTTGGGCTCCTCACAGGGTCTGATATATTTTCAGATCTTAAAACTGTTTTACTCAAAACTCCAGATAATTTTAAGGAGCCTTAGGGGCGAAACAAATGACACCAAAAGTCTGGCTCTACACTGTCCCTTTGAGTGCTGGATTGGGGCCGTGGTAACCGCACACTGTAGCCCCAATCTGGTGTTTTTCCGGCCCAAAAAGAAGTGGAATGCAAGTGAGGTGGAAAAAAGGCACCTTTTCTGCCATGGCAGCTTTTAGGCATGCGTAAACACTGCACCACCAGAACACCATGATGCCATGATGGTCAGCGGGGGTGGCATGATGCTGGCTTGGAGGTGGCATCGGGGCATGTGTCATGTGTACACCACACCCACACCCCAAAGCCAGTGTTTTTTGCTGGTCTGCTTTACCTTTAGTAAATAATTTTAGAATTGTATCCTTAAAGCAAAATCCAAAGATGCTTATGTTTGCAGAAGCTGTTTCTACCAGTGAAAATGGGAGAGAGCAATTGCCCTAATAGTTCCAAAGAGGAAAAATAGGAGGTGTCTTAAGAAACGAGGATGGATGGCTAAAGAATTCTCAACAGAGCTAAATTTTAAAAAGGACATGTATAAGAAATGAAAAAAGGGGGAAATCACGAAAAGAGGAATTCAAAGAAATAACTAGCACGTGTAGAGGGAAAGTCAGAAAAGCTAAAATTCAGAACGAGCTCAGGCTTGCTAGAGAGGTTAAGAACAATAAAAAGGGCTTTTTTGGATATATCTGTAGCAAAAGGTTGTAGTAAGAAATGGTAGAGCCACGGTGTGGAGGAGATGGCAAAATGCTAACAGAGGACAGAGAAAAAGAAGAACTACTCAACACCTTCTTTGCCTTAGTCTTCTCACATAAGAAAAAGGGTGCTCACCCCATGGAAAATGGAGCAGATGATGCGGTAGAGGAATGCAGCACAAAATAAGTGAAGCAGTAGTACAGCAATACCTGGTTAATCTAAATGAATTCAAATCTCTAGGACCAGATGAACTACATCCAAGGGTATTAAAAGAACTGGCAGAAGGAATCTCAGAGCCATTGTCAATAATCTTTGAGAATTTCTAGAGAATAGGAGAAGTACCAGCAGACTGGAGGAGGGCAAATGTTGTCCCCAGCTTCAAAAAGGGAAAAAAAGAGGACCAAACAATTATCGCCCAGTTAGTCTGCCATCAACACCGGAAAAGATTCTAGAGCAGCTCATTAAACAGGGAGTCTTTAAGCATTTAGAAGGGAATGCCATAATCACAAAAAATCAACATGGGTTTCAGAGAAACAAGTCATGCCAGACAAATCTGATCTGTTTTTTTTTTTATAAAATTACCAGTTTGGTAGATGAAGGGAATGAGGTAGACATAGCATATCTTGATTTCAGTAAGGCCTGTGACAAGGTCCCCCATGATATTCTTGCAAATAAGATAGTAAAATGTGGGCTAGACAATACAACTGTTAGGTGGATTAGTAACTGGTTGACTAACCGAACCCAAAGGGTGCTCAGCAATGGCTCCTCTTCATCCTGGAGAGAAGTGACCAGTGTGGTGTCACAGGGTTCTGTCCTGGCCCAGTGCTATTCAATATCTTTATCAATGACTTGGATGAAAGTACAGGGGGCTTGTTTATAAAATTTGCAGATGACACCAAATTAGGAGGGATAGCTAACACCCCAGAGGACAGGAGGAGAATTCAAAATGACCTTAATAGATTAGAAAGCTGGGCCAAAGCTAACAAAATGAATTTCAACACAGAGAAATGTAAGGTACTGCACTCAGGGCAAAAAAAAAAAAAAAAATGTAATGCACAGATAAAGGATGGGGGACACCTGGCTTAATAAGACTATGTGTGAAAGGGATCTAGGAGTCCTAGTAGAACCCAGGTTGAACATGAGTCAACAGCGTGATGCAGCAGCTAAAAAGGCCAATATGATTTTAGGCTGCATGAATAGAAGTATAGTATACTTATAGTAACTATTATTTTTTTAAATAAAAAAGAAGAAGTATAGTATCTAGATCAAGGGAAGTAATAGTGCCACTCTATTCTGCTTTGGTCAGACCTCACCTGGAATACTATATCCAGGTCTAGGCACCAAGAAGGATGTTGAAAAGCTGGAGCTATGCAACTACAGCTTTGCAAGTATGTGTGAAGCGGTTTTTACATGAGATCTGAAACAATTGACCAGTGTGATAAACAACAACAACTCATTATACCTTCACCTTAATATTACTCTTTTACACCATGCGAGAAAAACAAAATGCTTTCCCCCTCTTTTTTGCTTTCAGCTTACAACATGAGATACAAGTTATTAATCCATTTAGTATTTAAAATATTAAAACTAAAAAAAGATATTTACCTGAAACTCTGGAACAGCAGGCTTTGTAATGGATTTCCTTTTCTTTGTAATTGTTTTTTTAGATATAGATTTTTTTCCTTGAATGGAAAAAGATTTTTAGATGTAAAAATAACTAATGTATTAATAAAATCATACATAGATTTGAAAACTAGAATGTAACAAACAAATTGTAACAGGCAACAACTGTCTTTCAGAATAGAAATAAGTATGTATCTAGGGAGCTCTACGCGATTAAGCACAAACTATAGAGTGGCTGGTATTCAATACTGCAGTTACAGACTCGTAATTTAAACTTACACATCTGTAACTGATCGGTATTGAATAAGACTACCTTATGAGCTAGCTGCTGGATCAGGCAAAGAGATCCATTCCGCTGGCGATTAGAGTGCAAGGAAGACATTTCCATCCCCCTCCCACTTCTGCGGCAAGCCCTTGTCACTGCTTTGGTTCCTGGTTGAAGAAGACTTGAAACATCAGCCTCCTTGTGCCTCAAGGTGAATCCTTTGCTTAATCCAGTGGCTGGCTCTCAAGGTGAACTCGGGGGTGGGGGTGGGTTGAAGACAGGTGAGGAGATGTTTTTTAGCTACATCTCCTTAACTTCATGGCCAATCTAGGATTCTCATTAACATGCTTATCTGTTTAAAATTAGGCTTACAACAAATTTTACAAAATATTTTTACACATCCTTTCACTGAAATCCCAGATTGTAGAACAGAAAACAATTAGAACAATTCCTCTGATAGCCTCTATATTATTAATATCCCCAAGAAAACTGCATAAGGCCCAGAATGTTGATTATGTCAACTTTCAAGACACTCTTTAAAACAAATTTATTTCAAGACACCCTACACACACACACACACACACACACACACTACTACTACTACTACTACTACTACTACTACTGCCCCACCACAGGCTGTATTTCTTCTGTTTGTATAAAACCAGACAGTTTACAGGCACCTTGAATCCCATTTTGGTAGAAAGGCGGGATATAAATCCCACAAATAAATAAATAAATAAAATTCATTTGGTCAAAGTCCCCTACATTTGTACAAACCATCAGGGGCAGAAAATCCTTATTAATACAACGAGTAAATATTTATTTTGAGTCAATTACTTTTAAAAGAGCAAAGAGGACTTATACAAGGGGGGGAAAAACACCCTCCAGCTACAGAGTTGTAGAGAAGAAGCAGATTTCACCAAAAGAACAACGAAAAACCTCCTTCCATTTACCCTGTTATAGTTATAGTGTCATTCAACCTGTATACATCAGGGAGTTGTGAACAAGCACAATCTTTCATTGACTGATGGACTGAGTGACTGAATTTATACCCCATCTTTCTTTTCAAGATGGGAACCAAGGCATCTTTCATCATCTTGTAACTCAGGATGAAGAATCTGCCTTATTATCTAGACCACAGGGCCATATACCTTTAGGTGTTATCTACAAGGGGCCACACACTGAATGGGGCCAGAACTTAATGATACCATCCTTTCCCTTTTTCTGTCTCCTTTTTTTCATCTCCTTCTCTCTCTCCTTCTTGTCAATGGAACCTACAACAGTGTAGTATACACATACACACCTGGGGCTTCTGGAGTTTCTGTTAAACTCTTAAAAATTAAGAGAGAAACATCATCTATAGATGTCTGTTTATGCACCACTTGTAGCAGATGCTTCCAGTCCCAAACACACCACAATATTCTTTGAATTATTATCATTATTGTGTATATATACTAAAAGCAAACTCAGACTGTATGCAAGTCCTTATGTAGCCAGAATATGTATCATATACACCAGGGGTAGGCAACCTTTCCCCTTTAAGGGCCGAGGGACTTCAGCTCCCAGAATCCCAGGAGCTATTGGCCAACATGGGACTATTGGCCAGCATGGCTGAGGCTTCTGGGAGCTGAAGTCTCTCGGCCCTTAAAGGGGAAAGGTTGCCTACCCCTGATATACACGGTATGCATGAGGGAATCCTGTTTTGACAATGTACAAAAATATTTAGCGGAAAAAACAGCCCAGTAAGAACTCAGTGTGTGTTTGATTGGGATGCTCTGCACTTAAGGTGGAACATTTGTTTGAATAGGTGTTAGTCCTCCTGCTTTGCAAAATAATAAACACAAATGCCGTTTGGAATTTATATTCCAGCTATTTTTTGTCCATCATAGATGGCTAAAACTTGGAGACTATGGACAAATTTTCAAGTGAAGAAATACATAAAATGCCTATTCAGTAGGACCAGTTCTAAAGGGGATTCATATTTTACAAAAACCTTTCCACCTAGTGGTGTGTGTGTTCTGCCTGGACCACAGTTAAATACATTTCTTCTCAATACTTCACGTATTTTGAACAATGGTGCAAATCTGATCACAAAAATGTTTAGTTTACTCATTAAAGCAGTCTACAACATTTAGGAAGGTATAATTTGTGTGATTTTTTGTTTGAACATATAAACTTCTTTTGATTAACTTAGAAAATAATAGTATGTAGTATGTAACACTACATAACTGGTCACCCATCAATATATAATTGAATTCACGCAAGCATAAAGAGTTTTCCATAATATACTTTCTCCTGCACAAGAACTTTGCATACTATTATAACAATAGCAAGTACATTTCTATACTGCTTATCAGTGAACTAGCACCCTAAGCCAGTCATGGCGAACCTTTTAGGGGCCGAGTGCCCAAACTAAAAGGCCTTCCAGCATCAGGTGTTACCCGATGTTGGAAGCAAGACTTCTACCCTCTGGGGGTGGGACTTCCAGGGTGGGACATTTTTGCCCCACCCTCCTGGGCCTTCAAGCTGCCTCGCCCTCACCCTCCCATCTCTCTGCATGCCCTCTAAAATAGCTTTGCATGCCAGAGATGGCATGTGTGCCATAGGTTCGGCAACACAGCCCTAAGCAGTTTACAATGTGTAAGCCAATTGCCCCCAACAAGCTGGGTACTCATTTTACCAATGTAGGAAAGGATGGAAGGCTGAGTGGATCTTGGAGCCCTTCTCTAGGATCGAACTCACAACAATTTGGCTGTAGTAACAGCATTTAACCATTCTACCACCAAGTTATGACCCCAAGAAGATTGTGAGAAGTCATTTGGGGAATTATTTTACACGTAACTACACATGGTTTTCCAAAGCAAAACATGGGTTTTGTGAAAGAAACACTGGCTTTTTTTGCACAAAACATTATCAGACAGAAAACATATTTCCTTTTGGTGCAAAATCATATTTTCTGTACAGAAACAAAATGTCTATTTCCATGAAAGACTTTGCAAACCATAAAAAAAAATTCACTTCTGCTCTATTATTCTTGCACTGCTCTATGTTTGTCAAGTGTCAATAAACCTATTATTCTGTAAGGAAACAAACAGAAACAAATACTTTTTCCATCTCTGATTTAGTTGCTCCACACAGGCATTACACCTGGGATAGGACCCCAGGAGAAAAGAGAAGAGAACAGACACAAGTGGCATGAGAAAGTTGGAGGAATGTACATGGTCGTAGGTTGTGAACAGACACCCACCATACTTGCTTTTAACTTGTTAAAAAAACTTTCATTTTTAACCTCAACAGTAAATAAATTACAACTGATTTAAAAAACCATCAACTGTACTTAATCTTCCACACTTCTGCAGTCCTTTTTATTCAAAGACTGCAACAGAAACACAAATTCTCTTTATGCAAATCTGTTATTTTAGTTTAACTCGCTACAGTCCAAGGACTAATGCTATAAGTATTTTAATACTGAAATACAGGTTTTTCTACATTTTTATGTTTTATTTTATGTAGTTGCATGTGTGAAAGCGGGAGTCATTAATTTGGTTTTTTATGAGGCTACAGGTTTAGCTAGGATATTTGTGATGAGATTTACTTTTAAAATGCCAGTTAAAACGAGGGTCAGCATAGAGATTTAATATTTTATTTAAGGTGTTTTGTAAGAAACAATAATACCTAGATTTAAATGAAAATTACATTTTGTAAACTCATCCATTTCTATCTATTATAACTTCAAATAAAGATATCATATTTTATTTGGTGTGTGAGGAACATGAACACTTGGTAATTTTGAGGTTCCACCTACTTATGTGATTTAGTGAATCATACAGAATCAATCTGAGTGAAAAATTGTCTGTATATCTATTTAAAGTGTTTAAAAATAATTATTCACCACCAAGCCCGCCCCACAAAGATATACATAAAAAAAGGGGAAGTTATACATTTCTTGATTATATAAGCCAACTATGAAAGAATGACTTAACAAAAGAATCTGTGTTATTGGCTCACAGCATATGACTTAAAACCAACCCAAAATAATTCCTACACTAACACTAGGCATGAAAAACAGAACACAGAAGTTTTGGGAGTTCTTTACAGTAGAATATTTACAAGTTTCTGATTTTTCTAGCTTTGCTACATTACCGTATTTTCCAGCGTATAAGACGACCCACGTATAAGACGACCCCCCATTTTTCCAGTCAAAATATAGAGTTTTAGCACCTCTATCCTCATTATCCTTATATCTGGCATATAAGATGACCCCCCCCTCTTTAGCCACAGATTTTGCAGGTAAAAAAGTAGTCTTATACACAGGAAAATAAGGTAAATTAAAATCAATGTTCTATGCAAATGAATTTAATGAGATATTGGTGGAGTATTTTAGAGGTTAGGAAATTGTTTCTTGGACTACAGCTTTCAGAATCCCTTAGCCAGCAAGACTTAGTGACTAGTGGTTTTTCAGAGTTACAGTCAAAAAGTAACTTTTCCATACTCTGCTTACAGTGGCCCAAAGTGTCAGCAGGAATGCAAAGATGGTTAAATTCATCCATACCTCAGGCAAACTAAATGTACCAGAGGAAAATAGTAAGAGTGGGCCATGCTTACATTTAGTTAACACATCATAGGCTCTGAGACAAACAAAAATGCACAACAGAGAAAGATACTGTATATATTCAACCATAAGTCCACCTCATGTATAAATTGAGGGCACATTTTGAGGCCAAAATTATGGATTTTGATATGACCCATGGATAAGTCGAGGGTAAACTTAGGGGCATATAAATGAAGCAAAGGAAACTGACGTGAAAGAATGCTGCTATTTACCTACCCAGGCATTCAAAAAGGCCAGAAGTGGTGCACAATGGAGAGAGTAGAGGGGGTTGGTGCTTCTTTTAGGTTTTCCTGGGATGGACTAAGATCTCAACTTTACCACTCTACTCAGAGAATGGGATGGTTCCTATTCTGATAAGAGTTAAAGTACAGTACTTACACTAACCCGCAGATATGCTGATCCAGATTTTCTGGGTTGATTTTTTGACTAAAATTTCTAGACTTATACCTGAGTATATACAGCAATGTTCTATGCAGCTTCTAACATACATTGTGCTTAACGCTCAAAGAAGATGGAAAGCTGGTAGATTTGCTGTTTGATTTCCCATACTTTTCATGTTTTTAATTCCAAATAATTGTGGCAATTGGTGAACTGGATTAGCGAAGGGCAAAGAGGAATGGGGATGTTTGTCTCTTACCCTCTTCTGTGCAAGTTCAGTCTAAATAATGTATAGCTCAGTTTAAATAATGTATAAAATGAAGACAACACCTAATACTAATGAATTAATACTATGCAACCTCAAGCTAAAGAACTGCATAATGATTCCCAGATTTAGTTATTTTTGTAAATATTAAGTTTTTGTTCTGTAAGCACTGAGATCTTTTTTTCACTGGCTACTGCTACAACATACAATCAGGGCAAGAAAAAGTAAGCTTAATGCTTAAGCATCAGAAGATTTTTTAAGTCATTGTAACATATGTGGCATACTAGTTCTAGAGATTTAGTGTGCTGGATTAGAATTTGGGAGGTCTTAGTTCAAGACTGTCCGTCCCCAAACATGAAACTCGCTGGGTGACCTGGAGACAGCTAGTCTTTTTCTCAGCCTGAAGATAAAGTGGAAAATAGGAAAGCCACTGACATTATCTAGAACCCATTAATGGAAAGTTAAGAAATAAGTGTAACAAATAAATAAAATCTTCAAATACAAAGCAACCAGTTCTGATGATTTTTTAGATTTGCAACAAATGCATGCATTGTTAAAATCATCATCTCATCATATCACCTTACCAGATTTGTGCTTCTTGTGTTTTGCTTTCTTTTTCATAAGGAGTAACTTATTCTGTATCTCATGTTTGTAAGATTTCAGTGAGTGGAGGTGAAGCTCACGTTTTCTCTGAAGGTTTTCATTCAAAATATCTTTCAATTTCTTTTTTTTCTTTTTCTTCTTCTTTGCTCTTACTTTATTAAATCTTAGTGTTTTGTTTTCTACAGAGAGCTCTGAAGTTACATCTTTAGGAACTTTGAAGCAATTCATGTCTGGATGATCACAGTGATTCCCATTCACATGCAACTGGCAAGTTTTGAGAGTGTTCTCTTTTAATGGAGTGGCCTCTGTTTTCACTATTAAAGATTCAACACATTTTTCACCATTTTCCACAACCCGAATTTCTCCTGGGCTGAGAGGCCCCACAAATCCAACGTTCTCTCCTGCAACAATGGCCCTATCTCTATTTTCTTTACAGCAGTCTGTTGTAAAGTCACAGTCCTTGTGAATTTTCTCTTCACAGCTGGGTTTTATTTCCTTTTCTGGCATGACATTCAAGAGGTCCAAGTGGGTTTTTGCTGAACAAATGTTTTTTCCAGGTGCTGCCTTTGTTTGGAATAACAGCCCCTTAGTACTAACTTCCCCATTGCTTTTAGCAATATTTTCACTCTTCACTTTCTCCAATTTAATCCGTGGTACTCTTTTTACCTTAATGGGAGGAGCTGGAAACTCAGGGGCATGGAAAGGCTTCTGTTTGTAAATCCGCACATCTGCACCACAGAATTGTGGGAAATGAACATAGGCATGTTCTAAATAGTCATAGCCCAGGATCACTTCCCTGCACTCATGAATAGGTTGGCCAAGTACTGCATCTTGAACATCCTTTTGGGTCTCATATACAAAGTCGCAAAGGCCTTTTAGCAGCCATACTTTTTGACAAAATGGGAGCTCATGAAATGGTCTTTCCTCCAAAGGATTAGTTTCTCCAAGGACTTTAAAAAATTGAGGACAAAGACCAAGTTTTTCTGCACAACTATTGGGATGATCAGTTTGTCCCACAGCTGTATACCACTGCTGTACTTTCTGCCTAAGTGCTGCTTCCCAATTTCTGTAAGGGAGAGTTGGCCTTCGATGCAAGGTCGATCTTCGGTGTGGAGGACTTAATAAAGAAGTCATTATTTTAGACAGAAAAGCACTACACTGGGGCATCAAAAGGCAGCGCTCCAATTCATAAAATACTATTTCAGGCAAGTTTAAAATATGTTGTGCTAAACAAAGGAAATGGCCAATTGCTGGAATTTCCCACATGTTTTCCATCCGGGTTGGTGCTGCTTGAGATAAAAGGAACTTCTCCCATTCCTCAATTTCTTTTTGGCTAGCTTCTTCTGCCTCTTTTCGTTCTTGTTCTCGAAGTCTAATAAAATAAAAACAAAAACAATTCCAGTTTAATATTAAAAACAGGGGGAAAAACCAACCACCCCAAAATAGAAATAATATGTAAAAAACAAAACACATGATTTTCAAAAGATTGTTAATTGAGTATTTGATAATTCAACAATATTGAAATGCAAAACTACAATAAGTAATGGCTAAAATGGTAGAGGCTGACATGTATGTTGTCCTTTTGTCTCTGGACTATCCATCAATGAGACAGGGGACAGCAACACATAATGGTCATAGATGCCAGAGTAACCATACCCTGCCCCATTCTTTCTTTGCTAGCTGCTCTCTTAATACATTTCTTAAAATTTGAATGGGAAAAATAGTTATGGCAGTTAAGATTATGTGAAAACTGTATTTCTGGGCCTGTCACCTACAATTCCATCATTAAGAATTTTAAATGAGGGGTGGGTGCAGGTATCAAGAAATTAGAAAGAAACGGATAACTCCATGTGGTAAACTAGGTGGGGGAAGACTGGGTGAGCAGCAAGGAGCTTAAACAGGGTAGCAAAGAGCTTAGAAAGGGAAACATGAGAAGCTGTTGGACAGAGTTTGGATTTTTAAAAATTATTTATGTATCTTGTTGCTTTCTATGTGGAGTCGGTGTCTTGTGGGTTTTTAGGTGACTTATCCCTTAGCCTCATTAGTTTGAATTTGTGAAATGCATGTTTTGTGAGCATAAAACTGGGTTCAAAGAAGTAGCCTTATGTCTTGAGGCTCAAACCTCTACTTCCATATTATATTTAGTTACAAGAGCTGGTTGTTTATCTTTTAACCTCCACAGTTTAGTCCCTGTGAAGTGGTAGCAGCTGTACCCCACATAACAAATATTTTGTGAAAGGATTACCCCATGACAGTTATTTTCTGATGGTGGCTACAATACGTTTTCAGTATTCAGAATGTGTATATTGGCATATCTAAATGAGATAAGAATAATATAAAGATTCTTATCACATGAACTTGTTTTTCTCATTTAGTCTTCATTTCATGTAGTACAATTCATGCAAATGCAGCAGGTCATTTTCCCCTATAGTTTTTCCACATGCACATCTCATCCACATAATTAAACTACAGCAAAAACAAGTGAGAGCTGCAACAAACTGTTTCAGTACATCTTCCTTTCTAATCAGAATGCTGCTGTTCAGGCTTCCTTCTAAGTGGAGCATTCACATGGATGCTCCCCAACCCCATTTGCTAACTTACACAACAAAATCAGGATGGGAATGCTCAGTATTCAAAGAATGGAGTTCAGGGGTGGTCTCACTTAAATCTATGGGGGGTGTTTTTATTTTTTAAATTTTAGAACAGTTTTTGTATTTCTGCAAACCGCAGAATTCCTCAAACATGATACTACTTTTACTTATTGATGGCTCTTCTTCCATAATTGTGCAATTTGAATATGGTACTAGAGGTAATCTAAACTCTCTCTCTCTCTCTCTCTCAATCAACATTTCAAAATAGAAAAAGGTGAGAAGAGTGTTTACACGCTGTCCATAACACACCTAGAAATTTAGTTTTTGGCACAGTAAGAAAAAGCTAGACTGACTTCATCAGATAATTGATTGTTCCAAAATGATGAAAGCTTTCTGAAGGAACACATAAAAATGGAATGATAAAAGGAGAAAAAACTTATATTTAATAGCCAATATAATACAGGAACAGAGACTCTATACATTTGTGCATGTTCTATCTAATATTCTAGTCAGCAACATAAAGCAGCAATCATAAAGACATATTGTAGTCAGCTTGTACTAATGTACAAATGTTACATTTTCATGGTATCAGATTTCTTATTTAAACAACCAAAAGTGAAGATTTAATATCCACCCCACCCCACACCACCAATATTTGCCACAGCACTTTTACTACATTTCCTATAAGTTCCTTGCTTTGCATTTTTCTTAGTCTACAGCAGCACAACAAGATTTAACAGCAGGTTCAGCTCCAGTGTTAGGCAAGATGCATTTGTTGGGCCATTGCCCCCGTCTGTGAGGCTCCAATCAACTGGAGAGCATTCCACTGGGCTGCCTACCATCTCAAAGGCTCAGTGACATGCACCAGGAGACTGTAGCTACTACCATTTCTTAGTGCATAGCTCAATTCAAAAATATATTCAAGCAGCATGCACATCCAGATGTGCAGGCCTGATGTACTCTGTGCCCTTGCCAAGTCAGAGCCATATGGAAGCAGGTAATCATCTTGGTTGTAGAAATGGGACAGCATGCCATTCCTATCTACCCAGAGCTGCCTTGTTTGGCCATTGCCCCATGTGTGTGATGCTCCAACCAACTAAAGAGAAGTCCACTGGGCTGCCTACCATCTCAAAGGCTCAGTGTCATGCACCAGGAGACTATAGCTACTACTATTTCTTAGTGCACAGCTCAATTTGAATATAAATTCAAGCAGCAGACACATCCAGATGTGCAAGCCTGGTGTGCTTTGTGCCCTTGCCAAGTCAGAACTGTATGCTAGCAGGTAGTCCTCTTGGTTGTAGAAATGGGACAGCATGCCATTCCTATCTACCCAGATCTGCTGCATCAGCATTTTAACTCTGCTCCTCCCTCTGTGGTGAAGCCAGTATAATTACATTCTGAGTCACTACTTGGTGACTTCCTCAGTTCCTATAACAGCAGCAAAAGCAGCCTGCAACCACACAGGGGCAGTGGCATACAGTTGTGCCTCTTCAAATACTGGAGATGTCTGAGAATGCAGCATGCTGTTTCCACCATGAAAATCAGAAAATTTTAGAAGGGTTTAAGGGGAGGGACCCCAGGTCAGTGGTGGAGTAAATATATTGCATGCCAAAAGTTCTAGCTCAGTTCCTCCAGATCAGAGAACAGGTGATAGAAAATGCCTTGCCTGAAATCTTGGACAGCAGCCACTAGTCAACTTGACAATATTGGAATTGATGGATAAATAGTATCAGGCAGCTTCTTATGTTCCTAAACTAGATTACAAGGCACATAAGCAGAATCCAAAATGCCATTCATAGGCTATGAGAATAAGGAAAGAACAGAAGAGAGAATGCTGATGCAAGTACGGTACATCACTTGTTTCTCCTATTGGAATGACTACAAATTTAAAGTATTTATTTATCCCCAATGTGGTCACATACCAAATTTCTAACATCTCAGTAAATGTTTCTTTCATTTAAGATTTAAAAGCTCTAACCTTTATGCGTCCTCTCTGTGGTTATATACCTTCATATTTATTTTAATTTTATTTGTAACCAAGTATTTCACTGTGATTTTTTTTTATTACATTCAGTAAGTTCCAATTTTGTTAGGGAAAGGATGGATTGATTTAAGTCAAGGTGACCTGGATCAATGATTTAAATATTTACTGTATATACTCCTGTATAAGTCTAAAAATTTAGGTCAAAAAATTGACCCAAAAAACCTGAGTCAATGTAAGTACTGGATCTTAACTCTTATTCAAAGGAAGAAACCGTCCCCTGGTGAAAGGCAAAAGTATAATCTGTCCTGGAAGCACTGATCCCTTCTACTCTCTCATCCATCCAGCCTTAAGAGTGAGCACAAAGAGCCATGTCTGTTGGAATTTTGTAAGTTCTTTGACATTGTTTTGCTTTGCTTCATCCTTTAGATCCTTTGCTATATGCCCCTATGTTTTACCCTTGACTTATCCATGACTCATATCAAAATCCATAATTTTGGCCCCAAAACTTGCCCTCAACTTATACATGAGTTCAACATAGTTGAGTACATATGGAAAGTCATCAAGAATAAATAATGACTGAAATCAAGTTTGACAAAATAGTTAACATTTTCAAAATTTATTGGGCAAATCTAATCATCAAAACATATTTGTAACTCATAACAGTATTGTACAGCATCAAGAAAGCTATATTTAGTATAATCTTTTAGATAAATTGATTTTTATTATTCAAAGAAATAGCCATGTTAGTCTAGATCAGTATGGAAAGGGATCTTGCAGCACCTTTAAGAATAGCAGAGAGAAAGAAGCTGATAGCATGAATCAGAGTTGGAAGATAGATGCCACAAGGGCCATCCAGTCCAATTCCCTGCAACTCCCAACAGATAAACATCCAGACTCTGTTTAAAAACCTCTAACCTCTAAAGAACACTCCACCACACTGCAAGTAAGCATATTCCATTGTCGAACAGCATTTACTGTCAGGAAGTTCTTCCTAATGTTTAAGTGGAATCTCTTTTAATGTAGTTTCAGTCTATTGCTATTTCCCAGTCACCAGAGCAGAGAAAACAAGCTTGCTCCATCCTCAATATGGCATTCCTTCAAACAGTTGAACATGGCTATCATGTCACCTCTTAACCTTACCTTCCCCAGGCTAAAAATACTCAGCTCCCTAAACCAGGGGTAGGCAACCTTTCCCCTTTAAGGGCCAAGGGACTTCAGCTCCCAGAAGCCTCAGCCATGTTGGCCAATAGTCCCATGTTGGCCAATAGCTCCTGGGATTCTGGGAGCTGAAGTCCCTCGGCCCTTAAAGGGGAAAGGTTGCCTACCCCTGCCCTAAACCACTCCTCATAGGGCATGGTTTCCAGACCCTTCACCATTTTTGGTTGCCCTCCCCTGAACACACTCCAGCTTCTCTACATCCTTTTTGAATTGTGGTGCCCAGAACTGGACACAGTATTCCAAGTGAGGTCTGACCAAAGCAGAATACAGTGGCACTATTACTTCCTTCGATCTAGATACTACACTAGGATCATATTGGCTTTTTTAGTTGCTGCATCACACGGTTGACACAGGTTCAGGTTGTGGTTTACTAAGACTTCCAGATCCCTTTCCCACCTACTGTTATCAAGTCAGGTATCACCCATCCTATATCTGAACCTTCCATTTTTTTTCTTATGTTCCTCGCTACTGAAATTTATTTGTTAGTTTTTCCCCAACTCTGTAATCTGTTAAGGTCATTCACCATCTGAAGAAGTAGACTAAGGCTGAGTCTGCACTGAAAAAATAATCCTGTCTGACACCACTTTAACTGCCATGGCTCCATGCTATGGAATTCTGGGAACTGTAGTTTGTTGTGGCACCACAGCAGAGATGCCACAGCAAACTAAAGTTCCCAGAATTCCATAGCACGGAGCAATGACAGTTAAAGCAGTGCCAAACCAGATTATTTATCCAGTGCAGATGCAGCCTTAGTCTATGAAAGCTTATGTTATCAACTTCTTCCACTCAATTAATCTTTATTACCATACATACTAGTGTACACGTCGACCTCATGTATAAGGTGATGGAAGGTTTTGGGGCCAAAATCATGGATTTTGATATGACCTGTGGATAATTAAAGGGTAAAACCTAAGGGCATGTAACAAAGGATGTAAAGGGAAAGACAGCACTTCCTTCCCTCCTTCTCCTTCTCTGGATCTCTCCTGACCACTTAACACCACTTTCCTGGTGCTGGAGGAGAAGGTTTTAACATCAGATTGAGAAGGGAAGGAAGTGGAGTTAAATGGGATGTTTGGTGGGGAGAGAAGACTTTAACATCAGATTGGGAAGGGAAGGAAGTGAAGTTAAATGGGATGTTTGATGGGGAGAGATATCTGGAGGAGGAGGAGGATGGGGAAGAGAAGGTTTTAACATCAGATTGAGAAGGAAATCACCTTTTTCACACACACACATACACACACATTTTCCTTGTCTTGGCAGCTCTTTCAAAGATCACTGCCAGGCACGAGAGTGGGGCATGGGACGGAGCTTCTATCAGGACCTTTCTAAACAGTATTACTGCATTGACCTGTATGTAAGTTGACCCAGGATTTTAGGGTCAATTTTTGGGCATAACTTTTTGACTTATAGTTGTGTGTGTGTGTGTGTGTGTGTGTGTGTGTATATATATATATATGAATTAGCATATAATGTCAACTTTCAGATATAGCAGTAGTAAATTAGGAATGGTTAAGAACTAAATCACACATAAACAATTGGTCAAACTAGGGTCGACACCATGCCATAGGGACACAGGCATGTCCCCATTTCAAATCCAAAAATGGATCAATCACACCTTGCCTATCCCAACCTAAACCCAACATTAATCCTACCTACTCCAGACCCTTTGAAATGAATGGGAGTTATTAGTTTTAACTACGCCCGTTAATTTCAGGAGTATGCTGGATAGGTCTAAACTGAATTTAGGAAATAGCACTTAGATATTATTGAATTATTTTTTTAACAATTTTATCCTGCTTGTGTCTTTACACATGTAACTTCAGTGGGAGAAGCAGAAATAGAAAGCACAAATGTTTCAAGAAGTAGGAGGTGGTAGTTAGGCTTGAGTGAGTCACTTTCATAAAAATAAAAAGAAAAGAATATTCATATTTGGATGGTATACAATTTCATGTGCATGTGACAGAGCAATTAATTATCTGTTATGAGTTTGTAAGGGTAGATATATTATGCTTTGCAGGAGTGGGGGGAAAGCTTCAGAAGATAAAGTTCCCTGGAGAATTCTTTAGATTACAATCTACTTTTCATCGTGAATGTGATCTGTTCACTGCCATACAGGAGTGCCATGATTATGTTTGAAGAATGCTCGTTTGTTTATTTATTTTATTTCATTTTTATGCCAATGTTGTCAGAGTTTCTTCCCAAAACTGGTGTTTATCAATTGTACAACAAATACCCACAGCTGTCCATGCTCGTAACTAAAGTATAATCATGTGAACTGATCTTGGATCATGCATGTCAAGGAAAATAGGAAAAATAACTGTACAGTGTTTTATTCAAAATGAAATTAACATTCATAGTCTTCTTAATCGTATGCACTGACAATGTTTCCTGAAATTAGTCTAGCCCTCCACAAACAGGTGCCCACTAGATGTGTTGGACTATATATCCTATCACTCCTAATTATTGAAAATTATTAAAACTTCATTTACAAATAAATGAGGATTTTCCATATCTGGGCTTAATTATAAATCAGAATGGAGACTGTAGTCAAGAAGATGACTAGAACTTGGAAGGGTAAATATGAAGGAACTAAACAAGAACCTGAATTGTGACAATACTGTGTATCACTGAATCAGAAATACACATAGCATCAGATTTCTGATCTCTATGCAAGGTTGTGAAAGTTGAACAGAAAGAAAGGGAATGAACTCATCTGAAATGTGTGATGTTGGGCGTGAGTTTATGCATACCACTGACTACAAAAATACAAACAAAAAACAAAGACAAGGCTCCATGAGCATATCAAGGCTGAACTCTCCCTAGAAGCCAAGATGACTTAGGGCCTTTACAGATTGCCAGAAATAATGCAGCTTGAGACCATTTTAATTGCCCTGGCTCACTGCTAGGGAATCATGGGAACTGTAGTTTATTGTGGCACCATAGCTCTCTGACAGAGAAGGCTCAATGTCTCAGAAAAAAAAACTACAATTCCCATGATTCCCTAGCACTGGGCTAGGGCAGTTAAAGTGGTCTCAAGCTGCATTTTTTCTGGCAGTCTGTAAAGGCCCTTAGTCTCAGCTATATTGTAAGAAGACATAACTCCTAAGAAAAGACAATAATGCTTGGTAAGGTAAAAGGCATAGGAAAAGAGAGAGACTTCACTGCAGATGGATAGACTCAGGAAAGCAAGCTATGGCCCTGAGTATTGTATTTATATCCTGCTCTTCAGCCACAAAGGCTCTCAGAGTGACATTTGATGACAGGGTGGACTTGGGAGGGCATCATTACATATTTTACTACATGTATATGTATTTGCAAGGACTGAATATAACTAATCAGTGAAACAATGATAGAACAGTCACAACAATAAACATGTACAATAAACAACTGTGGGGGATTGTTTCTCTGTGAAGTCCAAATTGCAATTACTGACCACAATATCCCAGAACACTTGACCTTGAACAACTTGCGGAGAGTTTCCTGTAAAAATTATTAACTGAGTCCACTGTTGACAAATTTGTTTTGGAGATTACTATTGACAAATTTGCTTAGGAGATTGACCACTGTTGACAAATTTGCTTTGGAGATTACTGACGACTACCTACCTTCTTTTTTGTAACTATGAAATATCAACACAAATTCATTTTTTAAAAATCTGACAATGATACAGTCTAAATATGTACTTAATGTTAAATCAAGATTTAATGCTACATGGATGAGAGTCTTGCAAAGATTCTGACTCAGATGTCATTTCTTCCTGTCCATTCTGCTCTTATACAGCCAGAAATCAGACTTAACCAGAATCCAGTTTCTATGATTTCTGATCTTGCCGTTAAGCACAATTCATTGTTATAAAAATCAGATAATCAACCTTTAAAGATAGCTTCTTTAACAGTTGATTGAATCATTCTAGGACTATCACATGTAATAAATAAACAGGGATAACAGAAACTGAAACTTGGCTAAACCCTTTTTTTGGACGTATGGAAGAATGAGAAACCAGAGCCATGGGCTCAAAGCTTCTTTCGACCTAGTAGAGCAGGGGTTGGCAAACTATGGCCCAGGGGCTGAAGCCGGCCCCTCGAGGCCTTTCGACCAGCCAGTGGCCGGTCCTGCCACCGCTGCCACACGCGCAACGCGGGGTGCCATTTTGTGTTCCAAAATGGCACCCGTGCTCGCCCACACATGTGCACGACTCCTGGCATCATGCGCACGTGTGCACGAGCACGGGTGCTAGTTTGGAAAACAAAATGGCACTCCACGCTCGCGCACGCATGCGAATGACGCCGGGAGTCGTGTGAGTGTGCGCGCGAGCACGGGCGCCATTCTGGAACACAAAATGAAGCCCCGCGTTCGTGCACGCATGCGCACGACACCAGGAGTAGTGCGCATGCGAGCGCATGTGTGCACCTCTGGTGCCATTTTTTTTCCTTCGGCCCGCCAATGATTTGGGGGACAGTGGAACCGGGGCCCCCCCAAAAGGTGGACTTCGAATTGGCGTCCCTCACCCATTCGTGGAGGTAAATGGAGGGGATTAAAATGGGCGGGGGCGCACCACCATTCAAGCCAATGGGGCTTGAATATTGCCATTTTTCCATCTTCATGGGGGGAGGTACGGAATGGATCCCTCACAAAAACAGAGGGGCAACTGTATTGTTATACAAGAACACAAACAGGAAGATGTTTTACAGCTCTTCAATGTATCATTGAAGATAGGAACACACTAAGCACAGAGAGCATATCTGTTTACTTATGTCTTTCCTTTTGGCTTACTATGCCCCGCTTAAGTGTAAAACAATTAGTGCTGGCATGTTAAAATATATTGTAACGTATAATCATTACACTGAAAATTCTTACAACTGCTCTGGACATGACATGACAGTCCCACATGAAATACCTTATCCTTGTTCAACCTGAAGTCTTCCTACACAGCTGTAGTTCCAGAAAGCAGAACAACACCTAACTTGCTTTGAGAATAAGAATCTACTTGCTCCATTGTATCAACAATCCATATATTACAAGCGTGACAAGTCCACACAAGAAATAATTACTTTCACAACTTTCAAACATCCAAGCACACAAATAATGAATCATCCCATTAAGATATTTGGCATTCAGACACCAATGTCCAGATTAATACTTTCATATCTCTGAATACCTCTTTAAAAAAACCTCTCTCTCAATATTTGAACACTTGAGTTTCCATTACAATTTAATATCAATCTAATGTACACAAATAGCTGAGGGAGAGCAGGATTACTGTAGCTTGGAGAAAATGCGTAAGTGGAAGCTTTTCCAGTCAGATGTATAGTCCAGGCATACATTTCTGACATGCTTCCACACCCTGTGGATGATTCAGTAACAATGGTGGGAGCTTTCCAAAACAACCTATACTATCGAATCATTATATTCACCCATTTCAGGCTCTCTCTTTGTCTTCCCACCTACTCCCAGTTGATGCAATCTCTCCTGTACATCAGTAATCTCTTACACTTAACTGAATAGCCATTTACCATATTCAGCAAAGAGGAAGAAAATAATTTTGACTGTGGGCTGATATCTGAATTAGCAACCATCAGATTCCCTGCTATAATTACTCTCCCAGCACTATGAAATGCTTTGCTATTAAACTGCAACTGATGTGAAAAGACAATATGTTACAAAACTATATAGAAAAGTGATAATGAAATGTAACCAAAATCATGAATATGCAGACACAAAAGGAAAGAACTATTAGGCCCTTTCTAGTCTAAATTATCAATGCTATAACTAAGTATTACTATTAACACATTAATCTATTGTTTCACTGTAAAATATTTTAATGAAAAATAAATTTCACAAGAGATGTATGTGTGATATGATTCCATAAATATTAGATTACTAAAAGTCTGTAGAAACTCTAGGTTGGAGAAATTCTTTTAAATCAGAAATTATGGGCAAGTGACATTTTTGATCTCCCAGAGGAACAAAGCTTAGAAAAATAGAGAAAAGGAAAAGCTGAAAATCCACTTAGCCTTTTACCTCTTTTCTTCTTTTGCTCTCAGTTGCTCTTCCTGTCTCAGAACCTGAACCATTACGGATTCAAACACGCCTGTAGTCAAGCCTGCTAAACTGCGTGGTGTAGAACGACGCCTTGTTGAAGTACAAGCTGTTCCCTTCTCATCTTCCAGCCCATAGAACCCTTTAGATGTTACTGCTATTGCTGTCTTCTCTCTCAAATGCCTTGAAAGAAAAATCAAATCAATGCACAATAATACTTTCCTGACCAATAGTAATCCAGTAGCTACATTTTAAAGAAATTTACAGGACTACTCTTTTAAGTCATATTGCTGTATCACAGCACAATATGCTCATCACTTATTAAAAAAAGTATAGGTTTATGTTGTCATTTGATATACGAAAGCAGATTCTTTCTTTTTAATTGAAGATATTTGTTTTGAAGAGACAATTTAAATTTATAAAGCCATTTTTCAACTATATCTTCTAAACCTTCATAAAATTTTTGAATTTTATGTAGAAAATATTCACAAAACACCAGTCGGAAACACAAGAAATATTGCAAATGCAATGCAATATCATTTGATCATATTTACATATTTTAATAGTCATTATTAAGTATCCCAGTAAAACAAAACTTAAGACTGCAATCCAATACACATGCACTTAATGTGATTCCCATTGTGTTTAAGGGGACTTTGTCCAAAGGAATGCATGTAGGATTATGCCTTAAGTATAACTGCATTTGCAGAAATTTCATCCTTACTACCAGTAATTACCTAGGACAAGGATTAGTCTTTTTAATGACACTTTGTAAAGCACAATGTACATTGAAAATATTTCAAAAGATGGCATTTAAAAAGTGACTGTCTGCTTCATGCTACATAAATGTAGCATGTACATTTGTAATGAATGTTCATTTGTATTCTGATCCAACAGTACATCAATTTGAATTTTAGGTTTTTTTAAAAAGTTATACGTCACTTCTTTTTACATAACCATATCAAAAACTATTGGATTATCTAACCCAGCCCCACTATTATGGAGCGTAGTTTCCAATTCTGATTTAATAGCAAACTATCATTTATGATAGCTGTGGTCTAATTTATACATTATGGTAAATACATTTATGCAAATCAGAAAGTGAGACAGGAAATCAGATTGTAGGGGTAGAGACTATCCAAGTTAATCCTTGATGGCCAAAGCATGCTCTGGCTATGATGATTAAAGCAAGCTTTTACTTACAACATTCCATTCATTATTAAAGCCACCTAAATGATGACTGATTAGTTTTAATTTGTAATATTAAATCCATTATGACTCATAAACAATTACTATTCCTATTCTGGTTACCAGAATTTTTGCATTAATGTAAACATTGAATAAGAATGCCACCCTAGATCTCAATCATGCATAGATGAATATGGTTCCAGTTTTGTAGATTAGTGCAGTGATTGCTTACTGCATAGTGTTGTACACACTGTTGTTCTTCTGTATTTTCTATAAATCTAAGTAGCAAGCTAACCCTTTGTAGAACTTCAGACAAAAACCATCAGAACCTAAGCTCTTCCCTTACTGTAGGCCACTGTGACCATCCTAGCCAGCATAGCCAATGATGAGAAACTATAGGAGTTGCAATCAACAACACCAAGGAAGAGCAACCCTGCCCAAAAGGTAAGCTATTCACAATTTTTCTCATAACACTAGAAGTTAGTGGGTTTTGAGAGAGGTGGGATATTTTCCATTCTGATAGAACCATGAATGTGAATTGCTTTCAGCTATCTGTATTTGATGGGTGTAGAGAACCAGTGCAAATCATGATTTTTATAGTACTTTTACATTTTATAATTCCTTTTGAGTGCATTCTATGTTTATAGTTCAATAAATCTACATAATGATTTTGAAGCCATTAAGTGACAATAAGGCAAAGCCAAGAGAGAAGCATGTTCTCAAAGTGCCTAATATATTTATTAAAAAATACAATCATTTTGGCAATGACTACTTCCTTTGCCAGGGTTAGACTAAGTAAAGGTTTGTGCAGTCTAGAATCAAATTCTCAGTCATTAACAGAATACAAACACTTTTTAGCAGTACTTTATACTCGTAACAAAGCAATTACAGAGTTTTCTTACCTACTAGCCATTTTAATTCTTAAATATAGGCACTTCAAGAAGTTGCTTCTCTCATCTTTGATAGTTAGCTATCAAGAATTTAGTCATATTATTCTCAATTGTGCCTTTCTAAAATGTAAACTGCTCTTTCTTCTTTAATGAAGAAAAATTTTATTGGGAAAATCCAAATCCTTCTGGATTTCTCTAAAATGAAGTACTATTTGACACTGATGATCTACCATGGAATAACAAGACCAGACAAGGAGAGTTGGGTTAAATAAAGGCCACTTTATTGACCTCACTAAGTGGAAAGATATTTAGTGACACCATCCCTAGCCAATTGTCCAAGTCCCCCAAGCGCAATGTGGGGTCCCTAGGCAGAAAATTCCTACCCAGCCCCAAAGTGACCAGTAAGACTCACAGTGCACTGTGCATGGGAGGATGGGCCACAAAACCATACTTGGAAAGAGGCATGTGGAGGGGTAGGCAGGCCTTTTATTACCTTTAACTCTGCTATCCCCATGCACAGCATCTTGGGCACATTACACCCAGTGCAAAGGCCTCTGGTCTCCCCCACGTGGTGGCCATCAAAAGTGGCCCTTCCTCTGCAGCACCATGCATTGCTAAGACCCAGAACCCAATAACTGTGTTATCTTTTTCACATAATTATGGTACTATCTGCTTGCTTTGCTTTCTGTCAGAAAGTAAAGGCCAATAAACTCAAGAAAGAACAGTTTCTTCCCTCTACAATTGCTTTTATATAGTTCTTATCGTGCCACAGCCAAAGGTTTCACAAAGCTTTTACTGTATGAATTAATGACCTTTTATGGACATAGGAAAAAGTACTTCCTTCTGTGAATGACCATTTTCCTTTCCTTTTCCTTATTAGAAGACACAGAAGGACCCTTCCTTTTCCATTTGCTTTCCCTCCTTCTAATAAGGAAATTTACTACATGCATACACTTTTTGTTTTAACTTCTTATATTAACTGACTGCCATTTCTGCTTTGTGGATATTACCATCCTATTCACATTCCTCCATTTCTGTCTTGGGTATTACTAAGCATTTACTGAAATACATCAGTGGGAGTAGTGAAAATGTTGAGTCACCATTCAACAATTGATTCAATGGGACCACCCTAGCTGGGACCACCAACATGATTTATACCAGTATTATTTTCACCACATTCAGGAACTCAACAAAATATGATGGACTCTGTTAAAATTATGTGAAAGAAATATGTGTGAGCTAAACAATCCTACAGTACTGGACCTCAGTATATATATATAAGATTTTCCCAAACCCAGGAATTAAATGCAACTAAAGGCCAATGAACAGCAAAAGGTACAATGAGCAACAAAACATTGCTGTATTACCCCCAGTTAAGGATTCCAGACAGACTCTCCTAGAGATGTGAAATTTCAAGAAATTTTGAAATCATACAGGAAAAAAACCTATGGGGACTGAGGTCCCCCCTCCAAATTTAAAATTATTTAGAAAAAATTAAAAATATATTACTACCCTTTACAGATAGCAAGTCATTTCATTACTTTAGCAATATTAACTGTTTTATAATTTAGCTTGGCATAAAATTTTCATAGTTGGTATATTAAAGGTACACTAACTACAAATTCAATTTACTTTTTAATATATTTTTACTTTCTTGTTAGATATGAAGCTATAAGCTTCCAAACTGTAAGGAACACATTTGAAGGAGGCTTTTTGGTTTTGCTAGAAAGAGTAAGAAAAAAACAATAAGAATGAGAGAAACCATCCATTTTTGTAAAACAAAATTATTTTACCTCCTTTAGTCCTTCATAGTGTCAAATAAAGCACTAATTTCCATAAAAAGAAATGAGAAAAAAGAAACCAAACTGCAATGATCTGGTACTGTACTAAGTCTTAAATAAATAAATCTTCCTATTCTATAGTTCATAGAAACAATATTGGTGGAATAAATATACGAACATGTCTTGATTTTTTCATGATTTTTTTTTCAATTTAAAGGCTTTAGAGGAAAACTGGGAAATCCCCCCCCCGGCCGCAATTTTTCCAGTCTTTCCCCTTCAGCCATGATACTTCTAGACTTTTTCAGGCTATATTATTACACCGCTATTACCTGTATATTTGGTCAGTTATGACAACTTATATGTTAGTGTAGGACCTCCTCAAAACATACCTTCCATACATGCCTTGCCACTTTAAGGTGGGCTGTTAAGTTACCATATTGAAATCACCCATCACCAAATGTTACCGAATCATATAGTTGGAAGAGAGCAGAAGGACCATCCAATCCAACCTCCTGCCAAGCAGGAATACACAATATCATACATGATATGCTCTATCAGAGTGCAGACATACAGCAAACTATTTTTAATCTGTGAACACCCAAGACCACACTTCATCACATTCTTTACTATAAAATGTTTATCAATATAAAACAAAATTCAGCACAGAGAATCCAATCATAGCACAACAAGAATAAACAGAGTTACAAACAAAACGTATTTTCATATAAATACAAGGGCCCCTCTTTCCAGACCTATTAGCAGTGGTATCATTAAGGTTGGTGTCAGCCCCAGGCTGCCTGGCACATGTTACAGCTGCCCCCCTCTGCCAGCCAGGCTGCTATGGAGGGGTGCTGCTGCCACTTGGCAGTCCCTTCCAGTCTGTCAGTGCTAATGGCCAGGTGGGAAAGGGTGGTAGTGATGGTGGCAGGGACAAAGACTCTTTTCCTTGTGTGAATGGGGAGGAGCCTGCAACTGCCACTGCTCTTGCCACCACAGCATCTCCCTTTCCCAGGCAGCAGCCCTGTTAGAGCTGGAAGGAGCTGCCAAGTGGCAGCAACACCCCAATCCCACCAGTGGTGTCACTAGAGGGGTGCAGACCACACTGGGTGACACCCTACAGTGTCACCTGATGTCACCTGGTGGGGTGGTACATCCTTGGGGAGGGGGTGGCTGCCTTCTGAGTCTTGTGTGGCAACCACTATGTGGGGCTCGGAAAGCCAAGGTGGTGGTGGTGGTTGCTTTCTGAGAAGGCTGAGCACACTCCCCCACCTTGCTGTACCACACCGTTCTACCCACAAGTAGAATGGCAGTGTGGTGGAGGGACATGCCCTTTTGACCCTGTCCCCGAGAGCCCCACCCCCTGCACAGGGCGACATCCCAGATGGGGATACCACTGATTCCCACCAGCAGTCGTAGCTGATGGATGTCAAAGGTGTCCTGGCTGGCAAAGGGGGGAGATGGCCAAGGAGGGAGGGGGTCATGGAATAGATGGTGAGCGAACTCTCCATAGGGTGTTCACTCATGAAAGTTTCACCCGGTGTGGTTTGCATTCCCCACGTATTCCTAGTGATGTCCCAGTCTATTAGCACAGGACCTAAATAGGAAAACTCTTATTTTGTCTTGTCTTTTTGAGCCTTTATGCAGGATTCTGATATCATAAAAGTCTAACACCTCCAAGGTTTGTACAGTTGAGAGCCTTTCAATGGTTCTGAAATCATTGCTACTCACAACGTTCTCCAGTACTACACATGGCAAGGTTTAGATATGTGCAATCCAAATGTTTCTTTAAACCATAATTAGCAGGACTTTACATTTAAGGCCTCATTTCCACTACGTTTTAAACCGGTTTGCAAACCGGTTTGAAGCAGTTTAAATGACCCTGGTTTGCACTTGAACCGAATCACTGAAGCAGACGGAGGGGAGGGGCATGTGCTAGACTTATTTAACGCGATCAATTGATAAACTGATTTCACGCAAGTATGAACCAGATGTGGATTGGAAGGGATTTAAATTTGCCTTTTGGCCGGCTGAAGTGGGTCTATTTTGAATCAATTCATTTGTCAATGTGAACCACAAGTGGATTATTTTACAGCAAGAAAATGCAATTAGGGCAAATGTAGTGTAAACCACACTCTGCTGTC
Source organism: Phrynosoma platyrhinos (assembly GCA_020142125.1). Lineage (NCBI taxonomy): Eukaryota > Metazoa > Chordata > Lepidosauria > Squamata > Phrynosomatidae > Phrynosoma > Phrynosoma platyrhinos. The sequence continues at coordinate 94,558,517 of CM034703.1, forward strand.
GAATCAATCCATCGATTCGGATAACAAACTGATTCATTTGTAAGTGGAAACGAGGACTAAATCTCTTCTGACAAGTGGCTGCTTAGATGGCATTATGATGTGATTTTGCTGATTCAGTCACACTTCCTCATCATTTTATGGTGTCTATGTGTTCACTTCCATAACATTATTTTAAAATCAGAGACACCAACAATGCTTTGTTCTGTACCTAACACATCTGGCCAAACTACGTTTAACTTTGAAACCATTTTTCACCTTCCTGTTTAGCATTTGTTTTGGGCTAACAGTAGGGCTCTTGCCCCAGAGTTTCTTTTCGCTGTTTATACAGTATGTTTTAACTACCTCAGATTTTAATCCCAATGTTAGCTATTAAACCATATGAGACATTTCTTTACTGTTATTGTCATTTTGCTATCTATCCTTCTAGTCCAGGGGTTCCCAACCTTTTGGACCCATGGAGCCTTTATTTCTATGATGGAGCCTCTAAGAGGTCTACTCTGTGTCTTACAAGTTAATGGTGTTTAGGAGTATATATAAGAATAAATTCTTATTCTTTAATTTCATTCAATTTTTCTTTCTTTCATTTTCCTAGAGTAGTCACAGAGCATC
>CM034703.1:94629417-94639534 GCA_020142125.1 Phrynosoma platyrhinos
GTCCTCTAATATTCATAGGAGTTTATCACACGGGGGAAACGGGGCTTTAAATTAAACAAAACCCGCAAAAGCGGTGTTTTTTCAGATGACGTCGCTGTTAAAAGGAGGTTAATCTGAATGGAAATTAGACAAAAACTGCTTCTTTTTACTTTCGGAAGATCCCGAAAGTAAAAAGAGGCAGTCTTTGTCTAATTTCCGTTCGGATTAACCTCTTTTTAACTGCGCTGGAGTTTATCACACAGGGAAATCCTGTTGATAAATTGCTTCCGCTTTTGTGTTTTTTTTTTTCTCTTTAAAGTACAGTTTCTGCACGGAGCTCCCCGTGTGATAAACTCCATAGTGTTGAGGCCTGACATCTATGGATACTCTTCTTGCCTTCTGATTGTTAAGTGGCTGTTATGCTGCGAGTCCTCCTTTCTATAAGGGTTTGCATATGTGACAGCCAGAAAGTTGAATTGGTGGAACATATTCTGCTTGCTCCTTTATTAACTATTCTGCACAGTCCAGCTGCCCAGTTTTACTTGGAAATGTTGTTGTCAGATAGAAATCCAGCAGTGCCACTAGTCTGCAAAAGGAGTGAGAAGACACATTATTGTTGCTGGTGAGAATGGCTGGGAAGCTATATTAATAATTTCATTACATGGGAGCAAGCATGATGTAGTGTTTTGACTGTTGGACTAGGATTCTGGGAAATCAGGGTTCACTCAGGCATGGAAACCCATTGGGTGACCTTGAGAAGTTCCCGCTTGTCAACCTTACATGAAGCCAATGGCAAATGGCCTCTGAAGAAATCCTTAGGACAGAGTCACCACAAGTTGAGTTGACTTGAAGGCACATAACAACAAATTTAAATATGGATGTCTACAGTTTTGTAATACATATTGATTTTGTTCTGATCCACTAGCTGATTCCTGATTTTGAATATTTATTGGATGGTCAAGATATACAAATATGCACTTTGATGGTGGTGATGGTTATCATCTTTATTTATAGGTCCAAAACACACTGTAGAAATAATCCAGCTTGAGACCGCTTTAACTGCCCTGGCTCAATGCTAGGGAGTTATGGGAACTGCAGTTTTGTGAGACATTTAGCCTTCTCTGGACTTTATCACACAGGAGGCAAGCTTCCTCCTCCCGTGATTAAAGCGAATTTAATCCTGTCAATATCCTACAAGAGCAAGATGGTTTTCAGATGACGTCCCCTGACATCGCCATTATCCCGGAGTTAACCTGTAAATAAAGCGACAAAATCGCGCTGCTTTTTATTCATGGGAAAATCCTGAAAATAAAAAGCAGTGTAATTTTGCCGCTTTATTCACTGGTTAACTGTGGGATAATGTCAATGTGGGGAACGTCGTCTGAAAGCCATCCTGCTCTTGCGGGATATTGATGGGATTAAATTTACTTTATTCATGGATCTGTCTCACTACTACTCTTGCTGCTTTTAAAAAAGCAGTAAAGACGGATCTCTTCCGACAGGCCTTCCCAGAATAACAGCTGCTGTAGGGAGATGAGTCTTTATTCTTACTTTGTTGGGACAACTGATCCTTTGCTATTAGCTTATTGTTTTAATTCCATTGTTATGTTTTAATTCTTCTTGGTTTAATTCTGTCTTAAGGGGTGGGAGGGTGGATTATGGGAGGGGGGATGCTTTTAACTTGTTTGTTTTAAATGTTGTAACCCGCCTCGATTGCTGTGCAGAGGGGTGGGCTATAAATAAAATTTATTATTATTTATTATTGCCTCCCGTGAGATAAAGTCCTCTGTCAGAGAGCTCTGGTGCAACAACAATCCCCAGGATTCCCTAGCAAAAACCAGGGCAGTTAAAGGAGTCTCAAACAGGATTATTTCTGCAGTGTGTTTTGGACCATACTCAGCCTTTTCCTCAAAACTGGAACCAATGAAGGAGAGCTCCATTAGAAGTCCAGAGAATCCATTAGAATTATGTCCTTAAATCCATATTCTTTCATCATAATTCTTCTATGACAAGAAGAGTCAATCATTTTTTTATGACATTATGATCTGTGTCATAACGGTAGTTTTGCTGGGGCTCCATTACTCCCGTCCTGAGGATCCATGTGACTCCCTGTGGTTGCACCATGATGTGATCAAGCCATCATTTGTATGGTGCTGTCTTGAGGAGATGGACTGATGATGTGAATTATCAGTGGATTGGGGAGGACTCCAGGTGATTAAAAAAATATGAGTTTTATAACACAGTCCATGGATGTCTTTGTGGTGAAATCATGATGGACTTGACGGAGGTATGTATTACAAGACTAAGCATCCATGATTCAGATACATCTCATTCTTTGAATCGCTGGTTTGTTCTGGTACTAGCAGTAGATTTATCTGTGATTGAATAATGGTTTTGGTGAAAGAGGATCCATACTTTTTGTGCCATGACAACATTGCTAAATGCAAGATATGCTCTTTTTATTGCACATCATTGTCACACGTAAGATCTGTGATTTGGCAGCAGCTTTAAAGGGGCAGGTTTAAGTGTGTAAATAAGGATAATTCTTTAGTGGCCTACAGACAGTTTCCAAACCTTGAACAACTATTCACCTACAACAGGATATATAACATAGATGGTAATAAAGGGACAAGGCCCTTCCACAATCTCAGATGCCACAATCACCCACAACTTTGAGGTGCATTTACTTGCTCATCCTCCAATGTGGTATATGCCATCCTATCATGGCATACTGGTCTGAGAGTTGGACTGTGACTCTGGAGACCAGGGTTCGATTCCTCATTCAGCCATGAAACCCACTGGTGGTCTTGGGCAAGTCACATGCTCTCAGCCTCGGGAAGGCAATGCCAAATCTCCTTTGAACAAATCTTGCCAACAAAATCCCATAATAGGTTTGCCTTAGGGTTGCTGTAACTGGAAACAACTTGAGGGCACACAACAACAACAACAACAACAACAACAACAACAACAAAATGTGTCTTTACGTTGTGCAATTCCAAAACACTCCAAAATTCAAAATCATCCCCATGGATGGCTGAGACAGCAATACATTTGCTTTCTGATGTTTCAGTGCACACAAACTTTGCATCATGCAAAAAAATATTATTATAATAATTATTATTATGAAGTATTTATACCCCACTCGTCAGCCAAAAGGCTATCAGAGCAGATTAACAAATGGTTAATTAAACATTTCCCTGCCCTTGGGCTTACAATCTAAAAAGTCAAGACACAAAAGGAAAAGAGAATGGTGGTGGGGAAGGGGAATAAGCGGGATATAAATAATTTATTATTATTATTATTATTATTATTATTATTATTATTATTATTATTATTATTATTATTAGTCCAGCAGATCTTCTCTCCCTCTGAGGCCTGGACCAAGGCAGATGGACTGGAGGGAGGGCCCTTCTCCTTACTGTGGCTAGGCCTGATGGAGAAACATTGTGTATAAAATCGCCTTCAGGCTATGTGCCCAAGAGGTATATGAAACATAAATGAATTTCATGTTTAGACTTGGATCCAAATATCCAAAACACTTGTGGTCCAAATCGTTCGCATTAAGATAAGACTAAACCTGTACTATGTAATAGTGACTAAGGTCCAACCCACACTGCAGAAACAATCCAGTTTGAGACCGCTTTAACTGCCCTGGCTCAGTGCTAGGGAATCCTGGGAACTGTAGTTTATTGTGGCACCAGAGCTCTCCGACAGAGAAGGCTAAACGTCCCACAAAACTACAATTCCCAGAATCCCCTAGCATTGAGCCAGGTCGGTCAAAACGGATTATTTTCTGAAGCTTCTCCTCCTTCCTAAGATCCCTTGGCATCCCATGCGTTGGTGGGAGGCTATGGTGCGTTGGTGGGAGGCTATTTTGGATTTTAGGAAACGGTTTCCCTCAAGAGAAACCATTAGGGAGATTCCCGCCCCCGCTCCCCACCCAAAAAACCCTTAATTGTGCCAGTGGTTCTCTCACAAACACACCGAACTGCAATGTGAGGGACTGTAGCGCAAGAGGGGCGTGGCTGCTTATCATGAATGCTGGAGGGAGGAGTGGGAGGAGCTTGAGGCGCAAATACAGACTGAGCGCTTCGAACTCCTCCATCTCCTCCCTCAGTATTCCCTCACTGTTGTTGTTGTTGTTGTTGTTGTTTGTGTGGCAGCGACGGTTGGCGTGCGTGTGCGCGTGCGCGAGCGAAGGGAGAGAAAGAGAGAGAGAGAGGGCGCGCGCGCGTGCAGCGGCGGTTGGTGTCGTTGGCGTTGGTTGTGGTGGCGGCGGCCGGGGCCAGTCTCGCGAGATCTGCGTTGGCGCCGTGACCTCCATGTGAGAGCCGCGGCGCCTGGTAAACAGTCTTGGGAGAAGCCCCCTGAGGGTCGTCGCCGCTCTTGTGGGAAGAAGAGAAGAAGAACCCTGAGGGTGGCTGTGCCGCCATTTGGGGCCCGAGGGGTGGGTTGGCGAAGGGGAGGAAGGAGGGACCACTGCGGAGCCTGTGTGGGGAGGCAAGGGAGGGAGAAGGCCGGCTGGCTGGCTGGCTGGCTAGCTGGGTCTTCGGGGTGAAGGACGGGGGCTGCCTCGCTGAGCCCCAGAGCGCCGGGGCGGGAAAGTCCCTCTTGGCCCCGCATCTCCATCTCCATCTCCATCTCCATCTCCATCTCCTGCCGCCATGTGGATCCAGGTCCGCACCATCGACGGTGCCCAGACCCACACCATCGACGACCTCAGCCGCCTCACCAAGATCGAGAGCCTCCGGGAGAAGATCCAGGAGAGTTTCCGCGTCAGCCCCGACCGGCAGCGCCTCTTTTACCGGGGCAAGCAGGTAGGCCCCTCCTCCTCCTTTTCCCCCCAAGGCACGTCCTGCAGTCTCCAGCCTTCTCTCCCAGGAGGGATTGCCCCCAAGTGTCCTCCATTTTGAGCAGGACTAAAGGAGCGGGAATCCATCTTCGCACGAGCGGCAAAAATAAAATAAAATAAATTAAAAATAAAATAAAATCCTACATTTGCTTTGAAATGTCCTCCATTCCGAGCATGACCAAGAAGCAGGGGTGTATCTTTGTATGAGTGTGTCTTGTTTTGGAAAGTCCTCCATCTTTCTTGAAGTATTCACCATTTCGGCTAGGATGCAGGGATTTATATTTCTTAGGAGCGCTTGAGTTCTGTTTTTTAAAATTTCATCCCATTGGCCTACATTTGTGGTGCTTTGTCCTCCTTTTCAGTTAGGACATCTGATCACTCTAGTTGGGGTGTGTTTGTGTGTGAAGGAGGGTATTGTTGCTTTGTTGCTGCTGCTGTTGTGTGCCTTCACGTCGTTTTCAACTTAGGGTAACACCAAGGCAGGGTGACCAGGCGTCCTCCTTTTCCAGGAACTGCCCTACATTTCAGCATTCTCTCCAGGAGGCTAAGTCCAAAGTGTCCTCCATTTTGAGCATGACTTGAGAAGCATGAATTTATATTTATAGGAGTGTTCCGACCTTTCGTTTTGAAATAAATCCTCTTTTCTTGAAATCTCCTACAATTTTTTTGGTTCTTTGTCCTCTTTTGCAGTGAGGACATCCGGTCACCCTGCCAGAGATATAATAATAATAATAATAATAATAATAATAATAATAATAATAATAATAATAATAATAATAATAAATTTTATTTTTAGCCCGCCTCTCTGCAAGGCAATCGGAGGAGGCAGGGGGCTTGCCTCCTGCTTTTCCCTCCATGCTTTGGTTGATCTCCCTCCTTCTCCTCACCTGAGGAGATGGAGGATGCCTTAGAGCCAAAGGAAAGGGATAATGGTATGGGGGGGGGGGGAAGGTTTGGCACTTTCCTTCTTTCTTTCTTCCTTTCCCTCCATTTCCAATTTGCAAGGCTCAGCCTTGGCCTCTCTTATCTTTTTTCCTTAGCAGGCCTGGTCAGGTAGTAGATGCTTTGGGAGATGAAGCCCCACTACTCCATGGTGCTGAGGAACGTTGCAGTCCAACAACATTTGGAGGGCCAACCTTGGTTTTCTGGGTTGGGAGATCCTTGCACGAAGGTCTGGGGGTCAGGAGTTGGGGAGGCTCACCCCCAAAACTTACCTGAAGGGAAGAGAGGAGGAGGAGGGGAGCTTGTGTGGGCTGCTGCCTCTTCTGTGCCACTTCCGGTGGTTCAACGGTTTCTGGCAACTTTTGGCATCATGGCTGGCTCGCCTGCGCAGGGAAGTGGCTCCTGGCCAAGGAAAGTTCTCCTTAATGGCTTGTGTCTGGTGGTGGTTGTTTTCTTTTCACTCCCTCGTTTGTTCCATCATCCTGGCAACGGTTACTTAGGGTTTTTGAATTTTACTGGCTAATCTGCCCTCTAGATGGGCAGATTAATTTCAAACCATAATGTGGACCTTGAGCAGTCGTAATGAAACCAAGTTTCCAGAACATAAATCCAGTAGCATTTTGTGGAATGAGACTTGTCTTCTTCAGTGGAGGAGTACTAGATTTATTTATTTATTTATTTATTTATCTGGGGTATTTATACCCCACTCTTCAACCACATAGGTTCTCAAAGCGGCTAGTTTTACTGATTAAAAGGTACACCTTTCTCAAATCATGTACTCTTTTGCCCATGTGTCATCTCTTGACCATATATGGGTCAAAATCTTGTACATGTTGCCATTCTTTGCTTATTTGGTTTCTGAAAAATGGCAGTGAAAAGATGCTTGGGTCCTTCATGTTGTGTACACATTTGCTGATGTTAAGGCAAGATTAAGCATATAATGATCACTGTAAGGGCCTGAATTATAAACATGGAAAATGCAAAAGTGTCTCTTGATCCTATACCGTGTGTTGGGTGGAAAGGTCTTGCTGTCTTATCACTTTGAACCCAGTATGAGTAAACAGTAAAAGAAAGCTAATCCACAAATAGATTTTGAGTATATAGTCAAACTATCACTTCATTTGTTCTTCTAGAGGAGTTACCATGTTGCAGCAAAACCAAGAAAGAATCTTACGGCATCTTAAAGGCTAGCATAATATTTTGTGGATTTTGATCCATGATGTTTGTGCCATAGTATAATTGTTAGCTTTCAGTGCCTTAAGACACTAATCTCATTCATTTTCACAACAGTGCATTTTTAAAAATTTCCTTTACCCACTTTCAGTCACATAGTTCAGTTACTCTGCCTTTCTAAGCCATTGTGTCTATAAGATGTATCCCAGTTATGGCTAGCTAGCTCGGTGCTTCCATGTATATGCAAATTTGCCTCTCAGACATGAAGCATATTATGGCCAATATTCTATGGACCATGAAGGACTGAGGATGAGACCAGGCATGCAAAAAGTAAGATGTAGAGGAGGATCAAAATAAGAGGACATTAGATGCCTCATAACTAGAGAAATTGAGAATTTTATTTTAAAATGATGCTGGTATTGGGGAGAGCTGGAAATGTTTTGTATGGCTGGTCTCTCAAATGTTCTATGCTACAGCAAAGTCATGTTGGTGTCAGTCTTTTTTGTTTTGTTTTGTTTTGTTACTTAATTAGGCTCATTTGGTGGGATGCAGTAGCTTAGTGATTAAAACGCCAATTCTGACGATCAGAAGGTTGACAGTTTGAGGCCCGAGTGCTGCATGATGGGGTGAGCTTCTGTCACTAGTCCCAGCTTCTGCCAACCTAGCAGTTCGAAAGCATACAAATGCAAGTAGATGAATAGGTACCACTTCTCAGTGGAAAGGCAACAGCATTCTGTGCAGTCATGCTGGCTACGTGACCACCATCTTTGGACAACGCTGGCTCTTTGGCTTAGAAACAGAGCTGAACACCGCCCCCTACGGTCAGTTACAACTAGACATTCATGTCAAGGCACTACCTTTGCCTTTTAGGCTCATTCAGTGCATCTGAGGCCAGTGAATAACTGCACATAACACCTGTGGAATACAATATGCTATGATGTCCTCCTTGAGGGTAGTAATACTGCTGTGAAATATGCCTGTGCAGTCTTGTTTCTATAGACTGAGGGGGACTGCTACACACTTTTTGTTTGCTACTAGAAATCACTGGATAAAATGTCAATAATCTAACTGTCAGTAATAGCACCAGTTTACTGTCAAGCTCTCTAGTAGCCATAAAGCATGTAGTATAAGAGCACTGTTAAGGTGATGTTTAGGTGGTAAGCTCTCAAAATCAGTCTTTTACTGTTTCCTGAATTGCAGAGTGAGAATCATGTGGCCCCTCCAGATGCTTCAGGACTGCAACTCATAACTTTGTTTCCCATTGGCTATGCTGCTGAGTCTTGCAGTCCAATCATATATGGAGGGCTGCATGATTCCCATCCCTGATATATTGCATGGCTTTTCATAAAAGGTTGTATGAACATCCAGAGTTAGTATTGGGAATTCATAGCTTATTTCTGAATTTCATTCCTGTTAAATATGAAGGGATGGATAATACAAAATGTTCTTGCTGCAGATGGATTTAAACTTTCCCCATGTTAGAACAATGTTTAAAATGTTGTCAAAATGTTGCTCAAAAGTTGCAATTAATGACCAGTAAGAAAGGTCTGCTTTGGCTGATCTGTGTTTTGAGAGGATCTATGGAGTGAGTTTAGGTGAGGGAACACTATTTTTGTTCTTCTACCTTGGACATTATGTGAGAGATCCTATTTAGAACTGCACCTCATCAATTTATGCAGTAGGGCCTTGTTATCTACTGGGGTTTCATTCCAGGACTCATAGTGAATACCAAAATCCATGGATACTCAAGTCCCATTCAATACAAAGCATAGTAAAATGGTGCCCCTTATATAAATGGCAAAATCAATGTTTGCTTTTTGGAATCTCCATATCTTGAAAATATTTGCAAGCTATGAATGCTTGAATCTGTGGATAAAAAAATATCTGTGGATATGGAGAGCTGGTTGTTTATGCTTCATATCATCTGTTCAGGGATTTATTGACTAAAACTAAAGGAATTTCTGTCTTTGTTCCAAGACTATTGGGAAACAGAACCGTGGTTTTCCCACTTTTTTTCATCCACAAAACCCAGTCCAGCGAGTGCTATGTTCTCCAAGACATCAATGCAATCTTATTTCTAAGCTGTTTCTATAGTGATAGGCTGTGTTTCACTTTTTGTGTATACAGTATTTGCTCTGCTCGTCACTGCTCAGGAAGCTCAGTGCCCTAGTGAAGAGAAGGCATATCCCCCATCATTAGAAATTGTTTATATCCATCTTCACCCCATTCTATCGATCTACTCTAGCTGGACTGCAGGAATAATCAGACTTCATCATGGCTCTTACCTGGTATACAGTCTCTTGGGTCTTATTCTGCACATTCATCTCTTATATTGATGAGTAGAAAATGGTTTGGCCCTCTCATGCCTCAAGAGCTGATATACTTCCCCATTGTGAAAGAGGCTTCATCTTTATAGGGTCCACATACTATTTGGGGGAAGATAATACCTCTTGGTGTGAAGTTATACCAGATGGTGAACTTTAGCTACTTGAAATACACAAGGGACGTTATCACACGGGGGCCAGTTTCGTGGTTAAAGAGATAATAAAGTGGAAATAAAGCATCCTGAAAATAAAGCGAAAATAGCGCTAAATTGCGCAAAAGCATTTCTCACGTAATTAGAATAAAAATGGAATTAAGTGAAAAGCAAAAAAAAGATGTTTTTAACTTTCATACTCAAGTGAAAAAACCCGTACATGTACTAGAAATGGGCATGTTTTGTTCTGCTTTCAGGTGACCAGACTCCTCCTTTTCCAGGGTTCATCCTACATTTCATTCAACCTTCTCTCCTCTCCAGGAGGAAATGTCAAACTGTCCTCCATTTGGAGCAGGAGTAAGAAGCATGATTTTCTATTTCTATGTGTGTGTGTGTGTGTGTGTGTGTGTTTTTTTTTAAAAGCTTTTCTTGAGTCCTGTCCTCCTGGACAGTCTTCCTTTGGGCTTAGGACCTCTGGTCCCCCTGATGCGGACGGAGAAGAGGGCAGCATCCCTCCTCCTTCCCTCCTCCTGTGGGCAAACCTTTTGCTGAGGGAATAAGCCTGCCGCCTCTTCAGCTGTGAGGATGTCTGTGGGGTTGTCCTTTTCCCTTGGAGAGCAACCACTTTCTAGCCTAGGTCTTCTTGTTCTGGGATGGGCTGAGAAGCAAGGCGCCCAAAATTGGGGTCTGACTCA
>CM034703.1:94646467-94660272 GCA_020142125.1 Phrynosoma platyrhinos
TGTATAGCCAGTTATACAATATATACTACACTACATAATATACCTCCTGTGCACTAATACTGTAATATGAATTTTTGATTGGGGGTGACCTTTTTTTTAAATTAGGGGAATTAACACTTTTTAATTTGTTTTTAAGCAAATGTTGATTTATGATACAGGAAAAAGTTCAACTTTCATATGCCTAGTAAACATGTCATGCAGATCCTGCACTACCTTATACAAGGCAGAATACTACTGTGCCTTGGAATCTTGAATTCAGTGAGCTGAGGGCAGGAGGTACTTGGCATGAACCTAAATACTCATGCTCCTTAAAATAATGAAGATTAAATTGTCTGTAAATAAAAATCACTGGTGCTGCTGCTGATTTGCTGCTTGTATATATTTACAATTGGTCTGTTGTTCAATGCTGAAAAAAAATGCCTGGATGTCACCAATTCCCTACCTGTGTTTGAAGAGGAAAAAAATCGTCAGTTATTGACTCAGAGCTCCAGTCTTCATCCCCTACTCTGATTTAATTGTTTGATTTTAGGAGGATTGCATGTTGTGAGACAAGGTGTAAGTTCTTACCATATCAGTACTGTAAATAGCATTACTCAACATGCTTGCGTGGGCAAAGACTGAAAGGAAACCTGAACAAAAACTACAAGTGAGCATTGCTGATAAGTCTGGTCTCCCAAGGAAGCCCACAGCCATCTATTTGTCTCTCTGTCTGTTAATGAGAAGGAGAGGGGTGGGGAATAAGGAATTTTATTTAAAATTTTAAAATATATATTTAAAATGGAATGATTTGTTTTATTGTGAGCTTTTATGGATTTAACTCTCTCAGATGCACTGATCCTGGAAGCTAAGCAGGACCAGCCTTGATTAGTACTTGAATGGGAGGCCACTAATGAATGCCAGCTGCTGTAGGCTACATTTCAGAGGAAAGAACTGACTAAACCACCTCTGAGTAATTCTTGCCAAAGAAAACCCTATGAAATGCATGGGGTCATCATAAATTGACAGGCAACTTGAAGGCATACACACACACAATCAGGCATTTGCATCATGAGGATTAGCAACTCTATTGGCCATAGATTCATATATAATGAAGAACTCCTATTGTTACCTTAACCTTGCTTTGCTAGCTATCCCATTCATTTGTTCAAAGAAGCAAAGACATAACAAATTGTGACATATTACAATTACATTCAGAATAGGTTTTTACGTATTTCAAAGTCTACTTTTAAAAGCAAATGAATGTTATAATTTGTATTGGTGATTTGTAATTAGTATGAGTTGGTCATGATGCAGTTATCTCGCTACATTAAATTAGCACATTTGAATTTCTTTCAGGTTATATTGATGCAGTTCTTTATATATTTGAAATACAGTCTTTTGAAACAACTTTTACTAATTGGTGTTCTATTGGATTTTATTTTGATTAGCTTGAAGATGGACATACCTTATTTGATTATAATGTTGGACTGAATGATATAGTTCAGCTTTTGATACGCTCAGAATCTGATGCTCCTACTATTTCATTGACTAATAAAGATGGAAAACCTAGTCCCTGCAATGTTTCCAACTGTAAGAATAAAGTCAAGCAAGGAGCAAACAGTGGATCATCTAATCTGCCATCTACATCAGCCCGCTCATTTCTTATTGATCCTGGCATTGGACGATACAAGGTATTTGTGTTTTTTGTCATCTTGCTGTTTTAGTGTAATTTTTATAATCAGTTGATTTGGTATAAGTACATATATAACATTTAGCCCCACGAACACCATAAAGACAATTTTTAAAAATTGAGTTTTGTATAGGGAATATATTTTAGAATGAAAGCTCTGTGCTGTCAAGACAAATTATAGAAAATTTTATCTCCTAATACCTTTGAAATTCTCTGGCTGGTTTTCAGAGACGTATCAGGTCAAAGTTGATTTTCTCATCTCCTCCTCCTTACAGGAGCTCTCTAGAACCTTCCTGGATGGGGCGGGCTGTGGAATGGTGGGCTGGAGGAGAAAATGCATGTTGCCAAAAATTATCCTAGACACTTCATTATGATCAGAAAGTAGGAAGAATCTAGATCTTAGTGTCCCTTATCCTTTAATGCCATCCAGGGGATGACGTTGATATAATGCTGGCAGGTGCTTAACCTTGGTTATGTACAAAGAAGAAAGCAGGTTGTGGGATGGTGTTGTGGCTTGGGGCTAAGGCTTATATTTTTAACTGGGTGCTTGATAACTTAGCCCTATGTTGACTTATGTTTTCCTCAGCATAAGAAGTCATTGCATTTGGGCCCACAAGGGAAATACATGCTCAGGGAGGGAGTACACAACCTCTGGCTTATTTTCAGGTGTTTATGCATCACATTGTTCTGTTAGTACGACAGTACTAGATGTGTTAAGTAAAAGGTTTTGTGCAGTATTGATTATTGTGAGAATGTTTTCTTTATATATAACTGACTAGGTGCAATTTCTTATTCAAGGTCATGGTCATTAATTAGCCTTTCTTTTCTAAAAAGAAGAGTGATATCAAGCTTTGATGTGTGACTAACATGAAGACAAGGCGAATGGAAAAAAAATGGGAAATTTATAAACAGGTTTTAGATGAGTTTACATAATATTAGGTGAATCCAAAAATACTGAAGACAAATTTTAAATCATTTCATTCTTGATTAAATGGAAAATTTGAAGAAGTTAAGGTAAAATAGCTATACAGATTTAGAATCTAAGTTCAGTTATTGAAAGTAAGAGATTTTTGTATGCTCTTATGTTTTCTTTCATTAGTAAAATTAATAAACATGTGAACCATAACGTTGTCATTTTTGTTATTTTGCTTGCTTTTTTGTTATAATGTTGAAAATTTTGCTGCTAGGTCATCATATCCTATTTGTCAGTTTACAGCAGTAGCTAATATTGGGAACTGCATGTTTGGATAAGGTTCAGATGTTGTCTATGGTTAATGTTTTCTTATCTCAATACTGGATAGTATTAGGATCGCACATGAGATGTCTTTAAATCCTTAACAGACCTTGAATGTAACATATTTAAATTCTTTCTTTCTTGGTGTGGCATCAATGGAATCAGTAAGAAGTGAAATGGAAGCTGTTTTGTATGCTGTGTTTTCTTCTATATTATGACATCAAATTATTTTTGATAGTAGTTTATACGATTTTTTTCACTTTCAGAGGCATGCAAATCCAGTCTTCTTGCAGACTGTGTTGCAAGTAAGCCTGTGTGTTGGTTTGATTTGGCTGAAAATGTAGAAGCCTTTTCACATGCCTCATTTAATATTCAGTTACCATAGAAATTTGCTGATACTGAACTGCATACTGCTGCAGCTGGAATTCAGGCATTGTTAATGGTTCAGTTCTTAGAAGCCTATTACCAAGGCTCATGAGTCTAGTTCAGTAACTCACCTAAGGTCATAAGAGTAAGTCTTCTTATGCCAAAATATTGCCATTTGCTTTTTGGAGTTTTGTGATCTACTTCCTTGTGATCCAATGAGCTGCTGCAGGCTAGATCTGGCCTTTGAGATCATTTCATCTGGCTCACTCTTCTGCATGTTCTTCTTGTTCCCACCATAGTAAAGCTAAGGAAAATGAGCACTGGAATGGCTGCAGCAAAGATCAGAAGAATAAGAACATATAGCATTGGGGTTTTGGAGATGGGACAGAAAGGCACGCATTATAAATTACCATGACCTATTTTTTTTTAAAAAACCCTATATTTCTTAATATAGGTTTCCATAAAAGGCAATTCCACCCTTTTTTGCCTCTGAAAAGGATAGTAGCAAGGCACAAGAAACAGACTTTCTGGCTTTAAATGGCTTGTTTAGTCCTGGATTATAGTTTGGGCTGCTTCAACTGCAACCAGTTCTCTCTGCACACCTATATGCAGCATTTAGTTTAGGCATTAAGAATGCAGTCGCCCCTCCTAACTCACGGCGGATCTGTTCCAGACCCCCCCCCCCCGGCAAGTTAGGAGACTCACGTATATTTAAGCCTCATTGAGATGAATGTGGTCTGCCCCATGCGTGCACATGCCCCATTCACTTCAGTGGAGGCGGTTGCCCCTCCATGGATTGCCAAGTCCGCAGATTTGGAGGGGCAATTGTACATGAGAAATATGTATCTTGACATCACATTCTGTAAGATCCATTGTTGTTGACAGATCCATATTGTAACCCATCTTATCAGTCAAAAAAGAAAGGAAAACGAAGGGCCTTTGCAGACTGCCAGAAATAGTGCAAATTGAGTCACTTTAACTGTCCTGGCTCAATGCCAGGGAATCATGGGAATTGTATTTTTCTCTGAGACATTGAGCCTTCTCTGTCAGAGAGTTGTGGTACCACAATAAACTACAGTTCCCATGATTCCGTAGCATTGAGTCAGGGCAGTTAAAGTGGACTCAGTTTGCATTATTTCCGGCAGTCTGCAAAGGCCCTAAATAACCTGTAGTCCAATTCTTTATTCAAGGCAGAACCATGAATTTACCTATATTAGCCCTGACACTAGATCAGTCCCAAGTAATGAGTACCAACACCATGGTAACCTTTTTAAAAAAGCTATTAGCTTAGAAAGGTGAAGATAATATATGCAGATAACAAAGTTATTAATTGTAGAGGAAGAAGAACCCATGAAAACATGTCTTGTCAATTGTAAACATAATGATCAGGGCAACTTTGTAAACAGAATTATAGCTCATTAAGTACTTAAATGATTTCCCATACCTGTGGAAGTGATTTGTGGACTAAAAGGTAAAAACTAGTCCATGATTTATTAAGCTGTTTTGATTGTTTGAAAAGGTTCTACTTACTAGATAAAAAGCAATGTCTGTTGCTTTTATCTTTTGTTATATCCCCCCCTTCCACATTTAATCTTGTTGTTGTGTGCCTTCAAGTCATTTCCAGTTGATAGTGACACTAAGGCAAACTTATCGTGGGGATTTTTTTTTTGGCAAGATTTAATTAGAAGGCTTTGCCCTTGCCTTCCTCTGAGGCTGAGAGAATGTGACTTGCCCAGGGCCACCCAGTGGGTTTCCGTGGTTGAGTGGGAATTCAAATCCTGATCTCTAGAGTCATAGTCCAGAACTCAAACCAGGGCTGAGGGACTTCAGCTCCCAGAATCCCAGGAGCTATTGGCCAACATGGGGCTATTGGCCAACATGGCTGAGGCTTCTGGGAGCTGAAGTCCCTCGGCCCTTAAAGGAGAAAGGTTGCCTATCCCTGAATTACAGCATAGACATAAAGGGAGGCTTGTTGTTGTTTTGTGAATCATTGTTGATAACACTGGGACTGGCCAATAATCCCTTATGATTACAGCTCACTGTCCAAACTGCTTGAACTGTTGCAGTCTAGCTTATCTCCCAGTGGAAAAAAGTTGTCTTCTGAATACTAAGAAAATAAAATTTTCACTCTCCAGAAGAGCTTCCATGGGGAAAGATGTTTGGATTCCACACAACAAATTGCTAAATGCATTTAATTTGTAAAAAGTGATACCCTGAAAAGGCCATATCATATATTACACAGTTTTCTTATAGAGATTATATACAAAGAAATTGTGACTATAGTTGTCCTTCCATTTTTGTGGTCTTCAAGTTTGCGGTCTTGCTTTTTGCAAACCGGCAAGCAGGAAAGGATATAATGCCGTGCACAACAATTCAAGCCAATGGGGCTTGAATATTTGCGGATTTTCATTTTCGTGGGGGTGGTGGTGGTCCGGAACAAATCTGCAAAAACAGAGGCGTGACTAGTTTTCTGGCAGTGCTAAATGTTTGTATTGGAAAATGTTTTCTAGCCTAAAGGATTTATTGTGTGGAGAACGGTAGAAATTCTGCAAGCTAAAATTAGGAGATATCAAGCATTGTTGAAAAGCTTTTACATCCATAATGAGTTTGAAAGAGAGAAGAATGATATTAAACAGGAGCAGTCCTATTTTGATTAAATTTCTGGGTTTTTTTACTTTTTTATTTTAAAATACATTTCTCACAAAACACACAAGATCCTGTTTAATTTTAAAATCTGAAGGTGGAAAGTACCTGCCTACTATTAAACTAATGCATTTGTATTATAACTTGGAATAAAGTTAAATCAAAATGTCTCCTTATTATGCTATATACTTTTTCAGCATAACATTTACATCAATGTTGCTTTTTTTTTTTTTTAGATAAATGAACTAGTAGATGCCCGAGATGAGACGATAGGATCCTGGTTTGAAGCCCATATAGAAAATGTAACTCGAGCAATGAAAGGATATAAAAATGGAAAAGCACAAGGAAAGAGTAGCAGTAACTACAAAAGGACTAATGGAAATTTAAGTCAAGAGCACTCTAGAGAAAATACAAATCATTTGGACAATGCACCTTCTACATCTTATTCAGATTATATGGACAATGATGAAGATACGATATATCATATCAAGTATGATGAGTAAGTGCTGCTGATATTATTATGAGGACACCATGTCAGTTTATATGGTTGGCATATGCTAAGCATTTTCACAGTATTGGAATCCTCAAGAAAAAAAGTTCACATGTCAAGTCCAAAAGAAAGAGTATTTTAAAACCCATATAACATTACTATTTTGCATAATGCATTTTCTGTGAGTGGAAAAAAATTATTTGTTTGTGGATTTTTTTTTGTTTTATTTTGGGGGAGAATTTGGATAAAATGTCTTTTTTCAATTTCTTCATTTCCTTTCAGTAGCAGTTTTTTTAAAAGAAGTTATATATGGAGTGACACAATTATGTAGTAATACCAAACAAAACTGATGTTACTGAAACTGAAAAAGACTATTTTGTCAGCATAGTAGAATTGCCCCTCCATTCTCACAGACTTGAGCGCCATGATTTTGAATCATGGAGGGTTGACCTCCGTTAATATCAATGGGGTGTGCCCCATTCAAGCCTGTGGGGCTTGAATATTGGTGAGTCTCCGTTTTCGTGGTTTCCAGAACGGATCCCCTGCGAAAACAGAGGGCCGACTGTATTTAGTTTACCGTGTAAGTATTCCTGTAGAGAACATTTTCTGAAAACCAGATGGAATCACTAAGAGGGAGACTAGTGGGCTGGGGCATATGCCCACGTACACCCACGGGCACTTGATTGTCAATAAGAAGTATTTGGGTGCTGCAGTTTTCATATGTTTTATATTGAATTATAGTACCTTTGTAACTTTTGTTGTAGTCATATTTCCATGCATTCCAAGACAGAAGTTGTAAGAACAGGGTCTAATTTGCTTAGATAAATTGTATAACATTGAGAGATAATTAGTTTCCATTTCCTTAAGAATTTTAAATGAAAGTTTGGTAACAGATGGTATGACTATACTGTTGAGAGCAGGAAGAAATATTTGAAACTATTATCTGACTGTTTGCTAGTATTGTAGAAATGTAAGACAGGTCCTGATGTATTGAAATGCCAGCTGTTAAGGTCTGTTTTTGTTAATTTATCTTTTGTTTGAGGATATGTGGCTGAATCCAAATTCAGTCCCACCTAGAGTTTGTTGTTGTTGTGTACCTCCAAGTCATTTTTTTACTTATGGCAACCCTAAGGTGAATCTATCATAGGGTTTTCTTGGCAAGTTTCTTCAGATGGGGTTTGCCATTGCCTCCTCTAAGGCTGAGAGAGTGTGACTTGCCCAAGATCACCCAATAGGTTTTATGTTCGAGTGGGGAACTGAACACTGATCCCCAGAGTTGTAGTCCAGCACTCAAGTAAATCCGTTTAAATCAATACCATTTTAGTTACTTGAAACTAATAAACCCTATTCATTACAATAGGAGCCCTAGCGGCGCAGTGGTTAAATGCCTGTACTGCAGCCACTCACTCATAAACCACAACATTGTGAGTTAAGTACCAGCTGGGGGCTCCAGGTCAACTCAGCCTGGCATCCTTCCGTAGTTTGCTAAAATGAGTAACCAGCTTGTTGGGGGCAATTAGCTTACATTTTGTAAACTGTTTAGTATACACCAGTAAGCAGTATAGAAATGTACTTGGAGGTCAAGGCAAAGGTTGCTAATGAGACTTTGGAAAATGACCTCCAAAATGGCGATCGCCACAAGCGCGGCCAAAAACTCGCTCCGATGGTGGTGGGCGGCAGCGGCGGCGGCAGCGGCAACCTTCAGCCTGGGCTGGTAAGTCCGGGGCCCGGGGCCTTGACCGGCCCCCGGGCCATAGGTTGCCGGTCCCTGCCATAATGTGTATGCTTGTTTTACAATACAGTATCTTGCTTCATGGCAGACCAGTTTTGAATCAAGAAGAAGGTGAAAAGGTATTTGGGTATCAAAAGCATGGGAACATGGTAGTTAAATAAAAAAAATGTTAGAATTCCCATTTGCACATGTCCTTGGGACATACCTAAAGGCACTATTTTAGTCCTTCATCATTGTATATAACCTTGCAGCAGAGTCATTAATTCTTTTTAAATCATGCATTCACATTGTAATTCCATGTACTATTAGAATGAGGTATTAAAATGTAAAACATGGATAAATTCTAATATAGTAGTGGGGAATATACATACAGGTTGAGTGTCCCTTACCCAGAATTCCGAAATCTGAAATACTCCAAAATCCAAAATTGTCCACATGAGATGTATGGCTGAGATAGCAAAACTTTTGGTTTTTGATGGTTCATCATAAACAAGCTTTGTCTCATGCTCAAAATTGTTTAAAATGTTGTGTATAAAATTACCTACCTTACACCAGAGTTGGTGTCACCTGGTACAGTAACTGATGGTGTCATCCCCCCCATTGACCTTCTCCCATACCACACCATATAGAATCCTTAGTAAATCTTTTTATATTAATGTTACTCATAAATCACAATTCCTTTGTAATACTGAATGTTATGGCAATAGTTGTGACATAAACTAGAAAAATTTAAAAAAAGGCACAGCCTTTTTTATGAGTGGAACCTTTTCTAAATGGAAGGGACTTATATTTATAAAAGGCTAAGTCTGAATCTTTCCCGTGTTATACAGTTTATTGTTTAATATTTATATTGTCTACACAGTTTTGTTTGATACGACAAAATATTAAAAACTGAAATTAAAGTCTAGGTGACAGTTTAGCAGTGCAGTATTATGTGGGCCTTTTCTGTTGTACAGATTTGGCAGAAGTAATCACTCTGGTGTCTTTTCTACAATTAATTAATGCTTCTGTTTTCTTTCTTTAGTGTGCATAGGCATTGCTCCAGGTCAATGTTGGCGAACCTTTTAGGGACTGAGTACCCAAACTAAAAGATGTCCTGGTACCGGGCGCGGGACTTCTGGGGCAGGACTTCCACTCTTTGGGGGGGGGCAGGGGTAGGACTTCCGCCTTTTGGGGTGGGAGTTCTGGGGTGGGACATCTGCCCTCCACCCTCCTGGGTCTTCAGCTGCCTCTTCGGAGACAGCTGAAGGCCCGGAGGGGCGAGGAGGGAAGAAGAGGAACAGGCACACACCTGTTCCTCTTCCTTCCTGCCCCCCCCCCCCATGTGAAAGGGAAAATGGCTTCACATGCCATCTCTGGCACCCGTGCCATAGGTTCACCACCACAGCTTTAGGTTTTTGCTGTTACAGGTCTTTACCCATCAGATATCTATGAACTTATCATGTTAGCAGATGTATTTTAAAACACCACACTATGTGGAGAAAAAGTCCTTGCAGTGGATGGTTTGCCACCGTGAAATGCAGTAAGTGTATTTTTGTTTACATTAATTGCAGTTTACTAGACAAATTTATTACAATAGATTATTGAGATTCTGGGCATTTTTATGAGAAAAAGTCTAGCAGCCTTCCATGACAAGTCTGTGGGAACAGATGTGGCAAGTCCTGAGAACTCCATGTTTGGTGTAGTACTTTCTTCCAGTGCAAGGAAGAACAGATTGCTGTATATAAGTCTAGAAATTTTAGACAAAAAATTGACTAAAAGAACCTGAGTCGACTTACCCACGGATCAATGTACATACTGTACTTTAACTCTTACTAAAAAAAGAAGCTATCCCTGGTGAAAGGCAAGAGTATAATCTGTCCTGTAAGTACTGGCCCCCCTCTTCTCTCTCATCCATCCAGCCTTTAGTATGATCACGAAGTTATGCCTGCATCCTTTTCCTTTGTTTTCTCCTTTACATACTTCGTCACATACCCCTAAGTTTTAGTCACGACTTATCCATGGCTCATATCAAAATTTTGCCTCCAAACCTGCCCTCATCTTGAACATTAAGTCAACTTATAGCCATGTATATATGGTAGTCTTGGCTCCTTCGCTCAATTGGACTTTTGCATCTACTGTATTTTCCGGCATATAAGACGACCCCTCAAACTTTTCAGATAAAATATAGAGCTTGGGATGTACTCACCTTATAAGACGACCCTCTTCCAACAGGGGGAAACGAGAAAGTGTTGGGGAGAAGGAGTGCAAATATACTAGGTGATGCATTCTGGAGTATGTACAGTTTGCAGCCAAGTAAGTGACCCTGGGCATGTCATACACTCTCATCCTCAGAGGATGGTAATGGCATCCCCCATTTGAAGAAACATGTCAAGAAAACCCCATGATAAGGTTGCCTTAGGGTCGCCATAAGTTAGAAAGGACTTGAAGGCACACAAGAACAATAAAAAAGGCTGCAGTTGTTTCATAGATAGTACATGGGAATAGGAGGCAGCATGGTGTAGTGGTTTGAGTATTGGACTACCACTCTGGAGACCTGGGTTTGATTCCCCACTCTGCCATGAAACCCACAGGGTGAGCTTGGACAAGTCACACACTCTCAGCCTCAGGGGAAGGCAATGGTAAACCTCGTCTGAACCAGTTTTGCCAAGAAAACCTCAGGATAGGGGTTCACCTTTTATCCGTTGCTGCTTCCTCCTTTTGCCTCATGCCACACCATGCCACCCCTTGCTCCTGACCTCCTCCTCTATCTTGGCCTTCCTCTCTTTCTCCTCCCGCCTTGCGCTGCACCACCCCTTTTTCCTCCTCCTCCACCCGACATATAAGACAACCCCTGAGTTTGGAGAAGATTTTCCTGGGTTTAAAAGTAGTCTTATACGCCAGAAAATACAGCAATTGTAGTGTGCACCATTTCTTAATGGGGTGAATCTCAGTATTGCTCAGAAATGGCTTCTATTAAAAAACAAATCAAAGACATCTTTTTGCTTCCATCAACTACTGATCCCTCAGGACTCCTAAAAAAAGGGGAAAAAATGCCATTGCCTTCACCTGCCCATTCTGATATTTATGAATCAGATTTTAATATCCAGATACCAACTTTAATGACTTTAACATTGACTCCAATATTGTCTGTGACTTTGATGTGAACTATAATTACCAGAATTTAGATTAGATTATGCTGCAGGTTTGACCATAAACAACTTTTCATTGCCCCTCTAGCACAGCCAGCTCAGCCAAAAGGAAAGGCGTTTAGGCTATAAGTGTTACAGGAGTACTGGTGTCAAGGCTCTAGCACTCTTGACATCATCAGTAGAGACATCACCATCATCATTGTAGCTAATATGGAATTGAATGGGCCAGTGGTCTGATTCATAATAACTTAGTGTTCTATGTTTGTTCCAGTCTGAAGATATTTTGTGTGGAGAATGTCATGAATGGCCAAATGCCAGGCATAAACAGTTTCCAATTTTTTTGCCATCTCTTTAGAGATTAGAATTGTTGAGCACCTGAAAAGCAGTATCATATCGCGCAAAGAAGCTGTTCTTACCTTTTTAAACTGTCTCTAACTTGTTTGCCCCCATATATGCGCACAAACACACACACACGGGAAAGAGTGTTCATTTCTGCATCCGTTCATAAATGATAAGGAAGCAGATTAGATATAGACAGAAAAATATTCTATAGTTAGCCTGTCTTTGTAAATGTATGACTACTAAGACTTACAGTGCTAGAAACCAATATGTTCTGTGCAAATGGCTTGTGATTTATTTTGATCACCCTCCAGATGACAAGGAACAGCTGGCTCATACATTCTCACTCTGAACCCTTCCTCTTAGCTAAGCAGACAATTAAACACTGCATGCCATAATGTTGATTGTGGTTTGAAGGATGTAGTGAGTTCTGTCTGCAAACATTCCTGGTTCCAATCCATCATTGTACCCAGAGAACAGGGCCAGCATATAGGATTTGTTCTTTAGGAGTGAAATTTGTTTTGTTGTTGTTGTTGTTGCTTAGACAGGTTCCTGCTTAGAAAGACTTAAGAAGACCAAAATTACACATTAGCTTCTTGTGATTACTTTTTGCTCTAAATAGTCTTTGGTAACCTTTTCTGTGTCAGCAGTCTTCTTCCATAACCACCACTAGACTGTGCTTACAAGAAATTCTGTGCCTAGGCACTGCAGCAGAAATCAGTGTTTTCTTCTACATCAAATTCTTGGCTAGAGCAAAGACAGCTGCAATCACCCTAACCAAGCTATTGACTTCTGATTTTCTTTTTCCTATGATGTTGCTCAACCGCCTTATTACCATTGGCGCAAACAGAGGTGCCTTTTTTGAAGAATTTGATGCAGAGAAGAGTAAGGGAGCAATTCAGCAGATCCCAGGATTACATCCTTCACTTCATCTGTCAAAAAGAAAGACTTTAGCAGATCCTTGACACTTGAGGAATCCACTTCTTGAGAAGAAAGACTAAAGGCATTCTTGATTACTGAGCTTGCAGAATTTTTTCTTTTAACAATAGATTTTTCATTTGTAAGGTTGAAATATACTTTTTATATTTTTGTCCAACAGCACCAAGAAAGTTTCTTTAATTTGTCAGAGGGTCTGACAGCATTTCACTACCAATTTTTGTCTTTCACCCTTTATATTACACCAAGGGCATACTCTAATTGCATGACTATTGTTCTAGTGTATCCTCCTAGTAAAACAAGTACAGTCGTCCCTCCCGATTCATGGGAGATCCGTTTCGGACACACAACACACACACACCTGTGAATCAGGAAAATTGCAAATATCCAAGCCCCATTTATTTCAGTGGCGGTGCACAGCCAGGCGTATGGGCACCATTTTGTCCCTCCCTGCTTGCCGTCCACGAATGACCGAGACCAGGAGGGGTGAGTGTACTGTGTTTTTTTTCTGACTGGAAACATTTACTAGGACCAGATTAGAATAATGCCATAGTCACTTTAGTACTCAGTCCAGGGAGAAGCAGAATAGTGATGCCACATCAACTCATGCTTATAGGCATCATTGGGGTGAGTGAGTACGTAAAGGTATTTGTATGATTACTTTAAAAAAATCATAATGAAATTTCAGATTTTGAAAAGAAACGTGTATATGAGTACAGTGGTAGAGAAATATTGCTGGCCAATCTCTTTAATTGTAATTATCTTTCAATGACTGCTAACAGTGCTTAGCTCCAGACTATTGTTTGCATCTACAGAAAGAAATGGGAATGATGGCTTGAGCTAGTTAAAAGCAGCAAAATATTTTGCCTGTAAGGCTTGATTTTATGTACTTATGTCAAAATGTACTCAAAATGATGGAAAGATTGTTTTCTCCGCAGTATTTAATAGGCTACATCATTGATTCTCAAATGGTGGGGCAGGACCTTCAGGGGGGCACGAGAGTTGCTCAAAGGGGGGGGAGCATGACACCTGGAGGCACTGATTCCTCCTTCTCCTCTTCCCAAACTTTTCTATATGTAAAATTTACATATGGGTTCAGTTAAATATTGAATTTACTTAAATAAAACTGTTCTAATTTGTTATTTGCTTATAGAATGTTAAAATATGAATATACATGAATGTGTGAATGAAAATACACACAGTAAATAAACAAAATATCTATATACAGTGGTACCTCGACATACGAGTGCCCTGATATACGAGTG
>CM034703.1:94666826-94677604 GCA_020142125.1 Phrynosoma platyrhinos
ACTATGGATGCCGGCCATGAAAGCCTACAACTTCACAAAAAGGTGAAATGCTTCTTTGCACAGCTTGTAAATCCTTGCTCCTTTCCCGTTTTGAATGACAGTTCTTATTACAAACTTGATTAATAGTGTCCAACACAATTTTAATGAGATGCAGGATTTGCTTCCCTTAATTTTTATTTAGTAATGTGATTCTTTCTGTAATTATAATTTTAAAATTTTATATTTTAATAAAAACTAATTTTAAAATGCAAGCATTTATATACCTTGGTTTTGTTCTTCAAAATAGTTGAGATGGGTTAGAACATAAAAATATGAGGAAGCTGTTTTAATACTTGGGAATTGGTACAGAATAATCATTCTCTTATCTGTGCTCGCAAAGCAAATAACTTCACTGGTGATATTTTACACATTGATTTAATTGTGGCTGTTGGTCTTAAACTTTGACTCAGAGGTTGCTGATATCTTGTGTTTGTGAAGTCACTTGTAATTTGGTGCTCCTTTATTCTATTCTTTATCGAACATAGAGCACAATTGACATTGGGGGTCAAAATATGAGGAAATATGCCGCAATGCTTCCTACACATGGGCAGGATAATCGAGTGGTAAGCTTTGTACTTGGGATAGGACTTTCCCATGCTACCTGCCAGGCTGCTTTCTAGAGTGTGAAGCAATAGGGTTTTGAAGGGGTTTTGTAATTAGAAAAAAAAATCCATTTTAAGATTTAAGCATTTGAGGGTAACTAAAATCTTCATACTAATCTATAAATGTATTTTTTCATTGAAACCCTTAATTGAAACCTTTGTTACCTATTGGATTGTTTTACTGTCATTACTTTTGTAAATTGCAATTTCAGTGAGATTTAAATGGAAATTGATTGAAGCTGCTAAGATTTTATTCCCAGATTTAAGATTACATTGATCCTAGTGTTTTCCCAGAGAATGATTTGAAGTAATATAGTTAATTGGCCTCATTCTGGTTTCTTTAGAATCACATTGAAAAAGTCCAAAATTCATTTATAGAAGCAGTAGTTTAAATTAGTGTAAGGCATTACAGCACACATGTCCCATATAACTCTTGGATGTATAAGACCACTGTTCCAAACGCTGCTTTATGGGTCTGTCCATAGGCGTCTTTGTGTAAAAGCATCCTCCATGCCATTTTCCAAAATGTCCTTGATATTTCATTTTGTTTTCAGAAGCTGAAAAGTTGAAATCCTAAGCACTCTTATTAGGGAGTAAGTCCAATTGAATTTATTGCTACTTGCTTCAAGCAAATAATGTTAGGATTATATTTCTAGTTGTGTGGTTACTTGAATATGGCCTATGCTAGTCTTTAAAATAAAGTTGTCAAAATTATCAACCTAGGTCCAATAAGAGTTTTATGTAACCATATTTCGGATTTTTAAAAAATACAAATTGTGAATTTAAAGGCCATACTTACTGGAAGTCAGAATGAAAATTCTGTATTTGTTTACTTTGTTGCATGCTCTAATAACCCTTTCCTTTTTCCCCTCCTTCAAGATATCCGGAAAGTGGCGTTGTAGAAATGGCTGTCCGTAACCTACGACCACGAGCAAGGACTATTTTGAAATGGAATGAATTATGTGTGGGTGATATGGTGATGGTTAACTACAATGTAGAGAGTCCAGAAGAGAGAGGATTCTGGTTTGATGCAGAAATTACCTCTTTGAGGGAAATTTCAAGGACTAACAAAGAAGTTTATGCCAAAATTATGCTGGGGTAAGAATTTATTAATTTTTCAGCCCATCTACAAAGGAGCAAAACAAACAAACAAACAAAAAACCCAGCAACATTTAATGATTTCAGTTTTCAGCTGTAACATCTCTGTGTATTTTTTCATTCCTACCTATTTTTGGATGCCAGAATTACCTTTTTAGCTGGTATTTTAAAATGTTGAAGTAGATTATATTTGATTGGATTATCTGTGTGAAAGTTGGTCCCTGGTAAGAGACTGGGCCTCTTTAACACAGAAGAGAGGACAGAAAAGCATGGTTAATTGAAGTCTTTTTGGTTTAATCATGATATGCCAAGAAGGAAGGATGAAAAGCTAAAAAGATAATGATTGTGTGGACATCCAGGCTGTCTCTTTCTATATTCTGTGGCTTCTTATAACAATGTAGTAAAGACATTCCAGTGCTGTAGGGCAGAAGTGTGCAACTGTTGTCTTCCAATGTAGTTGGATTCCCATAATCCCTCACCACTGGCTAATCTGGTTAGGGAAGATGGAACTTGCAATCCAGTAACATCCGGAGAGCCATAGTTACTCTGATTCTAATCTGCTCCCTTTGTTTGTAGAAGAAATCACATCTGACAGGTTTGCAGCAAGCCACAATGTTTCACTTTAAATTGTGAATAACCATGCGTAAGATCAGGGACCGGCAACCTACGGCCCGCGGGCCGATTAAGGCCCAGGTCCCCGTACTTACCGGCCCAGGCAGAAAATGGTGGCCACGACATGTGGGGAGGCGGCTGTGCAGCAACAGCGGCAACACGTGCGTGGGGGTCGCGCACTGCGGGGGGGTGTATGCGCGTGCTGCCATTTCCCTCCCCCTCGGCTCAGCAGTGGAGAGGACTTCGCGGGACCGGCCCCCTGCTCAAAAAGGTTGCCTACCCCTGCGTAAGATCAATGTATTCACTGATAGTGGAAAAACTTGTGGAACTGCTAACTGAAATATGGCTGTAATCCCCTTAATCTGAGCATCATGCCAAAAAATTCTAAAGGTTTTTTGTATTTACTTCAAATACTATATGTGTGTTTGTGTTGTGTGCCTTCAAGTTCCAAATTACAGTGACCCTATCATGGAGTTTTTTTTTTGGCAAGTTTGGTTCAGAGAAGATTTGCCATTGCCTCCTTCTGGGGCTGAGAGTATGTGACTTGCCCAAGGTCACCTAGTGGGCTACTTTTTCCTTATTTTCTTCTGTAAAGTACTGAAGGTAAATTTGTTTTCAACAGACACTTGCCAAAAAAATGCTAGTTTGTTTTATTTTAAAGTTGCTAGAGGTAGAATTTGTTTCAATTATTTGTGTGAATGGAAGGTTTAAAGGTATACAGTTGCCTTTCCTTTCTCGCAGATTTGATATCCGTGTTTTAATTATTCACAGAGGGGCGACCTCTGTTAAGATCAATGGACTGTGCCCCATTCAAGCCTATGGAGCTTCAATATCGGCAAGTCTGTTTTTGCAGATGTGTGTGTGTCCAGAATGGATCCCCCACAAAATGGAGGGCCAGTTGTAATTTCAGAAAAAGGCTCATGTTTTTAAAAATAAAAATATAACTTTATGAATCACATCTCTTTTGGGATATTGATTTTATTCCATACAAAAACAAATGATAGACATTAGTACTTTTAAAAGACACCTCCAGATTTGTCAGCAAAATTGAAACTGACTTAATTGCTAAATTTTCTGCAGAACTACGAAAATTATATAATTGACAAAATGACAAAATTGCCAGTAAGACAGAGCAGTGGAGAAATGGCAAGCATAACTCCACAATTGTATTAACAGCGCAGTCTAAAATACAAGGCAAATTATATTAATTGTTAGCAGTGACAGAGTTGCCCAGGTAAATAGGATCCAGTATTATAGGAAGACCTGATTTAGACTGAGAAGAAGGAGGAGTGAAGATACAAGGAAGGAGCATCAACAATCTAAGATATATGGATGACACCATACTAATAGTGGAAAACATCACAGACCTGGAACAAAAGGAAGATAATAGAAGAAAATGCAAAGGCAGGCTTAATACTGCACACAAAACAAAAATAATGACCATGTAGGAACTACATAGATAAAATGCAGACAATGAAGAACAGTAAGCAGAGGCTGGATGGCCATCTGTCGGGGATGCTTTGATTGGGAGTTCCTGCATGGCAGGGGGGTTGGACTGGATGGCCCTTGTGGTCTCTTCCAACTCTATGATTCTATGATTCTAAGAAATCGAAATAGTTAAAGATTTTATTGTATCTTGTATGAAACATTGATCAGAATGGAGACTGTAGTCAGGAATCAGAAGAAGACTAGCAATGGGAAGGGCAGCTGAAAAGGAACTAGACAAGATCATAAAGTGTAAATATATACAACTGAACACTAAAGTTAGAATCATCCAAGCCAGTATATTTGTCATCACCATGTATGAATGTAAGAACTGGACAGTGAAGAAAGCAGGTAAGAGGAGAATCATTTGAGATGTACTGAAGAAGAGTGCTGAGGATACTGTGGATAGCCAAAATGGACCTCGGCTTCTCACTGGAATCCCGATGTCCCCCAACGATCTGTTTTGTGTCTGTGTGTTATCCCCGAGGTTAGTTTTAGAGTGAAGAGAAGGATGGGAGGGGAAGACACTTCTGTTGTGCTAGTACTGCACTGCCAGCACAGCTTTGCTTTTATTTAGGCCATTTTATTTCTCAAATATATACATCCTGCTTGGCCAAGGACCAGTCTGGAGTGTATGCTACCCAATCAGAGCCAGCTTTTCGTGCATTTCTGGGCAGTTTTGCTTATTTTGTCTGTATACTAGAAAGAATTGTGATAATGGATATTTAGCAAATAAAGATGAAGCAATTATTAACGTTAGGCTGTTTCTACAGTTTAATCATCTCTTCTTAATAGCAGCACCTATCCACATTATTTTGGCATGAAGAAACATAATTTTACCTAAACTTTTTATCTATTACTTCACAGTTTAAATAATTAAAATTGATATTGTATCTGCCATGTCAAGGTCTTAAACTTCTTATATTCTAAAGGTTTGTTCTTTGTTCTTGAACCTTCTGGCCTCAAATATTTTCTTGTTGACCTTGAGGAAGTTCCTTGACAGTAACTATGGCAACTACCAAATCAATTAGTTTCTTGTAGTGAGCATTCATCTACTACTACTACTACTACTAATACTAATACTAATAATAATAATAATAATAATAAAAAATTATTTGTATACCGCCCAATGGTTTCCCAATCCGGGCGGTTAACAGTATAAAATACAATACAAAATATATCCCTCCCACCCTTAAAACAGTATGAAACAATTACAAAATAAAATCAATATATCAATTACATTAAATCAATAATTCAATTACAATAACCCCATGCGGTATTTCGGTTTTACACGGTGAGGGAGCCAGACAAGAGATATGGATCTCTTGTCAAATGGTTTAAAACTGTTACCCTCTTGGCCAACTTAGATTTAAGATTATTTTCCTTTTCTAACTGCTATTTAGAATACTGAAAATGTTGTTCTACATTTAATGTTCTGAAATAATTTATGTTGAATTTTGTTAACTGATATTTAAAAGTGGGTATAGGGTAGCATCCCAATTTTGTTAAATTTAGAGACATTGATTACCCTTGGGTTCAGTAGATTAGTTGAAAGTGAATTTGTATAGAGCTTACATTTATAGTTAGATTTTCTTTTTTTTTTAAAAAAAATGAAAATATGAAATGAAGAAAAGAATAAAAGTGATATGGAACAAAGTGTGTATATGTGCATGTATAAAATACTATTATTGCAGAATGGATCTCTAACCTCCAGATTTCTGGTTTCAAGGACAATTAACAAGAGAAATTTATGTTATGTTGTATTTGCACATGACCAGTTGTTTTGTTTTTCAAAGATGCAGACTGCACAGAAAGGACATTTTATTCCTGTAAATTTTATCCCAAAATGGAAGCTATGGTTTGTTTGTTTTTTGTTTTGTTTTGTTTTTTTCCTGATTTGCATATCTGCCTTCCAGTAGTGTGAAAATAGGTTTAGGCATTGGATTGAACTCTACAGGATTGAAGCTGGAAAAGAGAAGCTGCTTAGTCACATACACATTGGCTGAAATTGTGATATGCAGTGTTCTCTTCAGGGTGGATGGGTGCCTGCTAGAAATTAGTAGGTGTCCTTACCCATTTTCTAATCTTCGCTTGCATAGTTCATTTTTCCTGCAGGAAGACTTTATTCCAGAGAACTGGGGCAAATCATCATGTCTTCGGCTTTTCTTTCCCCTACTGTACTTACTCCAGCTGTGCTCATAATCTTTAGGTATGAAACGTTTTGGCAGCTTTCTCTTACCGTGTTGGCAGAGGAAACTCTGATGAATATTGGTGAGCTGAAAACCAAGAAACTTACATAAAGTCAAAAGGGAGGGTGAAAAGGATGAACACATTTGCAAAAACATAACACTGAAAAGCAGCAGTGACAAAAATCTTAAGTGTAAACAGATGTGATGAAAATTCTTTCAGTTCAGTGTTTTAATTTGAGTTAGCTATGGCTCTATCAAAAGGATTTGTAGTATGGTTAGTTACTTAGACTTTCTCCTAGAGAGCTTTAGTGCTATAGTTCAAGAAATGGACTAGAACTGTATCAGATAATTCTAAGAACTGCAGATTCCCATGGAATGAAGTCATGTTAGTTAAAGTGATATCAAACTGATATAATTGTACAGAAGCCACTAGACTTAGGGCATTTTGTAAAATCTGATATATAAATGCCTTTTGCTTCTGTCCACCTGATCTTGTGAATTAATTGTAGCTGGGAGGACCAGAGGGAGAGGGATCAATAAGCACCCTTCCTTCTACTCTCTGCCAAATGCATTGTCTATCTACCATGTTCATGTGCAACAAGTGACATGGATGCTCTGTGTAAAGCCAGGAGTCTGATATGTACAGCTTAAAAAAATAAATCTCTATCTTGTTCTTATAACATATACAGTCAACCCTCCACATTTGCTGTGGAAAAACCACACATAACCCTACCCCCCCATATTTAACATAAACAAAAAGTACGATCTGCAGATTCAACCCACCATGAATGCCTTAGAGGACTGCAAGGTAGAAGTGGGCAGCTAGTGGGACTTTGCCGCTGCCTCCTCTGCTGACCTTTACCATTTTGAATAGGGGCTTGTCCACAGCCTCTCAGTCTTGCGAGGCTTCCAGTCCCCATTAAAAATAGGGCAGCAGCAGAGACAGCAGCAAACAATCTGTGCGTAATCAAATCCGTAAAAGTCAGACCCACAAATGTGGATGGCCAGCTGTACCATCTTGTGGACAATATGTCCCTGCTTAACTCCTACCACAATGTAACATACGCAAAACTTGTCCAGTATTAGGAAATTTAATACTCATGTTTCTGAATATATACAATACAATCCTGGCCAAAGCTAAACCCATTCTAAGGGGTGAAATAGATGGGCATCCAGGAGTGGCCAGAAGCTGCTCCTAGCCTGATAACCCTGGGACTTCAGCGATGCCTCCTGCGGAGTGGATTAAAAGCTGCTCCTTTTGGGGCCAGTTTTGGGCCTCATTAGACAACACCTGCGCAGCCCCAGGGTGGCTTCTGAGCGCTCCAGGGGCATGTGTTGTGTAAACACCACACCCCCAGAGTGGTCAGAAGCCACCCCCCTCTGCTGGTCTGTTTCGGCCATTGTCCTCTTGAGAGCTCTATTGTTGTTTTGTACTCAAGTCAGTTTTGACTTGTGACCCTGTATGAATGAGAGACCTTGCAAATTTACCACTGGAGAACATTGTATAGATGTTCAGTTTGTCCTTTGAAATTGCTGAATGGGACCTGCACCAAAATTTTGCATTCTCCTCCATCCTTGTAGTCTTTTTTCATCTCCATATGACCATGGCTACTGAATGCTCCATCAATCAGTACTGGGCTGGGTTTTTCTGTTTGTCTGTTTGTGACCCTCAGGGTCTGCAGATTGCTGGTACATCCATTTTGTTTCTCAGTAATCTTGGTGTGGCCTCAGTTGATTTGTAATTTCTTAAATTTGCTATTACAGGGAGTGATAAAATTGTTTAATCTTTAGTTCTATTTATTTTTATGGTGGTTGTTACATTTGTATGTATCTAATACTTATAAAAATAATCAAGGAAAAGAATCCTTTAGCTTGATTGGGCCTAAACTGTTGCTTGGTCTCTTTTGTTACAAGTATATCAGACTGCTTTTGTTGTCATTTTGCCATTTACTATTTTTCTTGTTTTTACTGATTTTACATCGTTGTTGATATCATTATGGGTGACTGTGAGTAATGTATTCTGTGAAAAAAAATATGGCATTGTAAACAGAAATTCAAAAATAGTTTTGAAAATATCTAATTTATATTCTACAACTGCATGTAACGTTTATTTTATTTTGTCTAAAGTTTCAAGGCTGATGTTAAATAGTATTAAATGCTTTCAGAATTGCAATCTGTGATGTGCTTTTAATTCCATTTCAGTTAGTGTTTCTATAATTTATAAAGTAAAAACAAGCAGCATTTGTTTGAGGTAACCTTCATTGGTGTTTCTTTAATGAACACTGCAACTGGAATTCAAGAAATTGAGCTAGATTCTTTTATTCTTTAATTTTCAGAGGCCCAGAAGATGTTATAAATGATTGCAAACTTCTTTTTATAGAAGAAATATACAAGATTGAAAAGCCAGGAGCATATCCTCTGACATTTGCAGATGGAGAGTTCAGAAGTAGGTATTTTGTATTCCACAGTATTCTAAAACTTCTTATTTATGAATGTTTTCAATGTATGGAATATAATGTATATTTTGTACAGTGTCTTAATAGTATCTTCTATGGTGCTATGTTTTAAGCATTGTTCTACAAATAGTTATGTAGTTTATGGAAATGTTTTTACATGGTATGTGGTTTAAAAATGTAATCTCTGTAAAATTATTTATAGGGGAATTTACAGAACAATTAATTGGAGTCCCCTCCGTGTAGAACAACCTTCCATTATCTCCTTACCTCCCGATATTTGGATAATAATTCCCATAAGCCCTTGCCTGCCTCACCATAGATCAAGTTGGCTGGGAGTTACAGTCCAAACCAGGGGTAGGCAACCTTTCCCCTTTAAGGACCGAGGGACTTCAGCTCCCAGAATCCCAGGAGCTATTGGCCAACATGGGACTATTGGCCAACATGGCTACCCCTGGTCCAAACCATATGGAGACTCCATGTTTGGGTGGCTGCTATAGAGTAATGTAAAATGAACTTGTAATATTTGTTGATCAGAGGGCTATCTGAAAAACACTGGTCTCACTTAGGGGGGGATGCAGCCCTGGGAAGCGGTGGATTGGGGCCGAGGCTGCCCCATGCCTCGGCCCCAATCTTCCCTTTCGCTGCCTGGGAAAGGAGCGCTAAAATAACGCTCCTTCCGCAAGCCACGAAAGGAGCACCGCAAGAGCCGCCATGCAGCTCTTCGGCGTCTCTTCCGGCTCAGCGTGTCTGGACGCTGAGCTGGAAGGACATCATCAGAGCGCCAGTCATGTGGAAGGGCCAGCGCTCCAATGACATCCTCAGGAAGGGGATGGGGCGCCCAGTGTCCAGCTTCTCCCCTTCCTTGCCTCGAAGATGGCGTAAAGCATCGTCTGCAAAGAGGGTTATTTGGTTATGTGGGAATCCTTACCTCCTACTTTGCCATGAAAGAAATTTAAGAATAAACAGTGCTTTACTATATTCAAAATTAGCTTTCAATTTTGTTTACTCAGACAGCCTGCTTTGCTGAAACCTCAGATTTTTTGCTAACATAGTAACAGTTAGACAATTCCCATTTAATGATATCTAATCATGATTTAAAGATTTTGTACATAAATACAAATAGAGAATACAGATTGTCTTCTTTGACAGTGCTTCTCAAAATAGTGGTAATGGACCAGTGCTGGCTCACGAGCTACTGGTGGTCCCTTTCATATATGCTGGAAATAAAGAACCGGTTATAGTCAGTGGGCACAAATACAGTAGTGGTCCCTGGCATGTTAGAAAAGAGAGTTGTCAGTTTTCCACATGAAACAGCTCAGGATGCACAGCTCTTTGAGTTAGATATTGACTCTGATCTTATTTAACTTTTTAAGAAACAAATAAATCACTTTCAGCAGAGATAGGAAGTGAAGGAAGATGAGACACCAGCATCTTTTGGCTCCTCCTCACATTTTGCCTCCTAAAATGTTTTCCAGTCTAGCTGGTCATTATAAAAACCTTGTAAATTCAAGAACTAGAGTCACAATTTCTCTTTTTGCTTATCTCTCCCAATTCTTTTCTTTTTGTATTGTGAATTTTTTAAAATGTCAATGTATAGGTGTGTTCATGGGAAAGTCCTTCTCAGGTTCTTCCCATTATCAGGGCCTTTGCCCCAGATAACAAAGGATTAAATGTGGGAGGAGGTACTGTTACATTTTCATGAGATAGTGTCACAGAAGTGATGAGATAGCAACTGTCCAGTGAGATTGGCAGTTGACAGAAACAGGAACCTTCAAGATGATTCTGAGTCAAGGTTATAAAAACCTGAGGAAGGATCACGAGAAGTTTTTAAACAAGGGGCCATCTGGATCAGGGTCTCTGTGGGAGGAAGCTGGTGAAGCCAGACCATGAAGTCCAGTCTGCCAGCTAGTCCCATGAACATCAAGGAATACAAATGCCATCTGTTCCGTGAGTAGCATTAGGGAATGTATTAGCTAGCTGTGTTAGGATCTTTTGATTCTTTTCTTGATTTGGCTGGAATGATCAACTCTGTTGGTAACTTGTAATCTCTAAATATTCTAGGGGAAGGCGACCTGAGTGCCTTTGCTTTATTTTATTTTATTTTATTTCTGTGCCGCCTTTCTCCCAACAAGGAACCCAAGGTGGCTCACAATATTTTATTTCATCTGTTTCTGTCAGAGATGGAAAGTAACCCAAAGTAACTTCCTATTAAGTTATTAGGAAAAAAGAGGAGCAGTTCAGTGGCAGCTTAGGGCCTTTGCAGACTGCCAGAAATAGTGCAGATTGAGGCCACTTTA
>CM034703.1:94677704-94693142 GCA_020142125.1 Phrynosoma platyrhinos
AGGCCCTTAGTTTATTTAAGATGGTCTCAAGCAGTCCCATCCATATGAAGCAGAAGCAGGAGGAGGACTCAGACCCATCACAATAGGCAAGGACTATTTATATTGATTGGCTTACATTCGTGTTAAAAAATGTTTTGAGAACATTTTTGGGGTGAAGACTGAAGTGAAAAGTATGTACTGCAATAACAACAAGATAAATCAAAACATAATTACAGTGGTGTTTATATTTCCCTTTGTGCAATAATCATAATTTCATTTTAGTTCTTTTGACTTGTTTTAAACAAAAGCAAACAGTAAATGGTAAACCAAAAAGTGTAGTTGGAGACTTCAGCTTTCAGTTTCTTATAGAATGCTTCATGTATAGGTTGGCTGAATAAGAGGAGCAAAAATGAGATATATTTCATAGTCCTTTCATATAATAAAGAGCTTCTCTGAATAAAAAGGTTTTAATTGACTAAGGGGGGAAGCAGACGAGGGCGTCCAGGACGCCCTGGGCCGGCACGCCGCGGGGCCGCAGCCTCCGCACCTCGGCGCACCGGCGGCGTCCCTGGAAGGAGCGCTAAATCAGCACTCCTTCCTCAAGACAGCGAAAGTGCGCCCTAAACGCGTAGGGCGCACTTTCACTGTCTTTTCCGCTGCAGCGCATGCGGTCGCTGCGGCGGGAGGTTGCCCTGGAAGTGCCGGCCGTGCGGAGGGCCGGCAGCTTCCAGGGCGACCTCAGGAAGAGGAAGGAGCGCTGCTCGTGCGGTGGCTCCTCCTCTTCCGGGCCTCGAGGACGACCTTTTTAGTCGTCTGCTGAGGCCATAAATTTCCAAAAATTCCACAAATTGAGGCCCACCACTGAGAAACATTTATTAATGAAGACATATTATTTGACTTCCTGAATGAATCTAGCTTTTACAGATCCTAGCATTCATTACTTTTTCAGATCCCCCCTTTCATTCATTAGTGAACACTGCAATTGAAATTCCAGAAACTGAGCTAAGTTCTTTTATTCTTTAATTTTCAGCAGCCAAGAATATGTTATAAATGATTACAGACTTCTTTTAACAGAAAAAATAAAGAAATTTAAAATCTGGTTCCTGTGAATGGCCCCATGGCTCTGAATGATATTACTTTAAGACTGGTGGGCAGACATGTGGCTTGAGGAAGCTGTTTCTTTTCTTTTTATCCATCATCAAGAGCCTGATTCAAAATACATGAACCTAGAGTTAAATATTCTGAACACAAGAGAATGCATTATAGTGCCTTAAAAATCGGAACTTATAGTTCCTTGATTCTGATATCTGTCTTCTACACTTAGATCCAGAAATAAACATTTGAGGGCATCCATATTGAGATGTCTCATTCACAGGGTCACCATGAATCAAGGCCAAGTCGAAAGCAGCTAAAACAACAACAATATTCTCAGACATAAGGAGCATTCTTCTTCTGTGAACAAAATTTTACATGTAAATTGGCAAATTAGACCCATATTATAAAGGGCAATAATGTTATTTAGTAATCCTGTATTTGTCTGCAATATCTAATTTTTTGTTTGTATATCTTAAACATTTCTGGCAATAAATCTTAATATTGAACTATTCTACAGAAAATATTATCTGTCCATTCATCCATCCATCCTCTATCGCCATCATTACACATGGTGCTTTTCAAGTAAAAAAAAAAAAAGAACAGAACAATTAAGACAAGACACAAAAGGAAAAGGGGATGGCACTGAGGGAGAGAGGGAGTAAGTCCAGCAGATAGTGCCTCCTCTTGATTTTTTTCTGCAGTCAGGGCAGCGGTAGTTGAGATAGAGGGATGGTCTCATTCTGCTTCTGGCCCAGGTATGACGGAACTGTGCCTGTTTCTTCTCTTCCTCTGAGGCCAAGGCAGTGGCACTTGGGATGGAAGGGAGGCTGTTTATCTGTTTCTGGGCCTAGGCATGATGGAACTGCCCCTGCTTCTTCTTTTCTACCTCCAAGGCCAGGGAGTATGAATATATATGCGTGGAATTCAAAAATGAGTTTTGCTTCTTTGCTTAAACAGGTTTCTCACCTACAGATTAAACAGATTATTCGCCTATACTCATGAACTCTTGATATTTCCAAGGTGTAGTATGTTGTGGTATAATCTATTAATGGGCCGAGCTTTCTATTTTATAAAGTGTAGCTTGATATTAAGTATGCTTTGGTTTGTTTGTTTGTTTACTCGCACTTGTGCATGGTCATTTTAAAGCTCTGTTCTTAATAGGATCAGTTTATCCTATTTTGCTTTGCAGGAAAGAGTGGTCCTGAATGCAAGCACTGCAGAGCAGACCCAGATAAAGAATGTCGATTTTGTTCCTGTTATTTGTGTGGGGGAAAACAAGATGCCCACATGCAACTTCTCTGCGATGAGTGTAACATGGCATACCACATATACTGCCTGAATCCACCTTTGAGCAAGATACCAGAAGATGAAGACTGGTAAATAATGGAACACAGATGTATAGTACTTACTTTGTGGGGTTGTAGAAAGAGCATAGAATTTCAGTTTTACAGAACTAAAGAATTTACATTTTTGCTGACACTTAGAGATAGGTCATTATTACATTCCCTTTAGATAAATAAATTTGCATTCAAGAAACTGTTTTCAACTTCTTTTGTGTTCATTGAAAGAAAAAAAATGAAATTGTTAATATTTTACTCATGGAGAAATAATTTCCAGCAAGAATGTTACTGCCAGTACTGTAATGGTTATTTAATACACAGTTACACCTTAGTGTCAAAATAATTTTGATTTCTTCCTATACACTTGCAATGCATGCTTATACATGAATAAGGATTGTAATTCATGTTCACAGTTACGAGTACAGGACACATGAATTTTTAAAAAAATAATGTCAATGAGTGCATAACAGAATAAATCAAATATCCTGTGTTTTGTCTTTGCCTTCTGGAGTTTCCTAGGGAAAATTGAATGGTACAGTTCATGATCATTTAAAAAGTTTGGGAAATACTGTGTTACAATGCTTGCTGTGTGCTCTGAGCTTCCAGCAAGTGCAAAGATAAAGCAAACCACCACCATCTTCAAAAAAGAGATGGCAGGAGAAGGGAGGACTTGCTTTTGCATTACACAGAGAACTCAGAGCTCCAGAGAGGAGCAGGGGATTGCGGCTAACCTTTACTGTACATTTGAGATGAAAACAACACCCAAATGGAGAGGAGGGAGCATAGCCTTGTCAACAGAAAGTGGTTTGTTTGACCATGAAGGTCAGTTTCTCAGTCCTACACAGAATTATGGAGACTTATTTCTCTGCTTATTTTTGCCTTATTTTTCATACTCCCATAGGGCGGGATACAAATTATTATTATTATTATTATTATTATTATTATTATTATTATGCTGTGGTTATTAATTTTAAAGCCTGTATCATTTAGGTACTGCCCTTCCTGTAAAAATGATTCTGATGAAGTTGTAAAGGCTGGAGAAAAGCTAAAGCAAAGCAAAAAGAAGGCAAAAATGCCATCTGCATGTACAGACAGCCAGCGAGATTGGGGCAAGGTAAAACATATTTGGAAAAAGATACTATGTTCTGTGTATGTTCTCTACAAAGATATGTGTCATGATACAATATAATGTGTACATTAGAAGCAAGAATGAGTAATTTTTTCCACCCTTGGGGACAAATTCAAATTGGGAAAGGCCTCAGAGGCCATATTGAGAAAGGGTCTTAGAGGCCATATCCCAGCAATGTATGGGAATGGGGCATGGGCTGGAATCCAGATCAAAGTGAGTTTTCCAGTGCCTCAAGTTCCTGGGCTCAAAACAGCTCAGGTTTTATGCACCTGCTTCCTGGGTTACTTCCTGGATGTACTATGAATTTAAAGAAATATCAGCCATGAGTGATCTGAGTTTTATCTGATTAATTGATCAAATCATATTTTTTTCTGTAATTTAAAGAACTTTAGAAGCAAAACCTACTGTTTCATTTCAGATATTGCACCATTGTAGTTTTTGCAAGGGGTGAGACTCATACCCCACAAAAATTTTTAGTCCCCAGCCCCTAACATCCAGTTGTCCCTCTCCCATTCAGGTAAGAAAGGAAAATGGTTGTTCCTTTACAAAAAGACCTCCATCAAAAGTCCTCCTTTGAATGCTCCTGCCTTCAATGGATAGGGAGATGGTGACCTAGGACAGCCCTTGGAGAGTCTGATAGTAGTCCCCCAGTGTTCCAACTTAGCATTTAAATGACCCCTGAACATACCGTATATACCAGGGGTAGGCAACTTTCCCCTTTAAGGGCCGAGGGACTTCAGCTCCCAGAATCCCAGGAGCTATTGGCCAACATGGGACTATTGGCCAACATGGCTGAGGCTTCTGGGAGCTGAAGTCCCTCGGCCCTTAAAGGGGAAAGGTTGCCTACCCCTGGTATATACTTATCTATAAGTAAAAAAATTATGCTAATCAGTTGGTCAAAAAATCCTGGATTGACATATATGTATCAATATGGTAGTGTGGCTCAGAAAATTGGCAGTCATGGCTCTTTTGGATTTCTTTACCACCAAGGGAAAAGCAGAGGGTGTCCTCAAAGAAGTGCTGACCACCCCTCTCCCCCTGCAGAAGGGAAATTTCAAATAGCCACAGCTCCATGAGGACAAAAGAAGAGCCATCCCTATCTGTTCCTCTGTCTGTCTGTTTGGGCTCTGTAACATGAGGAGCCAATATCAAGTGTTTCTTCCCCTTTAAGAACAGAGCAAGTGAATAGGCCAGGGGTAGGCAAACTGTCCGCTTTAAGGGCCGAGGGACTTCAGAATCCCAGACCTTGGCCAACATGGCTGAGGCTTCTGGGAGCTGAAGTCCCTCGGCCCTTAAAGGGGACAGTTTGCCTACCCCTGGAATAGACCCCCCCCCTCCTTTTCTCAAGTGAGGCTGGGAGAAGCCACCTTGGTTGATTTTAACAGCTTGGCTGCTTCAGTAAAGTAGAGGGAGGAAGCATTTGTTTTTTAAAAGGTAGACATGAATACTGGCTGTAGCTCTCTGTCTGAGAAAAGGAGACAGGGGGAATATATCTGCTTATTTGCTGTTTTTAAGGGGGCAGAAACTAAGGAGATGATCGCAAATGTTGCTATTCCACTTTAAATGCTCTGGCTGCCTTGTGTTGCATTTTGGGACTTGTAGTTTAGGAAGGGGAATTTAGAATATTCAGATTGAGAGCTCAAGCAGCACCTGGGAAAAGGAGATGGGGGAAAACATATTTTATCTGCTGTTTTTAAGCCTAACACTTGCTTGAGCTAGAGAGCCTGATCTGAGAGGGAGGGAGCCCCCCTTTAACTCTTTCTTCTCCAAAATAAGAAAGGAGCAGCTTCTTGAGCTAGATTGCCCAAAAAGAGAGTCAAAGGGACAGGAGAGGGAAAAGGGGAAGAGAGAGAGAGAATAGTAAGGATGCGGCAGCAGTGATGGCTCTTCGGTGCTTACCCTCACAGAGCACCAAGAGCCAGGGAGAGCAGCAGGGGCCTCTCCATGGCAGCAGCTCCAAGGAGTGCCAAGAGACAAATGGAGCAGAGTGGATGCAGCAATAGTGACTACACCTTCGCCTTATCCACGGGTCATATTATAATCCATAATTTTGGCTGCTAAACCTGCCTTTGACTTATACATGAGGTCGACTTGTACACAAGTATATATGGTAGTTTCTTTCTCCTTGATTTTAATAGATTATATTTTCCATTGTACCTTTGCTGTCCCTTGTTTTCATTAAGTCTTCAATCTTTACTTGACTAATAAGTTAAATTAAACTATTTTTTAAAAAACTTGTTCGGATGACACCAGTGTCAGTCATCCTTGCTACACTGGGAAACACACTTTTTAAAAATAAACCCTTGAGAATTAATCAAAACTGCATAACTTGAATTAAAATGAAGGACAGGATGAGCTTTCTTTTGAGTTTCCTTTGAACCACAACCATTGTCAGAACTGGCTTTGAGCCCACACACCTGCTGCACTTTCACAGTGGCATTTGATGGAGTAAGAGGAGGGATGATTCATGTCAGATTGATATATGACTGTATACCAATGTTCTTCTTTGAGTTCTAGTGCTTGGTCAGGGTTAATCACTGATAAATAATGCATGAAAAGCATGATAAAGCACCTTTTCTAAAGCACCCTATCATTTTGATTTATCACTTGTCTTCCTTGTGTCCATAGGGTATGGCCTGTGTTGGCCGCACTAAGGAATGCACGATTGTTCCTTCGAATCACTATGGACCTATACCTGGAGTTCCAGTTGGAGCAACCTGGAAGTTCAGAGTGCAGGTATGATATAGATATATTTTTTCTAACTGTAACATATATGTTTGTAGACTCAGACAATTTTTCTTTCTTTTGGAGTTATTTGCAGTAGTGGACAACCATAGAGGTTTAGTCAAAACTGTTTTCTATGCTTAAAACAGTTTGGATTTGGCCATTAATTTGTCATCAGTCATGATTCTAAGATCCTAATACACATAAGGCTAGTAGATCATCATTCTGTACTGGACAACATTTCTCAGTTTCTTCTGCTGTTACTTTTGGCTTATCTGGTGGCAGACCCACCAAGAAAAATACAGTTGAACTTCTTGTGACAGTGATCTGACCTTCGAAATTCTCCAGTAGCAAGTATTGGCCATAGTGAGTTTTGAATTTACAATTCTTGAACTGCAGTCCCATGAAACATGGTGAAAAACTTTTAAAACTGGCAAATTGCCAAAGCAATTTTGTTGAAGACTGGAAATCTGTTACTCAGAAAAGAAATGTGATCATTACCATGTACTGTTCATCATGTTGTTAGAACTGATTGTAAATAACTCATTTTTCTCCAAGGTGAGTGAAGCAGGTGTTCATAGACCTCATGTTGGTGGAATCCATGGACGTAGTAATGATGGTGCTTACTCCCTTGTGCTGGCTGGAGGATTTGAAGATGAAGTAGTAAGTTTTTTATTCTAATTAATTATGATATCAGTAAAGGCCTTATGCATATATAATGGAAGAGTATTAACAGAACTGTTTTAAAAATTGATGTATTTCTAGTTCATTTTTCTGTATGTAGGTGTATTTTGTCATGTGGACATGCTGGGAATCTAAATGGGATTCCCATCAGAATAACCTTTCCTAACCACCTACTCTCTTAAACCTAAATTTGAACATGGACGATGCATGCATTCTCTGACACTGGGGGATATTCTTTGTAGCTGAGGTCAGCATGTAGGCAGTAGCCCTGAGTGGAATAGGGGTCAAATTGAGTAAGCACAGTTTGGCTGATCCAAGTAACAGCAGATCACTCTCCTTGAATAGTCATTTTAAGTGAACGGTGACTGATTCCTTAGTTTCCCCTTTGAAGTACCACTAGTGATGGATGAGGAAATGAAGAACTGGACTGAGAAACAGTACACCAATATACTATATTTAAGACCAAACCTTGGTATAAAGGGGGAAAATTCTTCCTTGTATTGGGAATTATAGCGAGAAAGGCCCTCACATCACTAGCAGCAAGCATTTGGGAATTGTGTGAGAAGACAACTTGCTGCTTCCTTGATTCCTATTCTTCTTTTCTCCTCACTAGCTCTTCTATCCTCTGTCCTGGAAATCTGAGTGGCAGGAGGGGCCCATACTTCCATTAGTTATTTCTATTTCCATTAGATCAATCTAAAATAGAGGCTGTAATTTACATAGAAAAAGCAACCCATTTATTTTTTGCACTTCCTCAGAAATTGGAGTTAATTCTCTGTGTAGTAAGACATCAGAATGTTCTGGGAAGAAGTGTCAGTTGAAGTCTTCACCAATCTACATATGTGAATATTGAAAGTTCATGTAGTGACTCAGTTCAGATTCTTTCCCACAGTGCCTTTGGCCAGAAATACAAAACCCACAGTTTAAAATTTTCAGAGTAAGAATCTATTTACACTTATATAAGAGCTTGCATAAGGACATTTGTTTCCCGTTGTGTCCTCACACCAATGGAAGGCTCTTGGACTCTAGAGAAATCTATATATTGAAAGGGATTTTTTTTTTGCAAATTCCTTTTGTGTGTGTGTGTGTGTGTGTGTGTAGTCCTCTCAAGTCACTTCCCACACAATTCAAAGGTCTTCCAAGTCACAACCCTCTGATGCAAGCTTAGGGATAGGATTGCAGAGGAAAGGGGGAGTTGGTGAAAATGATTTCCTCTTCCCACGTTGCTGCTGATAGAAGCGCCCACTTGATCATAGAAACTTTTGCCAGTACAACATTCACTTTTTGACCTTTCTTCTAAAAGCATAATTTTGCTTTGAATTAAGTTTACTGACCCGCATTTTAATGGTTTGATTATATTGTTAACAGATTTCGTGTGAAGATACCTCTATTTCTTTCCAGTATTAATTAATTTATCTTTATATCTTATCTTTCTTTTGTGGTGGAACTCAAGGTGTTTCACTTGGGGTTCCTGGGTTGTTTCCTATTTAAGCACTGAACAGAACCAGACC
The DNA here is from genome assembly GCA_020142125.1 of Phrynosoma platyrhinos. Classification (NCBI taxonomy): domain Eukaryota; kingdom Metazoa; phylum Chordata; class Lepidosauria; order Squamata; family Phrynosomatidae; genus Phrynosoma; species Phrynosoma platyrhinos. Next base: position 94,686,167 of record CM034703.1, read on the forward strand.
TTAGATTCAGCACAGTTTCTACAGCATAAATGTACTCTGGGATCTAGAGGCATTTCTCATGTTAGACCTCAACCTTTCTGAGGTGATAACGTATGGCTGGACTATACCACTGCCACCTCCAGAATGGGGCTGACATGACTAGTGACTGTCATGAAAGCAGAAAACTAGCCTATTAGAAAACAGGTTACTCTTCATTAGTTTTTTTATATGGGGAGGTTTTGTACAGAGAAACATACAGTCATGTGTGCCTGTACCTACTGTCTGGTATGGTACAGGCTAGACATGGATTTACTTCTTCAGTAAGAATTAGGTCTCAGATGGGTACAGATTAGATACTTGAGAAATGACACTGGGAGCATTCTACTTATTTTTTTTATAGGTATTATCATATGTGACAGATTGTCTCAGAATGATCTCTGTATCTAGCATCTAGAAGCAGATATTGAGAAACAGTTGTAACTCGTATATAGAGCAGCAAGCTGTTCTGCTATGTGATGAATCTTTGTGTTCTTTCATTTCATGAATTTAGCCATGGTTTGTTTAGCCATAAGCTGTTTTCTACAATGAGAGTAATGTTTGCAACCTCTTCTCCAGCTCTTGTATCATCAGGAGGAATTCTGAAGCATGCTTAAGGTGAATGATAAAGCAGTAAGCAATATGTTAAGAGTTGTTTTTAAACATCATTAGTAAAGAAAGTGAAATATAGGCGTCCTCTGCTTTTCTACAGTCCGCTTTTTAATGATTTGTTCTTTTGACAGTAACCAGAACAGTACTCCTCCACTCCAGGAGACAGTACCTCCTCCACTCCATCCATCCCACTTCTCTCAGAATGTCACCCAGTCAGAAATATCCTCACAGAAAAAATGGTGAACTTGTGCAGGCATACATTATTTGAAAGCTTCCCTCCTCATACCATTGTCCCCCCATCCATCCCTCGCTCCTCCTGTTCTTCCATCCCATGTTTTCTAACTGTGTTCACCAGTTTCACAAGCTCATGGCAGCCTCACCATAACACCAGCTGTCTTAAAGATGTGGTTCCACATTTCAACAATTTCCAGCTTTTGACAGTGCTCTGGTGTGTAACCTGTCGAATAAGTGGGGGACGCCTGTAAGCATTCTCAGTAGCATCAGAAAATAAGGTCTTTTGTAACAGCACTTACTTAACTGTTGCCACTGAAGTAGATTTCCTCAGAAAGAAAAAGAAAATATCATTCTGAGAAAAATTGATGCTGAAACATCAGTTGTCATACAGTTACAAAGCTCCTGATGCATGGAATACCTTGGTAGCAGAGAGTGGCTTCTTGAATATGTTGGCTTCTTGTACTGGTGATCTTTATGTTAGGCTGGCCAGGGAGGTGTTTGTACTGTGGCAGTCCCTAGGTTAGTGTTAAAGACTGGTCCAGAGCAGCAATTCTTTTCTTAAAGTGATATTTTCTTGCCAAAATTTTTACTATAGTGTCTATAAATCAAATTTCACATTTTTGAATCAAAAAACCTGAATACCAACACTAGTTTTTTATTCTTTATATACACAATCTGTTGGCATGTTCAGGAATAAGTATGCACAACTAGTTCAAAAACAGTTGTTAGTCTTTGAAAAGTTTTTCAGTGATGTGATTTGGTAGTAGATCTCAGATAGCTCAAGACGGGTATTTTTAGGGTCTTGTGACAAACAACTGTAGAATAATTGCTTATATGGAATGCAAGTATTCTGTCACCCTTGGGAAAGGCATAATACTAGGCTTGTCATTAACTGGGACTGAGGAATTGGGCAGAAGCTATTTCTTGTGCCTCAGCTTCTCTTTTTGTACAAATCCTCTCAAATCACCTTAAGTTCTAAAGATAGTTTGTTGGCACCAAGAAGTTTCTGTTAACTAGGTTTAAAGGCAGTCATCTACAATCCCAAACCAAAGCAAAAATGACAGAGGGCCTTTGCAGACTGCCAGAAATAGTGCAAATTGAGTCCACTTTAACTGCCCTGACTCAGTGCTAGGAAATCATGGGAATTGTAGTTTATTGTGGCACCAGAGCTCTCTGACAGAGAAGGCTCAATGTTTCAGAAAAAAAATACAGTTCCCATTATTCCCTAGCACTGAGCCAAGACAGTTAAAGTGGACTCAATTTGCACTATTTCTAGCAGTCTGCAAAGGCCCAGAGTTACAGAACAAGTTGATCAAGTCAATTTGGTGGCTTCGACCACATGAACATGGTGTCTGTACTAGACCTATACAGTTATTATTTTTCCATCCTTTATTTTAATAATGATAACCTGTTGCTTTTGCAAATTTAGAAATCTTCTTTTAAAAAGGGACTCCTTTATCTTATAAGCAATATTGTTTTTTGTAGTAATCTTCATATTTGTATCCATTGTAAGATGTCACTCAATGTTGGACATCTGTTTGCGCAAGAGTAGAATCCTGTTGGGTGGAATTTAATCTCAATTCAAAATCTCAATTTACAGATGACTGTAAAAGCTGCTGTAGCCAGTTTGCCAGAGGTTCCTGTAAGAGAGACGGGTCAAGCAGACTGGCAGCTTGGATCGGCATCTGGCTGCTCCAGTCCCAATTGCTTCCCATTGGTGTGGAACCACAGCAACCAGCAGCTGCGATCCCAAGGCCAGCCACTGCCGCCGTCCTGAACTAGCTGCCAGCAAGGAGCACTTTTTTTGCGCTCCTTTTGCTGGAAGCGTCAGGCCACCTAGGTGGCCACAGCACAGCTTCAGACTGATCTGGGGACATGCATCATCTGTACACTCTGCCCCTGGATCAGCCTGGAGCCAGCACTTTTGGCCCTTGAGTTTCAGGTCAGAGGGAGGGGGAAAAGTGTTGTGTCATGTACCTCAGTCATATTGGATTCAGCTCTGTTTTTAATTCTCTTTTTTTAAAGTTACACTTTTTTCTTAGTTATTATCAGCTAAACATCAATGTATTTATTTTGGGGTTAATGAAAAATATTAACCTAAATCTCAAAAAGACTAGAAGAGATGCAAGAATTATTTATGATGTGGCTGTAACATGAATATATACAATGCAATATACATATACAAAATAATAGCTTTTATGATTTCATTAGTTGGTAATAGAGCATTTCTCTTTATTTGTATATGCTTACTGAGATGTTGATCAATTTTTATTTTAAAAGACAAATTGGTAGATTGTTAAGGCTTTCTACAGATTTATTTAGTGCTGTCAATAATATTTGAAACGGTGTTTACTGGCACAATTAATATAATTGTATTTATTTTTAAAATGTAGGGCCTTTGCAGACTGCCAGAAATAGTGCATATTGAGTCCACTTTAACTGCCCTGACTTAGTGCTAGGGAATCATGGGAACTGTATTTTATTGTGGCACCAGAGCTCTCTGATAGAGAAGGCTCAATGTCTCAGAAAAAAATACAATTCTCATGATTCCCTAGCACTGAGCCAGGATAGTTATAGCAGACTCAATTTGCACTATTTCTAGCAGTCTGCAAAGGCCCTTAGTCTGTTTATTTCTGTTCATATTTTTCTTTGTTTATACACCATTTGTAAATAATTCATTATCTCATCACTTGGTTTTGCACTGGTACGACTAACATTTTTTTCTAGAATGATAGATACAAAATTTAGCTTTTGTGAAGTTTAGCTTAAGAGTACTGCTTTTTACATTGATGGTTGCAGGGAGTTATCATTCCCATCTCCAGATAATGTTAACCCTTCTAAAGCTACAAACTTAAGAAGCTGTTGAAATCTAAGGGAGGCTTTTTTGAAGACTAGTTATTACATGTAGTGCTAGTCTTGTTTCTGATTATATGAGTGTAGCTGGAATTGGATGATTGTGTCTGTGAAAGAGAGAATGAGTTTGTACTGATGGGATAAAGGCCCTTAAAGCTTGGGACCTCAAAGGAATGTTGTCTTTGGGGCTAAAGAAATTTTTCTACACATATTTGGGACAGTTAAGAAATCTAACACTAACAAACAACACACATTATGTGTTGTTTGTTAGTGTTAGATTTCTTAACTGTCTTAGGAAAGTTAGCAAACTAACTGAAGGTGAAGTTGAGTTGGGGGGGGCGGGCTTCAAAATAAGTTAGACAAATGAAAATGTTAACAGGTTTTGATTCTGTCCTTTTGACACTTGTCCTGGAGAGTAACCGAATGTGTTAAATGGTATTATAAAAAAAACATAATTAATTGTAGAACATAGTTGCCCTTGAAAAATGAATAAAACGAGTCATGGCAAACAATTTAGAGAGTAATACCCCTACCAGTGTAATTGTTCACTCTCTGCTGCAAAAACACACACACACGGACTAAGAGAGTAATCCTAACTCCCTGCTGTTGGTGGCTTTGAATGTAAAAATCAACTGGGCCTGGTGAAATCCCTCCCCCAGCCTTCAAGCCTGTGTAATGTGAGCTGACGCGGCTCGGAATGTGGTGAGATGCTTGCCAAAAAAACCCATTTAGGATTGCTTTGTGAATAACCTGTTCTCCCAAGAAGCTTTTTAGGAAAGTCAGTACTTTTATGTGTGATATATTTGTTCAAGAGATGACAAACATGTAGGTATTGTGCACACACACCCTTGCACTTACTAATATACATGAACCAAAACAGCTTTGATGCCAGCAGATGAAGTGTTGGTATGATTTCCTATACAGCACCATTATTAAATAGGTCACAGTTATTTTACCAATATGTTTAACCTCTTGCAATCCTGAATTCTTCATACGGCATTTTAAAGAATAATTAATCTTCTCGTATAGGATCGAGGAGATGAATTTACTTACACTGGGAGTGGAGGAAGAGATCTTTCTGGCAATAAAAGGATTGGAGAACACTCATTTGATCAAACTCTAACACACATGAACAGGTAGGCTTTGCTAATTTATTTGATGGAAAGGCAGAAGCATTCAGCAGGGCCAGGATTTCATCCATTTATTCCTTGAATAAAAAGCCAGCATTTAGATACATTGTACTTATAGGTTTTGGAAAAGTTTGATGTGATAATAACTGTAGCAGTTGTTTTTCTAAAATTTTATTTTAATTTAATTTCAAGAATAGAAACCTGCAAATAAAAGAGGAGAAAAGAAAAGAAGAGAATAGAAAATCACAAGGGGAAAAATATATGAGGGGAATGTATAGGATATAATCATACATAAATAAAAGCTGACCATATGTCCAGAAAATACAGGCCTGTATTTAGAGTCTGCAAGATACACAGTAATGCCTAGACAGAGCAGGAAGATTCTCTAATCAGTAAATGGTGAATAATAAGTACTGTTTTTCTATCTTTGGACTTGCAAATTTGCTAAAGTAAGGGTACATAGAATCCAACTACATTGTCCATTAGGTATGTTCCAAATTACAAGAATACAATTTAAAACTACATTGTTGCTGCACTCCATGAAGTCATTTCTAACTTACGGTGATCATAAGGCCAAGTGAGCATTCAAACTCTGTCCTCCAGAGTCGTAGTCCAGTGTTTAAAACCACTACACCACACTGGTTCTCTCCAAATAACATAATTGTCTAGAATACCAAATTATATTTTTAGCACTTCCTTGAATTAGTTTACTTAAATGTAATTGGATTGGATTTTCCTTAGGACAGAGGCCTGCCTTTTTATATCACTTTACTATCTTTTTACTGTGGTTGTGCACTAATAATGTTTGCATTTTGTAGAAAGTGATTATATGAAATGATCCTTTCAAACAAAACAAAGGTTTCTAAGGTTGCATCTGCACTGCAGAAATAATCCAGTTTCCCCACCACTTTAACTGCCTTGACTTAATGCTCTGGAATTCTGGGAATAGGAGTTTGTTGTGGCATCAGAGCTTTCTGACAGAGAAGGCTAAATGTCTCACAAAACTACAGTTCCCAGAATTCCAGAGCATTGAGCCATGGCAATTAAAGTGGTGTCATAAACTGGATTATTTCTGCAGTCTGGATGCAGCCTTAGATATTTGTCTTTAACTCCAACATCTAACTTGTGTATTTATGAGAATACTGGCATGAACTGTTGTTCAAAACAATTTTTCTGTAGGATAGGTAAGGCACTCTAGTACACTTGTTTCTTTGGTTGAGAAGACTTGAATGCTTTTCAGATGTTTTGAAGAATGCATGAAATCCAGAAGTAAGACCAAAGATAGACCTGCACATAGTGGACCCATTATGACCTTCTCCATTCATTCCAAAGGAGATGTGAATGCAGGTTTTGCTGCACTTGCTTCATCAGGACCTCTATGCATGTGGCACATTTTCTTTACATAACATTGAGCATAAGTAGAAGTTTCCTTCAGACTTCTCTGCTTAACACAGAGAGGCGAGAGAATAAATAATTGCTAATGCATAGGAATATTGGGCTGAAGCCTGTGTGCACAGCCCTGTCTGTGTCTTCATTTCTAGCCTTCACATGGTCTTTCTAAGAGCTGAAGAAAGCTAAGCTTTTTTGGTGTTCTAGATACCCATCCTAGATCAGATTTCATGGTAGATACATTATGCTGGAAATCAACCAGATTCTTAAATACCCATTCATAAAGCAAAGAAACTAAGGGGGGAAGCAGATGGCGCAAAGGGCCGTTTTGGGGGCAAGGAAGGGGAGGGTCAGCCGCACGGTGGGCGCCCCAACCCCTTCCCGAAGGCATCGTGGGAGTGCTGGCCTCTCTGCACGGCCAGCGCTCCCACGATTCCTTCCCGCTGCAGCGTCCGCACACGCTGCAGCAGAAGAGTCGCTGAAGTCGCTGACTTGTGGAAGGAGCGCTATTTTAGCGCTCCTTCCAGGGGTGGCGAAGCTGCGCCGCGGGGCCGAGGTGTGGGGATACCTCGGCCCTGAGGCGCAACTTCCCAGGGCGGCCCAGGGCCGCCCGTCTGCTTCCCCCCTAGAAGAACATTTGATATGATTTTAGGAATTCTACCATTAGATTCCTTATACTGCCACATGGTTTGTTAGGGCAACAGTTTGTCCCACAGCATTGCACATCTCTTATAAATTTCCAT
>CM034703.1:94695888-94709285 GCA_020142125.1 Phrynosoma platyrhinos
AATAATAATAATAATAATAATAATAATAATAATAATAATAAATGGATTCCACTTGTAACTGTTCTTGAAATAAATTGTACTTTTAATATACCAAATATGATAATTTTCTGCCAAACTAAATTGTATAAATCTGTTATTTTTTATATAAAATACATTTTATGTTCTTGAAATAACATAGTGCCTTTCAATCTGTAAAGGATGTTAATATCACATTTTAATTTTCCCCCAAATATCCCCCCCCAAAAAATGCCCTGGAAATCAATCTGTTTTTGCCCCTGCAGCTTTAAAATTTGTGGAAGATATACATCCTGTTGGAAGGCATACTTTTAGTAAGTCTGCTTTATTCTTCGTTACCCACAGGGCAGGTTTAATTCACAAAGTTATAAGCTATTTGCATAAATATTAGGCATGTTTTATCTTCCCAAGGAAGTCAAGGATAAGTGAGATAATGAAGGTATCACCTTGTCATATTACCTGAGCTGCTTTTCAGGTAGCACAGATTTAAAATGAATGGATATCTATATAAAGTGAAATTTATTCTGAAAGATGACTGATGGAATTAAGTGAATTGACTTTGAGATTATGAAAAGTTATACACAAATTATAAAAATATTTGTAATTTAGGTGGTGAAATACTGGCCTGAAATTGGAAAATGTGGATTCTTAGTTTGGCGCTATCTTCTGCGAAGAGATGATGCTGAGCCTGCACCTTGGACTTCAGAAGGAATTGAACGGTCAAAGAAATTGGGCTTAAGTTTACAGGTTAGGACTTCAATGGTGCCATAATTTTTACAGGTTTTATTGAAACATAACCATTCTAGCAACTATAGTTGATTCTATGCCTGACTGAAAATCTCTTGTAGTGTGATTTTGTTAAAATCAGTTTGAAGATAGTTGGCTGAATAGATTAAAACAAGATGCTTCCTTCCTTAATCTTCATTGAAAATATTTGAGAAGCCCCCAGTAGAGTTACACCTACTTTCATGTAATGTGTGGTCAACTGTATAGTATTGATTTCATTTGTTAACGTTTTCCTCAATAAATTACCAAAAAGCAGAATAACGGAAACAATCACCAAGGCACAATGGGCTTCAAGAGCTAAAATGTTCACTGGTGCCCCCCCCCTTGATCTGCCAGTCTGTTTGCTCTTCCTGGATAGAAATGGAGGAACAAGGTTCAGCTTGTGCCTCAAGGCACTGATGACATTCTGTGAATCAATGGCTTTCTCTTTTTGTTTTCATCCTCTAGGACTACAGTTCTCTTTAATGCTCTTTTTCATATAATCTGCCCTAACTTTCCTAATAAACTTTTTTAGAAGTACTTTCATGTTTATGTAGGTTATATAGATTTGTTTCATTTTAAATGTACTGTCAGTCCCAACATCTTTGTTATTATGTGAACGTTATTTAAAAATGCTTCTCAGATGTGATGTTCTTCTGTTGTAGTACCCGGAAGGCTATTTGGAAGCCATGGCTTGTAAAGAAAAGAAGGATAAAGTTAAAAAACAACCATTTAAGCAGGAGCCAACAGAACAGAGCAATGGAAACCAGAAAAGACCACTTGATGATGGTATGGCTGCTGGGGGTCTGTGAGCTGTAGAATGTAGAAGTCATAAGGGCCTTTGCCCTAGAAGCATTTCTCTGGACCCAGTGTGAACTTATCTCTCTGTGATGCGTGCGTGTGTGCGTGCACGCATGCGCACACATGCACACACACACTCACTCTACCTATTGCATTATCTCCTGTCTTCCTATTTGTAAGCCAAGCAGCTGGATGAGTACAGTTCAAAATGGGAAGGCACATAGAAGCTGTTGTGTTGCTTTTCCCAAAGAGTGATCATGTTGTAAACAAGAGTATCAGCCCTGCTAGGTGAATGGCTTTCAGGATCCATTAGCCCTATAGTTTGACTAAACTAACTGGTCTACATCCTTCAAGATACCTTATGCAAAGTGTCTCACAGAGGCCTCCAAGGCCATTTTTGCAACCTGTGGCATTGCTCAGTGCCCCCTCCCACATCAGGCTCTTCCACAATGGCTTTTATCATCCTTGAGGCTTCAAGGGATAGCAGTTTTGAGTCTAAATAAGGCACTGGGCTCTTTGCTATTCTCCTTTAATGGATATAGTTTTTCCTTAAGTTACTTCTTGAAGGAAACAAATTGCTTTCCACTTTGAGTAAGTCTTTGAAAACCATGCAGTTAGTCTGTGCAAAATTCACACGGCTGCACAAAACAACCACTTATGAATTTTGTGCTGAACAAATCCCCAAACTGAAAAGATTCTTGTCAGTTCAGTATTCTTTTTGTCAGTTTCTTGACATGCAGAAAATGTATTTTTGAATAATAATAATAATAATAATAATAATAATAATAATAATAATAATAATAATTTTATTTATAGCCCGCCTCTCTGCCCAACAATCGAGGCGGGTTACAGCATTAAAACAAGACAATATTAAAAACACCCCCAATCCCCTAATCCCAACCTCCCATCCCCTTAAAATAGGATTAAACAAGAGAAGATTAAAAGCCATTAAGCAATAAAAATAATAATAAAAATAATAAAACAATAAAGACTAACTAACCTTGAATAGCCATCAGTACCTCTCTTACAAATTAATACAGAAGCAGACTGCATTTTTACTGTACTTTCGGAAAGTTCTGAGAGTGAAAAATTGGTCTCTAGACCACCCTTGGTGACACTGTCTTAGACTTATTGGCAGGTGCTCACTAAAGTTTTATTCGGAAATCTTGTCAGCCCTGCTTGGAGGTGGTGGGATGGAACCTGGGTCCTTTGGGATGATTTATGGTTAAGGATCAGTGTAATATCCATTTAACAGCACTCCTAGCATTACAACAACAGTTCCCTTGGAGGCTTGAAAAATGACATGTCACTTAATGACACATGTCTCAGTAACAAACAAGCTGGATTACTGTGATGCATTGTCACAGAAAGATGGCTTTGATATACCATTTACACTGGGCATGGCACAAATAATGCTTGTTGGAGCTAGGAGTTCTGGTCACGTTATACTTTTTTTGTAACGTTTACTTTGGCTGCCTGTTCATTTCCTTGTCTAATTAAAGATGTTACATTAACTTTTAAAATCTCTAAACATTTTATTTTCTTAAACCCTTCTCTTTGGTTCACTCTTGAGAATTCTACAATAATATAGGAGAAAAAAATTGACGATATTAGTCACAGGCCTACATTTTGTCAAGATAGAGGCATATTATTGTAAACATCTTTGCCTGATGAAGAAGCCAGTGGAGTTTTGAAAGCTTACAACATGTGTTTTATACATTTTGGTTGGCCCAATAAAGGTATCACTGTTCTGTGGATTTTGGATGTTGTACTGTATGGCCAACGTGGGTAGCCCTGGATATGCATCCTGTTAATTCATCTTTGTCCCTTTCCTCACTTCTCAATAGTGCCTTTTGTTTGCCTTTGCTTTCTAAAGCATAAAAAACCCCTAACCCCACTTCTGTTCCTTCCTTTATACAAAGGTCTCTGGAACTTATCAAAATCTTTCCCATAGGAGGAAGCCTATGTTTCCACATGAGAATGTGTTAACGTAGGGTGACATTTTTGTGCTTACAATAGTTTCTAATAGTTTTCAACTGCATTATGAAACTGACTTTAACAGCAAATAAATTTTTTACAAAGGCTACTCAGTATGTTCACAGATGATATGAGATTTGAACTATGGATGTTCTAACTAATTTTCTTGACTATAATGCTGCACAGGCAGAGGGAGATATATAAATGGGTGCTGATCAAGCCAATTAAGTGTGGAATATAAAAATATATCAAAATATAAAAAACAACACTATCTTCCTGCCTAGTCTTTGCAATTTTTTACACTATTTTTAAATGCCTTTCAGGAGAACCTTTTGACCAGAAGCAGCATATAACAGTCAGTGAAATTATGCATTAAGCTTACACAGGAATATTAAAATTGTAGGAGCATATAAATAAATCAGATAAAACAATAAAATAAAAACAGTAGCAACGGATACAAAAATTATGGCCTTACAAATAATTAAAATGAGATTTAGGACCCTCCTAGAGGCCAAGAAGCGTAGAACCAAATATACTGACTTGAGAAGGCTTTTTTTAAGATATGTGAGCATACCACAAAAATGGCCCTGTCCATGATACCCATAGAATGATAATGATAATGATAATAATTAATAATTAATTTTATTTGTATCCCGCCCTTCTGACAAACAATTGAGGTGGCTAACAGAGTTTAAAAGTTCCATACAATATGTTAAAACATATCCTCACGTGTGGACCAAAGAGAAAAGTTTAAGATGACAAAATGTTTAGATATGTTTCCTGGATGTGAAGATACCTCATTTTAGTGGGGGGAAAACAGGGGGGGCAATGGACTGGGACTTTATTGTTTGAGGTTTCTACGTCCAATAAAAGTAAAACATTCTTTTTTCATTGGGCATGCAATTGGCCTAACAGCACCTAAAATTCTCCCAATGCAAAAGCAGGGAAGCTTTTTGAGCAATTCAGTGTTTTCTCCCAAATGAAGGGGTTTTGTGGCCTTAAAAGGACTGAGATGTTCTGGATCACATATGAAGTACCTCTTTGTTTTGCTAATAGCATTTAAATTTCCTGGACTTTAAATTGCTTTGTCTCCCAGTACCACATGGCCAGGAGGAGGAGTGGCTTGCCTGCGTAGATATCCATCTGAACTCAGAACAACACCAACCTCTTGACAAAATGTAGACCTGTGACTAACATCCTCAATTTTTTGCCCCCCTCCCCATATTATTTTTAACACCTTTGCCTGATGAAGAAGCTTGCAACATTATATTTTATGCATTTTGGTTGGCTCAGTAAAGATATCACTGTTTTTTTGGAGAACGAGATGCAGATGGGGAAGAATTATGAAAGCTTTGGTTGTTTTACCCTGGTTTACTTTAAAAATCTCTGACAAGACAGTAGTTTGTGTATCGGAAAAGGAAGACTAACAAGCTTCCTTAATGACTATAAAGCAGGGATAGGCAGCCTTTCCCCTTTAGGGGCCGAGGGACTTCAGCTCCCAGAATCCCAGGAGCTATTGGCCAACATGGGACTATTGGCCAACATGGCTGGGGCTTCTGGGAGCTGAAGTCCCTCGGCCCTTAAAGGAGAAAGGTTGCCTATCCCTGCTACAAAGCCAATCACATTTCTCTTTCTCTTTTCTTTATGTCATTATTTGACTTCCTCGTCTAAGATGCCCACATAGTAACCTTTCAGCTGAGGGACTTGTTCTAATTCTCATCACCTATTGTGTCTTAGCACTAGTCACTGTACCTTCAGTTCTGGGATAATAATACAATCTTTTCCCAAGAATTGATGACAAGGAAGCTTAGGAAAAGCATTACAGAAATACTTGGTGTTGCTAAGCTCCAAGAAATGGACAATCAAATCCTATATTGAGGGATACTTTCAAGTGAAAATAGTTTTATTTAGAAACAGATTTTAGCACAAATGTTGTCTTTCTTTGGCCAGATATTTTTGGTAGAGGGAAAAGCAAGAAGAAATTAAGAGTCTCCAGTCTGGCCTGACCTGTTAGAGTCTTCAGATACTACTACATGAATTATTAGATATAACTGGGATAAAAAGAAATGAGAGTAGTCTGCTTCTCTTCAAGGTCCAGTTAATGTTATCTTAGTGTACGCTTTACTTTCATTTGCTTTTAGATAGTTAACAGAAGTTCAGACCTGCCAAAATCTCTTGCTGAAGGTGCCAGCCTTGTTCTTTTCCAGAATCCACCTTTCTATTTCCTCCATGCCCTCCCCACATTTGTTGGTATTCTGTAAGAAAGTCCTCAGTATTTATATTTCTGCAAACATTGGCAATCCCTCTCCCAGCCTGGTAATATTTCCCTTTTGTAACCAGTGTTACCATTTTAATTACCAAAAGATTTACGGTTGGAGAAACGGTTTGTTATCTGTGTCTTTATAAATAAAATCAAGTATATATGATATTTGTAACATCATTTTCTTAATTTTTAAGTAACGCATTGTGGTTTTTAAAAAAAAATATTTTACAGATCTGAGATATTCTTTCTTTAGGCCAGAACAAAACTTCCAACAGATTTTTTTTTTAAATTAAAACTCCCTGGAGGAGTTAAAGTCAGTGTCCTAATACTGATTATATATAAAAAGGTGACCAGTGCCTCACATAGCTCTTTCGAACACATATTTCATTCTGTAAGAATAAAGTTAGCAAATTTAGCTAATGTTACCCCTTGGAAACAGATACTTTGCCAGAACATACCAAGTGACAAGGATAAAACTGAAGAACAAATCTGAATATGGTTTCATATAATATGTTCCTATTTTACTTTATTTAAAAATTGTTCAATATCATAATGTTGTGTTTTATACAATAAAGCTTATTGGGGTGAGTTGATATAATCATTAGAGATAACATAGATAAATGAATTTAAAAAGAGCTGGTGATATATTTTTCAGAAGGTATAGAAGAACCAGCAAACACAGCCAAAACTATGAAGATGGGAGATGGAGGAAAAGGAGAAGCTTTCCATCTAACTCAGCAGCAGCAGTGGTTGATTCAGGAAGACTCTCTAAACCAGAAACTCTGGGATGAAGTTCTGGTTTCTCTTAAGGAAGGACCAGTACGTTTTTACATTCATTCTGCATGTTTATTTTTTCCTTCAATGACTGGAAGTTAATACATCTATTAAAATGGGGAGCAAAGTTCAGACCTCATGTTCTAACCCATAAGAAATGGATGGGGGTATTTTTTGTAGGAATATTGCTTTTTAATAAAAAGGTAATTTCACTGTATGACTGAGTTATGTTCCCTTCTCCTTAGAATTTTTTGAAGAAACTGGAGCAATCTTTTATGTGTGTCTGCTGTCAGGAACTGGTTTACCAACCAGTGACCACAGAGTGCCTCCACAATGTCTGCAAAGTAAGTATTTGTGATCTTTTGATTTGTGATTCTGTTGGAGAACTTGTCAATTAAGTCATTTTATATTTTGAACTGGATCTATCCATTTTAAAAAAGCAGTACCTAGACTATGTGGTGGCTTAGTGGGTAAGACGCCAATTCTGATGATCAGAAGGTTGGCAGTTCGAGGTCCAAGTGCCGCATGATGAGGTGAGCTCCTGTCACTAGTCCCAGCTTCTGCCAGCCTAGCAGTTTGAAAGCAAGCAAATGCAAATAGATAAATAGGTACCACTTTGGTGGGAAGGTAACCGTGTTCATGGCCACATGACCACTGGATTTGTCTTTGGACAACACTGGCTCTTCAGCTTAGTAATGGAGATGAGCACCACCCCCTACAATTGGTTACAACTAGATATTCATGTCAAGGGACTACATTTACCTTTAGACTATGTGTATGTTTGAATGGTTGTTTTCATTTTGTCATAATGGTAAAATTACATACTGTGGTCAAGGATGCCTGTGATATTTTCATATTAATTAATTAATTATTAGTGTATTGCCTCCTAGCCCACAGTGGTTCCCAGGGCAATGGTATTGTTTTATATTATCATTGAAAAAGAGGAATTCTGGAATAGTTTAGATTGCAGTTAAAGTGGAATACACTACCTCAAAGTGTGGTGGAGTCTCCTTCTTTTGAGGTTTTTAAACAGAGGCTGGATGTGTCTTCCTGCATGGCAGGAGGTTGGACTGGACTTGGGGTCTTTTCCGACTCTGATGCTGTGATCCTAAAATGGGATAAAATTTATTTCACATATTCTTGAAAAGAATGTTAAGTTTCTTTGTATATGCTATCTTTCTCTCCAGATGCATGATCTAGTATAATAAATAATTCAGTATCTGTAGAGGAGAGGATGGACTTTCTTAACTTTTCCATTGAAATCAGCTTTGGGATCATGCTCTAATTTTTTTCCATAATGCTAAAAATGTTGGCTTAGTTTGCATTTTATATGTGAACAGTTTTGAAAATTTTGACAGCCATCATGGTTTGGAGCTGGTTTCAAAACTGTGGTTGAATTGTAGACTACCCAAATCAAAATGAGTGCTTTTGACCTTACACAGTGTAGTTTCCTTATTTTTGAACATTACCAGGAGATAATTATCCTATTGTTTTCATCAAACAGGCCCAGTTCATAGTCCATGTTGAATCTGTGTGTTGTGGACCATGGGACTGCCTTTGCTATACATTTGCTTCTATTGTTCTATGCTAAATCCCTGCTCCTTCCAGTTTTGACCCCAATGTAACCCCAAACGTTCAGTTTTAATAAAGGTCTACCAGAGTTTGGAGGAGTATTAGGGTTCATTTTAGAGTACATTGGCAGTGTAAACCCAGGAATGGGGGACCCAATCCTTACTAAACTGGAGGGAAACCATGCTTTTTTCTTATGTTACAGTCTGTAAGAGAAAGATAGGATTATCCAGCCACAGCATATCTGGGTACAAATCTGATATAAAACATAGATGCGGGGAAGTCCACTTGATAGAAGAGACACTGCAGACTGGGCCAGCCAAAAAAAATCAGCAGTAGCAGAACACATTATAAGCCAATTTGGGCATAAAATGCTATTTGAAAACACTGAAATTCTGGACTATGCCAAAAACTATCCGGTCAGAATGCACAGGGAAGCCATTGAAATCCACAAACCCCTGGACAACTTCAACAGGAAAGAAGAAACCCTGAAAATAAACAAGGTTTGGCTACCAGTCCTGAAAAACACCAAAATCAAGACTCAGCACATGCAAATGAACATCACCCAGGGTCAGGAGGTTTCCCAGCAGACAATGGACCACTAATTAAATAGACACTAATCCATTTCACATATCCTCCCACCCTGACGCCTTGCCATTCAACAAGAGAACAATACACAGATTAACATGCAAATCACATCCTCTCAACCAAGGGTGACATAGTATATATATATATATATATATATACCCACTCACTTCCGTGCCACCATTCTCTGAAGATACCAGCCACAGATGCAGGTGAAACGTCAGGAAGAAATTCTTCTAGAACACGGCCTCACAGCCCAAAAAGCCCACAAACAAGTTACACATCCAAGACAAGTCTTAACACATCTAGCCTCTTTCAAATATTTGGGTGAACAAGGGGGGGGGGGGATGCAGATGGCAAAAAGCGCCGTCATCAAGCCCAGGAAGGGGAGGGGCAGCCAAACGCCGGGTGCCCAACCCCTTCCTGCCTTTGCACACAGCGGGCACTCCAATGATGTCCTTCCAGCTCAGCGTCCGGACATGCTCCTTTTGGCTCCTCTGAAAGGAGCGCTATTAGGATGGATTGGGGCCGAGGTGTGGGGCAGCCTTGGTCCCAATCCACCCGTCTGTTTATTTATTTGGCAGACTGGAGGATCCTTTGCCAAGGTGCTTTTTGCTTATGGAATAGTGTTACCTCTGTTTCTTCCTGTACTTCACACTGTACTCTTTTTTTTTTTTTTTAGAGGCTTATCCAGCTCTCAAAGGCATGGGAGGCTGTGGCTGGATATTTTCCTATTTTTCTCACAGGTTCAAACATAACAGAAAAGATTCTCCCTACATTTGTGAGCCATAGCAAGCCTCAAGCTTATGCATCCCATTCTTTTTCACGGGTAGGCAACCTAAGGCCCGGGGGTGGCCCCCCAAGGCATTTGGACCGGCCCCAGGCAGGTCTTGCCGTCACTGCTGCCGGCCATGATGATATTGATTATTGTTGTTATTATTTGTTCTTGGGGTTTTCTTGGCAAAATCTCCACAGGGGTTTGGCATGGCTTTTTGGGGGCTGAGAGAATGTGCATGCATATATTTTAAAAAAAAATTTTTAAAAATTTATATTTTATTTTATTTGTTTGTTTGTTTGTTTGTGCTTCGGCCCCCCAATTGTCTGAGGGACAGCAACCCGGCCCCCGGCTCAAAAGGTTGCCTACCCCTGCTTTTTCATGTGGGAAAGGAGGGCCATCCAGGAAGCAATCTGCTTGCAAATTTAAATGCATCAGCATTCCCCATGATGCCCCAACTTGGGAGTATTACTGTGATTCTTCTTTGTGGTCTGCATGATTTAAATGTAGTGCCTGTGCAGAGTCATGTTCGGTATATTTTCATTTTGTATCTTCAACCTATGTTTTTCTTTTTCTGTGCCACAGAGCTGTTTACAACGTTCTTTCAGAGCTGAAGTCTTCACCTGTCCTGCTTGCCGACATGACCTTGGAAAGGGCTACGCCATGGTTCCCAACAAGATACTTCAGACACTACTTGACCAGTTCTTTCCTGGTTACAGCAAAGGACGATGATACATGTTCTGTTTCTGACATCCTTCTCCTAATGACTTACAGACTGTAAAAAGAGAAGAGAAGCTAGGACAACTCAACAGTGGACCAGCTGGCTTGAGGAAATTCACTTTACTGTCACATTGTGAAGCAGCTCAGTCTTTCCCCCCATTTAGCAGTCTTTTTGTGTAGTAAGAACTTCAAATTCTCAGCTGTCTTTCAGCACTGAAGGTAGTTTTGGAAAGATGCCAACTAGTTTGTGCACCGAAAAAAGAAGCAGCAGCAGCAGTTTCAGCTCTGGCCATAGGAGCAGCAGATGCTTCAGCTTGTTTTTGTAACTACCTCAGACGGAGGAAAACAAATTTGCAGAGAATTTTAAGAGCACATCAGATGAAGTTAGCTACACACTGCCTCCTGAATATTAGCTTTGCCTGATCCATGCAGTTTGTTTTCACAAGAAAACAGCACTAAGCCAGTTTTTATTATGAAACATACATTCTGTGGTGTGTATAATCCTTTTTTTGTGTTTCCTCCCATTATGCTGTATTTCTTACTACTTTTGCAAGAACAGGCTTTTAGTCTATTTTTGTGAGCGTCATTGTGCTCTCGTATCTTATGCAAGTTGACTACTAATGACTGAGAACAATATGAATGCATTGTTGCTGTTAATGTAAAGTGATTCGTGTTTTTTGCACTTAAAGAGGGTATTCAGCACACTCTTAGCTGTGTAAAAACTTTCATATGAAACAAGCCACTTTTATATTAAGTAAAACTGTATGCTTTTAGTAGGTCTTGTATCAGTGGCAATACATCTTATGCAGCATTGAGAACAGCGCTAACTTGGAGAGGGCTCAAATCGCTTCATATTGTGATCTGAAATTTTATATACAGCATATTCCTCTCCCTTGAATATACCCTATTAAATATTTTATGATTCATAAAGTGTTAATTGTTTGTATTTTACAGCCATAACACTCCAAAAGCAAACATTTCCTAAAGGAGGTCTTTTATAGAGTTACATGACATTCCATTTGAATTTTTTTATAAGCAGGGCAAATAAGTCCAGGATTTAGATTAGTCTTTTGGGCGTTTGCCTTGGAAAGCTGTATGTTAGAAAAATGTATTTTAAAAATCCTTTATTCTGAGGAGCTGACATTTCATCTCTTTTGATTGTACTTATTGTTATCACAACTGACAATATTTATCTTGTTTAAAAGTGTATAGAGCATTTCATACATTTCTTAGTAATCCGTGCAATCTTCAGGGTAGGCTGGTATTATCCCTATATTACATTTAGGAAACTGAAGCTTTGAGATACTGGGTTAGTTTGGCATTATGTGAACAAGGCTGCTTAAGCATGGATGTTCCCTTCCTTTCCTCCCAGTACGAGCCAAAGAAAGGGATTAAAATAGAAAGCAGAAAGTTGCAAATTACATTCATCCCCCCACATTCACTGGGGTTAGGGGCACTGGACCCCCATGGGTGTGGAAAAACCACAGATAACAAAAACACAGAGAGAACATCTCTCTAGGTCCTCCAGTGCAACTCTGTGGTCAACATTTGCCAGACAATGACCCTAGAATTGTGCTGGAGGAGCTACAAATGCCTAGTGGAGTGTTCTCTGTAGGAATCCCTAGGTCCTTCAGTGCAACGTTTAGTTAAAGTTGACCATAGAGTTGTGCTGGAGAACCTAGGTATTCTTAGAGAGAACAGATTAATAAAATCTGAATAATCAAATCTGCAAAAGTCAAAGCCACAAATGTGGAGGGACAAGTGTAGTTCCTAGTGATGTCTGGAACCAGGATAATTCCAATCATAGTTGAATAAACTAGGATCATAAACTGAAGTTCACGGTACCTTGTGCCAAAACAGTCTCTGCAGTAGAACTAAAATTTTAAAAAAAGGCAGCCCATTTTTAGTATGCTAAATGCTTTCAGCAGAGTAAGTTCTGTTGAGTCTGTTATACCCACTTAATCCCAGGTAAGTGGATATAAAATTACAGTCTCTTTAAGAGGGTAGTTGCAGATGCGCAACAAGCTCAAAAGAGCCGCCTGCCATAAACAGAAGGGAACTTCCTCATTCCCCCTTTGCAGTCCTCCCAAACTGTCTGGAGGAGATCACATAGCAGATTAGGGACATTGTGTGTGTCTCTACTCAGCGTTGGCCAAGCAATCTTCCAGTCCTTGGAAGCATTTCTGAGAGTTGCAGAGGTAGAAAATAGGTCTCCTCTGTGAGCCTTCTTCAGTATGTGGTAAGTCTAAACCTTCAAGTTTGCATCTTACTTTGCTGATTAGCACAGAGTGCAGAGATAAAGGCTGGAGCTATGTGAAAAAATCACTGTAACTCTGTGCATCATTAGCTCCAGTGATCAAATCGCCTTTCAGTGCTTGTTATACTAAAAGCTAAGTTTTGGGAAACACATCTATAAAACAAATTTTGAGTGATCCCTTGGTGTTTCTCTTTTCAGCCTGCTCTGTATTCAGAACAGTTCACAGCAGCCAAATTGGCATGAGTGTCTTCAATGTGTAACTCCATTTTGGTAATTGCAGCACATTTGTTTATTGTAAGATAGCTGCTTTAAAACGTGATTTGTTTTCTGATGTGTTCTGTAAGGGATATATGGCCATCCTTTAATTTCAAATAAATTCAGATTCAGTTTGTTGCACTTGCATTAATTACCCTAGCAGACTGTACTAGATACATTCCTGAGAAAGTATGAGTGACCTATTTTTCAAGCAAATCCAGATTTGGAGTGTTTTAAGCCAAGTTTTACAGGAAATAATCATTCTACTTGCATGTCTGACCCACTAAAGGGCAATATATATTGCCCGTTAAATAGTACTAAAACACACAATAGCCACATACAAGAAATATTTTTCTTCCATGAAAGGGGAAAAAAAAGAAGAAGAAAATCCAGGTACAGAAATACCCTTCGCAATGGAATTGCCCTAAGGTGATTTTTAGCCTTTGTTTCACATAAAGTGGACACTATTAATCTAAGAGAAAAGAATCTTAAGAGAAATAATGGGTTTTGTATTACTGTTAATTTTCAGTGTCAAAGAAAAGTAAGGGAGTTTTCTATCATATAGCAAAAGTCAACAATAGAGATACGGATAATTGCATCTTCAAAATCAGTAATAATAATAATAATAATAATAATAATAA
>CM034703.1:94713326-94756169 GCA_020142125.1 Phrynosoma platyrhinos
TTTTAGCCACAATGAAATGGGCAACTGCTCTGAAAAATAGCAGGGTCCTATTACTAACCTTTAATGGATTAATTCTAGAATCCATTCTTCCTTCCTCTATATCAGCAATTTCTTGTCGAATGTTGATCATTGCATCACAAAATCTGTCAAGTTCTGCCTTGTCTTCAGACTCTGTTGGTTCAATCATAAGAGTCCCTGCTACTGGCCAGGACATAGTTGGAGCATGGAATCCTAGGAAACATGAATTCTAATTACAATTATGGACATGAAGAGGTATTGGGAATGTCACCAGACTCTACAGCCAGCATACATGCTTAGAATAGAACATAAGAAGATCTAAACTGTGGGTGTTATAGATCAGCTACTTAGCTACATAACCATCTTAATTATGTAGCTAAAGAGTGTTTCCCAGCTCAAACTCTCTCTCCCCAATCCTGAGTTACCAGGAAGCTGCTGCTGCTGTGAGAAATGGGGGTCTGTTCTCCTGCCAATGGGGATACAGCAGACTGATGTTCCCACCTTCTTCATGAGCAATCCCTACTGCAATATCCACAAAAAGGATACCTATCACAGTTCTTCCTTGTACTGGAGATTGCTGAAGGAAGGGGGTGGGAACATCAGTCTGCTGCATCTTGATTGACAGGAGAAGAGATCCCTGTCATTTGCAGCAGCTGCTGCCTAGTAAATCAGGACTGAGGGATTTATGATCCCTATGTATTCCCTACACTATTAAATAGGTAGGGATCATGAATACAAATCAGTTATGATTTGGTAATTCCGGATTATGCATTTGTAAATGAGATCTGAATTCCCACCGACAGGAACACAACATCTGCAGAGCCCAATCAATGTTCTTTTGCTCTGTAGATCCTTTCTCAGTACAAAAGATCATCTGCTAAGCCCAGTTACTGGCCTATGGTTTACAGCCCCCACCTTCCATTCTTTGTGGACTGCATCTTCTCTCTCCCCCACACCATGTAGTCAGACTTTGTATAGCCATGAAAATACAATGGACATCTCTGCAAATTATCAGGCTTGGAGTGACGTTGAAAATAAGCAAGAATAAATTGTGGTAAAAAGGGACAGTGCCTCCACCCACAGTTTGTTTGACCTCTCACCATAATCCTGCAGCCGTTTAGCAACATCCACAGCTTCAATGTTTGCAGTTTTCTTGAAAGGTCGGGTGTCCAATATAAACTCATGAGCTACGTACCCTGCATATGAACAAAGTTTTATATATAGAATTAAATCTGAGCATAGGGGATCTTTGTTGTTTTGAAACTATTTATGAAGATGGGTTTTACTCTGACCATTAACTTTCATTATGCTGCCATAGACTTATTACTTTTAGTTGTAAAACACCAGGTTAAACAGGATTATCTGAATCATACCAGACAATTTTATTTCCCCAAATTTCTTTACTGTAGTTTTCCAAAGTGCTTATTTTAAAAAGAAATATACATCTTTGTGCTTGTTTGTAAACAGAAATATAATTTGTGTGAGTTCATGCGTGCGTTTAATACATAGATTATCGCACACCTCGGTGCCCAGTTTGGAGGCATCCCTTAATGATTTTGCCATCCCATACCAAATTTGTACTTTTCTGGTACTTTTTGAAAGAACAGGAAAGAAAGAGGTGGTGAGTATAGCTCATTGCAATTTGGTATCCATTAGGAGATTATCGCATTGTATTTAAAGTGACTTATCCCCAATGGGATACAGTCATGTTTAATTTTAAAACTGGGTGTTATTACATGCAGCCATGGCCAAGCAAGGGCAACCCAGATCCCAGCTGTGCTTTAGTAGCTTCTCAAAAAGGGGAGCTTGCCATTTTTGAAAAGCCACTGGATAAATGTGGCTGGGATCTGGGCTGCATATGGGTTGTATTCACCCAGCTGCGGCTGCACTGAGATAACACCCAGTTTTAAAATTAAGTCACTTTAAATACAATGCAATAATCTCCTTAGTCTTCATGCAAATAGATAACACCTGAAGAAGCTGGAATGATTGATATTAGTTATGTAGTTGGATTTTCCTCAAGGGGCAATTCACTCTTTCAGTATTGCCACAAATAATGTAGCAATATTCCTACATTATTGGCTTCATTATTGACTTAATGTTAGCTCCAGCTGAAAGCTCCTTAAGCTACTATAAGCTTCTGATACCTTCCTCATTGCTGCACCTGAGTGTGTAGCACTATGGACAGTATCATGTTGAACAAAAGAGAATTCAGAGTGATAATACTTGCCCTTGGCTCCTCTAAAGAGGATTTTGTAGTGCTTCTCTAGTCTCTTTGCCATATAGTTAGCATTTAGTATTGCAATCTCAGATGCATGCTTAAGGCCTTTTCCTCCCATCATCTGAAAGGGGACAGTAAAGAATAATAATGAAGAAGAATGTGAGGAAAACGCAGAAATTGTTCATCTTACCCCTTTTTCTTCCCACAGAAATACATGTCTAAACTGGCCTCCAAAGTGGTCATTTCAAGAGTAGTCAGTTCTCTTCAACATTTGTAATTGCAAGAATACAGAGGAGTACTATGCAGAAGCAAAGTATTTACTTTAGTAGGATTTACAAGCTGGGACACATCCTTCTTAGGTAAGTAATTCAAGAAATCTATCTTAAATAAATATTGAGGAAGAAATGTGAGTTTTCTTCCCATTGGGTAAGATTATGAGAGTTTTTGCATTATCTGCATTATCCTAAATGCATTATTTACATTTTGTGATTTTTTTTCTGCAAAAAAGGTGTTCTGTAGTGTTCTTTTTCTTCTCACTGAAGGATGGCAATTTTTCAATAGGAGGTTGTGTCAGGAGCAAGAACACTTCTGAATAGTCTTCAGAATTTGGTTTTATAATATAAGAGTGGAGCACTCTTTGTGAACAGTAGTCCTGACTGATTTTCCCCTATTTTTTCATCCCTTTACAGTCCATGGCACCATATTTTATGGTGTTCTGAAGAGTTCACAAGCCTTCTTAAGCAGCATTTCAGCTGGCTACAGTGGTTACAGTACAGTGGATGGGAAATTTTCCAAATGTACATTTGACCTTCTACATTTATCAGTCTGGGTCCAATCCATCCAAAACTCTTTGCAAATGATGTCCATCCACATCCTTATTTTTTTTTTTTAAAAAAGGAAAATACTCAAGACTATTAATAAGTATAGAAAGGAGGAAGGCATAGAGATGGGAAAAGTAACAGAATTCCAATACCTTGATATAAGCCCAGGAAATGGGCAAAATAGCACTAGATCCCCAAGGGGCAGCACTAATTGTTCCTAAGGGGCTGGAAGCTTTGTCATGCTGCAGTGCAATGACCGGGTGGCTAGGCAGGAAGGGAGCCAAATGCTTCTTCCTAAAAATGAACAAACAGAAGTTTCTATTTATGGATTAAAGCTCCCTTTTCACTGAAATGTCACTATGTTAAAACTAGAACCAGCACCCTGTTGGTGAAGCATGGTGGTGTACCTGGGGATTACACCTGCATGTATACTTCTTCAGATCTCACAGAAAGAGGTATCCTGTTCCTCCTTCCATGAGGATCCTATCCAGAAGCATAACAAGAACCAGGATGCCACCAGGTGCAGCTCTGTTTTTCTGGCCACTGTATGTACATTAGGCTTGTTCTGGCTGCTCTTGAACACAGAGGGAGGAAGAAATAGCCATATGCTGTTAGGGAGCCCTGATGGTGCAATGGTTAAATGCCGGTTCTGCAGCCGCAGCATTGTGAGTTCGATCCCAGGGCTCCAAGGTTGACTCAGCCTTCCATCCTTTCATAGGTTGATAAAATGAGTACCCAGCTTGTTGGGGGCAATTAGCTTACAGATTGTAAATGCTTAGAGCAGGGGTAGGCAACCTTTTTGAACTGGGAGCTGGGTTACTGTCCCTCAGACAATTGGGGGGCCGAAGCACCAAAAATATAAATAAATAAATAAATAAATAAATATTTTAAAAAATAAAAATATATGCATGTACACTCTCTCAGCCCCAGAAAAGCCATGGCAAAACCCCTGTGGAGATTTTGCCAAGAAAACCCCAAGAACAAGTAATAACAACAATAATCAATATCATCATGGCGGGCAGTGGCGGAGGGAGCAGGACCAGCCTGGGGCCGGTCCAAAGGCCTCAGGGGGCCACATCCGGCCCCCAGGCCTTAGGTTGCCTACCCCTGGCTTAAGAGTGTTGAGTTCACTGTTAAGTGATATAGAAATGTAAATGCTATTGCTATCCCTCTGTGCCCAAGAGCACCTGAAACAAACCTGGGCATTCCCCACAACCAATTACTGGATATTAAAACAGAGCTGTGCCTGGCAGCCCCCTCTCCCAGCTCTTGTTGTCTACCAGAGAAAGCAGAGAAAGCAGCCTTCATGGCCTCTTTTCCCTCCTGCAACCACAGCGGGAGAGACCTGTGCTCTGCTAGCATACTACAGGATCCTGGCTTAGCTTAGAAGTTTTAGGAAAGTGTTCCATAGTGGTCCAATAACCAAGGACAAGCTTCCATTTAAATATTTTTCATTTGCAACCCAACATCACTTGCAACCCAATCACACAAAGGTTCTTTAAAGAAACAATATAATTCTTATTAACAAAATCATATGCTCTATAACAGCCCCAATGTCCCCATCTTCCTATCTCCAAAACTGTAATCCTCGAACAATTCTTAGGAAGCACAACACACACACACCCTTGTCTTCATAAAGAACATAGAAGGAGAACATTTAGAAGTAAGAGGGATACTTCTCACTTTATTTTTGGGGTAACAAGGGGGGAATGATGTTATTTTGTAAAATAATGCAATGATCACTTGCATCGTTAGTTTTGTTTTGTTTTGGTGTAATGAGTAGTATTCACTTCAAGACATTTTTGGTAAAGAAAATTTTGGGCCACATTTTGCATTTTAAAATGAATGTTAAAAACAATTAATCTTAAACACACCACTAACATGTTGCTGATGAGAAACATTACTTGTTACTCATGAGTATCAAACATTACATTGCTGGGGGGGGGGGGATGCTGACACTAATCTAGCAAGTTTTGCAATGGTGTTTCTAAACTATGAAAAGCTATGAATACAACCGCTTTTCTCAGAAGGACATTATTTATTCAAATATATGTGACAGAATGGACATAAGCATCATGGTGTCCATTTCTGGCCATTAAGCCTTGTCATCCTACCAGTTTCAGAGGACTGGAGGCCTCAATTAGACTTCCTACTCGGTACCACTATGTATGTTTTTCCAGAGCTCTGGAGCATTTACATTGTACACATTGTGCACATTTACTCATATGAAGTCAGACAGGCTTCTTCACAGGTAAGCATGTTCCAAGAGCGTAGCCTTAAAATCTAAAGTAATAAAGGAAGAAAAAGACTGTTCTTATTAGAACAGCCAAATACTCACACTCCAATTGGTCCCATGCCCGGTCCTCCTCCTCCATGAGGAATGCAAAAAGTTTTATGAAGATTTAAATGAGAGACATCTGAGCCATAATCTCCAGGACGACATAGGCCAACCTATCAGAGAAAGGACATCACAACATTTAAAATTCCAAAAGTTGAGGGCTTATAAATGGAGCAGGTGGGAGGCTGCATATGGGAGGTATAGAAAAGGGATAGGTGTAAAAATGGGATGGAGACTAGCATTCAAAGAGAGACAGTTATCCAATTGTGCAATTTTATATTGTGAGCTGCCTTGGGTCCCTTTAGGGAGAAAAGCAGCATAGAAATAAAATTAAAAAATAAATAAAAATACTAAATAAATGTCAATCCAGGCACCTATTTCTGGTTTTAGCTCTACCTAGCATTAGCTGCAATGCATTTATCCTCGTGGTCAATGAAAGGGTTGCCAGGTCCTAGAACATATGATGATGCTTTAGGGAACTGTTGTGCTTTCCCATGTCTCTAGGAATGGAAACAAATCTCAAGGTGAGTGGTGTTGGAGGGGAGAAAAATTGATATAATGTACGGGATGGTTTTAGAGCACAGACCAGGGGTAGGCAACCTTTCCCCTTTACGAGCCGAGGGACTTCAGCTCCCAGAAGCCTCGGCCATGTTGGCCAATAGTCCCATGTTGGCCAATAGCTCCTGGGATTCTGGGAGCTGAAGTCCCTCGGCCCTTAAAGGGGAAAGGTTGCCTACCCCTGGCATAGACACCTATATCCTCCTCAATGGTGCCAGGGCTTATACAGTGATTGACAACTGCCAGCTCTGACAAATTTGGGAGGTTGGGGAGCTGAAATGGCACCGGTAGGACCTTGGAAAGCCACACATTCTATCATGCTCTCCTCTCATTTTTAATTTTAATTTAATTTTATTATTACATTTGAGTTATTTGGCTCCTCTTGGCTAGGAAAGAGATTTTAAAAAAGAAACAAAGAAATAAACTGGAAGTTGATTTTCAGTTCACTTCCAGTTGTTTTTAAAGACCTCTCCTGGGCCTAAAACACCTGAATGGTGTTGGAATGAAGTGTAAGAAAACTGATCCCACACCTTAGGTGGTATGAGGACATTTTTCTCCAGATATATTTTTGAACATTCGTGGGGGGTGTTGAGTGGCCAGCCCTAAAGGCTGCAAAAACAGATGCAAAAACAGGATAGGATCAAGAAGAAATAAGTGGGGAGGCAGACAGTGGGTGCAAGGATTAGTGTCTATCATGTCATCTAAAGCAAGACAGAAAGTGGAGCACTAGCACAGCAAGCCTTTTGTCTTCTTATTGTACAACTCTGGACAAGAGTGGTGCAGGGCTAGAAAAGTACAAGGGCTGATAGCAATCCTTTCTCAAGTCTCAGCTGCCATAACAGCCTGAAAAAAAGGCACACTTTGCCATGTGCATGACTATCAAAAATACTTTGATATTTTTTTGCCATAGTTCTGGGTTGCTGTATGATTGGGTTAGCAGAGTTTTACCCAACTTTTGGGACAATTTACTCAGAATGACATGATCAGCTGACCAAGACCTTTGCCTGCCCTACCTCTGTGACATCACATCATCATAGGGACCTGCTCCCTATCCTCAGGTTCTGGTTTCAAGTCTCAGGGAATTGAATGCTATTGATCTGGCAACCATAGTTACTGGCCCATCTTCAGAAAAAGGTTCTGCCAACCCAGCTTAACTGCATCTCCAGTTAATCAGTTAATTTCAGAATCAAGTTTGCTAATGAAAAAATTTAAAAAATGTTTTGTTTACTGCTGTTCTTTTTTGAAAGATGATCAACATAAAGATTAATATAAACTCCATTATTTAAATATTTTGAATCTAAAACTAACCAAAATACGAGTATTTTGTCTTATTTTAGCTGATTAACAGTGAAAATACCATGTTACTAATGTTTCTAATTTAATCATTTGGTTACACATATTTTTGATAAATGTTTGCACTAACTGAAGGGATCTGTAAACTTGTTTCCTACCTGGGCATTCATATTTGCTCCATCTAGGTAAACCTGGCCTCCATGTTTATGAATTAAGTCACACACATCACTGATGTCCTCTTCAAAGACACCATTAGTAGATGGATATGTGATCATGATAGCTGCTAGGTTTTCCTTGTGCTTATCCACCTTCAGAAGAAAGATCAAGAGAACAATGTACAAGGGGAAAGAAGAACGTTAAAGAGAGATCAAACAATTAATAGGTTTTCCCCATATATCTCAGAGCAAAAGGCATGGTGTTCTTGGTTAAAAGCCCTTTCACACTACAGAAAGGTAGCGCTACAATTCCACTCTAACTGCCACAGCTGTATTCCATGGAATCCTGGGTATTGTAGTTTGGAGAGGCACTACAGCATTCTGGCTGAGAATTCAAAACAACTCTCCCTAAACAAATTCCTCTGCTGGGGGGCCACTTTTGATCATTGCAATGGTGTAATGACTGTAAAGTGAAATTTTTACAGTCAGCCTTCTGTTTTCGTGGGGGATTTGTACCAGACCCCTCCCCCCTGCAAAAACAGAGATTTGTCAATATTCAAGCCCCATAGGCTTGAATGGGACACACCCTCACAGGTGTGCCCCATTGACCTCAAGTCTGTGAAAACAGAGGGGCAATTGTAATTACAATCCCATAGGACAGATTCAGGACATTGTAATTACTGAACAGGATACCAGCCATGGTGCTAGAACTCAGCCCTCTGTATCCGTGGATTCTGCATTCATGAATGCAACTATCCACAGCTTGAATACACACACATACGCAAATTCCCAAAAGCAAACCTTGATTTTGCCGTTTTATATAAATGACACTATTTTACTATGCCATTGTATATAATGGGCCCCAAGCATCCATGGATTTTGGTATCCGGAGGGAGACAGATTCTGGAACCAAACCCCAGTAGTTTTGGTTTAAATTGTTACATTATTTAGCATCAACAGGAATTTTAAGAGAAAAATGTATTATTCTATTGTGAATATTTTTTCTTGATATTGGAACTAAGAGGACTCTGATAACTGAAGGTTTATAATACAAGAGAAACCCACCATTGCCTTAAGATGACCAGCATCAATGCTTCCATTTTTATCTACTTCCACTGGCTGAATTTTCATTCCTGCCATCTGAGCACTGGCTGGGTTGGTACCGTGGGCAGATTTAGGAATAAGACAGACCTTAAGTGGGGAAAAAAGAGACCTAGCATTAACAGAAGGTTCATGTTGCACAAGTCAGAACAAGACATTGGTCATGCAACGGTTAAACCCCGGGATTGTCTTTAATCAGTTGTGTGTGTGTGTGTGTGTGCGCGTGCAGACTTCAAGTTGCCTATTGACTTATGCTAACTCCATTAATTTCATAGAGTTTCTTTAGGCAAGAAATACTCAGAGGTGGTTTTGTCAGTTCCTTCCTCTGAAATACAGCCTCAGCACTTGGTATTCATTGGTGGTCTCTCATCAAAATAATAACCAGGGCTAGCTCTGCTTAGCTTCCAAGATCAGATGGCATCTGGTGCTTTTAGGGTATTTAGGCCTTTGAGTCTGTGTTACCGATTGGACAGATAGTCTTTCCAGAGTTCTGGTAAGCTAAACAATTAACAACTACCATCAATATTGTTCTACCCACCAACCACCCTGCATTTTCATATAAATTTTGAGATATTCAAACTCTATAACCACACTATCTGCATATTTACAGAGTTATCACACAGAGGAGTAATTTGAAAAGCAAGTACAACTCTTTTGTAGGCAATTCTTCTTAAAATAAATGTTTTTGTCTTGGCGGCCAGATATTCTTTTTATGAGAGAAAGTATTGAGGAAGCATGCTGAGATATTGTTTGAAAAGGTTCTGTACATAAGTATCTCTGCTCTGAGAAAACAGCACATACTGTAACTTTAGAAGTGGTCTATTTTTAAATATTGGTCAAGTTCTGCATCATCAGAGTAGCTATGCTGATGAAGCTCCGCCGTCAGAGTTACTTCTGCAGATGCCATGGGCAGCTGGAGAGGTCCTGCAGGGCTCTGCCATAGCTGCTTGTCTCAACATACCCTGCAACTGGGAAATACTGGAGTCGACATTCCCCAGCACCCTGATCTGACTGAAGAGGCAGGTTTTTGTGGTCATGATCAGTCATTAGCAACCATAAATGTGAAACCCAAAAGTTAGGAGATTGTAAGTCTGGTTTAGGATCATGTAAATATTGAACAGGATGCAAGCCTTTATCTCTTTCAAGATTAAATGTTCTGAATGACCTGTATTGCTGAAAAAGTTAAATACTACCTTACAAGATGGGACAAAATGTTTTGTAAAGCTGAGAAATGTTCTCCTTTTTTAACATGGAGTGGAGAAATATCTTTTAAAAAATAGTTTTATTTATTTATTTTAGTTTTGTGCCTTATGCTAGGGATGAGGGCCCTCCAGATGCTGCCTGCCTGCAAATCCCATCATCACTACTGGCTATGCTAGCTAGTGCTGAGAAGGGCTTCAGTCTTGATGTAAAAGAGAGGCACAGTATTGGAATTAGTAAATAAAAATTGTATACATGTGTGCATGCATGAACACAAACACAAACACACACACCCCTGTGAGAGTAGCCATTATTTTGAAAACTACTGTACTATTTGCTGTTTCTCAGACTGGAGATATAAATATCTGAAATCACTACAGAGAGTTTCGTATTGCTTTGAAATTACAGTCGCCCCTCCGTTTTTGCGGGGGATCTGTTACAGACGCACATCCCACAAAAAAGAAAAAGAGCAAATATTCAAGCCCCATTGGCTTGAATGGGCACACGCGCCTGCGCGCAGCCTCATGCACCATTATATCCCTCCCTGCTTGCTGGTCTGCAAAAAATGAGATAGCAGACTCCAAGTCCACAAAAATGGAGGGACAACTGTATATCAAGAATCTTGTTTTATTTGTAAATCTATCTGGTTATTCTAATATTTTTATTCATTTTATTTTGTGATCATGTTAATATTAGAAATATGTGCACAGGCAATTTTTAAAAAATGTTCAGTTGATTTTTTATATTAAAACCTATGGGTATTGTTCCCTTTTCTTTAACAGCCACTGAAGGAAGCCATACAACTACTGTTTGGCCGAAACACATTTACCTATCTCTGTGTGCAATGAAATGTTTCTTCATATATTCTGAGGCTTTGACTTTACATTAGGTTCCACTTGATGTTTCTGTTTTTCTTCAACTAGGAGTTGCAGTTCAACAATAACTGGAGGGCCACATGTTTCCTGTCCCTCCCTGAAAGTTGCCAATACCTATTAATTTTTTTCAACATACAGAATAAATATAAAGCTGCTGTGGTTTTGATAAAATTGCTTCCTATCCCCACACACTGCTCACAAAGAGGTCTAGGAACAAGATCATTTAAATGTAAATGTTGCATTAAATATATTTTTTCCATCAAAAAGGTCATTCAATCTAAAACATGCTTTCTGCATAGCAAATTCAACATCAAGTAAGAATATTACTCCACTTGATCAAATATATTATCTTACTTGATCAAATATAACATCAGGCTATTATATTTGTTGCTTTTCTCTTTAATAGACTTGCTTTTTAAACTGTTTTTCAACCTGATGAAAATATAATTTTAATTTAATATAAAATATAATTTACCTTTACCTATAATTAATTAATATAATTAAAATATTGTAACTTTAAAATTAAACTATAATAGAAATTAAAAATATACGGTATATTTAATGTAAAATTCATATGATGTGAATTTTTTTAGCTGTATCTGTTCTAACTTTTTTATGCTGTCTTGAGTCCCGACCAGCAAAAAGGTGGGATATAAACAAATATATAATCATCATCATCATCATCACAACCACCACTATACCAACCTTTCTTCACTAATTGGAAAAAAAATGTGCTCCTTTTTTTATGTACATTTGAAACAAGGATATGCATGGATCTGAAAGCAAACAAACGCCTATCTGCTTTTTATTTTTTTTAATCAAATGTACTAGATTATGGATGGTGGGGAAGGAAAGTAACAGAATGAGCACAGAAGCTGACAAACTCTCTGTTAGCAGAGTAACCTAGCTGTGAATTTCAGTTCACAATACAGCTCTAATCCCTACACAAAAGCCTTCTGGCTGACCCAGTCAGGTTTTGAAAAATCATCCTAACAAGAGACAGTTCTTGGCATGCCTTTCTGCTAATCTCAGCTTTGCTTTAATGTTGCTAATGAGCTAGTTCCCGGATTTCTGCAGTGAAAACCCAGTGTGCATAGCTGTTCTCCAGATACAAGAGACAGTGCCTCAATGGGAACTTCCAATGAGAAAGGAAATGTACTGAAGTACAAAATAACAGAGCTACCATTTTCAAATAAATCTGTTTTATGCTTAGGTGCACACAATTTTTGCCTCACTTTGATTGTCAAAGGGGTTTCACCTCTCTTCCTGTACTGAACATCAGCAGGGAATCTGAAAGGTATCTTATACTTTGGCCTTGAGCAGGAACCGCTAATGTGCCTGTCAGAAAAGCCCCTATGGATACCATTGGGAAGAACACTGGTGGAACCCTGATTAGTGATCTCTTTACCCATGGCAATTAAGGTTTTATGTTTTTCATATACTAAGGAAGGACCAGGATGCTCTACGACAATAAAAATAACATAATTAAAGACCAGGAAGGAATAAAAAGACGTTAAGATACAATACACAGAATAACTATACAAAAGAGATGACAAAATGAAGGACAAATGGAGCGAAAAGCCATATGAAGATGAATCCCAAATTCTAAAAACTGAGGTGGAAGCTGCAATAAAAGAAATGGCAAAAAACAAGACTCCAGGAACAGATGATATACCAACAGAACTGTTGCAATCCATATTGACAGAGTCAACTCTAGTGCTAACCAACATATATCAACAGATATGGAAAACAAAACGATGGCCAACAGATTGGAAGTGATCAATATACATCCCCATTCACAAAACAGGAGGCAGAAGAGATTGCAGCAACTATAGGATCGTAGCACTAATCTCCCATTCAAGCAAAATTATGTTCAAAATACTACAACCACACATGGAGAGAAATCCCAGTGGTCCAAGCAGGATTCAGGAAAGGAAGAGTCACCAGGGATCACATTGCAAATATACGATGGCTAATGGAGCGTAGCAGGGAGTTCCAAAAGAAAATCAGCATGTGCTTCATAGACTATAGCAAAACCTTTGACTGCATAGATCATGACAGGCTATGGAATGCCCTTAAAGACATGGGAGTGCCAAAACATCTGATAGTCCTAATGAGAAATGTGTACTGGAGAAAAGTGCTGAGGATTCCATGGGCAGCCAAAAGGACAAACAAATGGGTCCTAGAGCAGATCAAGCCAGAGTATCCCTAAAAAGCAAGATGACAATACTTAGACCAAGGGTCCCCAAACTATGGCCTGTGGGTGGAACCCAGCCCGTCGAGGCCTTGTATCCAGCCCATGGCCGATCCTGCCGCTGCCGCTGCCGCTGCCACTGCCGCCTTTCTAGCATGCAAGCACAACCCCAGGCGCCATTTTGGAACAAAAATGGTGCGTGACCCCAGGCGCCATTTTTTGTTCCAAAATGGCAACCCAAGTCGCGTGCGAGCGGCCTTTCTCTTTGTCGCCCGCAAAGCCCCGCCCCCAGTCACAGGGCAGGATGGGAAGAGAAAGAGAGGGGGAGCGTGCGCCTCCGGCCGCCATTTTTTTTTTTTACTTCGGCCCTCCAATGAGCTGGGGGATGACGAACCAGCCCCCGACTCAAAAAGTTTGAGGACGCCTGACTTAGACTGTTGTACTTTGGACACATCATGAGAAGGCATGAATCGTTGGAAAAGACAATAATGTTAAGAAAGATGGAGGGAAGTAGAAAGAGCGGAAAGCCACATGCTAGATGGACAGACTTTATTAAAGAGCCTACAAATATGAATTTGCAGGAGCTGAACAGAACAGTAGAGGATGGGGGTTGGGGGTGGAGATGTCTCATCCATAGGGTAGTCATGGGTCGAGACCGACGAAAAGGCAGTTAGCAAACAAACAAAAAAGAAAAAAAGAAAAGGAAGGTCAAGGAAGAAAGTGCAAAGGCAGGTTTACTGCTGAATGTAAAGAAAACAAAAATAGTGGCCATGGAGGTTCTCCATAAATTCAACCTAGACAATGAGGAAATCAAAATAGTAGAGGAATTCCTATACTTTTGATCAAACATTGATCATAATGGAGACTGCAACCAAGAAATCAGAAGAAGACTAGGAATGGGCAGGGAAGCTATGAAAGAACTAGAAAAGATGCTAAGGAGTAAAGATATACAACTATGCACTACAAGTTAGAATTGTGCAAGCCACTGTATTCCCCATCACCATCTATGGATATGAGAGCTAGACAGTGAAGAAAGTGGATAAGAAGGAAAACACTTGAGATGTGGTGCTGGAGAAGAGTATTGAGGCTACCACAACCAGACAAAGAGAAACAAATGGGTCGTAGAACAGATCAAGCATGAACTCTCTCTGGAAACCAAGATGACCAAACTGAGGCTGTCATCCTTTGACCATATCATAAGAAAGCATTAGAAAAGACAGTAATGGTAGGAAAGGTAGAGGGCAGAAGAAAGAGATGAAGGCCACATGCTAGATGGACAGACTCAATTAAAGAGGTCACAGGCATGAATTTGCAGGACCTGAGCAGAGCAGTGGAGGATAGGGGGCTTGGAGATGTCTCTGGCAACTCAAGGACAGTTAACAACAGCAACAAAATTAAGCTCACTATAGAATGGTATGTGTCTGGAAAAGATTGGGGAAAAACAGAGGAAGATTGTAACAAAATTCAAAATCTACAAAAGAGTGATTTTGGCCAACAGATGATGAAGAAACAAGTGAAACTGTGAAAGGTTGCATGGTATATTTTCTGGATTTTGGATTTTTTTATACAGAGGAAGATTATGTCACAGGACTAAGTACAGGAATATTGGGACTTCAAATGCCTGGCAAATAAGCACAGAACCAGTCAGAACACACAGATTGTACATACAGAAAAACAAGCTCTTTTTTCAAGAGGAACAAATGGCCCACATGACAGAGTTCAGACATTAGACAGACTTACACTTCGTTGCCATTCTCCTTTTGCATTCAAATAAGCTTTGATTGCAGCCAGTCCAGCATATTCGCCTTGAGCTCCACTGTGAGATAATTTTTAGACAAATAGCAAAATAACCAAGGTTACTATAACTTTGTAAAATCTAATCTTCAAAACAAATGATACAAATGTACACATTCAAATCTGTGCACACAAATCCTACCAAGCAGACATACAGACATGAGATTATAAACCATGTCATGTTGGAAAGCAAAGAATTTGTGCAATAGACTAGCAGATTTCCCATTTCTAAGTGTTACAAACTAGGTAGTTCATCTTTTGGATTTCCTGAAGAAGTTGTTTTGTTAACCAACAAAAGCTCTGGCAACACTGCTTATGACATATTGCCTTTTTCTGACCCAGAGAGATCTCCTATGCTTTTAACAGGTTGGAACAAAAAACAATTCTGTCAGTACATGTTTGGCACAAGACATCAGCAGTCCAGAAAAAAAACAAAACCCTCTGCTTTGAGCTATATACTGGAGATTGGGGGCCTCTTCATACCACAGAATTATACAGCTATAATTCCACTTTAGCTGCAATGGTTCCATACTATGAAATAATGGGATTTGCTGTTTAGGGAAAGGTATTTAGAATTCTCCTCCAGATAGCTCTAGTTCCTGCCCAAGCTGCCAATGCCACAATCCCACATGACATAGCCATGGCAATAAATATATAATCATAGAGTTATAACTGAATAGTATGAAAGTAATCAAATGGCTGTAATTCTATCTGTCCATCCAATATTAAGATCATATAAGATCTTTACTCCTTTAAAGCTATACAAAGAACGTGTGCTCACTTGTCACTCTTGTTAAGCAACTGCAATTTTAGAATTCTTACATACTATTCTTACAATTAAGTTATCTGTTCCACATACAAAAGCATTTAGACTGTCTATATTTGCATTGCGTATATGTATGTGCAACAGGTATGCTACTCATGTGGTTAGGAAAATGCTTGAGTCCCAGCCTGGGAGAAATGCAGGATATAAATAAAGTGATGGATGACGGATGGATGGATGGTTGTGTGAAGAAACCTTTAGAATTGGGATGGCCAATGAAGAGTGCCACTCCCATCAGCCCTAGCCAACATAGCTGGGAGGTGCAGTCCACATTTGTGCAGTTCTGCATGAGAAAAGCAAACAACATTTTTTATTCTATCTAGTGATTTAAGCAAGACTGAGCATACCTGTTGGGCTGAAAAGAAATTTTGTCATAGCCTGTGATCTCACACAGATCCTTCTCCAGTTCCCTGAAAAGCTGCTGGTATCCTTGAGCCTGATCTACAGGTACAAAGGGGTGAATATTGGCAAATTCCTTCCATGTAATAGGCTACAATTAAAAAA
Organism: Phrynosoma platyrhinos; assembly: GCA_020142125.1. Classification (NCBI taxonomy): domain Eukaryota; kingdom Metazoa; phylum Chordata; class Lepidosauria; order Squamata; family Phrynosomatidae; genus Phrynosoma; species Phrynosoma platyrhinos. Next base: position 94,729,222 of record CM034703.1, read on the forward strand.
AAAAGCACACATACAGTTACACACATACACACACACACACAAAAACAAGCTGGTGACTTTTTCTGGTCAAAACAATTTATGTATACAAACTATATGAAGCAATAATAATAATAATAATAATAATAATAATAATAATAATAATAATAATTTATTTATATACCGCCCTGTGGCAAGCCAATCCGGGCGGTGTACAACAGTAGAATAAATACAGCTTAAAACAATATAATTCCCTCCTCCCCCCCCTTAAAAAGTTATTAAATCACGTCATAGTTAAAACAGTTTACAATTAAAGCAATAAAATTAAGAAAAGAAAAAAATACAAAAAAGTTACAAACCAGCAACTACTACAAAAACATGTGACTGACAGTTCTTAATAAAGTTTAGGCACTGGGTTTGCTGAACGTTATACCAAACACTTCTTTATTTTGTTTTATCCAAACTGTGTGTCATTGTAAGTACTCTTTTTTCTTCACATCACAGAACTGATATACTTTACTAAACAGTTTAGAAAATAAAAACAGCCAGAGAGTTGAAAGAAAACAAAGTATTTAAATTGTATTTCATGCCCTATTATCAAATACATCTAAACACTCTTGAATGTTAATAGACTCGTGTGTCAAAGTTGTCTTAAGGATAGATTCTTATTACATCATGTGCCAAATAAAACCACTTAGTACCATATGTCCCAAATAACTGGGTGTATTCCTAAAAAAATCTGCACATGGTTGCCACATAGGTGAGTCAAAAGATTCCTTCTCATGAAAAGTTTGTGGAACCTATTCCAAGAAACCTGACCTTTCTTAATATTCAGGTAGAACTCTGGATCAGGAACGTATTATTGCTTAGTTCTATTATTGGCCTCAGAAAAGTAATGAATTTCTCAGAAAAGCTTACCATAAGTTCTGATGAACTATTCAACTTCATTGTACAGGATCCCTGAAGGAAGGAAAATATGGTCAGTTGATATCATCCAAGGAGTCTAATAGCTATCAATTTTTCAATTTAAGTTAAAACCTACCAAGGGAATCATGCTGTGAACAAGGGAAATATCTTTGTTTTCTAATCTTTTCATATACCGAACAATCTTTGTTTCAGAGTGATAGCTGCAGATATAAAATTTGATGTCAGCAAGCCAATTATACAAGTTAAATAACACAGATATCCAACATAGGTTGAATAAAAAATAATTTCAAAGCAATGGATTTCCCCACCCTATTTAATATTCACATTTTCTCCCCAAACTGACTTTTTTGTCTATGCTATGCAAACACTATGAATACAAAAACAATATGAATACAAACAATATGAATACAATCTTTATGAAAGGACAAAGCTTTCAGATTTAAATACACACACAACTTAGTATGACCATGAGCCTCTTAGATTAAATGTATCTTTATCTTCAGACATGGATCATACGTTTGCCTTCCCAAACCCCATTATAAATATAGATCATAAAAATGTTAGCTAGGTACTTTAGTCTTTAGCTTTCCCCATGACTTGCATCACCATAATATTTTGAAATAATGTATCCAGAACCTGTTGTAATACAGTATCTTATACTGTCTTATCAAATAATATCTAGGAAGCCAGTACAAAGTGGTAAAAAGGATCCGTTGATATTCACCAACCTGTTGAATACTTTGTGTGTCAGGAATTTTGAAGTTCTTTTAAATGCAGTAGCAAAAATGCCTCTTGTCTCTTCACCCATGCTCTCTGCAACCAGTTCCTTTCAAATATAAGAAAGCCTCTTAGGCATGGTTTCCTCTCTCTTAGAAATAATTTATTCTGATGAATAAAGTAAGAATTTTGTCCCCGTTTCAACAGTTCTGACTGAACTGTACTGGAGAACTGTGCACAACCCATAAACAGGACAAATTACTTTCAAAAGATCTGCAAAGATATAGTTGGCTCCTCCTATCCGCAGGCTTGCCATCCATGGATTTGAGCATCTGTGGATGGCCCTGTCCCATTCTCCTCAATGGTGGTGCATACATATGGCCAGATCAATGCAGTCGCACACATGTTATGCTTCCATTGAAGAGACTGGGACTTGAGGTCCCATGGAATTTGCCATCCAAAATGGAACCCCTGCAGAAACAAAGGGCCAACTGTATCTGCAGCTATACTGACATCTTGTCCTGAACTGCTGTGAAGATGCATTGAACATTAAAATATGTTGTGAAGATACATGGAACTGTTGTGAAGATGTTTAAACTGTTTTAGGGGAGGTATACTGTGGGTTTATTGCTGGACTGGATAGTTTATATGTTGTCTGGACAGGTTGCACCTGAACAGGGATTAGACCCTGTGTTGTCCAGACTGCTCACCAGGAGAACAGGGAAGGATGTGGTATTTGGCACATGAGGACATGGTCAATGTCAAACACAAGAAAACAAACTTCTCTGCCTCTCACTCTCAGAGTGCATCTACACTGAAAAAATAATGCAAGTTGACACCATTCAACTGCCATGGCTCCATAATACATAATGCTGGGATGTGTAGTTTTCTGAAGTGCCAGCACTTGTTGGCAAAGAAGGCTAAAGATCATGTAAAACTACAAATGCCAGGATTCCATAGGATGGAGATATTGCACTTAAAAGTGGTATCAAACTCCATTTTTTTCCTACAGTGTAGATGCACCCTCATTCTTTGTTTAACTGCACAAACATAGTCTAGAGAGGTATCTTAGATTATGCCAGGTATCATCAAACAGACAGAGACACAGATGCACAAACACGTGTTTATGCTGAGCTATGATTGACTTACAGCTGAAGATTCACAGCCAAAGATCCATAATAGGTCATCCAGGTCTTTTTCAGTTATGGTTTCATCAAGAGATACTCCAAGCTATTGACAGTTTGAAGACAGAAATTATAACTGAAACACCCTCTACAATGTATACTTCATGCTGAAAAACTATTTAATTTTTCCTCTTTTGCATTTTCTAATCCACAAGTTAACTGTACACAGTTCTCTTGGCCCTATTAATTAAAGAGACCTGTGCTTTATATGACTGTGCTAAGTAATATTAATACGTTTCTACTAAGTATGTTCAGATATTTCCAGTCTTTAAATAATACTTTTAACTTTCTGCTGTAATGAAAGTGAAGTCTGAGGATGAAAAACAGAATGAAAGGGATGAGAGACAGAAAAGTATATGTCACTCCTTTTTCTGACAATTCTGAAAATTTTATCTAGGGATTATGTATGAACAGATTCCAACATTAATTTCTACATACTGATACCACGTAGGAAAACTTTCTCCTATGACCAAGTGAGGAGATTGTTGTGGATATTATAGTCTGCCAAAAAGACAAATAAATGGGTCCTAGAGTAAATCAACCTTGAACTTTCCCTAGAAGCCAAGATTACTAAATTGAGACTCTTGTACTTTGGACATATCATGAGAAGACACGACTCACTAAGAAAGATGGTAACACTTGGCAAGGTACAAGGCATTAGGAAAAATGGAAGACCTCATTACAGGTAGACAGATTCAAACAAGAAAGCTGCAGCCCTGAATTTGCAAGGCCTGAGCAGGGCTGCTGCTAAGAGGGTGACTTATCTTGAAAACCACTTTACAGCTATTTCAGATGGAATTACAGAGATATTAAAAAATATGTGAAAGAAACTGTTAACTAAACTGGCACAGCAACTTTCTGGCAGTAATCCTAGTAGTGGTAACAGTTCTTTTAAAAGCATCAAAAAGCAATTAAATAGTAATGAAATTAGACTCCAACATTAAGTTACCTTTGCCCCTGCTCCCCCATGAGTTACAAAATACTTTTATTTTTAAAAGCAAATTTCCATGCTCTGGAAATATGGGCAAAAGAACAGGATAATCTAATCAGCCCAGAATTTAACAATCACTTACTGCACCATCAGTGTAAATCCGCAGGTTTATCTGTCTCTGAGATGCCCTGTGCAAGACTTCTTGGATGCCACATCCACATTGGATTTTCAAGGTATCAAAAAATAGGTCATGCTGGAGCTTATGGCCAGCTCTCTTCAGTCCTGGGAGATATAATATGTGATATATATTTTTTGTTCAACTGGCTGCTCACATTTTCATAAAGTTCTGCATGTCGTATGCTTACATGTCTTTTGGTTGCTATTTTATCAGCAATTGTACTAGAATTCCTGACTACTGGTAATACAGTAGATTTACATAAATATGTTCAGAATTGGTCAAAATAATATGGGGGAAAGAAATCTCATGCCTAGACCTGTCTTTTAAATCATTTACACTGATAACATTTCAATGTTGCAATTTTTTAACGTTCTTCCAGAGCAGTTGGCATTCTTCTGATGAACGATTCCCTGACCTACCATATTTGAAATGTAGATTTGAGCTTTGTAGAGGGGACTCAAATTTCTGAAGAATTACCTTCAAGTAGTCATTAAATATTCACTCACCTTCAGCTAAGATTAGAGTGGCATTATGCACCCTCCTCGCAATGTGTTTTAATCCATTAGCACCGTGATAGACTCCAAACATCGCAGCCATATTAGCCAGAAGGGCCTAGAAGGCATAAAGTTGGGAGGAAATAAATCAATTTGTTTGCAGGCTTGTTAATTTAAGTAAATTTAGCTGGAAAAGTCAGACTTTAGCCCACTTGGCTGCAGGACACAATCACATTCCTGATATTTCACAATACTCAAATAGTCATGCAGAGTTCTTGATTCAACAGACCACATTACAGAGAGAAATACCCAAATATCGTACTATCTTCACATTCAGACAGTTACATAATATAACTGTTGCCAACCATGTGTAAAAAAACAAGGCGTGGAGCCCCAGTGCCCACTGTCAGAGGAATGCTGGTTTTGCACTTTCACCAGCGCTTGAAATCAACTTTAGAGCAATAGTCATTGGGTGCCTCCTTTGATCCCTCATAATGACACCAGAAGGACATTCCCACTTACATTTACACCAGTTTGTGAGTCATGTTGACATCAGAAGGCTGAAGCGATCGAGGCCAATGCTTAGTTTCCACTATGGAAGCAATTTTTGTCCTTAACGTTGTAGTTCCCATTTGTGCTACTGATTGGGATGGGGTGGGGGAACCAGGTTTGCATCAATAAGAGGGGCCTCGGGGCAGAGCCTGGGGAGGGAGGCAAGGAATGTGCAAAAGAGATTTTGGGGGGAATTGCAGAGAGATTTTGGGGGAAAGCTCTTTCCTTCTCTTCAGGACATGGCTGGGAAAGAAGGTGAGAGTGGGGCTGGAGGCTTTTACAGCCCCTGGTCCTGAAGACCGAGAGCGAAGGGAGAGTGGCCGGGTTCATGAGGGATATGGTGGCTGCGCTTCCTCCACTCCGCCGCCCTGGAGACCATCCAGCTCCCTTTCCCAGCTGGAGGTTTCTTCTGCCAAGGACACTGAGGAGGCATGCTGCTGTCTCCACTGGGAGCAGCTGGGAGAAAGGGAAACAGATGCCGGGTGATGCCTGCTTGATAGTGGGGAGAAGGCTTGGGCAGCCTGGAGGGCTTTCCCACCTCCTTCCCTCCGGACCGCGAGGCTGCTCCTGCCAGACGCACGGGTCCAGAACAGTCCGGGGCTGCATCCACACTGTAGAAACAACCAGTGCAAAAGGGCCCCTTGACTCTGGGGGAAATTCTCTGCTGGGATCTGCCCCAGAAGGCTGCGCAGGGCTCCTCCAGCCCTCCTGGCCCAGGACTGCTCAGCAGAGATGGGGAGGCCAGGAGAGAGAGAGATGGCAATCCCCCCAGCACTCTCTGGGCCCCCGATCCTGGCCAGAACCTGGAGGCAGCCAAAGGTGGAGGCAGAGGCAGAAGCAGCCATGCTGGCAAGGAAGGAAGCAGGGAGGGAGAGTGGGAAGTGGCATCCACCCCAGGCTGAGGTCGGCTGAGAGGCTCCTGGGGCTGTCTGCCAGGCACCGACTGGGCCCCTGAGGGAGGGAAGGAGGGCCCCTGCCTCAGTCACCCTTCCTGCGGTGCCCACAGGGTCAGTTAAGTCCTTGCTGTGCTTGATGTCTGAGGCTCCCAGCTGCCAATGAGTGTAAAACTGTGTCGGGATGAGATTCAGATCCATCATTCACCCTTGTTGGACACGCTTCTGAATTGCTTTTTTTTCAAAAGAACTTCCTAAAAACTAGTGCTTGAAAAGAGCAATTTTTTTGAATTTGTCTCGCTTCCAAGTGATTCCCAACGATCACAGTTGCATCTGAAACTGTTTCTAATGGGAACGAGGAACATATACAGTGATCAGCAATTCGCTTTAAATCATAGTAGGAATAAGCCCCAGGCATGCCTAGTATCCATAAATAAGTACAGTGGGCCCTTATTATCCACTGGGGTTTGGTTCCAGGACCCGCCATGGATGACAAAATCTGTGGATGCTCAAGTCCTATTAAATACAATGGCATAGTAAAATAGTTTCCCTTGTATAAAAATGGCAAAATCAAGGTTTGCTATTTGGAATTTATACTTTTCAAGCCATGGATACTTAAATCCATGGATAAGGAGGACAGACTGTATGTAATGGCCTGGTTCCCATCCCTACTTCCCTGGTATAAAGTGGCTGCAGCCAGCCTATGACAGTCCCAGGGCCCATTCACAGGTATTATAGCACATAATTATGGAATCATAGAGTTGGAAGGGGCCCCATGGACCATTAGGTCCACCCTGCTCAGTGCAAGGTCTCTAGTTAAATCAGTGGTTCCTTTTCTATGCCCCGCACCCGTAGGAAATGTTTGATTAATGTTAGCACTTGCAGCAAAAGTAGTATCACATTTGAAGATGAAGATGTTTAATTTCTAATTTTTGAACCACAAACTAAACCACATACAATACTGTGGGTGAACAAGCTGAACTTTAAAAGTGTATGAAGTGCAAATCTAAACTGAGCAATTAGATTCTAATTTATTCAGAAAAAAAGTGAGTGATGACGTGACTCGTCATTCAAGGACACAAGTTACTCTGTCGCACACCCTGAAATTTAATTCTTACTCCCTGTGGGGGATGCAGGCATCCCAGATTGGGAACCCCTGAGCTACAGCTTTCCCAACAGGTAGCTTTCTGGCCTCTTTTGGAAGATATTCAGAGGCGAAGACCTCACCATCTCTCTAAGGGTGTATCCACACTGCAGAATTAAGGCAGTTTGACACCACTGTAACTGCCATGACTCTGTCCTACAGAATGCTAGGATCTGTAGTTTGGTGAGATACCAGAGTTCTCTGACAGACCAGGCTGAATACCACACCAAACTACAAATCACACACAAATCACACACCCAGCAAAGGATGCAAGAGTTTATCTCCTAGCATTGGCAAAGGAACAAAGTTTGACTCTGTATCAGTGCTGTCCACCCTGGATATGGTATAGATAACATGTTTTGGGTTCAAGTAATAAAATAAACTGGATTTTCTTATGAAGCTCTATATGGCAACATATCCTTTTATAAAAACATAGCTAAATAAGACTTATAACCTACTGGAGCCAGTTGTTTAAGTCACAGAACAATGCAAGTAAAATTCACTACTATTTCCGCCCTGATTGGGTCTCCATTGGGCGGGGTATAAATAAATTTTATTATTATTATTATTATTTCATAATTGTTATCCCAATCATTGCTCACCTGAGCAGTGCAGATATTGCTTGTAGCTTTATCTCTCCGGATGTGCTGTTCTCTGGTTTGTAATGCAAGTCGATATACTTCTTTTCCATTAGCATCCCTTGAACCATACAAGAAAATATGGTTCTCTCATTAATCTGGCCAAATTAAGCACTTGCCCTTTTTTAAAAAGAAAGGTCCTCAGCACTCATTTGTGCTAAAAAGGAAAAGTGAGGCTGAAAAGCTTAAGCAAAATTAAAACTGGCATTTTAAGTTATTCCTGAACAATGGAACATAGGGATGCAGTGGCGTCCCTGCCTGAAGTGTCACTCGGTATAGGGTGGTGGGGCTTCCAGGGGAAGGGCCAAAAGGACAGTCCCCCCACCTCACTGCCACAGCACCTAGAATGGCACCATGGGCAGCAAGGTGGGGGGCATATTCAGCCTTCTCAGCAGCTCCCTCAGCCTTCCGAGTCCCATGTAGGGACTGCATGGGACCCGGAAGGCAGCCACCTCCCTACCCCAGCCTTCTGAGTCCTGCATGGCCTGGAAGGCAGTTGCTTGCTGCCCCCAGGATGTATTACCCCATCAGGTGACATCCCCCTCTGAGGTGTCACCTGGTGTAGTCCATACCATTGCACACATCCCCATGACGTCACTGTGGGGATGCACCAGCTCACTTCCAAAATCTAACAGTGCAAATTACAGTCCTGTGAAGTGAAACAAAATATAAAGGCAGGCCCCACAAAGCCTGTCAGCTAAGCATACAGCTGACTAGTCCAGAGTAGACCTTCCTGATATTGCCTACACCTAAACTACTGGTAAATCATGCGTCTCTGTTTTTAGTTCACTAGAAGAAGAAAGAGATATTTATCTAACTCTTTGCTACAAACATATCCCTTAAATCAGAGCTCTGCAGATGCTTCAGTAGGCACACTCAAGGGAGATGGTATGGGATCTGCTCTCACATGAGGGACAGAGGTCTCATCAGGAACCAGGATGTTGGACTAATAGGAGCTGGTGGCCTCAATCAGAAGCCAATGCACTGTCTTCACAATCATGTGTTGGATGAGGCCACACAATTGATATACATTTCTGTTAGCCTAGTAACCAGGTACCAGCCCCAATCTCCCCCAGCATTGAAGCTGGGGGGTGACTGGTGATCAGCCAAGAGGTGGGCTGTCTGACTTGGAATCCCTGCCCTACTCCACAACAAAGTAATACTCATTTACTCATAATCATTTACTCATAATCAAGCTACATGTGGTTATTTCACTGTCTCGTTTCCTGTCAAGAACTCTCTGGCTGTCTAATGCAAATACAGCAGGCTTGATTTCATGTGAGTGTAACTTTTCTGTACCAAGATTTAAAAAATTAAAAAATGATCAATTACTGTATATATAAACAAAACATGGTCAAACTGCAGCAGAAAATTTTTTTGATCATTGATATCATAACCTCAAACCATCTCATCCAGACAAAAGCATTACACTGGAAGGATGGAGATCTGCAAAATCTACCATGAATGCCTTTGGCATAAGTGCATTGGGAAGTAGTGGGTTTCAGGTTTTCAACTGAAGTTATCTCACCTTGTAACTCCCACCATTCTTCCAGGCATCATTCGCACCAGATTCTCCTTGACAGCAAAAAAGGCTGCATGTGGTCCTCCATAACAAAGAGGTACCCCAAACCTCTGGGAGCTACCTAGAGCAACATCTACACCAAATTCTCCTGGAGGTTTCAAGATGCACAAAGCTAACAGGTCAGTGGCACAGCAGACAAGAGTCTGAAAGAAGAAATTCAACTGCTTGTATCTTTTCCAAATAACAGTTTATACAGATGTGCTCAAAACAATTAATATGAACTATAGTTATCTAAGGTTTTACATGTGTGACACTGGCAATTCTCAAGCAAAAGGTCACCAATAACAATAAAGTGCCTTAGTTTTGTGTCTGTTGAATGTAGGGGCAAATAAAACTACTTTTTTCCAATGGTACATTTACAATAGACAATATAATACTATGCCACAGCTTGGATATAATAGGGTATGTTAAAAATGACCGAGTTATCTTCAGTGAGTTACATTTTTGTCCCCTCTTAGCAATAAGAAAATCACAAAGACACAGAAACAAAGTTACTTTATTGATATAAAGAGCAGCTGTTACTAGGCCCTGTCTATATGGGCAAAATAAAATGTCCACCACCACCCCGTCCTCTCAGTAAGGAGTCCAGATGATGCATGGTCCAAACCCTGGTTCTGGTGCAAATAATCCAGATAATATCCAGCCTGTTCAGCCCCAAATCTGGGGTATACTCCTTTTTTAATTTTAAAAACCCACTATTGTCCCAGAAGATCTGCAACCCTCCTTTGCAATATTGGGCTGCTATTTAAAATGCTCCTGTTGTGCCACCTACTTCTGCTGGCAAGAGGTCAGAACAAGGTGCCCAGCCATGTGATTGACACTAGGTATGAGTGATTTGCTGTGGCAGCAGCCATAGCAGGTGGCGCAGCAAGACTTACATGTGAACAGCTGCCCAGTGTCGCAATGGAGGGCCTCAGATAACCGGGAGGGGGATACTGGGGCAGCTCTGGAGCCAGAATACTCTGGGCTGCCCCCAGAGTATTCTGTCCTGTGCAGACAGGGTCTTAGGGGCATTGCAGACTGGCCTAAACGGCTGGCCTGGGGGTGGAGTTGGGGCGGGGCAGCCGCACGCCAGCCGCCCCAACCCCATCCTGACGCTGCACCGAAAGGGTGTGGAAGAGCCAGCCGCCTCTTTTAGGGGTGGCAAAAGGGAGGATTGGGACCGTGGTGTGCAGTTGCCATGGCCCCGATCTGCCGCTAGCAGGGGCGGTCCAGAGCTGCCTATGTGCATAGCCCCTTAGTCACCTTTTAATGTTACTTTTGAAGGCATTTTAGGTGCAAACTGACAGAAGAGTTATGTCATTCTCTTATAAATCCTATAGGGTTGCCCCAAATAATGAAAAATAATGAACGGCACAGCCCAAGTGATGCAATAAGTAACTTTTAAAAAACTATAATAAGTAATGATGGCATGTTACTTTTTAAACACTATACTGAGTAAGAGGAACAAAACACTTTTAAAAAGCAATCTTCTAAGCTCTGGCAGAACCAATTCATAAATGGAGCATTAGGAAACTGCTTTATACTGAATCATATCACTGGTTTATTGTAATAGCTCATCTGCTAATCTAAACAGAGATAGTACCTTAGCTCATAGAGAAGAACATACCTGCAGATCTGCTGTCTCCATTGAAAAGAAATGGAGGGTTAGTTGTATCTGTGCACATAAATACCCCTATGTCTCCTGGACTGCAATCATTGTTTTCTATAGCTGTAATTAATAATAAATTAAACATTTCAAGACATATAAAATGTAATGGGATAGTGATATTAGCTTGTTTTACCCCATTCTGATGAGCTCTATCAACCAGTCCAGTGAAATCTTCCACTTTTCCCTCAGTATCTGGATACTGAAACAGCACTCCACTGACATCTTTCCCATTGAAGTCCATTTCATAAGGCAACTTCAATTCAACATTGATGCCAGTGTAACTGGAAAGGAAGAGATATCTGTTCTAATAAAACAATCTATTTTCTGGTTGAAAAGATAATGTTTTAAAAAAGAAAACAAAATCAAATAGGAATATCTGATAGAAATTTAAAGATATGATTTACTGTCCCTTAACAATAAGATTGTCCTCCAAGAATGGTATTTTGAATTTTTGCCTATGCTGTACTGTTTTTTAGAGGAAATCTGAAACAAATTACTTTGCTCTAGTCTGGACCACTGCTATTGTCTGAGGATGGCATCTGATGTCAACATAAAACTTCCTCCTCTTATTGTGCCTGTTGGAAAGAGAAAAAACACATACATACGATATAGTTATTTCTGATATGCTATGTGTAGGTTTAATTTAAAGCAAGTATGTTTTGATGGCCTACACTATGAACATTGTTACCTGACTTGGTATACCAGTGGCTATTGACTGATAACAAAAGAGAATTTCCAGATTTTATGAAATACCTTCCTATGTTTCGTTGCTGGAGGGCAAAAAGAGGGAAAAGCATTGCTCACAACCTCATTCCCTGCCTGTGGGCTTTCCAGAACTATTTTGGAGGCAAGAGCACAAATAGGACACTGGAGTATATGGCCCCTTGGTCTGAACAAGGGAAGCACTATTTATGTTTGCTTAGGGCCAATGCAGACTGGCACTATAGGCCGGCCTGAGGGTGGACTTGGGGTGGGGCAGCCGACTGCCCTGATACCACCCTGATGCCACACACCTGTCTATACGTCGCAGTGTCAGAACACACTCTTGGCACAGCATGCGCACACATTGCGCCAAAAAGGCACAAAAGAGACACCGCGGTGGCTCCAAGGGTGGTCTTTTGCCACCCCAAATGGAGCGGCATTTTGCAGCTCTTTTGGGGGTGGCAAAAAGGAGGATTGGGGCCACAGCGTGTGGCTGCCACAGCCCCAATCCGCCACTCCCAGGGGTGGCCGAGAGCCGCCCCAAACGGGCCATCTACATTGGCCCTAAGTATGATTTTGCCAAGTTCAATATGTATTTTCTCCCTTTGTGTCCCCTTCCCATGCTCCTTGGTGCTGTCTTTTATACTGCAGGCATATCAACATCATTCAATTCAAAATAAAAATTACTCTCTAACTCCAAGGTACAGAGGCACTTTATTAATAAGAAAATAAGAATAATTTTTGAATTTCTTACCTGTGGCACAACTGCATAGCTTCTGCTGCAGCAGTACCTTCATCCAATAAAGAAGCATTGGACACATCCATTCCTGTAATGTCACACACCATGGTTTGGTAATTCAACAAACTCTCCAGCCTGCCTTGCGATACTTCTGGCTGGTAGGGAGTATATTGAGTAACCCTATTAAAAAGAACGAACTTCAGATATCAACCCTTTTTTTAAAAAAATCATGTTCAAATAACACACACACACCACCACCACCCTAATATGTGCTTCTGAATGTCACAATTACAACTCTCTTAGATAATAAATATTTTAAGATTATTCCATTTGACCAAAATCTACATTTTAAAGATTATTTCCATTTGACCAAAATCTACATTTTAAAAATAAAATACGCTGTAAGATTATACAGAGTGAAGCCTCACTGTAAGGATGTATCTGTGCTAAGATGAAAATCCAGTTTACCTTTGGGTTACCCCAGTTCACAGCACTATGGGCTTGTCTACACACATGAAGGCAAATTTGAGAGAACTGGTCACACATTTCTCCCTTTTGAACATACCCCCGTCTGATAAATCACATTGTGTGTGGCAATATGTCCATGGCCTCTCTTGTTTTCTCCCCTCCCTCCATGCATGAGAATATACTTACTTCTGAATTCCTCCCCACCCTATACCGATGTTGCTAGCAAGCATGGGATGGACACACACACAAATGTCCACAGATTTTCTGCTTCAAGCCATGATAAATCCCCATTTTTTCCCTCTAGATTAAAACCGTGAGGTGATGAAAGGGCCCAAATTCAGTGCCAATCACTCCCTATTTCATTTGGACAATTCACTGTGAAAACTAGTCACCCCTGTTTTTGCGGACTTGAAGACCGTGTCCCTCGTCCATTCACAGGCCGCAAATGGAGGGGGGGAAATGGGGCACACGCCTGGGGTGCATGCCCGCGGGCGCCCACAGGCAAGCACCACCATTCAAGCCTATGGGGCTTGAATATTTTCCATTTTTGTGGGGTGAGGTCCAGAACGGATCTCCTATGAAAACAAAGGGGCGACTGTAATTTTATTTGGCCAGTGTAGACATATACTGTTTTATTTGGCCAGTGTAGACATACCCTGCAACTGTGACTCTGTTCCTGATTACCAGCTATGTGAGTTCCTCATAAAAAAGCTCACATTATCCTAATGGTGGAGAAAAGGCAGGATATAAATCCTTTAAATAAACAAATAAATAAATAAATAAATAAATAAATAAATAAAATCACTTGGCCTATTTGAGATTTTCTGCTCAATAACCCCTCATTGTTAAGGGTTTTTTTAATAAAAGTCTTGCAAAAACAGGGATATACATAGGGCCTTTGCAGACTGCCAGAAATAGTGCAAATTGAGTCCACTTTAAGGGTTAGCGAATCATGGGAACTGTATTTTATTGTGGCACCAGAGCTCTCTGACAGAGAAGGCTCAATGTCTCAGATAAAAACAACAACAAAACAATTCCCATGACTCCCTAGCACTAACCCTAACCCTTAAAGTGGACTCAATTTGCACTATTTCTGGCAGTCTGCAAAGGCCCATAGTTGCCAAAGGATAAAATATCACATCCACTTCATGGCACTGTAAATATGATGCCAAATCATTTAGTTTATTTATTTACTGTATATACTCATGTATAAGTCTAGAAATTTAGGTTAAAACAACTGGCCCCCAAAAACCTGAGTCAACTTATCCAAGGGTCAATGTAGTACTGTACTTTAACTCTTATTTTTTTAAAAAGGAGCCATCCCTTGGTGAAAGACAAGAGCATAATCTGTCCCGCTCTACTCTCTTATCCATCCAACCTTTAGTATGAGCACAAAGAGTTATGCCTGCTGGAATTTTGTTCCTTGGCATTGCTTTCCTTTGCTCCATTCTTTACATCCTTTGTTACATACCCCTATGTTTTACCCTTGACTTATCCACGGGTCACATCAAATTCCATCACTTTGGCCCCAAAAATCTGCCCTCGTCTTATACGTGAGGTCAACCTGTAGTCGAGTATATACGGTATTTGAAATCTTAAACACCCCGCTCCTTTAGCTCAAAGCTCTCAGAGATTATTTTATATCCCTGCTCTCAGGCCTACAACTGAAAGATGGGGGAAAATTCATCAGTAGCCAAATCCCTGTAGGAAGAAGGTGGGCCCGACTCCTTTTCTTCTCCCTCTGTAGCCAGGGCAGCTGGAAGGTGAAGGGATGTGCTTTCACAAGCAACTAGCTCAAGCAGAGGAAGGAAATTCCCATGCTTTGTTACCCAAAACCTTCCAGAGTTCTGCCATTAAGAACTCTGGGGCTGCATCCACACTGCAGAAACAAACCAGCTTGACATCACTTTAACTGTCATAGCTCAGTGCTATGGAATTCTGGCAATTGTAGTTCTGTGAGACGTTTAGCCTTCTTCGTCAGAGAGCTCTAGTGCCACAACAATCTAGCCAAGCTAGATCTGAAAGAAAAGAACCCTTCTCATCAAGTATCTAATTTACAGAAAAGGATGGGAAACACACAGTTCTCTCTCTCAACATGCATCCTTCTCCCCATTTTCGGGGGACCCTACAGCCCCTCTCCTGCTTGCCTCCCCATAAAAAAAGTGAGTTGAATTCCTAGAGGCCTCCAGGAAGCACAGTTTATCTTTAAAGCAAAGTGGGCAATCCTTGATTACACACACACAGAGGAGATAATCGAATCAGAGTTGGAAGGGGCCACAGAGTCGAACCCCCCCCCTTGCTTAGTGCAGGATCTCCTTTCCAGCATGAGGAAAGAAAGCGTGAAAATGAAAACGAGCTTCTGCTAATCTCCAGTGTTGCTGGGAGGAGGTGGCATAGTCCGTGATCTAGGAGGGAGAAGGAGCAACTGGTTCCCAGACCTACCAAAATTGACTATTCATGGCTTACACATAGTAGCAGCAATCCTGCACATGACTTATGATGCACATATTCCCTTCCACCTCACCCTGATATCAGCATTGTGATGGCTGAAATGTACTACCAAATATATCAGTTTCCAATTGAAAATTATTTATAGAATTTCACAAGATTTGTTTTTTTTATTAATTAGTCTAATTTAAAAATAATGTTAGCCTTGCATTATATAATGCACACCAGAAATATAGCTAAAATATAAGAAGCTGCACAAATTTTATATTCAGAAACATCTCAGACTAGTGCCATGAAAATCAAAATGATGCAGGCAACAGTTTCTTGGACAAGGTGGCTTTTTAGGGTTAAGTCTAGACTTATTGTCAATGCATAGAAGAAGCCAAGCATTCTTTCTATTCTCTGCCCACTTATTTGTGTTCACCTCACGTTAATTGAATTAATTAGTTTGGTTTCTAAGGCAACACCATAGTAGACAGAGAGCATGAAGACAATCATGAAGCATAGGCAAAAAACGTGTGCAGTCTAACATAGTCCCACAGTGTCACCCTGCTAACAAGATGATTGTAGGTTAGTGAGCCAAGTAATTTTGGATTTTACTTGTTTTGTACTTTGGACAGATTTTTCAAAAGATAAATGGTAGATGACCAATGGAATAAAATCTCTGTTATTTCATAACCTTGTTTGGGGAGGAATGTAGCTCTAAATATCTGGAAGGTATCATAAGGGTAATTTCTAGTTGTTCATCAGACTATATTAATTTTATTAGTTATTTTAGCTTATGTATTTTAAAAACCCATCTCCCATTATGGTACTACCAAATGTGATCTTCTGTCTCAAAAAAATAAAGAAAAGAAACAGTGGATCCACAGAATCGCACTGTTCTCCAATATTCACTCTAAGCTTGCTCATGCCCAGTAAGCCGTATTTTTAAATTAAATAAACCATATTTTTAAAACAGTTTAGTTGTAATACCAATGTTTTATAAGTCAGGTTATGCAGCATGAAATTTATAACCCATATTCGGGAGGACTTGTTGATTCAAAAATGGGAGGCGATTACAAAGGGTAATTCAGCTTCCTTACTCAGATCATTCAAACTGAATAATGGAAATATTAAATGCTGATTTAGTTATGGCAAACAGTATATCCTTATCACTCTTTATGGGAAAGTTTTCCATGTATATGCATCTGTCAACACCATTAGAAAAAGAAGGAAACACAACCTTAGACATACAGAGATAATCATAATAGTATTTGATCTCATGGCCCCATCATATGGAAGAAAACAAGCACACTTTACAAGGGAAGGGAAGATGTTTCCCCTTACTTTGTTAGCTGTAAGAGGTTCATCACATGGAGGCCACAGCAGCTACAAGAAATAGGATCAGGTTCTTGTCTATTGTACTATTTATTTTCATTTCCATTTACTAGAGAAATGTTCACAATTTCTCATCTTCCAAGTTAAACTGTCTGCATTATTGGCAACGCAGACTGACCATACTCATAGCAGTACTTTTAAAGGTGGAATGATTTCAAAAATATTAAAACTTTTTTTTAAAAAAAGACTGCTATCTTAAAAAAACTTTTGATCCTAAGTTTATTCTCATTGAAAATCTACAGATGATGACAAAACATTCTTTTTGTTAAAGAATCTAAACTAATCAAGTGTTGTTTTGTTATACATTCTATCACCTAGAGAAGATACAGATTACTATAGATATTATATGTTCCTTTGTTACTGACATTTTGAATCTATGAAACACCGCATGGTGTGGGTGTTTTTACAAATTCCAACACCTTAATAACCCTCTCTCTCTCTCTCTTTCTCTCTCACACACACATGTGGTATCTTACCATCCTGCATTCTCCAACAGATTCCTCACAATAGCTGGAGGAGCTGAACAATTGTAATATCCCATGCCAATATAGGACCTCCAGATCTTGTTTTTGCTGGCAATATTGTGCAAAGTTTCAAGAATTTCATTCTCACCTAATAAAAAGAATGTTACAAAAGAATTATTACAAAGTATTTAACAATACTCATGGGCAAACATCACAATACTAACTGAGGGCATGCTGACACTATGCATCCTTATCAGTTTCTTATCCATCTTACATGTAATTCATTCTAGCTGTCTGCTTGCCTGCCTCTTGTTAGGAAAATAAATCCACAGAATTCAGATAAATAGAGCTTTGTCACAATTATTTTATTTATTTCACATGAGACATATAACAAGACCTACCTAACATTGTAAAAACAAAACAAAGCTTTTGTAGGTGACTCAAATGCTGTAGGGGTCACATTTTCTGGTTGTTACTTGCTTAGCTACTCTGATATGAAAACCTGTGATGTCCTAATGGGTTTAACAGGTCCTGGGCTAAACACTTGTTAGGACAACTTTGATTCTTTCTGAGGTCTATGGATAAAATCTGCTAAAACTACAAAGCAAAAATTACATTAACAGCAGCAATGAGTCTTTGATGGTGTTCATTGAACAGTCTCATTGATTTTTGTGGGAAATATAGAAGGATCCTTCCTAAGGAGCATCACTTCTGACAAGTGAAAAATAGCCACATGAAAGCAAAAAATCACAAAGTCTTTTGTCAAAGGTTCTTTTAAACTTTAGGTTAAATCTATTGTTAGATTTACAAACAGTTAGACCTACGGAAATCAATGATACTTAAGTTATGACTCACAAGCCCCATTTATTTCAATGAGCTTACTCCATGCAATATTAACAATGGATTCAGACCCTTCTTTTAGTTATTCAAGCACTTGATCAGCTACTATTCCAACAACATTAAGGACAGAACAAAGGCCCAGAACAGACCGGCAAGTTAAGCTGCCTTCGGAGTGGCCAAGACATCCGGAAACTGCCAAGCCATGGGTGGCTTCAAGATGCACCAGAGGTGCGGCATTTATACACTGCACACCGCCAGAGTGCCCAGAAGCTGCCCTGGGGCTGTGGTGGGGCTGCAGAAGGCGGCCCTTTTCAGGCCCAAATAGAAGCAGATCTTTTCTGCTCCTATTTAGGCTGGGTTCAAAATCCCTTATATATTCAGAAAACTCCTTGCTGATATGGTTCACCATCACCAGTAATAGCAAACATCTTGCAAAATCTGTAAACTAGGACAGAATACTTAAGGCTAATCTTTCAGTCACACACTTCTGCAAGCATATACACAGGGGTAGGCAACCTACGGCCCGGGGGCCGGATGCAGCCCCCTGAGGCCTTTGGACCGGCCCCAGGCCGGTCCTGCCGCCGCCACCGCCTGCCATGATATTATTGTTGTTACTACTTGTTCTTGGGGTTTTCTTGGCAAAATCTCCGCAGGGGTTTTGCCATCATGGCTTTTCTGGGGCTGAGAGTGTGTGCATGCATATATATTTTTTAAAAAATTAAATTTTATTTTAGTTTATTTTAAATTTTTTTATTTTTTTGCTTTGGCCCCCCCAATTGTCTGAGGGATAGCAACCCAGCTCCCGGCTCAAAAAGGCTGCCTTCCTCTGCATATACAGATCAGAAAACCATGCTTTATGAGGAGTGGCTTAGGAAGCTGGGTGTGTTTTCAGTCTAAAGAAGGTTAAGGGGTGACATGATTTAAAGCCATGCTTAAGTATTTGAATGGATGTCATATTGAGGATGGAGCAAGTTTCTTTTCTGCTGCCCCAGACACATAGGGAATGGAACAATGGATTCAAGTTATAAAAAGAGATTCCACCTAAACATTAGGAAGAACTTCCTGATGGTATGAGCAGTTCACCAGTGGAACATGCTGCCTTGGAGAGTGGTGGAGTCTCCTTCTTTGGAGGTTTTTAAACAGGCTGGATGGCCATCTGCTGGAGGTTCTTTGATTGTGTATTCCTGCATGGCAAGGGGTTGGACTGGATGGCTTTTGTGGTCTCTTGCCACTCTGATTCTAGGTTTATTAAATCAGATTTAAACAGTTACTGTTTAAACACTCATTAACAGATATAATGAGTGGACACAAATAGTAAACTATGATTTTCCTTTAAAATGTATAGGCAGGGAGATATCTTGTTAATATAGCCTGGAATGGAGGTATGATCTGTTTTCATTTTATTATTATTTTTGGCATTTTTTTGTAGTCTCTGTTGCTCTTGGAAGGTCACATGGTGAGAAAAGTGCCCCTCCCCATATCTTGCAAATTTCCAATCATTAGGTAGCCCAAACCAGAATTTGCTTTATTTTGTAAACTTGTTCTTTTGGGGCATATGATTCTAAATATTTGACTTGAATATATGTATGGGATTCTTGTGTATCATTTTGCATCACTTGAGTCACATTTGTGATACTGGTTACAACATGTCTTTCAGTATGCCTAATTCTTTGCATAAAAGCAATTTATAATCAAATTAATGTTACAGATAAGTTACTTCTGCCTTTCTTAACAATGTTTTTAATTTCCTCCTTTTGACTCCTCATTTCCAGAAGGAAATGACCCATCAAAAGTTTGGAATACAGCAACAAAACACTCATACAGCAAAGCCACATCAGTTTCAGATAATTTTCTGAATAAAGGACTGTAACTTCAAATGGTTATTAATTCACTATTTTCCAGGAGAATTTTTACAGAGAGTCTAGAACAGGGTATAGAAACATGTCAACCATTTTTGTATGCCACACTTTTCTTCATATTACAGAACCAACACTAGCCTTTGATAAATCATCTACTTGGTTAATTGGAAAGTCTCCCCTTCTCGCTGTGCAATAAAAAAGCTACTAACCAATGTACTCAATAAAGGGGAAGCTGGAAATAAGAGAGGACAGTAAACACTCATTAAGAAACACTTGGAAACCAGCCATCTACTCAGCCTACTGTTTCCAGTTTTCTAGGGCAGCCAATAGGATGAACTGCACTACACCAAACCTACTACATTGAAATAGTTGAGTAATCCTTCAGGAACTTTAGCTGGCAATTCTTTTTGCTGAATAAATGCCTCCTGCTGACCTTGTTTATTTCTGCTAGCTGAGGGTATTGCATAACATCATCAGAGGCAATGATCTTAATGTACCAAGAAAAGAGTTCATTGATCTTTTGGAACTGTTATCTTGAAACCTGGAAAAGGCAAGAGAGTTTAAAGAAACACTGCACATACAGTTCAATATTAATATGTGCAGGTCTTCAGAAACAAGGTGCTATTTTTTCCTGGAAGAGTGCCCATTTCTGCACAGAGCATATGTAGTGTTTCAGACATATACCAATAAAATTCACTTTTCACATCTCACAAATTTAGCATATTATTCTAATGTTAGTATTAAAAAAAAAAAGAATATAAAAAAACCTTGTTTTTGTTAATAATTTTTTTTCAATTTTTTTCTCTTTAACATATTTATAATATCTAAAATTATGTGCTTTTTTAAAAAAACAAAAAGCATGAAGATACAAAACTGAACACAGAATGTTGAAAACGGTGCATATTATCACTCTGTGAAGTAATTTAATCACGTGAGTTGTGAATTGCTCTACAGACCTATCTCCATTGGTATGTATCTAAAACACATACTGTGATCTGTGGAAAGTCAATGAAATGAAAAAAAAAAGTTTTTTTTTTAAAAATACATTCATTTGGATCTAACTTTGATATGGATATAGGCATCCCAATCCATCTTATGCACATACATGTGCTTAAATTTTTTCCAAGCACACACCTAGTTGGATGGAACAATCCAAATTTTGGGGATGGGTGGGAAGGTTCATGTATAATTTTTTGAAGCCTGATCAAATAGCTGTGGTTGTCCACATGTGGACATCCAAAAAAGCTGGAAGATTGCCAGTCTGTCCAGGGTGAGAGGTTAGTGACTGGATTCCCTCTTCCCTGCCCAACAGTTAATAGGTGCAATTCAAGTTTCCTATGAAATTTACATGCACGGTCCTGGCTGATAACCAAGTAGGATTCAATATGAGCACATGTTCCCTTTACCTTCTTCTGTACCACAAAATGATCCAAATGAACACCAGACATGTGCACAGACATTTTGGAGAATGAGCAACCCTGTGTACATTCAGCATAATTTCAGTATCAGAGCTTTTCTAAGAATGGTAAGAATATATACTTGTCCTCCTCAGTCACTCCATGTTATTGTTACCTTTCATAATCAGTAGTACCTGTAAGTACAAAACGTTCAGTAACAAGATCCAGTAGATAGGACTTGCAGATTTACAAACATGTTGACCTGGTAAATGCACCAACAGTAATCCTATGCTAAGGAGACCAAATTAGAATAGAACATAAATTACCAGATTGCACAATCTTAAATCTTTTGGAATACTGGAAAATTTCGTGCCTTTTTAGTTGTCTGAGTAAAGGTATTGCCAAAACAAGGACTTCAGAATTTGTCTTATTGTCAATACAGCTACCTCTGCATTTGGAAAATTCCAGTTTACAAGCGTAGATTGAAGGCACCCAGCTGCCATGAATAGGAGTTGTTTTACTGAAGGTGTGCAGTATTCTGTAATACTCTTCAGTGACGTGAACATAAAAAACCTAATAAAACCAGTTTCTTAACTAGTAGAACTGGTTTACCAAATGTTAACACTAGTTTACTAAACAATAACACTAATTTACCAGAAAAAAAATCAATATACCTATGAATAGAATGCTACAAAATGTTCTCATCATGTTATCAGAGAATCATTGAGTAAATGGCCGTTACAGAATGTTATAAAATATTGGTGACGTAGGGTTCAGATATTAAGAGTCAGAAAGGAAATACACAAACAAAAAATGGATAATGCTCCAGAAAATATAATCTCAACATTACCTTCGTGCCTCATCATACAAGAGACTCTTTACCATAGTAAGTGAGCTATTACTAATTTAAGTTGTAACCTTTTGGCAAAGAATTTTCCTTACAGTCCTTCTGCAATGGCTAAAATGTAGCTCAAGTCAACCCCATCTGGTTGATTTCATAGAAAGATCTTAAAATATATAGACCTATGAATAATAAGCTAGGAAGAGAGTCCTGCTGCAAGGTATAAGAAGATGAGGTCTTTGTTGTGGAGTGGGAAGATGCAACTCACCTTTCCAAAACACTCCCCCTTCATACTGTGCAGTTCAGCTCTGGAGAGGGAAGATGTATATGGAATACACTGAAAATAAAAACCAAAGAAGTGCTGCAAGGTGTGAGGGAGAAGAAAAGAGATCTTAAGAAATGAATAGATGAAGGCATCTATGTTTTGCTGTTATAACACAACTTTTAAAAAGTAGTGAATGAAGTATCTTAAAATTTGCTTAAAAGCGTATCAGGGTTTTTGCTCAGTTGTTCCTAAAGTCACAAGAATTGTACACAAAAGTAACTTGACAGGTGCCTAAGCACGTCTCCATGGAACTAGTAACTGAGCATTAACTAGTTAATGGAAGGATCATTTGTGAGTAGATGGGAGACTGCATTGTCTCAATCCTAGTCTATTCTGAGCCTTGTAAAAATTCCCTTTTCTCATAAAGGAGAGGTTTCTGCGGTAGGGAATCTGTATTCTCTTTAACAACTAAGGCTGCTGTCACAGTACAGAATTAATAGAGTTTGACACTGCTTTAATTGTCATGACTCCATCCTGTGGGATCCTGAGATTTCTAGTTTCTTGTGGCACCAAAGCTCTCTGACAGAGATGGCTAAATATCTCACAAAACTACAATTCCAATAATTCCATAGCATTGAGCCACGGCAGTTAAAGTAGTATGAAACTGCATTAATTTGGCAGTGTAGATGTAGTCTAAGAGGCACTTTGGGCGAGAATATCTGATACTCACACACTGATACTTATGTTGCATCTCATATTTAGAATAGGCACAAGGGATAACTAGGAAGGATTTGACTTCCATTCAAATGCATTTTAAAGGAATAATATGCAATTTCTTTCTTGATGTCCATTGCCTTATTTTCTACTAAGCTGTCACTATAATCAGGTACACCCAAATGTTGCATTGAGTGACTTGGAAAAAAAATTACTCAATTGTCTCTCACATCTCCAGTAATCTGGGATAAACTCCAGATATTCATGCAAATAAAATTTAATCATGTAACTATAGTTAAATTTCCCTTTCTCTATAGCCATACTCCCTAATATTAACCATTATAGTTTATTTCTTCAGGCAAATTTCAAGTTATAACCCATCTCATTTATAGGTTATTCTTTTAAAATTATATTCCACTAAGAAGTGAAGGAGAGAAAACATTACAATGGCATATATAACAGATGAAAACTTTCCCTCATGCTTCTATTATCTCTGCCTAGAATGTTTCTCTTTTCAAGCTATTATTTCCGTGGCTTTTTCATCCCAGCTGCTGCTTCTGTTCCCTGATGTCATTATGAACTAACCAGATTGAACTGGCCAGAAACCTTACAGAGGCTGCAAGGCCTAAAGGTTATACTCAAACTGCAATTTGCTGATGAACAATATCAAAAGCAGAACAAGAGGGCTCAAAATTACTTGTGTGCTTTGCACTGAAATGTTATCACAATTTTTTTAGGGGGGGGAACATTAGAGAAATGGTCTTCAAGGAGTCCAGAGACTACAAGATTATATTAGTTCAGCTGCTGAACTATGTTAAATGCTGTTTCATTACCATATTTTCCAGAAACAGCTATTTTGCAGAGATAGCATTCTCACATTTGGGAAATCTTTATACAAGAAGAGATAAAAAAACCAAACAAATTAAAATGTTAATTCTAAAGCTATATTGTTCCCTCTCCGATTATAAAGCATTTCCAAGAATGTGAATCTTTTACTGGCAGACAATCAAGAATTCATTAATTAATTTATTACTAAAAGTCTTCCTGGCAGATAATCGAGAATTCATTAATTAATTTATTACTAAAAGTCTTCCAACATTTTTTTTAAAATGCACCTGCTAAAATCAGCCAGGAAAAGGTTTCGAGGGCTAAACTTTTACGGAAACAGGATCTGTTTGAAAAAAAGGATGCCAGCGGAAACATCTCTTTTAATTATTCTACGTCTCAGGGCATTAACAGTTACACAATAGAATATTCTACAGTGCAGTGGATCAAGTGGTTAAGACACTGGCTCTGTTGATTGCAAGATCGGCAGGTTGACAGTTCGAGACCTGAGTGCTGCATGATGGGGTGAGCTCCCATCACTAGTCCCAGCTTCTGCCAACCTAGCAGTTCGAAAGCATGCAAATGCAAGTAGATAAATAGGTACCACTTTGGTGGGAAGGTAAACAGTGTTCTGTGCAGTCATGCTGGCCACATGATCACAGAGTAGTCTCTGACAACGCTGGCTCTTCGGATTAATAACGGAGATGAGCACCGCTCCCTACGGTCGGACACGACTTGACAACCTTGTCAACGGGGAATACCTTTACCTTAATATTATAGCAACAGTGAAAACTAATATAGCAGAGCAAAAGATGCTAGAATCTGATTGCTTCAATCACTTTGGGCCTTTACAGACTGCTAGAAATAATGCAGCTTGAGGACACTTTAACTGTCCTGGCTCAGTGCTAAGGAATCATGGGAACTGTATTTTTTTCTGGGATATTGAGCCTTCTCTGTCAGGGAGCTGTGGTGCCACAATAAACTACAGTTCCCATGATTCCTTAGCACTGAGGCAGGGCAGTTAAAGTGGCCTCAAGCTGCATTATTCTGGCAGTCT
The DNA here is from genome assembly GCA_020142125.1 of Phrynosoma platyrhinos. NCBI lineage: Eukaryota > Metazoa > Chordata > Lepidosauria > Squamata > Phrynosomatidae > Phrynosoma > Phrynosoma platyrhinos. The sequence continues at coordinate 94,754,088 of CM034703.1, forward strand.
GTAAAGGCCCTTTGTCAACTAATATCTTGTGCACAATCTAGCTGACACACTTTAAGCAAGAGGCATTCATGTAACAGTGTACTCCTAATACGTAAAAGCTAGATAAAGTTGCTCCTAATTTCACAAAAAGACTAACATCTGGATTGTAAAAGAATGCAATTTTAAGCTTTACACTAGTTTTTCAGATATACAGTGTTTTGGACTGAAATGTTGATACATACCACAGCAATTCTCTATTATTTTTCACTCAAAACATTATGGCAAGTCCTATAGCACAGTTCTAAAAGTTCTTATATTCCTTACTTGAAAGATTTCCACCCATTTAACCTTTCCGAAATAAGTATTTTAAATTGGTTAACATTGGTTCCTAAAACAATACCATGCCCAATCCGTGACTTATTCGTGTGATGCTGAATCTAGAGATGATTAAACTAAATGAACATCGGAATCAGTTTAAAAACTAACAGGGTTGCCCTTGCCTGTTTATGCAAATTCCAGTGTTTATTTTAAATGAAAGGTTTTAACTCCCAACCTTGGCTCCTACAGTGAGCGCTTTAGCCAGTCTCTCCCTGCTAACTGTACTACTGTGGAGATAATACTTACGCTTTTGTCTATAAGACATTAAAGGCATGTGAGCTGCTTTGGGTCTCTTTCTGGGAGAAGGGTGGCATAAAATTGAAATAATAATAATCATGATGATGATGATGGCTGGGAAGAAGAATGGTCACAACAAAGGCTTCCGATGGCATCTGAGAGGAATGGGATACTTACATATATAGTCATCCATCTTCAGGGGCCGTTGCAAGCGGATTTCAGCAGGAATGGTTTTATCGATCAATTCCTCAATACTCTAGAAATACAAGGAATAGAGCAAAGCGTCACGTGAATCAGGGGCAGGTTTAAAGTTTGACACCTTCTAAGCTGCCAAATTCAGACAAAGGGGGCCAAAAGGAAAAGCATGGCGGGGAAAGACTCCTGAGGGAGCCGCCTTTGCTGAGTCCACACTGAAGAAATAACCTGGTTTGACACTCACTTTAACCACCATAACTCAAGGCTATGGAATTCTGGGCACTGTAGTTGGGGCACCAGAGCTTTAATACTCTAGTTTGACACTCACTTTAACCACTATGGAATTCTGGGAGTTGTAGTTTGTTCTCCATTTCAACACTTTAACTGTTGTGGCTCAAGGCTATGGAATCCTGGGAGTTGTAGTTTGTTATCTGGTTTGATACCCTTTTAACTGCCATGGCCTCAAGGCTATGGAATCCTGGGAGAGTTGTAGTTTATTGTGATACTAGAGAGCTTTTTGACAGAGAAGGACTTAAATATCTCACAGTCCCCAGGATTGCATAGCCTCCTTGAGCCCCTGGCAGCTCAAGGGGTGTCAAACCAGATAACCAACTATGCCTCCCAGGATAAACATAGCCTTGAGCCACGGCCTTTAAAGCAGTGTCGAACCAGAACAGTTCTCCAGTGTGGACTCAAGACAAAAGAGAGTGGGTTTTCTGGAACTCAATTGAACTCTTTTCTTTTCAGAAAACGCTCTACTCCTCTCAGGAACAAACTGATGCCAAATGGCAGGGCTGAGTGGGAAGGAAGGAAGGAAAGAAAGAAGGATAGAAAGAAGGAATGAGAGGGGAAGAAAGTGTAACAAGGTTAAAGTATATGTGATTGGGGGAGAAGAAAGGGAAGGAGTACAGGAAAAGTAGTGGAAGGGAAGGAATGGAGTAAGAAAAAGAAATCTGGAAGAGAATTTAGTAGAAGGTTTTAGAAAGGAAAGGAAAGTTTAAAAAAAAAGGAGTAGTAGTCAAAGGAGAGAAAGAGATGGAAAGGAAGGGATGGAGTTTGTGACGTTTATTAGTTAAGAAAGTAATAATGTGATATGGTTACAATGGTAGTGCAGAACAAAAACCAGAACCAATGTAATTAGTGACTCGCTCTATTTAATAACATTTATTTAAGAATTTGAAAGAAGAAAAAACAAAAAACCAAACAAATGGCAGGGAGGGGGGCTTTGGAGGGCAAAAGCAATGGAGGGAGAAGAAAGAGAAGACAAAAGAGGAGGAAGAGAGGGAGAGAGGG
>CM034703.1:94762011-94772280 GCA_020142125.1 Phrynosoma platyrhinos
ATTATTATTACACAGCTGCTTACATGTATTTTTATTTTTAGCACGTGTATATCATATTTTAGGTCACAATTCTTCCAATGTGAGTTCCAAATATTAATTAGCTCCATGTTTTAATTGATTTAAATATATAACAAGAACATGGTTCCTTATGGTCTACTTGCAGTGCATCCTGTCCAGGCTTCAATGATCTTCCTCTTACCAATGCACCTCTGATCTATCCTGTTGTGCCTATCAACTAAAGATGTTCATATCATTCATGTTTACTTGAAATCCTATCTCTAGTTTCTTGCTTTAATGGACTGATGAAACTCTGAGTCTGTGAAGCCTTGTTCTAATAATGGAAAAAATTTAAAATCTGAAGCACTCACGTCTCAATGATGATTTAGGCCAAGAGTGAACAATCATTAGGGCTTGTGGCTGAATTGTAACCCTTTGCTGCTACACTGCTTAAGTATGGCAATATGTCAACAGGAAAAAAAACACCAAACCAAACCCTGGTTTTGCCCTTAAAAAGGTATTTCTGCATTAAAATAAGAGATGATTCAAAATGAAAGCAAATTCTGAGGTAGGCTATATTTTATAATAATAATAATAATAATAATAATAATAATAATAATAATAATTTTTATTTGATACCCCGCCCCTCTGAAAACAATCGGGGCGGCTTACATCATAAAAATCCAACAATAGTTAAGAACAATTACCACCCCCTCCCCCCCTTAAAAATATAATTAAACTCAATACAATTAAAACAATGAAGGAGGTAAATTCCTCCATTAAAATGACAATACATAACAATTTTTTGGAAGATTGTATTGAGGGAACAGTGGAGATCAAATTAAAATCCTTGCAGCCATGAAATTGACTGAGGGCCTTTACAGACTGCCAGAAATAATGCAGCTTGAGGCTACTTTAACTGTCCTAGCTCAATGCTAGGGAATCATGGGAATTGTATTTTTTTTTTCTGGGACATTGAGCCTTCTCTGTCAGAGAACTCTGGTGCCACAATAAACTACAGTTCCCATGATTCCTTAGCACTGAGCTAGGACAGTTAAAGTGGCCCCAAGCTGCATTATTTCTGGCAGTCTGTAAAGGCCCTGAATTACACTCACCCAAGTCTGTTTTACAGGGGATCAAACTGTAATGTGAGTTTGAGATAAGAACTGTAAAACATTTTCCACACTATAAAGTGTGTATGCATGAATTAATCTTTATATAATAAGCACAGGTCTCGAGATCTGGAGAAATTGACATGCAATTAAAGCTGCTTGTGAAATACCGAGTCTCAGTGAGCCAATATAGCACTGGAACATGGTAATGGGCTTGCATCACGTAATGAAATCATCTCTAGTTATTCTAACAGACATACAAGTCGACAGTATATTTGCATTTCCAAAGAAGTGGGAGGTGTTATTTGTCTTTGTGCATACGAGTAAGGTTAGAAGTTGTCTTTCTTTATGCCGGTCTATTAAATTATTGGATTGTACCCCCCATGACCTCAGCTCATCCTGCTTACAGTAAGAGGATTTCTCCTTTATGTGTTATAGGTGCCTTGATGATTTAAAGTCTCCTAAGAACACACACAAAATGTTAAATTCTATCTTGGCAAATACTGCCAAACGAAAGTTTTAAGAAAATTAGGAATGGCAATATTGCACAAGAAGTTACAGTTTTCTAACCTCCTCCCTCCCAAGTGCAAAGGTACACTTTGTAGAATGCTAAGCTCAGGGACTATTATACTCTGTCCCTAGTGTTATCAAATTAAATAGTACTCACCTTTTAATACTTAATATGGCTAGGAATATGCACAGCTGGTAAAAAACATTGCCTTTTCAATGCCTGCTATCAGTTTTGTTATCTGTAGCAACTACGCAATAAGCACAAGGACTAATCTTGCCCAACCCTGGCACATTGGGCAATTAAATGCAGCTTCTGGCCAAATGTAATGATTTCCAGCTTTGTGCAAGCAGAAGGCCAAGGAATCCCATTTGAAAATGTTCAGATCTGCAGTTACAATTTTCTCACAGAAAACGGATTGCTATAAAAAGCCTTTAACTGGCCATAATATATTGGGGGGACGGGACGGACACATACAACAATCCCAGGAGTGAGGGAAGGGGACTCAAACAACCCAATGGAAAATTGGGCAGACTTAAGAAGGCATGGCATCCCAACAAACATCGTGGGGCAATGGGATATCCTACAGAAGGGCCTAACTGGCTAGGACAGGGGTAGGCAACCTTTCCCCTTTAAGGGCCGAGGGACTTCAGCTCCCAGAAGCCTCAGCCATGTTGGCCAATAGTCCCATGTTGACCAATAGCTCCTGGGATTCTGGGAGCTGAAGTCCCTCAGCCCTTAAAGGGGAAAGGTTGCCTACCCCTGGGCTAGGTGGCTGGAATACTGAACAAGAGCACTCTACTCTACAAAAGGTTTTTACAGGCCCTACTGAACAAATACTAACAAAGCAACACAAGCTGAAACATTACAAATGGTTCCCTTGTTCATGCTCTTATTTCAGGTGTTCATTTCTGTATCTCTAATATCAAAACTGCTCTTGTTGGAAAAATGTATGCCACTTTATTTAGATAGGGATTTCCTCCCTTCCCTCTCTCTCATTCTAGCTGTCAATCATAAGAGGCAGTTTAACTGACTCTCTGACCATTCCAAACTGCCAGTAACTCCAGTCAGCTGTCTGTCACAGTCCTCTCTGAGGGAGGTTAACATCTCTCCTCCTGCTTTATAAACTCCAGTTAGATTAGCTTTTAGTTTGTTGTGTAAATATTTATTAAAACCATTATTAAATGAGGGAATGTTTTAATTCTGTTTGTTTTAATATGCTGTAACCCGCCCCGATTGCCACGCAGAGGGGCGGACTATAAATAAAAATTTATTATTATTATTATTATTGTTTGTTTGTAAACCAAAAACTGCGTGTTTGTCTTTTTGAGTTAGTCTTTGTTCTTTAGGAAGACAGATTTAAAGTAATAGTCTGACCCACATTTTTTGCTGCTCTGCTGATGAAAGTGAACTCTTAACAGGTTTAACTTTCATACCTGCATATTTTAGTTTAATAATAACAACACTCTGGAAACTAACACTGCAACCCACAGCTCTCAGCCCTGACTTCATCTGTTATTTTGCAGGCTTTGTGTCTAAGATAGAAGAGATTACAGTCTTAGTAGGTCCCCCTGGTCAGATAGCATGAGACCGCATGCTTGAAAAGGGATTTTGAGCTTGGGTTATCCACAGCCAAACAAGTAGCATCCATTTCAGATGCTCATTTTTTTGTTTAAAGTTACAGAGATCTAGAACTAAATCCCTGGGGCATATTCAAGATGAGGTTATTTTTTAGATAGGCAATTGTATAAAAGGTTCTTAAAGTGAAATGTTAGTGTTTTAACTTCAAGATGAGATAAAATAGCACAAGAAAGAAAACTATTAGTGGCTACAAAGAGGAGGGGGGGGGAGGAAAGATCGAAAACTACAGTCAAGACTGGAAATGTGTATTAAAGGAAACTGTAATACAACTGAGAAAATTCTGTACTACTATATAAAGAGGAGATAGCCAAACTGTGATAGGAACTATCTGTAACAGTTTGGACAGGCCAACTGTGGCTCCTGCATCAAGAGTGTGTCCATGCATTTTGTAACTCCTGGCATCCTCACTGAAGTGCTGACAGATCAGTCAGCCCATGCCTTCTGCAGCTGCTTTGGTCTGCATGTGCTGTTCAGTAAAAGGGGCACCATTTTGGATGCAGGACAAAGAATAAACAATTGAAACAAAGGCAACATGCATGAAAGAAAAGGAAACTGCTGAAATAGCATGGGGGGGGGGGGAAGGAATTAAAAGCTGCTAAGAGATGCGCCCAGAGGGAAGGGCTTTAAAGGTTTTGAGTTATCTTGCAAGCTAAGACAAAAAAGGTGGTCTCTTTTCTCCCCCTTCCCTATCAGCAGGAACCAAACACTGAATGGTCAAGAATCTCTCTAATGTTGACCAGGCTTCATACAGCACCAGGAGTGTATATGCGAGATTTTACCTAGTACTGTTGATTCAGTTTTCAGAAAGGATGCTGTGTGTTGAAAGCATGCAGGTGTCTGATTATCTTACTATTTTGTAGCATGCCTTTTCTAATACGATAGGAGTTTGTTGTGGCATATAATCCCAACTCTAGTTCTATTTCCTATTTGTGAATGAGTTTTGCAAAAGAATGTTGTCAGGTTGCAAGAAAGAGGGATTATAAAGAAAAACTGAATTTTTAAGTTAGAATAGGAGGGAGATTTTGCTTTCACTATTAAAGAAGACAACCCTGAGTACTTTATCTGTGGTCACTTATTCGCTAAAAAGCAAAGAACTTATAATGTTGTGAAACACCACAAAACTTTTTCATGTGAATTCCCTTATGGAACAGAATTAAAGAAAAGTCATCAGAGAAGCAGAAACAAAAACTTAAGTCAATTTAGGTTAATATTGTTTTATATTAATATACATTCAACATTTGATACATATGTAAAACTTGTGAACATTTTTTGGATCTTGAACTTTTGAAAGTTGTGATATGTGGCTCAGAGGGCCTAAAACTTTATCTATCTGTGATTTATTTTGAAGCTTAAGGGTTTAAGTCATTGACAGATTTCAAAAACAATTAACTAATCATTTTCTGTGGGTTTTCTGGCCTATATGGCTGCTTTCTGGAAGAATTTGTTCCTAATGTTTTGCCTGCATCTATGGCGGCCCCCCGAAGATGCCAGCCACAGCTGTAGACGAAACATCAGGAATTAATTCTTCCAGAACATGGCCACATAGCCTGGAAAACCCACAGGAAACTGTGGACACCGGCTGTGAAATAATAATAATAATAATAATAATAATAATAATAATAATAATAATAATAAAATTTATTTATATACCGCCCGGTGGCGGACCAATCTAGGCGGTTTACAATAAAATTTCATACCATCAAATAGAATAACAAACACCCTTCGACTTCACAATTAACTGATCAACAACATGAAAATGCCCCTTTAACATATACATAAATACAGCTGTCCTAGACTATTCCGACAGTATATCAAGGTATTGCTTAGCGATGCAAATTAAACACCAGACAACCCCAAGCCTTCAGGACAGCATGAAATAGCATTGTAAGTGTGTTAGGGGTCAAGCACAAATTGTGGATAAGTTTGATCAGGCTTTCCTAAATGCTGGCTGAAAGTGATTTGTTAACAACCTAATTCTTTACCTTATTAACCCAGGGGAGGCAGTTTGAGAAGTACTGGTATACTCTTGTTAAATAGTCAGCCTGAGGATAAGTTTCACTAATCCAAAGCCGTTTGTATGAAACTAGAAACCTCATGACTGGATGCAATTCAAATCAGTACTGGCCTGACCATATGCTTTCGCTATATCAAATATTCAGGCATTCTTATACCTAAATGCTTGACTTAAGGCCTTTGCAGATTGCTAGAAATAGTGCAAATTGAGTCCACTTTAACTGCCCTGGCTCAGTGCTAGGGAATCATGGGAACTGTATTTTTTTCTGAGACATTGAGCCTTCTGTCAGAGAGCTCTGGTGCCACAATAAACTACAGTTCCCATGATTCACTAGCACTGAGCTAGGGCAGTTAAAGTGGACTCAATTTGCACTATTCCTGGCAGTCTGCAAAGGCCCTAAATTAAAAAACAACAACAATTAATTATGACCCACCAAGACTTAAGTTGATTTCTGCTCTGAAAATGACCATGTCCTCTAAACATTTTTTTCTTTTTTTGGGGGGGGGCACTGAACCCACTGGGTGCCCTTGGACAAGTCACACTTTTTCAGCCTCAGAGGATGACAATGGCAAACCTCTGAGAAGTTTGCAAAGAAAATCCTATGATAGGGCTTGTCTTAAGGTCACCATAAGTCAAACATGACTTGGAGGCACACGCCAACAAACATAGTTTTACCAAAACCTCTTAGGAAATTATGTGGTAAGATCAACAACGGGAAAATGTACCTACCTAACTTCCAGAAATACTTCAACATCTTTCAGTTCTGGCACTTAGCACAGAAAGGGGGCAAGGGACAGTCTCTTTGGAAATGGGATCACACTGTTAGATTCCCTTTTTGGCATGTCCTTTGTAAACAGAGCATGCCTTTTATGCTAGTGGTACTAAGAATCACTTCCTTCATAGCTAACTCTTTTTAAAGATAACATTGATGGTGTGGAATAAATGGCATCGATTTCTCACACCCAGATCTCATCCCATCTCTTCTATAACATCTTCTCTCTTATCACCCTAATATGTTATCCTATTTTTCAGTTTGGGTGATTAAGATCTATATTGGGTTGAAAGGTAAAAGCTTTCTCTTAACAAGGTTGTCAAATCATGTCAGACCATAGGGGGCGGTGCTCATCTCCATTACTAAGCCAAAGAGCCTGCGTTGTCAGAGACTACTCCGTGATCATGTGGCCAGCATGATTGCACAGAACACTGTTACCTTCCCACCCAAAGTGGCACCTATTTATCTACTTGCACTTGCTTTTGAAGTAGAAGCTGGGACTAGTGACAGGAGCTTACTCTGCCATGTGGTACTTGAGCCTTGAACTGCTGACCTGCCAATCTTGCAATCCTCAGTCAGCATCTTAACCGCTGACTCACTGCATCCCCCTATACTGGATTAGGGATACTTATATTCATCTTGTTCCATTTTCAGGGCACCAAGTGATAGATTGAAGGAATATGAACAATGGAGTCTCAAATACATCGAGGGCTGCATTATGTTAACAATTTACTCTTAGTAGAACAGGTCATCCATAATGTCACCATCTTTAAATACTGACAGTACAAAGTACAGAAGAGTCTAAAAAATAGTTTCTCTTATATATAGAATTCTTACTGAGAATATACCATAAACCACATGCAGACTGGAGGGCTGTAAGCAGTCCTTGCAGTTGCTGAATAGCTATCTATAAGGAGAAAATAACCCATGAAAACAACTTAATTATAAAAAACTTATCTTCCAGTATCTGAGGGCTATGCCTCTGAAGCTGGCCTATACATACTTGAAATTAATTAAACAAAACACTAGAGAGGAAAACATAAAGGTGATATAATGCTTCAGCACTTTCTGTCATACTTCTTGAAACCTTACCAAATGACATTAGAAATGAACCTGGAGTCAAAGGTTTAAAATTAGGTCATTAAGGAGTAAACATTGTAGGCTGATGGCAGATATCATGACTAGTATGTTGCAATCCGTATCCTTGTTGCTTAAAATTAAAGTGGTGATTCATAATTCTGGAAGTGTGACAAGGTTTTAAGTTGAATGAGGGCAGCACTTCTCGAATGGAGCAACTCCACACAAGTCTCAAAAAAAAATCACACTCCTATGAAAGGTTAAAAAAATCATATCAATGTCTACTTTGAATTATTTATATACAGTTGGCCCTCTGTTTACGTGGGGATCTGTTCTGGAACACCCCCCCCCAAAAAAAAAACAGAAAATCGCTGATATTCAAGCCCCATAGGCTTGAATAGGGAGCGCCCCTTTGATCTTAATGGAGGTTGCCTCTCCATGAATATTCAGAACTGTGGACTTCAAGTCTGTGAGAATGGAGGGGCGACTGTACAGATTAATATATTATTAATTTCTATACAGTAATTATTTTGTGACAATCACCACTAATTTATATAACTGAACAAGATAAAAAGATACAGAGTTGTTCTCGTTTGGTGTGAAGACACACCCAACCAAAGGTGGTGGCAAATATGGGTGTGCAACACCAGTACCCTGGTGAGATCAAACTCTTTTACCCAAAAAGGCTCCAATGCTGAATGTAAAGTCCAAAAGGGGGAAATTTATTTTGAAGAACAAAAGAAAAGGGTTTCTCCTCCCCAGCTTTAACAGACTTAAAATAAAAGGTACTTTACAGTTTAGGTTTCAGCAGTCTTCAGTGTTGTCATCTCTCTGGGTTTGATCTTGGTTTGATTTCCTACTCAATGAAGCTGGTGCAGGGTCTTTCAGCTTCTGGTGCTCTTGACTTCTTTGTTGTTGATGTTTAATAGAATTAACTGCTTCTGGTAACTAAATTGGCTAATGTGGTAACTAAATTGGCTAAATGGTAAATAAATTGGCTAAATGGTGTAAGAAATGCCCTTTCCCTCTGTCTGTGCCTGTTTGACACCAAACAGATAAAGCCAAACTTGCCTAAGAAAAACTAAAAATCCTAAGCTGAAGCAGAGCTTGCTGGGAGGGGGCAAACTAAAAACTAGAAAAATGCAGGGGATTCCTACAGCTCCTCCCACAAACTAATACAGTGAAACATTCCTATGCTCAAACAATCTAAGGACTGAACTTAAAATGAAGGAAAATGCAGGGGAGAATTTAAACAGTCCAGGCTGGACATCACATTTGGAAAAATAATAAACTGATAATGATGGCCACATTTCTGTTTGTCTATCATAATCTGTTCCTTACAGATGGATGGGTAATTTCTGCCTACATTAAGCTTCTGAGCCAATGGACTTTCATTTTTCCTGAGAAGGGGAAAAACATAGCTAGCACTAGGGGCCCTAGTGGGAGACTTATCAGCAACGATGGCCTCCCATCACTTCTCAATGGCAGGAGTGTGGCAATCTGTTGAGGATTCACTGCTTTTATTGTTCTTAACTGCCTTCAGTTTAACCTCGATTCATGGTGACCCTGTGATGAGACATCTCCAGGACGCCCCATCCTTAGGTCCTGCAGACTCAGAGTCATGGTCTCTTTGATTGAGTCTATCCATTTGATATGAGCTCTTCCTCTCTTCCTACTGCCTTCTACCTTTTCAAGTATTCTCTTTTCTAGATTCATGTCTTCTCATGATGCAGTTGAAGTATGGCAGCCTTAGTTTAGTTATCTTTGCTTTTAGGGAGAGCTCAGGATTGATTTGTTCTAGGACCCATTTGTTTGTCTTTTTAGTAATCCATGATATGTACAGAACTCTTCTCCAGCATTCCATATAAAAAGAATTGATTTTTTTTCTGTCAGCTTTCTTTACTGTCTAGCTCTTACATCCATACATAGTGATGGGAAATACAACGTTATGAACAATTCTAACTTTAGTGTTTTGTTGTGTACCTTTGCACTTCAGGATCTTGCCTAGTTCTTTCATAGCTGCCTGTCCTAGTCTTCGGAGTTTATTGCATTCATTTTAAAACTGGTTTACCTGATCCGGATTAAGTTTTAAAGTGGGTGGCATCCTGATATTATCAGAAGGATTTAGCCACCAAAATTGCTGCTCGGGTCCATCCTGGGTCCATCCCTGCTCCCAGGGCTGCTCAGGTGGCCATTTTCTTAAGCCAGAAAACTCCTGGCTTTGAAAAGAGGCATGTTGAGCACCCCTGGGCACGATGGACCTGGGATGGACCTGGGCAGCAATTTCGGCAGCTAAATCCTTCTGATAATATCAGGATGCCACCTGATTTACAATTTAATTCAGATTAGGTAAACCAGTTTTAAAATGAATGAAATAAGCTGCATCTTCTAATATCCTCCATTCTGATAAATGATTGATCCAAGGTATGGAAAATCTTTATTACAATTTCCTTATTGTCTGCATTGAATTTATGTAAATTGTTAGTGGTCATTATTTTTGTTTTCTTAATGTTCAACAGCAAAAGCACCTTAGCACTTTTTTGATTTTTCTTATAGTTGGACCTTTGTATCTGTGGGAGATCCATTCCAGACACCTCCCATCCCCCTTGTACAAAAAAGTGGGACCTCACATCCCATTGTCCATAATGGCAGTGTGATGTGCGCATGGCCACGTGAATGTATCACCATTGCGGGCAACAGGGCTTGCCATCTATGGATGCTTAAATCCACTGTAGAATGCTATTATCAGCATATTTTAGATTATTAATGAGCGTTCCTTTGATCTTCCCGCTTCTTTTTTCTGAGTCTAAACAAGCTCTTCATATGATGTTTTCTTAGAGTAACAGAATGCAGTCTTTCCCGACTCCTTTTTGTTTCTCTCTGTTCAGAACCATTCTGTTTCTCTCTGTTCAGTTCTTATGGTTGCCTCTTGTCCTGGATGCAGGTTACCACATCAGGATAATCAAATGTAGTGGCACTCCCATTTCTTTAAGAGCAATCCATAGTTTTTCATAATGTATGCAAAGGCTTTGCTACAGTTGATAAAGCACATCCTGATTTTCTTCTGAAATTCTTTGGTCCACTTATCCAATATATGTTTGTGTTGGGATTCCTTACAGGAATGACACACGAGACAGAATGGGGGCGC
>CM034703.1:94798786-94822485 GCA_020142125.1 Phrynosoma platyrhinos
GGAGAAGATTTTCCAGGGCTAAAAAATAGTCTTATACGCCAGAAAATATGGTACTTAAGTTTCAGAGAAGAGGACCAGCTCCAGAGAATAGGACCTGGAGCAGTGGACTCAAACTATGGGAAAAGAGATTCTACTTAAAATATTAGGGAGAATTTCATACTTTGGAGATTTTTAAACATAGGCTGGATGACCATCTGTCCAGGGTGCTTTGATTGAATATTCCTGTATGGCAGGGGGCTGATTGCCCTTGAGGTCTCTTATGATTCTGTTATTCTACTTAGTGCCAGTGCCTCTATTTTAGCTTTAGTGGTTCTCATCCAGTCCATTACTGATTCCACATAGCAGCATAGTACATCCACTGCTTCAGGGAAAAAGGAGTAGAATGGAGTCTATTCATTTATTATTTATTTTAAAAAAATATTTATACCCCACTCTATAGCAAAGAATGGCTTACAAAAAGCATTAAAGCAAATTACACAATTAAAAAAATAGTTAAATTATTCAAAGTTGTTAGATTATTTCATTCAGTAGATAAATGTTGATATTAAAATTTCTGACTAACATAACATACGGCAGAATAAAATGCCCTGGGAAATTAAAAAAAAAGGAGAGGTGGCAGTTGATAAGGTAGTCTCAGCTGGTATAACTTGTTTCATGCCGTAATTCCCACCTAGGTTTTTAGCAACTGTGTTGGACCAATAAGCATGAATGTATATTTGACCCACTAGTGGGTAAACAACTGCCTTTTATAATATAGGTTGAACACCATGATACTGAGCAGACAAACTGGCCACTGATGTATCATCATTTTGTTTTAATTCAGCTTCTTTATTGTCTCTCATCCAGTCCATTACCAGCCCCAGACATTGGCTTAGGACACTTGTTGCTGCACCTGTAATGAATGTAAAAGAAATATAGAATTGGGAGTATCATTCTACTGATGTCCCTAAATGGGAAGATGACTTCATCCAACAGGCTGATATTAGCATGAAAGAGAGACAGAATAAAACTAGAATAGATGTCACAGGGATGAACAGTAGTCATCCAGCTCAGCCTTCTGGGATATATTCTCAAGGTAGGAATGGAAACACTGAAACATTATTTATTCATTCTCCAACCCCGAGAATTTATCTCTTTTAGAAGGAGACTATGAAGGAGGCTGTCTTTATATTAAAAATAGAGGCAAATCAGTTAAGTTGCGCTCTTCCATCCTTTACTCCTTTCAAGATACATTATCCACTAAAATGAACAAAGTAGTTTTTGTTCTGTCTATCCATCTCTTGAAACCAGCATGAAATTTCAGGTCCAAAACACACTGAAGAAATAATCCAGTTTGAGATCACTTTAACTACCCCGGTTCAATGCTAGGGAATCCTGGGAACTGTAGTTCTGTGAGACATTTAGCATTCTCTGTCAGAGAGCTCTGGTACTACAATAAACTATAATTCCCAGGATTCCCTTGCACTGAGCCAGGGCAGTTAAAGTGATCTCAAACTGGATTATTTCTGCAGTGTGTTTTTAGATCTCAGTCTGAATTGATTTCCTGCTGAACCAAACAATACTGTAATTAAGTAAGGAGATATAGCACACTTGTCTCAAATAAAAGAGTTTTCATGAAAAGTCCTTGATGGGCCATTGCTTAGATTGGCCAAAGTGGAGTGGGGAGAAACTACTAAGAATTAAATGGAATTTGTTTTGAGAGCAAGGCACTTCAGAACGTCTTGGGATTTCTCCCCCCCCCCCCCATTTTAGAGAAAAAATGTTCATTGTCACAACTGTTTAATTGCAGGAAGTAGAGATGCAATCGCTTCTTCATTTGTTGAAGGATCTGGATTTTAATTGTAATGGCTTTGCTATCACAGTGGTGGCGAACCTATGGCACGCATACCAGAGGAGGCACTCAGAGCCCTCTCTGTGGGCACACACACTGTTGCCCCAGCACAGAGTTTGCCAGAGTTCATTACTAGAAAGCCGAGGGATGTTGCACTTTACGATAAATAAGTGGGGTTTGGGTTGCAGTTTGGACACTCGGTCTCTAAAAGGTTCGGCATCACTGTGCTATCATAAACAGAGATTGAAAAATATAATAGATATGTCATCAAAATCCTTCCTTGTTACAGTCTTTATTTTCTGTGTTCTAATAATCTACCAGAGCAGCTTTGACAGATGGAGCTTGCCACTTTTGCTCTTGTTCATAGCCAAGAAATACAGAAATTAAGAGATTTTTGCCATCTATTATAAGCAGGTGTATTTTTCCAGCCTAAAATCAGTATTGTAACACTTAAATCTGTGCCAAGTCTCAGTTGCATAATGGTTTTCATATTACAGTGTCTTCTGAACTACTGTTTTGAGTTCTTTTCATTTTTAATAGCTACTATTTTTCAGAGTTATATGTTTCATCTCGCTAGTAATCCTTCGCTTATTGAGAACTTCCAAAATAAATAGGTTTATATTTACAAACAAAAGCGTATGTATTATTGCATTTTTAGGGTAAAAAATACACTACAGCAGTAATATAAATGCTCTTTCTCTCTTTCCCCTTCTCCCTGGTTCCATAGGTTGAAAGAAATCTGATTTTGGGTTGATGTAGAAGCAGGTATCAAGCCAGCAGGTAAAAACAATGTCTTTATTTTTCCTCAGTCTTTCCATAAGTTGTATTCTTATGCAAACTGTTTAAGAATACTAAATATTAACTTTTCATCACAAAACAGGAAGGATATGTAGAACAGAGTCACTTGTTTGATAGGTGTACTTTATAAAGCATTAGTTGATCTTATATCAGTAATAAATTACGGTATGTTGTTTTTTCCTATCCTCCCTTTTTAAGGAACATTAACAATCATTCCTTCTGTAAGTTCAGTGGCTACTCATGGAGATACTCTTTTTATTCTAACAGTTCTTTGAGATTTTTTTTTTTGGAGAAATAGTTCTGCTGGACTTTTAAACTTTTGTATTTTTTTTAAACTTTATTTTTTTTTTTAACTCTGGAAAGCCATCTTGAGCCCCAAATTGGGAAAAAGGTGGGATATGCATATCACCAGCACCTTCATCCCATGTGTTATGCACAGGTACCATCACTGCAAGAAAATAAGAGATATACATATTTCTCTTATCATGCTTGAACTTATTCCTTCATTGAGCAGAGGGATGAATTGGATGTGGGAGATGCATACATATCTTGTATTCCTTGTACATGTACACTGGATGGGAGGGGGGCAAAAGTTTTGCTCTATGGAAATTGGATCACTTAAGAATTGGTACCAATGTCCAGACACTCCATAATAAATATATACTGATCCTCTGTGTGACATTTTATTTGGCTAACAAAGCACAAAGTGAAGTAGATTCCATCTTTTACCAGATGTGACCTCATGTATCATTCGTAGTTTGAAATACTGAAGTCCAAGATATAATAGGTAAAAGCATGGAAGAAGTGATGATGCCTGAAAGTATTCATACTTTTGGCCAGTATTTTCATGATTGTATTCTGTTCAGTTTTTCCCCCCTCTTTGTTCCTGAGCCCATTCTCACATTTTCGTATTATACACATGCAGTCAGTGCAAGAAGAGATACAACAAGGTCACCAGTTAATTTGAGCTGTATTGCTATAATACATTTACTGTATTTAAGCCATTTTAAATATTTTTCACTCAAATATACCTGATTGTGACTAATGTATATTTCCTTATTAGCAGGTAAAACGTTGAATAACTATGGCTGCTCAGTTGTCAGACCCTCCACCAAATTCAAGTTGTAAAATTATGACTTTTCGGCCTACAATGGATGAATTCAGGGAATTTAACAAGTACTTGGTTTACATGGAATCAAAAGGTGCTCATCGTGCTGGATTGGCAAAGGTAAATGTTTTAGTATGCTGTAGGTGACAAGATGCATTTAGATAATATACTCCTTATAAAAACATTCTGGCAAGTAGTACAGATATGCAGATATATGAACACAAATTGGATTTGCTGTCTAATTATCACTTTATGCCAAATTGACCAGTAAAGAATAGGAAAAAAAACTGTGTAGACTTGCATGCTTTTACTTATTAATGCTTGAAAATCTTAGTTAACACTGTGTCACGTGGACAAAGTTGGAATTCAAACAGCATTGCTACACTATAGAAGTGGCCACTGGTAAAAAGTAAAGAGGATTGTCTGCAAGTGATAATATAGCATTTACAATTTTTTTCCACACCTTTTCTTCTGATAGTTCTGTTAAATATATATGAAATGTATATGCTTCTTTCCACTACGAATAGTTCTAAATGTAGTTAACAACATCTAAGATAGAAGATAAAATGCACATTTTTAATTAAAACATCAAAGCAAATCAATTAAACAATACAATTTAAAAGCAAGTACAACACTAACTTAAAACCTAATTCAGCAAATAGTTTATAAGCCACATAATAAAGATTTTGCTTCTGAATAGAAGGATGACTTGGGGTCTGAGCAGATGGAGGGAAAAAGCCGGCTCACTGCAACAATATCCGGCTAATTAGATCTCAATTAAAGCTAGAATAACTGTCAAACAAAACTTGTGAAATAAGTTGCCTGAAGCCATATTGCTTTATACACGTGGCATATCACCAAGTAACTATAACTTTTAATTTCATAACTTATCATGACAGTAGTAAGAAAGTATAGAATCTTTGGTGGTAGCTAAAGCTAAAGTCAATGGAATAGGGTTTCCCCTTGATAATAATATGTACAGATTTGATATAGTCTTATTGTTACACTAAAATTTTCAGAGCTAAGAGATATAACAATGCAACAGTTACTGGTTTGCTCCTCAGACACGTATAAGTTTACACATTTTCTGAGAATACATACAAGTAAAGGAATCTTTGAATCTTGGCAGTGGAGTTTCTAGGCAGATTGGTCTTGATAAGTATACACACTGCAAAGCTAATTTGCAGGGGTCACCTTTAAACAATAAAATGTAGAAGTAATATGTATTATGGAGAATGAGGGATTGGATTTACCATGAAGTTTCATTTTTGGATGGTCTGTAGGAACAATCCACATACATATGAGTTCTTCCCTGTATGCCAGCACCATATTGCAGGAATTCCAAGTCCAAAGTTCTTTTCAGTTATAACTGCCAACTCTTGCACTTCCTATTAGTTTTATTATAAAGCCTACCACAGTCCTTAAATTGATTAATTTGTGTCATATTCCTCTAACTATGTAGCCACATGCAGGGGTAGGGGAGTGGATTGCTCCTCTGGACCATCCAAGAATAAAACTTCACTGTAAGTTTCATCCCTCATTCTCTGGATGTTCCATAGGAGCAACATACATACATATGGGATATCCCACATACTTATGGGATATACCCAGGCTCCCCACGTCTGGGTGAAAGTGGCTGCATTTAATTATAAAACTGACTGTAACACAGTTCAGCAAAATGTGATCTTTGCTGATTTATACTTGTCTATTTTATAGTGCCTCAGAAATGTTGAAGGCTCCTTCTACTCTGGCATATTACAGACATCCTCCAGTGATGCTGACACCATATAAGCCATAGTTGCAGCCATTGACTGAGTGGAGAGGGGCCACAAATTGGTTGGCCAAGGCATTTTTGCTAAATCATAGCAAAATGTATGCCTTTCACTATCTTGCTATTTGTATTTTTGAGGCTTTATTTCCTATTGATGTTGGATTGAAGGAAACAATGCATCTGTACATCTGATTGCTTTTATCCTCTTAATGCATTTCTTTACTGTCCTTTTCACATCCAATGTATGCCACATCTTTCCTGGTCTAACATGGAGGTTTTATAAACTTATCTAGCTGGCCTGGCAGGAAATTAAAAAACCTAATAGAAGGTACAGGAGTAGGCAGTTATAACTGAAAAGAACTTTGGACATGAAACTCAGGTATTAGTGAAATTGTTTGGTCTCATTAGCTTCCACAATACAAGAATATAAGAATCTTGGTAATTCCAGGGTTCAAGAGAACTGGATTCCATGGCTTGAGGGAAATCTGCAAGAACACGAGTTGGGGGGCTTCTTACAGGAACCTTGGAGGGAATCTTTCCCCTTTTCCAATTCTGTTCCTAAGAGGTATTGATGAGCCTTGTCTAGACGAAAAATGCGAATGCTGATTTAATTGCCTCACAACAAATTTCACCACAAAGGGAATAATAGCAGGGTGGATAATGCTAGCCAGCCTGGTTTTGATTATTTCCTTATTAATATGGTATGTGCAGGCTATCCTACCGGAAAACATTCCATGTTGGTGTATATTCATGCCTGATTAATTCCCTTCCAGCTCCCTGAGAGGCCTTTTATCAATAATGGTGGCTAATTAGAGTTATATTTCCTTTTTCTTGATTTTGTGTTACTTTTTGCTTGGTACCTACAAGACTTTGCTTATACCACTGTATTATCATGTTTTCAGCATTTCTACTTTTGGAAACTAACAAACCCTCATCTACAGTTTTCCCCTAAAGAGGCAGGTTGGAAACTAATAAGCATTTTTTTTATATATTTTTAAAATATATAATATATAAATATATATAAGTGGAGTCAACACTGGTTAGTACCAGGGGACTGCCAGTGAATACCAGGTGTTGTATGCTATATTTCAAAGGAAAGAACTGGCAAAACCACTTCTGAGTATTCCTTGTCTATGAAAACCATATGAAGTTCATGAGGTTGCCGTAAGTCAACAGGCAACTTGAAGGCACACACATTCCTACAAAATCTTCACACGTGTTTTAAGTGAAAAGAACAGTGTTGGATTTTTAGGTATTAACTAAAAATCTTGATTTCATCTGTTGAGAACACATTTGTGGTAGGACTTCATGCATAATGCTTAATGATAATCATCAGGGTCTCTGCTGAAAACTCAGGTTTTAGCCCAGAAATCTGCAGGCCTTTAATGTTCTTGAACTGGCAGCCCTACAGATAAATAGCATTGCATATCATCATCATGCTCGTTGTAAAAGGGTTATCTGAAGAGACAAACAATTGGACTACTAGAGAGCTGTAAGTGTACAACTTCCAGCATGTTTGCTTGCAATGGCTATTGCCTAGAACTTGTGTTAGGAGCCACAGATTTTGGGAAATCTCAGAATTTAGTTACATTTTATCAGTGTTCTATGTCACTTAAAATGTTTGATTGAGGCCTGAAACAAATAGGCAAAAAAGGCGCCTTCTGCATGGTTTGGGGACATTGTGATTAGACAATGCATGCTCCCAAATTACTCAGAAGTGCCACCAGGGCCACCTAAGGTAGCCCAAACCCAGCCACAAAATCTGCTCCTTGCCATTTGAGCCTGCAGCAGTAGACGCTGCTTCTAATGTCTTTTTCTCTAAACTTCTAGGTGATACCTCCTAAGGAGTGGAAGCCAAGAAGTAGTTATGATGACATTGATAGTCTGATGATTCCAGCTCCAATTCAACAGATTGTTACTGGTCAGTCAGGTCTATTCACTCAATATAATATTCAGAAAAAGCCAATGACTGTGAAGGAGTTTCGGCAGCTTGCTAACAGTGACAAGTAGGTATAATCATTCCATGGTTTTTCGTCTTTGTCTTCTCTTTTTTTGTTAATTTATTTTCCCTCTTTCTCCTAATAATGGGCCTAAAGGCAGCTAGCAACATATTTGAAAACAATGCACAGTAAAAGCTATACAAACTTTCATAAATGTATAAATATAACAGTTCTATCATTTGGAACTTCCATTATTTTTTATTTCATTGTGGTCATCTATTATGTTTCTCTTCTGATTGTAGAGCATCCTCACCCTTGGTTTAAATTTCTCTTTGAATTCCCGGATTTTTGGAAGAGGTCCCTTGTTCTTCCTTTTTTGTTGTTGGCTTCTATTTTACTGCATTATTGTTGTAGTGATTCTCTTTATCCTTGTGCACTAAACTTTGGGTGGTAGCATTCATAATTCTGATTGTGTCTTGTTTCCCTTTACATTTGCTTTTCATCTTTAAATTCTTAAAGCAGTTAGTCTGTCATCCATTGCTTCTTCTCTTTCTTTTTGGCTACTGGTATCATATTTCTGCATTCCTCGTCGACTATGTCATTGACTTGTGTTCATAATTCTTCTCATTCCTGGTCAACCAGGTTTAATACTGCTAATCTGTTTCTTACATTTTCTTTAAATTCTGTTGGAATGTTCTTCAGAACATATTTTGTTATGATGATTGAGCCGGTGTTCTTCTTCAGCATTATTCTAATTTTGGATATTAGTAATTCATGCTCTGTGCCACAATCTGTGCCTGGTCTCAGTTTTGCTGCAAGAATGGCACGTCTTCATCTTTTGTTCCCTATTATGTAATCTGCTTGGTTATTGTGTCAGCCGTCTGGTGATGTCCATGTGTGCAATTTCCTCTCTGGTTCCTTGAAGAAGGTATTTGTGATGAATACATTGTTGGCCTCACCACAATCTCTCAGTTGTTCTCCTGCTTTGTTTCTTGACCCAAGAATTTCCCTACTGTTTTTGATTCTGCTCTGCTTCCTACTTTGTCATCCCAGTCACCGATGATTAACACAAAGTCCTGTTTTGGTGTGTTGTCAACTTCTTCCTGGACTCTGTTGTAGACTCAGTTTCTTCTTCATCTGCTACTGTAGTTGGCACATGTACTAGGATTATGGTGACATCTATTGGTTTTCTCTTGGTTGGATTTTGTTACATTGTTTAACTGATTTTGCTGTATCTTTCCTCACTTTTAATGCTACTCCAGTCTTTCCCCTCTTTTCATTTCCTGAGTAGAGATGGGAAGGCCCAGAAAAAACCCCAGAAAAATTAAGGGGGAAAAGGTTTCCCCCATTCCTGAAGCTTCCCCCCCAAAAAAAAATTTAAAAAAGGAAGAAAACTGATTATGAAATATTTAATTTTAGCATGATGAATAAAATCTTTAAGACAACGTGTTCATATATTCTCCAAATCATTTCTCAAAACTACGTACAGTATCAGATTATTCTATTTTCTGTGCACTGAATGAGGACAAGCAAGTCCTAGGTTACAAACTGCACTCTCTAATGCAAGAGCAAGATGCATTTCTTCTTCTTTTAGGGGGCACTGAAAGAATCTGGTCTATGTTTAGAAACACTCACACAAAATCAAGAAATAAACTGACATGTGAAGCTTCTTTTAATCCAGGTACACCTTTGGTTTTTAGAAGTCCATGATAACTGTGATAATGAAAAATGTAACAAAGCAGAAGCAGAGACTGAAACTGATACTGATAAACAGAACTGCATCCACACTGCAGAAATAATGCAGTTTGACACCACTTTAACTCATGGCTCAGTGCTATGGAAATCTGGGATTTGTAGTGTTATGAGAAATTTCACCTTCTGTGCCAGAGAGTTCTGGTGCCACAACAAACTACAATTCCCAGGATTCCTTAGTGTTGAGCCATGACAGTTAACGTGTCAAACTGGAATATTTCAGCAGTGCTAATGCAGCCTAGAGCTTGGAAAATGAATCTGATTACCTTTATGACTATTAATTGAATCTTAGTCCTTCCTCCCATCCACCCCCACTCCCACCCCGGCCCCCAGTTCTTTTTAAGGAATGGATGCTTTATGTCTTTTATGTCTGTGGAGAGGAAATATAAATAGTTTTCTTCGTTACTAATGTTGATGTTTTCTTCTGTGTTTTTTTAGTCCTTTTTTTTGGCCTGCTCCACATGAACTAGCAAAACCAACATCCAGGAGATTATTACTGCATTTGTTGCAAATATATTTAAAAGCAAAAAAACAAAAAGTAAATTCTGTTTGTAATAATTGTTTGAATATACTGTATTTTAATATACCAATTGTGATAATTTTATGCCAAATCAAATTGTATATAGTCATATTTTATATTCTTAAAGTAACAGAGTGAATTTGAATCTGTAAAAAGTGCTAATGTTCCATTTTTTCAATTTTTCTAAACAATTCAATTTTTTTCTGGAAAAAAATGGGAAAAAGTTTTTTTTGCTGTGGCTTCAAAATTTGTGGAAATTTTACATCTCTATTTCTGAGTAGAACACTTTGTAATTACCTAACTCAAAATGTCCCATTTCTGTCCATTTTAGCTTTCTCCCCACTAGTGTTGCTATAGCTATACATTCTATTTCCTTTTTTTAACTACGTCTAGCTATTACTATTCCATGTACTTGGATGTAGCATGACTTCAGACCTTCTTTTCTTATATGTCTGCTGCATGGCTTGCGGTCTTATTGAGTTCTGTTGTGCCCCTGACCATATATTTATTTGTACTTGCCTGCTATTCTGCCCTTTTGGCTCGTTGTTTCTGTACTGTCCCTATCTTTTGTTGCATTTTGGATTATCTCATTCTAGGGTTTTCTTGGTGAGAGGTTCTCACAAGGCCATTGCCTCCCTTTATGCCAGTGCTTCTCCATTATTTTCTGTCATGCTCCCCCAGGAAAGAAGAAAACATTTCGCGCCCCCCCCCGCGCGAGTGTAAATAGTCACATGGGCGGGTTTGACCAATCAGGATAGAGCACGTCGGGCTGCTACTGGGTCTGCGCTGGGACAATCTCCCTCTCTCCAGCCGTAACGGGCCCCCCTTTACGGAGCCGCGCCCCACTATTTGAGAACCGCTGCTTTATGCAGTACTAACATGCATTAGCTATGGTATCACTGCTGTTGTCTCTGAAAAGATCCTCCAGCAGTATCACCCACCATTACTGCTGCTGCCCTACCTAGATAACTACCCAGATAACATAAAATGGTGTAAAAGTTTCCAATAAGCACATAAGAAATAAATCCTGTGCTGGGAGAAAAAAATGGCATATAAAATAAATAAATAAATAAATAAATAAATGATAAATACACATTCATAATGAAATAACAGAAAAAATTACTATGCTGTTACTCTGTGTTTATTTTCATGTAGCTTAATTTGTAAGACTTGTAATTTTTTTCATCTTTGGGTTTGTATATTGTACTGCAGGGGAAGAAAAATGCCAAGCCTCAGCATATCTGGAAATCATAAATGTCTTGGATCTAGGATACTCAAAGGACTACCTTCTCCCATAACATTTGTTAGACCTTTCTTTGAGTTTCATCCATAGCTAAGACATAGTTGCTCAGGATGAGAGACAGCCTCCTTGGCACGTGTGCCTAAATTTTGGGATGCCTTATTCTGTTAGTTTCTCCTGCCCCACAGCTATTTCATCTCAAACCAATTAAAACTATCCTCATCCAGGACATATATCCCTAGTTAGGCAGATAGTTTCTATATAGAATATCCACATTTTATAATAGCTTTATCTGCTGAGCTTTTAAATGTTTTTATGTTGCTATTTTAAATAAAATTAACAGTCTTTTAAGCCACTCTGAGTGATGCCAATGCATTGAAATAGTGGAATATGTAAAAATGAATAAAGATGGATGTATTGTCTTGGAGTGTTGGTCTTGTTCTTGTAGAAAGTTCTTTCTGAACATGCTTATCAATTGGCAGTTATATACGATACACAAACTATTTAGATAAATGTCAATGGTTTGTAACTTCAAGATAACTAATTAATAAATGTTGATCTTTGGTAATTACTGTAACTTTTCCTTCTCCCCCTGCAGGTACTGTACTCCAAGACATTTAGATTATGAAGACCTAGAGCGTAAATACTGGAAGAATTTAACTTTTGTGGCACCAATCTATGGAGCAGATATTAATGGAAGCATATACAATGAAGTATGTGCTATATTTGAATATATTCCTAATTATCTAGTGGTTTTTTTTCATTTTGGAGAAGAATCATAGTTT
Source organism: Phrynosoma platyrhinos (assembly GCA_020142125.1). Taxonomy (NCBI): domain Eukaryota; kingdom Metazoa; phylum Chordata; class Lepidosauria; order Squamata; family Phrynosomatidae; genus Phrynosoma; species Phrynosoma platyrhinos. The sequence continues at coordinate 94,810,532 of CM034703.1, forward strand.
GAGTGTTGTCCATTTTCTGTTTATTTTGTGTCCATGTGTACTTTATATGCTTTCATACTATGTACCCAACATGTTTGTACTTTTACTACAGCTGTGCAGAAAACTTTCAACCATGTTAAAAGAAAAAAACAAACTTCTTTTAGAAATATCTGAATTACTGTACATACGACCTCATGTATAAGTTGGGTCCAAAATGATGGATTTTGATATGACCCATGGTTAAGTTGAGGGTAAAACTTAGGGGCATGTAACAAAGGATGTAAAGAATGATGCAAGAGAAAACAATGCCAAAGAACAAAATTCCAGCAGGCATAACTGTTTGTGCTCATACTAAAGGCTGTATAGATGACAGAGTCCAGTGAGGTCAGTGCTTCCAAGACATATTACGCTCTTGCCTTTCATCAGGGGATGGTTCCTTTTTTTTAAAATAAGAGTTAAAGTACAGTACTTACATTGACCCATAGATAAATTGACTCAGGTTTTTTGGGTCAACATTTTGACCTGAATCGCTAGACTTGTACATGAGTATGTACAATAAATGCTTGAAATTCTAATGCATTTTGGGAATTGTTGGGCTACAACTACCTTTGTATAGTCTATATTGTATATTGAAAGAGCTGCAGCATATTTTATGTTCTGCTTCATGTCTCGGTAATGATCAATAGATTATATTGCCCAGGAAGCTTAAAGTGCTTCAAACATAAATGAGTTTTAGTTTTTATCAGCCACAAAGGCACTCAGAGTGGCTAATAGATAATTAATTTGACAGTCACAATCTAAAAAAACATGACATAGAAGGAGAAGGGAATGGCAGTGGGGAAGGGGATCATGTCCCAGCAGATACTGTTGGTTATTCTCTTCCTCCAATGCCAGGGTGATGGTAGTTGGAATGGAAGGAAGGCTTTTCATCTGCCTCTGGGCCTAGGCATGGCTCCAGCTGTGCCTGCCTTTTCTCTCCCTCTGAGGTCAGAGTGGTAAGTAGGGCCTTTTATCTGTCTTTGGGGCTAGGCATGGTTAAGCTTGCCATACATCCAGGAAAACTGGGACAAGCCTGGATTGGAGGATCTAAAAAATGTCCCACCCTGGCTGGGCGTTTTTGACCCTCTAATCCTGGATTCCTGCTTCATTCCAGGCCACATTTTGTCAGTCTCTAGTCAGACTGGAGGTTGAGAAAATGTGCCCTGGTAAATTGGTGGAAGGAAGAAGAGGAAGAGGTGCTGCCCGCGGAGGAGGCCTGAGAGAGTTGGAGGCCCGGCCCACTGGCTGAGGCAGCATAGGCAGGCAAGCAGGGAGGCAGGTAGGGCTGGGTGGAACTACCCAGGGGCTGGCAGGTAGGGCTGTGTGGAACCACCCAGGGGCCAGCTGGTGGTCTTGGGGGCTGGGGGGGTTGAATGCTCTGCTGCTGCCTTCCCTGAACTTTTGCTAGTGTGAACGGGCAAGCCTGGCTGGGGCCCAGGGGCTTGGTGAACTCACTAGGGTGTCAGATTTTAGTTGGTTGGGTTTTCCATTTTTCTTGAATGTCCTACATTTTGGCCCAGTGTTATGGAAGAGAATTGTGGCACGCCTAAGCATGGTAGAACTGTGGTTGCCTCTGCTGGCCATTCTTATGAAAACAGTTTGGAAGTTTTAGACTAAAAGGAATAGGTTTTCTAAGCTCTGCTACTGTCAGAGCAAAATGACAGAATAATGAAAGCATAGTAACAAATTTGATAGGAAAATAAGATTGGCAGGAAATGAATGAATAGCTAAGGGAAATGTTAGAAAATATAAAAGTAGCATGATGCTGAAAATGCAATCCGGGTATATTTACTCAGAAGCTCAATATGGAAAGCATTACTTGCATTGGTCAATTTTTTTCTCAAGCCACTAGATGGTACCCTTGCATAAAGATACATTTACATGAATGTTGTGAGCTATTAGTGAAATAATTTCTAAATTTAGAGTTTGGATCTCATATTTATTCATATTAGGGATTTTCATGTATTCAGTAAGGATGGGTAAAATATGTTCTTTCTTGAAATGAAGCAATAGAAGGGGAGAAAGTGTAAAGTATAATTATTTCCTCATGTGAAACCATACAATACATGAAATATTTGAGTTGTGTTACAGTATATTAAGTTATTATCCTAAGGGACTTCTCGTTCTAAAACAAAATTCCAGCTAGGATAAATACAATAATTTTGGTATAATAAAGTATCATAATTTTTGAATATCAAAAATTTATAAAGTGAAAATGTAAAATCTGTAGCTAAGGAACTTAGTGTTAATGCAATGCCTAGGGTTCAAAAAGCTATTTAGGCATATCCAATGGATGTTTGACATTTTGACTAGTTATGCGACCCCCAAGCATATTTGCTTTTTATACAACTTCTATATTATTGTTTTCTTATTGTATTTTTTTTGTTTTTATGCTTGTAACCCACCTTGATTCCCTTCGGAAGTAGGCAGGCTAGAAATAAATTATTATTATTATTATTTCAATAGCAGACTATGACACAGAATAGCATAGAATATACTTTTTAACCTGCAAAATCTGGGGTTAAAGTGGGGGGGGGGTCGTCTTATACACCAGGTATAAGGAGGTTCATGATAGGTTTGCCTTAGTGTCATCATCAGTTGGAAATGACTTGAAGGTGCACAGCAACAACAACAACAGTTTTGGAAGTCATACTCTTCCCAAACTCTATATTTTAACTGGAAAAGTGGGGGGTTGTCTTATACACCCAGTCGTCTTATACGCTGGAAAATACGGTATATTTCTTTTCTCATTTTCTTGTTTCAAAAGTAATTTTTAGTGGAAAGCTGCTGTTTGATTTTGTGGAATCTGGTGCAGTTCCTTAAATTTGGTTGTCTTCTATTTTGAGTAAGATCTACTTATAAGAATATGACACTATTTTGCTGGATCTAATCTGGTACTGTTCAAGCTTCTGTTATCTGGTGTGTTTGTATTTGTGCATGTGTGAGTGAGGAGAGGATAATGAAGTTGTAAAATCTTTAAGCTACTGTATTTTTTGGTGTATGAAACAACTCTTCTCAAAAGTCGGGGGTCATCTTATATGCTGGGAAGAGAGGAAGGCCAGGCGAGAGGACCCCCCTCATCCCGGCCGCCATTTTGTCTCCCTCCTTCTCCCCCTCAACACACTTGCTGAGCAGGGTGAGACCCTCAGGAAGATCAGGGAGGAGGAGGAGGTGGTGGTGGTGGTGGCTTGGCCTGGGGAAAGAGGAGGAGGAAGCAGGCCGAGGCACGGTATTTCTGGGAGGGCCTCCCTTCCTCCCTCGCTGCCCTGGGCTGGTCTGCCCTCCTCTGCCCTGCCTGTCCTGCGTCTCTACAGGGTAGGCCCTATAAAAAACCACTGGGTGGCCTTGGGCAATTCACACTCTCTAAGCCTCAGGGGAACGCCTCAGCTTCCTTCCCTCCCTTCTTTCCCTCCTTCCTCCCTCCCTCCCTTCCTTCCCCTCAGGAAAAGCCCCCCCCCACAGGAGTAGGAGTAGTAGGAGGAGTTCCCCCCCTTCTCTCTGGGGCCCTGGCACTTGCCAGCTTTCCTCCTCTTCTTCCCGGCAGCAGAGGAAGCATCTCTTGGGGGTGGGCTGGGCTCCCTCCTTCTCTCCTGGAGCCTTTGCAGGGGGGGAGGTGGAAGAGGAGGAGGAGGAGAGGAAGAAGAAGAAGAAGAAGAGGAATACAGGCTTGACTTCTGGCAACTCAAAAATGAACCTATCCTGGGGTTTCCTTGGCAAGGCTTGTTCAGAAAGGGTTTGCCATTGCTTTTCCCTGAGGCTGAGAGAGTGTGACTTCCAAGAATGTTGTTGTTGTTATTGTTCCTGACTTATGGTGACTTGTCCAAGTTCACCCAGTAAGGTCTAAAACACACTGCAGAAATAAATGCTAGGGAACATGGGAGCTGTAGTTTGTTGTGTTTATAAGTGACAGTTTTCCTGCTAAGTACCTACATGTCATAAGCATTTTAATTAAAATTACCATATTGAAATCAAATCTGATGTTTTTAAAATTTTTATTTGGTATGCATTGGAAGAGGGGTCATCTTATACGGCGAGTATATCCCAAACCTATATGTTAACTGGAAAATTTGGGGGTCGTCTTATACGCCCAATCATCTTATATACTGGAAAATGTGGTACATAAAATAAAGACTAATAAAGACAATTTTTATTTCTAAAAATCTGTACCATCAAAACAAGCTTTCTTTCAATACTGTAGTAATATCAGCAGTTTTTTCCCACAAGCACTGTTAGCACAGTATTTCATAGGTGAATCTATTCTTTACTAATGAAGTTGTCTTTTGTATATTTGGAAATATAACATAGCAGCTGTCCTTAACAAATTGTTGTTGTTGTTGACTGCCATCAAGTTGACTTTGACTTATGGCAACCGTGTGAATGAGAAACTTCCAGGTCACCCTATGTTTAGGGTGTTTAGGACTTGCATACTGTTTAGGACTTGCATACTGAAAGCTGTAGCTTTCTTGATTAAGTCTATCCACTTGTAATAAGGTCATATTCTTTTCTTACTGCCATTTACCTTGCCAAGCATTATTGTATTTTCTAGTGAGTCATATCTTCTCATTATATGTCCAAAGTATGAGAGTCTCAGTTTAGTCATCTTTGCTTCTAGGGAGACTCATGCCTGATTTGCTCTAGGACTCATTTATTTGTCTTTTTGGCAGTCTTGGGTGTCTGCAGAACTCTCCTCCAGCACCACCTTTCAAACGTTGATTTTGTTCCTATCAGATTTTTTCAATGCCCAGCTTTCATAATCATATATAGAAATTGGAAATACAATGGCATGGACTATCCCAACTTTGGTGTTTAATTATATATCTTTACACTTCAGGATCCTGTCTGGTTCCTTATAGCTGCCCTTCCAATTCCTAGTTTTCTTTTGAATTCTTCACTGCAGTCCTCGTTTTGATTAATTAAGAGCCAAAGTATAGGAAATATTTCAGTCAATGTCTTCATTATCTACTTGAAAGTTATGCAAACCATCTGTGGTTACTAATTTTGTTTTTTTTAGCGTTTGGCTGTAAGCCTGCCTTTGCACTTTCTTCCTTGACATTTTTCAGTAATCGTTCCAAGTCTTTGCTATTTTCTACTAGTAGTATAATGTCATCTGCATATCTTACATTGTTGCTGTTCTTTCCTCCAATTTTCATACCTCCCTTCCTCAGAGACTAATCCAGTTTTGCATACCATATGTTCAGTATACAAGTTAAACAGATTGTGTGATAAAATGCAGCCTGACTTGACCCCCTTGCCAGCTGGAAACCATTCCGTTTCTCTGTATTCTGTCCTAATGGTGGCTTCTTGTCCTGGGTAAAGGTTATGCATTAAAACAGGGGTAGGCAACCTTTTTGAGCCGGGGGCTGTGTTGCTGTCCCTCAGACAATTGGGGGGCCGAAGTACCAAAAATAAATAAATAAATAAATACAAATAAAAATATATATTTTAAAAAATATGCATGCACACTTTCTCAGCCCCAGAAAAGCCATGGCAAAACACCTGTGGAGATTTTGCCAAGAAACCCCCCAAGAACAAGTAATAACAACAATAATCAATATCATCATGGCGGGGGCAGCGGGGGGCGGCGGCAGTGGCAGGACCGTCCTGGGGCCGGTCCAAAGGCCTTGGGGGGGCCACATCCGGCCCCGGGCCTTAGGTTGCCTACCCCTGCATTAAAATAATGAAATATTGTGGCACACCCATTTCTTTAAGAGTGATCTATGTTTTCAAAATCTACCCAGAGGCTTTGCTGTAATCTATAAGGACAGGCCAGTTTTCTTTTCAAATTCTTTGGTGTGCTCCATTAGCCAATGTAAGTTTCTAATATAATCCCTCATGCTTCTTCCTCTTCTCAACCCATAACAAATTGTAGATATCTGCAAAGATAAACTATGCAGTACTTCGTTAATGAAAGATTTTTCCCCTAAGGGCTTTACCAAGCTCAGCAGGTTTTTGTGCTTTCTCGTATACAAAACTGAGATAGTATGTACTACCAGCACATTTGCACAATATTCTGTTATTTGCCACTATTGAATGCTACTTTCTACATTTTTGTGTTAGTCAAAAACATAAGCCTGGTGTTGATAGCAAAATCTATTGTATTAAGATTACAAAATATTTATATGTGTTATGGTCATTTTGTTGTTTCTTCTCTTGCATTACTATATCATCTCCATTTTTTCACCGGCAAATTTTTATTGTTGCTTATTTATCAAGGCCAATAAAGATAGTTAATTATATTGCAATCAGATAACATGGTTTAGATCAGGAAACATGAAATACTGTGTTTGAAGTTCAGGCATATTTGTGTATATATGTACCTTAAGTCGCCATATGGAGACTCCATCAGTTTCATAGGCAGGGAATTACTTAGAGGTGGTTTTGCCATTCTGTCCTCTGAAAAATAGCCTACAGCACCTGGTATTCCTTGGCAATCTCCCATCCAAATACTAACAAGGGCTGATCCTGCTTAGCTTCTAATATCAGACAGTACTTATTGGGTATTTAGGTCTCCACAGACATATTTATTTCTCCATAAATTCAAATATCTAGTGCGAAATGTCACTTAATATCTTGTTGAGCTAGTCTGCTAATCTCCTCTTCCTCCTCCTCCTCCTCCTCCTTCTCACCTTCCATATCCACTTAATCCAAGAATTGTATTATTGATAACTGATGAATGAGTTAGCTTTTTTCTTTCCTCCTCACCCCTTACTCTTGCATCGTGTGTTAGATTGAGGGCTGTGGACAAAGGCTGTCTTGTTTAAAAATCTTTGTACAATGTTTAACAAGTTTTAGGCATTTCAAATAATAATGATAGTGATAATACTAGATCTTCCAGTCTAATTTTTTAAACTTCTTTTTGAATTAGAGTCAGGAAGATTTAAAAGTGTGTAAGATTTAACCTCCCTGCACATGCTTCTTTCATATTATATTGATAAGAGATAAAGTTGAAGGAAATATTGTAGTTTTGTAGTTATTTTGAGCTATGCAGATGGGCAAAGGGGGTGCCTTGAGATGACTTATAGGTGTGGCCTTTAGATGACGCACACCTAAAAGTCTCCAGGAAAGTGCTCTCTAGCCATCGTATGCCGAGAAAAGCCTCTCCAAAAAGGAGCCTTTTTTTCTGCTCCTTTGGTGAAGATGCGCACCTTCTCATGTGTGTATGTATGCAGTGACACTGATGCACTAGAAAAAGGCCATATAAATGCACTGTTGCGTGTTCAGCGGAAATTGACTCAGCGATCCAGAGCATGTGCCGCATGCTTTAATTTAAAGTGCCCTATGCTTCCAGGTGTGGATGCACTGGCTCAGGTGCGCTTGAATATTAGAACCCTAACCCTAGCCCTCATTGTAACCCTAACGCTAACCCTAATTGTAACCCTACGCATGCACCCTAGCAACTGTCCTCTGTTATGCCAAATGCATTCTGTTGGATGTATGCTTGCTGTCAGCATGCACAGCAGTTTGCATGAAAGAGGCTTTTGTGATCTCTTCTGTGCAGATATGCAGGTGTGCATAAGACCTGCACGCCACTTCCTGGCATGATGGGGGGGGGCGCTCCTGGAGTAACGTTTGTCCATGTGCCCTGTTGACCGTGTCCCTTGCATGACCACAAGCTGCATATATCAAGTCTGTCCACACAAACCTCCTTCGCATGTACCTCTCCCCTCCCTCCCGATCTGTGTGGGACATGTTTTGTGGAGAATGATGGAATGTCTTTTCAGTTAACAAACCCATTCCTTCACCCCAAGAGTGGCACAATCTGACAGTGGCTTCTGTCCACTGCACCCACTCCTTGGGGGGAAGCGGAGGTCAGAGAATCCTTGCATGATATGTGGGTGTATGACAGATCCTGTGCAGGTGCACAGGGCTGTTTTCCTGCACAGATGCGCAGGTGTGGAAAGATGGTCCTGCGCACCTGCGCATGCATTTGAGAACAAAAAAAATTAAAACAGCTGTTGCTGGCCCATGCGGTTGCTGGGGCTTCAGTACAACCTTGGAAAAGCTGCATTGACTCCCCCCACTGCAGTTGCTCCATCCCCATTTAGGGCAACCTCAGGGCAGCCAGTGGGGTTGCTGCAGCTTAGGGAAAAGGCAACTTCAGGTCACCTTTTCTTGCCCATCTGCATAGTCCCTCTGTAAAGAATATAATAACTTGGGTCCTTAGAATATGAGGTTGCTTACATTTGTAGACTAGATTTTCAGGTTCAGGTTCTTTCTTCCAAAGCATCACATGTGGCAGAAGGTACAGAACCTTGCTGCTATCCTCATGTAAGTTTTTAAGTGAAATTGCTTGCATGCATCTGGGTGCAAGCCGTTTTATTAAAGCCCCACTTACTCAGAGAACATTTCCCAGAAGAGAGAAATAGAAAAAATGTGTTTTGCTAGAGCAATGGCCAAAGATAGTAAGGTTCCATGCTCTTCAATTTGCTAATAGGCATAGATAAGAAGACATTGTCTTCTTTTGGCTGTTACATCTTCTGCTACTTGTTCTGCTGCTTTGTAATACACTCCTAGGGCACATTCCCACTTGCATTTAAATTGGTTTGCGAGTCGCATTGACACTAGGTTGCTGAATCGATTCAGGCCGATGCATAGTTCCCACTAGATTTGTGCCGCTACAGAATGCATGCTTAGTATCAATTGCGATTGATCCATCTCAGATTTTTTTTTTAAAAATGTCAATCATATGATACATCATCAGTGATGCAAGGAAGGGGGGAGAAGGGGGAAGAGAGGCCTGGAAGGACCAGGCATCCCCCCCCCAATGGAGGCCTGTCCAGGAAAAATGGAGGCTGTCCCCAAATCAAAGCCCAAAACACTGCTAGGAATGTAAGTGCATGCCTCTTGGTCCTGCTCAAAATGGCTTATCTCTTTGAATTCTGCCATCTTGGAGTGGGTCGTCTTTCAGGCCGGGTCCTCACTGCCAAGGAGGACTAGGCACTGCAAAACGGAGGACACTCTAGAAAGATGTAGGATACGCTGTGAGAAAAGCTCCAAAAATTTGCTACTAGAAATGTCAATCCATGCTTCTTAAGTCCTGCTCCAAAGGGAGGGCCATTTGGGGACTCCTCCTTGGAGAGAAGGCTGGAATGGAGGACATGTCCTGGAAAAGGAGGGAATGCCTGGTCACCCTACTTCCAAGCCACTCTACTTGAGTGTCCCACCCCACAGCCTGAGCCTCCTTTGGCTACCTCCACCTCCCTCCTGACTGGCTTCCTGACCCACTCACCCCTGATCCCCAGGAGCGCATTCCCATGAGTGCCGCTGCTCCCCGTTTCCTTCTGCCAGCCCTCCTCAACTCCCTGTGAAGGGCTGCCGAGTGGCATCCAGCCTTTATCCTCCCACCCCCACCCTCCCCAGACCTCCCCTGCTTCCCAGGTCAGCCTGAGCAGCAGGTAAGGAAGGAAGGCCAATGGATTGGAACTTTGGCAGGTTGCCCTTAGAAGGAAGAAAGGAGGGAAGGAAGGAAGGAAGGAAGGAGAGGGGCCTGGGACCGTGTAGGATGGAGAGGGAGGGAGGGAGGGCAGAGAAAGAGAGACCAGAGAGAGAGAGAGAGAGAGAGAGATGAGGGTGGGCAGGGTGACCAGGTCTCCTTACCATAAAGGAGGACAGGCATGGAGGACCTTTGAGGAAAATGCAGGACATGGCTCAAGAAAAGCTCAAAACCACTTGGATCAGCAAATCAGTTTAAATCATAGTGGGAACGAGCCCCGAGTGGAGCACTGCAGGCATGAACAACCTGATTTTTTTTTTTTAAAATACAGTTAAGAAACATGACCAAAAAAGGGACTTACAATAGTGTAAATTGGACTTATTCCACTATAAAACAGTAACAGCCAGTAATTTGGGCTGAAAATTATTTTTAAAATAATTGTCTGAATATGTGCCTTGTCTTCAAGATAGCTGGCCATGCTCAAATTAATGGTAATGGAACTATTTAGATACACTACCTTTTTCTGAATATGTGAAGCATAAACTGAATTTGCCTTTTAGTCAAAAGCTGATGGTGCAAATTTGTTTTCATTTCATTGGTCATTTATAGGTGATTCATCAATTGATCAGCTTTCTTTTCATATTTTCCTTTCAGAATGTTAAAGAATGGAATATTGCTCATCTTAATACTATATTGGATGTCGTAGAAGAAGACTGTGGAATCTCAATTGAAGGAGTAAACACTCCATATCTGTATTTTGGCATGTGGAAAACAACGTTTGCATGGCACACTGAAGATATGGATCTCTACAGCATTAATTATCTTCACTTTGGAGAACCCAAATCCTGGCAAGTTAACTCCTTATGACAGTTAATTTTATTTTATGAAAGATTTTCCCCCTTTCTGAAGCTTAAAGGAGATAATTAGGTATTTGGTTAAATCCTTTACCATCTCTGAAGACAGAAAGAATCAGATTAAAATGTAAAACAACCAAACTGGTATTTGTGTGGAAGGAAGCATACCTTAAAGATTCATATAATCTGTTTAAAGGGAGAAGCTTAAAATATTAAATATGGAGCTCAAGGGTAGAACACCTTTGTTCCATGCAAAATGGCCCCAGTCTCAATTATTGGCATTTCCAGGTAGGGCTGGGAAAGATCCCTTTGTGAAACTCTGATGAGCTGCTGTCAGGCATTGTAGCACACAGTACTCAGCTCGATGGACCAGAGTTATGACTTGATAAAAGTCACAATCTACTTTTTTTAATTAAGAAAGAATGAAAAAATAAAATGAAGGACAGAAGAATACAGGGAAGTGAATTTTTCAGGCCCCTAAGAGCTTCTAATAATTAGCCTAAAATGGATGATGTCCTTTACATTTCCAGATGTCATCCTCCTGTTATATAGTTTAGGGCTGGAGGTGGCATCTCTCATCTAGGGCACAGCAAGTGAAGGTCTTGGAGTAGTGGAGAGAAAAACAGCCACATTCCCATGTCCCATTCCTGAAACTCTCTCCTCCTCCATGAAACCCAGACACCACTATATATTATACAATGCTGTCAGGAGCCAGGAATTGATGCATTCTATTTTGGGGCTTAACGATGCACGCAATATTTTACTCCCTCTAACAGCAAACTTGACTTACTGAATGTCTATCAGTTGGAAGCTAGTACAATTACTCAAAAATAAGCTAATGGTTTTTACATTCTCTGACCATTCTGTGTATTAAATTTGCAAAAAGACATTCTAAATCCTCTGCTTACACCTATGCATGGACTTGTTCTAAGCCTCCAGAATGTTGGAATTGGGGGAGATTAAAGAAGTTAAATGTGGATAGATGGCAGGAGACAAAGGGAAAACAATATCTCTTTTATATTTTGGAAGGAAGGAAAGAAACGGCCTTTGTATGATCTGAAATCCTCAACAGAATTGAGGATTATCACTGGATGTATACTTTAGGATTATCACTGAATGCTTAGCTGCAGATACATGTACACATGCATGAAACAAAACAGGGGCAGGAAAGGATGGCACTAGGATTGTGGTTTGTCATAGAAGGCAATAGGAGAGTGATTTGAAAAGGGCAAGTTGGGTTTTGGGAGAGTTATGCACATCAGGTTCTACGTGGTCTTGGTGACTCAAATGGATTGTCCTGTGCTTGCACATTGCATCTTTTTGAATTTTCTATAGAGTATTACACAAACATTTTGGTGGTAGTCCTGTCCATCTCAAGCAGCCTCGCATAGGGGCCTTCCCACTGAAATCACCAATTCCTTTTTGCCACAGTATCAATAGGAACCGTGTTCTTCGATTTGACTCTCCATCTCATCAGGCCTTCTTCAACCCATTTGATACCGGGTATATGCATGGTACTTTATCCCTCCATCCATCATCATTGATGGAGAGAAGGCAGGCCATTTCTATCGGGCTGAGCCTGAACAAAAAGAAGGGCCTTTCTCCATCCACCATCATTGAGGGAGAGAAGGCAGGCCAGCTCCATCGGG
>CM034703.1:94822585-94833482 GCA_020142125.1 Phrynosoma platyrhinos
AGAAGAAGTTTGGTGGTGATAATTGCATTGGGATTTAAGGCCATGATTGCCCTCTGGGCTATTTCTCTTGCTGGGTCCCTTGTGGCTCTGAAATCATGAAATGGGATGGATACCTGAAGTGTTTTCTTTGCCTTGGCGAAACTCATGTGGTTGCCTCCTCTGCCCATTGTATGGTTTTTACATCTCAAGCAAGAAGCAATAGCATTGTTTTTGAAAGCAATCTTGTTTTGAAAGCAATCCTCAGGCCTCAGTTGTTATCTGTTTGTCCTTCCAGAGAGAATGTCTAAATCTGGCTCCATTGTGGTCTCTGGCTGGCTCTTCTGTTTGTTTTGCTGTGAAGAGTTTGCTTGCAGAGTTCATCTGTGCCTCATCGAAGACTGCACAGTCCAGCCCCGACAGTGGGGCTTGTGGTTGATCCTTAGAGTTATAGATGGAAGTAGCTAGACTGTGCAAACACAAGAAGAACCATGCCAAAGATAAAGATGGTCACCACTCTCTGGCTTCTACATCCAGGACATCTTTGCAAGTAACTTCTAAGACATTTGAACTGCAGGGACCATTCTCTCCTGCTTAATCTGAGGTGATTGGGCGCACTTCTCCAAGATACATTCCTCTTCAAGTCTTGGAGACCCGACAATGCTCACATGATGGCATAGAAGTTGTTTTGATTACTCAGCAACCCCAGGCAGAGAATGTTTTGGAGGACAATATCTTGGAGTCATCTCTGACTGAGAATTTCCAACAAAACTGCTTTTCTTTGGCGTTCACTTTGGAGATGCTTTCTGCTAAACTGTTAACTCCTCTGCTAACTGTTAACTTCACCACATTGATGGTCACTTTGGTCTTGATCTTGCTCTGATTCTACTGACTCTGACTCATCAAGCTTGAAGTATTGATCTAGGAGATTTCATCAGTATCAGTGCTCTTGGTACCTTCTCAAATTGCTTCATCTTCTCAGCTATAGCTACTGGCTGCATATCAGGCCCCCCCAGCCTCTGCCCTCGAGTTGGACTCAGACTCAGTAATCATTCTGATACAGAAATTTCCTCCAGTGCTATTGTGTGGGGTGAAGTGGATCCTTTCTCCTATGGGTGATGTGAAGACATTTATGGACTAGATGATGAGAATGACAAAGTTGCTAGCTTTGTAACACATCTGCAAAACACATATTGACAATCTGGTTTCCACCGTGTCCAGACTATTTGAGCTGCTCTGCCTATGCTTCTATACCTTCTACAGGTCATCTAGAAATCTTGAGCAACTCCTTCCAATATACTCTTTACGTCCAGCAGGATCAAAGCCCTTTGTAGGGTTCAAGGCTATAACATACCTTGGCTTGGTCAACACCCAAAGCCAAACTCAATAATTGTGGATGCAGCACAGTCTCATGCCTCATGCAGACTACATTCAACACTAGCTGACAAAGAGGGTAAAATGTTGGACTTAGTAGGCAGAAAAATTTACTCCTCATTTGTAAAATCTCCAACTGCTTTGTGTGTATGGGTGCATATCACCAGTTTTTCTGGGAGAAACTGACTCTCTTTCTCAACGAGTTGGAAAGCGAGGATTGTAAGTAGCACCATTGCTCCAATCTGAAACCCATAAGTTAACTGGCCAACAGATCATGACCTCCTGCCATGTAGCAGGCTGTGGTGGCAAGGCTGTGATTGCGACTGTGGTACTTTGAAGGCATGCTTAACTTTGGTCTTTTGAGTTTTCTGATCAGGCTTGTTTGTCGAACAATGACTTGCCCTTTGACGATGGGGGGCTAATCACCATTGATACTGATGTAAAACTGGGGTACATGCAGAAAATGCAGCCCACTGTCAAGACGTACAAGTTCAGTACCTTGGTCTAGTGCAGCTCTAAGTTCAGATCTACCTAAAACAGGTATGGTTTGCCCTCAAAGTGTACTTACAGCCCCTCTTAAGGTCAGTAATTTTTGTCTTGTGAAACTTGTGATTTAATATTGTCTTGTATGGGTAGGGAGTGTTATGCTCATATTTGATATCTTGCATTGTCTGGTGTTCAGTAAATGATTTGTTTTCAGTGACATTCCAACCTCTTTTGTAGTTTGCTAGTCTCCCATTTGTGTGAGTCACAGAGACCACAAAGAAGGCCAGGTTGCATTCTTTCAGTGGCCATATGTGGACTCACACAACCCTGCCCATTCTTTCCTCATTGTGTCCTGCTTGTCCTTCGGATTGTTGCATCAGCATCCAATGGAACTGGTGGTTTTGGCAGCAAGGCCCCTATATATATAGAGTTGCTGGAGGTAGGTGTGGCTACTGCCAAAACACTTATGTAATGCTTTAGAAGGTTCTGAAAGATGGACTGTGCAAGCACAGGATAACCTATTTGTGTGAGTTCATAGATGACCACTTGAAGAACCTTAGTTACAGGTATGCAACATGTCCTTCCAGTGGCATGGAGTGGGCTATGTGAGTGGGAGGATGGACAGATTCAAAGATGTATTTAGAGAAATGGGAAGAAATAGAACAGTTCTTTTATTTATTTTATAATAAATGTTAGGTCACTGTGCCTGTTTGTAGTTGGTGCCTATAAAACTCATAGTGGCTACATACCCCTTTGAATGTATTCAGTCTTTGGATGATATAATGGGATAATTACCCCAGACCATGCCTCATTATGGTTTTCAATCCCATCTGGACAGAGCCAGCATAGAGAAAGATGAAAACTGACTATCTAGGCTGTTATTATGATCCTAGAGCATCACATAACTGCTGAATGCAGTAATAAAGTAGAATTTGGAATGGAGAACACTAGAACAAACACTGTTGACCAGTATCAATTTCAAGGCTAATTACTTTTATTTAAATGGGTAAGAAAGCTATTATTTTCTGACAGTAATGATGTACAGCACTCTAGCTTCACATCACTGGTATAACATATGCCTGGATTTTTCATTTTTAATTATATGCATTGCTTTGAAATGATGGATTTTATAAGTGTATTGTAATGTCAGTCAGGAAAAACAGTGTTTTAAAATAATGGAGCTGGGTATTAGGTAGTTCATATTTAAATAGTAGATTTAACCAAGGCTAGTCGAAATACAATAGTCATATTCATAATATAGTAAGTATAAATTATTAGTATCATATTATTAAACATGTTTTGTTAAGTTACAGTAAATGATATATGTTGAATATCCCTTTTCTGGATTTCTAAAACCGAAGCACTCTAAAAAAAATCTTTTGAGCTACAGCACAAATAGTGTAGTATGTAACTATACTGTATTTGTGAGGCTGAAGAGAGATGCAGCTGGAGAGAGACACAAGGATCTGTGAAATGGCAGGAATCCACTCCTCTCTCCATTTCCCAGAGCCTCTTCAACCTCATTATGTCTCATATTCCAAAACAATTCACTTCCAGCTCAGGGGTGTCTTACCTTCCTGCATTCCCAGGTGGCAGGGGAACCACACAATGGCATCTGTCCTTGTGACATGCCATATTTGTCATACTAGTTGTGTGCCTGGCAAGTGAGTCAGGTTTATGTGGTTTATTTGCTGACAGGCAGGTAGGTTGATGTTGGACCTGGTTCCATTTAAGTCTATTAGCAGTTCTAACTAATAAAAACTGAGGTCTGTTTTGTTCCAATCATTGGCCTATGGCTGGCTGTTGGATAGCAAAGCCAGAATTGCCACTGAGTCGCAACTTCTCTTTTGTCCTGTTATATTTTTCTATCAGGACAAAGAATAGCATAAAGCTGAAATTTGTGGCTGAATAAGTGACAGTGGATATGACATATATGTGGGGGCAGAGTAAAGGTAGCACTATACTTTGGAAGTGGCCAGTGATTATTTTGGATGAGGGATTCTGGGAAGTGTAGTAAAAAAAAAATCTCACTTTCATAAGTGAAATTGGCAGAAAACATATCTTGTTCAATTTGCAGAAGTTCCCATTGCATAGCAGACATTTCCATTTGCAGACATTCTATGCTGTGTTCAGATCTTTGTAAATTTTGTCTTTGTGACACTTGTACCATAAACATTACATGTATTGTAGAATACATGGTGACATAGTAGCTTTTGTGTCAGAAATGGCTTGCATATGTACACTTTAATATCTGGTCCTTGTACACCATGTTAGGTCTGAATTAGGTTTCCTGCGCTTTAAGATGCATTGATCTCTCTTTGTGGATGTAAGGATGTTTTTCCTTCTTAATTTTTCATGTTAAACTTAAATCTCATGAAAGCAGAAATGAACAGTAATGGCAAGTGTTGCTTACGGCAGGCTTCTGGGAATGAAACATTTTGGGCTGACCTCCAGGGCATATCATTCCAGATTTGGAAGAGCAAACCTTTTGTCATTTAACAGTTACTGTACTCTGCAACTAACTTGTGAAATTCCAGAAAGGTTAATCATTTTGACAGGTCCGCTTAAGAATTATAGGAATGCTGATACTTTCTTCTCAAGAGAACAATAGATAACTGTAAATACAAGATATTATATACTTTTTATCTAAATAGAAAGTTAACTGCTCTTCCATGAGACTCTTAGTTGACAGCTCACCTATAGTTCATCAGTCAACTGAATATGATTACCTTCGATTCAAGAGACATTATTTATGAAATGGAGACCTTTTCTTTTGAAACCAGGCTGCATATTTGTACTTTTAGCTCCTGATCTTATGAACCAGCTATACAGAGATATATTTTGAAATGAGGTGGTAGAGGGAAGAAAAGGCCAAACCATCTCATTGAGGCAATAGAAGTTGAAATATTACTTCTAATAGAGAATTGAACTGCTTGATGCCAACAGGATTGTAACCAAAATGAAGCCACTGTGAAATAAAGTGAAAATACTGGCACATTTGGGGAAACTCTTAAGGTCTGCAGATGTACAAGAAATCTTTAGTTAAAAAAAACACCAAAGGGTTCCCAAGTGGTCCAGTGGGGGCTGAGCAGCCTTACTATGCTGCATTGAGAACTGGAGGTATCACCCAAAGTGGAAGGATCCGAGTTTGGTAACTTTGTCCTGTGAATTTCAGGCCTGTAAAATAAAGCACACAGTATTTAATAGATTCCTCCACTCCTCTGGAGAGGCTACTGTGGTGGTATAGGGACCTGCTTGTGTCCAGGAGAAGGGTAAGAGGATGATTCCTTGTATGATTCCTTCCCTGTTTTCTGCTTATCCGGTATTGGACAATGACTAGAGCGCACCTGGCGGAAAACTTGACTCTTAACTGACAAGACTCGTCATAGGAACCTTCTTTGGTCCTATCGAAAAACAGTGCGTGCAGCACAGAGATCTTTCTGTTCTGCACGCATTGGGTCTGTAGAGTCCCGTCCAGCAGAGCTGTTTAAGGTGGTAAGGGAGCTGACGCAGGTACCTCCTGCACAGAACCCGTTACTTAACCCAACAACGGCCTGCTGTGACATGTTTAAAAACTTTTTTTGCAGATAAAATCTATCAGATAAGAGCCGACTTAGATGCCAGTGTTTTGACAGAATCTATTGACGAGGTGTCCAGCAACTCCATTAATGAAATTATCCTGGATCAATTTCAATCTGTGAGTACCGATGATGTGGACTAGCTCCTTGGTAGAGTGAAGAAAACGACCTGCCCTCTCGATCCTTGCCCATCATGGCTGGCCGTCTGGGGGGAAGGGAGGCATTGAGGATGTTCCTTATGGACATCATCAGTGTATCCCTCAGGGAAGGTCATATTCCACCCTGTTTGAAGGAAGCGGCTGTTAGGCAACTTCTGAAAAAACCTTCCCTGGACCCCCTGGATATGAACAACTATAGGCCAGTCTCTCTGCTACCATTCTTGAGCAAGGTAATCGAGAGGGCGGTTGCTCTTCAACTCCAAGTTGTTTTGGATGAAACTGATTATCTAGACTCATTTCAAACTGGCTTTAGGACAGGATTTGGAGTTGAGACTGCCATGGTTGCCTTGGCCGACGACCTGCGTCTGGCCCTGTTGGTGCTTCTAGACCTCTCAGCGGCTTTTGATACGATAGATCATGGCATTCTTTTGGATCGCCTGGGTGGGTTAGGAATCGGAGGCACTGTGCTCCAATGGTTCCGTTCCTTCCTCTTGGGCAGGTCCCAGAGGGTGCTGCTCGGTGACAGTCGCTCCGGTAAAAAGGAGCTCACCTGCGGCATCCCTTAAGGCACCATTCTGTCCCTGATGCTGTTCAACATCTATATGAAGCCGCTGGGTGAGATCATTCAGAGTCATGGAGCTGGGTGTTATCAGTATGCTTACGACACCCAGATCTATTTCTCCATGTCTTGATCGTCGGCCTCGATTCCCGATGGCGTCTCTCATCTCAATGAATGTCTTAAGGCAGTAATGGTATGGATGAGGAAAAACAGATTGAGAGTGAATCCAGACAAAATGGAGGTGCTCATTGTAGCAGCTCCGAAACCAGGAATTGGGATGCAACCTCCAGTCCTGGACGGGGTCACACTCTCTGTAAAGGACTGTGTTTGCAGTCTGGGGTTCCTGGATGGGGTCACACTCTCCGTAAAGGACTGTGTTTGCAGTCTGAGGGTGCTCCTTGACTCGTTGCTCCTGATGACCAATCAGGTAAATGCGACCATCAGGAGTGCCTGTTATCAGCTTCAGCTGATATGCCAGCGGCGCCCTTTTCTAGAATAAGGGACCTTGAGACTGTGGTGCACGCACTGGTAACCTTCCATTTGGGATTTCTGTAATGCGTTCTACATGGGGCTACCCTTGTGCTTTGTCCGGAAACTTCAGTTAGTACAAAACATGGCAGCCAGAGTGGTCTCAGGAACATCTAGGAGGGACCATATAACTCCAGTATTAAAGTCCACGCACTGGCTGCCTATTAGTTTCCGGGCTCAGTATAAGGTGTTGATTATTATCTTTAAAGCCCTAAATGGCTTGGGTCCAACCTACCTTCGAGACTACCTCCTCCCATACAATTCTCCCCACGAATTCCAGTCATCTGGGAGGAATTTGCTTCAGCTATTAAAATCTAGGCTGTCTGCAACCTCCCAGATGGCATTCTCGGTAATCGCCCCCAGATTATGGAATGGCCTGCCAGATGAGATCCGCCAGATTACTATGCTAAACAGCTTCAAAAAGGCTGTTGAGTTCTTCTGGCAGGCCTTTCCAGAATAGACTTTCTGGCCTCAGGAACCCCCCTATCCACCCTTTCCCAATTCGGATGCTGCTGTTTCTGTGCTTGTTTTATTATATCATTGTTGTTTATGATTTGATTTTATGCCATATCATTTTAACTAAGATGTTTTAATACTTTCTGGTTTAATATTTTTTTAAGGAGCGGGTGGGTTTGGGGGGATTTATATTGTATGTAATTTTAATTGTTGTTAGCCGCCTCGATTGTTCTCAGAGGGGTGGGGTACAAATAATAATAATAATTGGATAATACCCATTATAATTGTAATCTTTGGTCTGTGATGTCTAACATACTTGAGGCTGGATCAAAGGAAGAGCCATGTTTCCCTAGCATCTCTGCCTGTTTGTCTTGTTGTCGTTTTGGCCATGCCTACAAATCCATCTTACTTTATTATCCACCATATTTGATTTCTGTGTACTTTTTAAATCCATATTTGATACCATAAGTGATCTGTCAGTCCAACTTACCTATTTATGTATTTATTTCCCACCTTTTCTCTCTAGCCCTGGGATTCAATGTGGTTTACAGAAGTTAAAACAGATAACAGCTAAGAGTTCATATCATCTAAAACTTAAAATATAATTACATTATTAATGGAATTAAAAGCATTTTCAAAGCATACCCATTAGAAAACAACAACAAATAAATATATTGATATAGTTTGCATCCCAAGGAGCCAGTGGCAGAAACATGACACATAATTCAGGCAGTGTCTTTTTTTAAGAATGCCTGCTCAGCATTGTTTCGTATAAGTGTCAAATGCTTTTTCATAAGTGCTCTAATTTGATATGCTATTGCAAATACAAACAAACATTTTCTACCTAACTGATCTGAAATAGTAATATCTTTGTGAAGAGTAGGTAGAGGGGAGTTTAGAGAAAATAATACTCTCCTTGTAAGCTCTTCTACAGATGTCTTTGTGAGAGAAGAATAATGTAGTATGAATAGTGTAGTATGAAATAGCTAATTTTAATCAATAAAATTCTTAATATAGGGCTCAGAGGTATAAGTGTTACAGAATATATAGGATCCTGTTATAAAAAATGTATATTCACTGGATCAAGTGAACCATGTTGTAGCATGTTTCAAAAAAGTATATTACTACAGTTTATTTTATCAGTATCTCAAAGTAATGGCAGTAATGGGCCTTGGGGAGGTTTTCCGCTGTTAAGGTTTTCGGGAAGGCACAGGGGCCACCAAAAGCAGAACGAAACACACCTGGAAGTGGCTGAATATCCCCTTTTTATTTTGAAGAACTTCTTGTTTTAAATGTTAAATGGCAACTGCATCCTATTTAAAAAGTGACTATATCTGTAGGCATCTGGAAAAAGCAATTGCACACACACACCCAGGGGCTGTATACAGTCCAGGACCACTAATGCTTTAAAATTATTTTGTCTTTATTTTGCTCTGTTTTTGTAAGCTCTTCACAGGTTGTTTTTATTCTTTTTTTAAAAAAAAATTAATGGATATTGAATTATAAATAATTACCAACTTACAGATTAAGAAAAAGCACCTCCCCAAAGCAGGTAGGTTCATAATAAAATGTTGCATATATCATAATGTGGAAAAATATAAACATACAATGAACAAAGGCCAATTCATATATCATCACGCTTTAAATGAGAAAACTGGTCAGAAAGAACTTGAAATGGATAAAAAGTTGGAGAGCAGTGGAGAAAAAATGTTTTCTTTTCTTCATATAAAGTGTTACAGCTAGAGAAAATGTTTATAAGTTCATTCCTGGAAGGTATTTAACTTCTCTAAAATTATCCAGAATAAACTATTAGGTTTTGTCACTTTGCTGGAGAGCGTATGGAGAAAACAACTCCCTTCTCCATGTCCCAAAATAGCAAAATTTGGGGAGGAGATAGTCATATATCTATCAAAAAATTTGAACCAGAATGTCAATTTCTGTGGTGTCTGTCTATCCATCCATCTTTGGAGGAAGGTAAACACAAACCCTCCCCTGAGCAAATCCTGCCAAGAAAACCACATTATACGTTAAGGAGCCCTGGTGGCACAGTGGTTAAATGCCTGTACTGCAGCCACTCATAAACCACAAGGTTGTGAGTTCAATACTAGGCAGGGCTCACGCTTGACTCAGGCCTCCATCCTTCTGAAGTTGCTAAAATGAGTACCTAGCTGTTGGGGGGCAATGAGCTTACAGTTGTAAACTGCTTAGACACTGCATAGCATGGTATGAAGCGGTATATAAACGAAGCTGCTTTTTGCCTAAGCGTCACCATAAGTCGGAAATGACATGAAGGCATAGAACAACAACAATATATAAGATAATTAGAACCTTTCCAACCAAGATCTGATATTTTTATAGCTGTCATCTGGAAGATTAGAAAGGCTAGAACCTGAAGTGGTATACATGTGATGCTACAACTTGATACTACAAAAACTTATGCTATAAAATCTTTGTCTAAGTTAGTTCCAGTTGCTCCAAGATCCCATACTTCACCCATCGTTTTCCCTTTCGTGAGCAACAGCGTGAAATAAAATCCTTTGGTTCTGTATCACTTAGATGTCACTAGTTCATAAAAATCAGTATAAAATCAGTATACAGTCAGCCGTCCATATTTGCAGGTTTAATATTTGTGGATTTCATTATTCATGAGTTTGACTATGCTCTCCCCTCCCTGTGCAGCCTGGAAGGGTGCATGCATGCTCATGGAAGGAGGGGAAAAAGCTGAGGGTGGGAGCAATTTGGAAGGGTGCACATATAATCCTTCTCCTGACCAGGGCTTTTCCTTCTCATACTATCCTGGGATTCCCCTCCTTCCTGACAGTAGGGAGAAAAAGCCCAGGATGTGAGCAGTTTGGAAGGGTGGATGGATCCTCCTCCTCCTCCTATCCTGGACTTTCCCCGTGTCCTGATAGGAGGGAGAAAAAGCCCAGGCTGGGAGCAGTTTGGAAGAATGCACACACCATGCTGCTCCTCCTCCTCCTATCCTGGGCTTTCCCCCCTCCTAATGAGTTGCTGACTATTGCTGCAAGCATTTAGTAGAACAGATGATATGCATTTCCTTGCATTGTCTTTTCAGTTGCTCCCCACTGACCTCATGATCTACTTCAATTCATATTAATAGATGTTTTGTAGAAATATTGTGATCATTTATCTTGATTAATATCTTTCACAAGATTACTTTAACACTTAGAGGAGTTTTAGGGAAGACCCCAAAGATTCTGTGCCTTTTTCAAACTTGGAAACACAATTTTTTTCAATTTGATGATAACACTGGGTTTCTCAAAATGACTGGCTTATTAATGAACAAAGTCATACTTGTCTAACTGAGAATGGGGAAAAGAAAAAGGTGGATCTCTGAAGTCACCCACTGGAAACTTTTATGATAGCAAAGGGTCCTGCATGTCAACATTATTATTGATGTGCTTAGCACTCAGCAGGCACTTAACATTTGAAACTAAAAGTAGTTCAAATAATATCAAGCAAAAAAAGATTGACATTTCCACTGGTGATATTTTTGTACTCATTAAACTTTGCCTACAAACTGACACTTGTCATCTAGACTGTCAGTGGTTATAAGTAGTGTTAAATTCTAAGAAAAAGAAAAGGTAGCTTAAAAATTCAGTGATGGTTCCAAACCCAACCTGAAATGAGCAACTGCAAGTCATAATCAACATGTGTATGAGTGTGTGTTTTGTGGAGAGATAGGGGGAGTGATTAGTTGGCAAAATATATATATGTATATACAGTGGAACCTCTACTTACGAATGCTTCATCCTACGAAA
>CM034703.1:94833582-94844095 GCA_020142125.1 Phrynosoma platyrhinos
TCGGTTCTTTACGAAACAGAGTGAACCTAAATCGAAGAAGGCGAAAGGAGTTGACGATAGCAGTTAAAAAACCCCCCCCAAAAAAAATAAATAAAAAAATAAAAAGTTAAAAGTTAAAATTTGTTAGTTTTTTAAAAATTGGATGTTGGGTGTGTTCGGATGTCTCCTCCTCCTCCTCCTCCTCCTCCTCTGTTCTCTCTCACCTCTCTCACTCACTGTTGCCATCACACAGCCGGCCGACCGAAAAGGTAAATGAAACTCTTTTTTATTTTTTACTCTTTGGATTAGTCCTGCAACTCATTTTTATGTTTTTTGTTCTTTAAGGGTAATGTAACATGTTTGTATTAGAGGTACTTAACAAAATAACCCTGTATTATACATTTGTATTGAGTTGTATTGAGTTGTAGCTTGAATCTAGGGGCCTGGAACGGATTAGGCCTTTTCAATGTTAAATTTGCTTCTACTTACGAAATTTTCTACTTACGAAATGGCTGTTGGAATGGATTAATTTCGTAAGTAGAGGTTCCACTGTATAATTATTTCTTTAGTTTCTTTCTTAAGCTCAAGAAAGTTTCCATTGTTAAAAATGATAAAATTAGTTATTGCAACATTAAAGCTAAGAATAAAAAGAAGAATCAATCTTGGTTTTTAAAAGATGCATAGGCCCTAACTAAGGGGGGTTTCAGACTGCCAGAAATAGTGCAAACTGAGTCCACTTTTAGGGTTAGGGTTAGGGAATCATGGGAACTGTAGTTTATTGTGGCACCAGAGCTCTGACAGAGGAGGCTCCAGGTCTCAGGAAAAAAACAATTCCCATGATTCCCTAGCACTAACCCTAACCCTAAAAGTGGACTCAATTTGCACTATTTCTGGCAGTCTGCAACCCCCAATCTCTTTACAAGAGAGAATATTATTTCGGTGGGAGTGATTTAAAACTCAGGAGTGCTATATGGAGGAGTTCTTATCCTTTTCCCCACTAGACATCTTTCTACTTTTAATAACTCCTGTCACTCATTTTTCCTCCCAGTGGATTTAGTTTTGTTTGCAAATTAAATTGTAGCTGTAGGTTTACCTTTGCAAACATGGAAGGCACAGGGTGAGAATCGGAAATTTGAAAAGAGGACAAACAAATTTAACAGCCATTCTTTCTGCTTCTTCTGCAGTCTTAAGACTGCAGTCATTTATAGTACAGTTGCTCTTCTGTTTTCGTGGACTTGAGGTCTGCGGTTTTGAATATTCACAGAGGGGAAACCTCCATTAAAATCAATGGGATGTGGCCCCACAGGTGCGCGCCTGCGTGCACCCACAGGAGTGTGCCCCATTCAAGCCTATGGGACTTGAATATTGATGAGTCTCCATTTCAGGGGGGGGTGGGGTCCGTAACTGATCCCCTGTGAAAATGGAGGGCTGACTGTATATGCTTAACTGGAAGAAAGAATTACTGTACAGTTAATTCCGGACTATTTCTAAAACAGTGTTCCCTCATCAACGAAACTTGTTGGTGCTGTGTTCTTTATTAAGTTTGTATAGTAAAGCAGTTTTTAATGAGCACTATGTAAAATAGACACCAAAATTATATTATTGACATGCACAAACAGATCAGAGCCCATAAAGGAGGCAAGTCTATCAAAGTGACAATAAAAAATAATTTTGAATTTCTTTATGAGTTTGATTAAATCAAAGTTCCCAATTGGATCCAGACTAAGCAGTTTGGTCCAACTGAAAGCAATAGGTAAGTTAAAGCTGGAACAGACCAACATGAAATGCTGGCTTCCCAGTGGCTTGGGGGTGTTGCATTTAGAGACTGCATGCCCCCAAGATGCCTGGAAGCTGCCCGGCTGCCCAGATGTGAGCTGACTTCTGGGCACTCCGGTGGTGCGGTGTGGCATTTGCACACTGCATACCGTCGGATCACCCTAAAGCTGTCTTCCGTCTGCGGTAGAGCAGGAAAAGCTGTCTATTTGTACCAGAAAAAGCTGGACTGGGACCTCACGCCACGGCCCCAATCCGTCTTTGGTCTTGGCGGTTTGATGCTGTCCCTTTGGCGTGATCAGTTTTGCCCCTTAGTTATGATTTTATTCCCATTAATTTCATTGGAAATTAAATGCAGCCAATTTAGTCTGGCTTTTGTCCAGTAACTTTTAGCATATGGAAATTGTGCATATGTACTTGGCATCAAAGATATTAATTTCATAAAACTGTAAAATTAAAATGCTAGCAAATTTCATAGTGCCATATATACACTCAAAGAATACAAACTGTAAATAGAAATAACCCTCAAATTTTGCAATATGATGTGTTTTTAAATGAAGAATGCATAGTCTTAATATTTTCTGGTGATGAAAGGCAGTCAGAATGTGGTGTTATTCATATTTGTTATTTTCCACAGGCTGTGGCAAATGCACTCTCTAATAGTGACAAACAACTTTTTGAAGTTAAGAACGAAAATATCTCAAAATGTATACATCTTTATGTGAATCAGACAGTTTCATATTGCATTTAGAAAACTGAATGTGTGATGAAAGGTAACTGAGACATAAACTGTAAAATAATAACTTTTGATGATAATGCAATATGATTGTAGCTGTGCAAGTACTTGTACCAGGTAATAAGGCATTAATAAACAGCATTTGTTGAAAAAAACTAGTGCCAGAATGGTAGGTTTTTAAAAAACGTGATATAGTGAATAAAGATAAATGCTAAATTCTTCATCCTGATCTTATTCATGTTACTTCAGAAGTACCATTTGTTTAAATGAGAATTATGCCCAATTGTACATGGGATTGCAGTTTTGATTGTACTTGTTTTATATTCAAGCAGTTTGAGGAAAAATCTTAATTATAATTTGGGCATTCTGAATATATTCCAACTACTTTTCAAAAACTTAAAGATGTGATGCTGCCAGAACTAAATCTCAGATCAAACCACACTGATTTCTTTAAGTCTATTGATTTCAATGAAAGAATTAACATATTTTGAAGCTTCTCCTGTTGAAATCAGTGGTGCTTATAAGTGTTTCACCTCTTGGATTACAGCTGTCAAAGGATATGTCAACTATAATATCACATAAATACATTGCAAAGATGTCACTTTAAAATAATATTTGGGTAAAAAGTATATTTATACTCTTTGAAAAGCAAAACATTATTAACATTTGATACTTTACATTAACATATTTACTTTTTACCAGCTTTGGCTAGCATACCAGCTACTTCTTTTCCTTGAAGATAGACCTGGCTGTAGTCATTCCTGCTTCGGTTCCCAAACTGCATGTAACACTTCTAGGGCTCTGATCCACACAGTTTCCAGGCCAAATAAGGTTTTTAAGTCTGTTAAAGTGAAATGGAGTTACAGATGCACCAAAACAATGGGTTATTAATTACATGATCATATTAAGTGGGATGCAATAAAACCTTAGATAAAGGCAAAGTCATCTCATGTCTCTTCTACTGATCAGTTGATCAGAGTCCCATGATGAGCAGACCATTTTCGTGGACGAGTATGGCCAATTCACTCCCTTAAGACAAAACCTTAAGACAAAAAGAATCTGATTTTTCCTGATTGATCAACATCCTTTCTCCCCTTCTCTGGTAAGGGCTGAGCTGACACTTTCTGAGGCAAAGGAGAGGGAAGATCACTCCATTCTAACAAAGGAGGATCCACAAGCAACAACAAGTTTATTGGGCCAGCTCAAAGTATTAAATATATTATTCATGTTTTCGAAGCTTTAGTGGCTTCTTCATCAGGCCAAGATGTTAAAAATTGTAGAAGGGAAAAACATTCATAGGCCTACATTCTGTCTGAGGTAGGATAGTATTGAGGGATTTCAGTGCAGGCAGAGGCCACTCCCTTACTGGCCATGTGAGGACTAGGAATAAAGAACAATAAAAGTCAGGTAATAACATTTCAACTCCATTAGCAAAAGAAAAGTAACTTTTCAGCTGTCCCCATCCTGTGGGAAGCTCACTGTTCCTTTCTTAGTCAGAGAACATTAAATTTGTCAAAGAGTCTCTGTACTCTTACATCTGGAAAAGTGTGTAGGTGCTGTATAGGTAAAACTTGTCCAGTTGTAATGCCAAATCTGGTTTTTAACATTTTTGTCTGATGAAGAAGCCAGTGAAGTGTCAAAAGCTTGCATAATGTATTTTTTTGCTTTGGAGTTGACCCAATAAAGCAAGGGTAAGCAACCTTTCTCCTTTAAGAGCCGAGGGACTTCAGCTCCCAGAATCCCAGGAGCTATTGGCCAACATGGGACTATTGGCCAACATGGCTGAGGCTTCTGGGAGCTGAAGTCCCTCGGCCCTTAAAGGGGAAAGGTTGCCTACCCCTGCAAAGGTATTGTTGCTTGTGGATTTTGTATTTGTTTCATTTTGCTGCACGGCCAACATGGCTACCCCTGAATGTATTATCAAAGGAAGAGTTTCACAGTCATTCTGAGGTAGAAACATTCTGTCTACCTCTGCAGCTTGAGTTGACCTTGCACAGCCTGCTAGATAATCTGCAACTAGTAAAAGGCACCCTTCCTGATCCATGGATTCTTTATCCACAGACTCAAGCATCCATGACTAGAAAATCTTCAAAAATAATACATTTCAAAAGACAAACCTTGATTTTGCCATTTTATATTAGAGGTACCAGTTTACTATGCCATTGTATTTAATGAGACTTGAGCATCCACAGATTTTGGTATCCATGGTGGGTCCTGGCACAAACCCCAGTGGATATTAAGGACCCCACTGTGTTATTGTTATTGTTATTATTTGGTTACAGGCCTCTTGATTAATTGCCCCTTTACTATGTTATGCACCCCTTCAGCATATAAAACAGATGTATAGGATGAACGTGAGAGCTGTCACTCCTTACCAGTTCTTCTGGAAATTCCAGGCTCCTCCACTCCACCTTTTAGTGCTCAGAGTTTATGACTCTTCATTCAACAGGTAGAACAGACACAGAAATGTACAGCTTACACACAGAGTAACAACAACTAATATGAGTCTCTGATGTAACATGATGCCAAGTATCCAACCTAGAGGCCTTATGAATCTGGGATAATTTTATGATCTACAGTTGGTAACCATGAAAAGTGTACAGACATTTTTGCTTTTCTTCATGGTTTCTATGACTCACACAGTTGGGTCTTATGCTTGTACATATCCCCACAATGAAAAGTCTAGAACTGAGTAACTTTGCTGGAAACCAAAAGGTCTTAAAGTTTAATCAGTTTGTAAAACCATGAAGAAGCTTGTCTGTACACAGCTGAATACATTCAACAGAGTTCTGTGGCACTTAAAGAATTGCCTTTTAATGTATTGAATATCTGTTCATATCTGTATATCTGGTCCATTGCTTTGAGGTTGTTGAGAAGGAGTCCTGAAAGACTGCTCTGCCAGTGCCCTTCTCACCAATATCACCTGCTGACGTTTTTAGCATTTACAAGATGATTTGACAAGTATTTCTTATGTAACAACTTTGAAAGAGGGCATATTTGCCCAATACATATGCACACATGTGTGCATATGTGCACACACAACTCCACATGAATACCCTGTATATATCTGTATAGATAATATGAAAATGAATTTATTAGGGGATGAAGGGCTGTTGGAAAGAGGGGAAGGGGAAGAGGAAGAGTACTAGACTCCTGTCATAATTGATGAACCACCTTCTCTTTGCATCAGCATACAACAGTTTTTAAAACTTAAAAAACACTTTGTCCAAAATAACAAAACTATTCATAAAGCTCTATGTAAATTTAACAGATTTAACTGCCCTGGCTCAGTGCTAGGGAATCATGGGAATTGTATTTTTTTCTGAGACATTGAGACTTCTCTGTCAGAGAGCTCTGGTGCCACAATAAACTACAGTTCCCATGATTCCCTAGCACTGAGTCAGGGTAGTTAAAGTGGACTGAATTTGCACTATTTCTGGAAGTCTGCAAAGGCCCTAAGTGCCTTTTTTATCTTGGTAAAAGCCACACTGTTGAGCGCTGTTCTATTTGTTGATCCTTCACTTCTCAAACTCTCTGTACACCATCAAACTCTCTGTACACCGAGCACCATCAGGCCTAAAATAATAATAAGAGCCCTCCCTCCATTACCATCCGATGTCATCTGGGGGAGAGACACTAGGCCGAGCACCATCGGGCCTAAAATAAGAAGAAGAGCCCTCCCTCCATTACCATCCGATGTCATCTGGCTAGGGCTCTGGGCCTTCAAGTGTCCACTCCTCCAAAACTTGCATGGGACCCGGTGTTTCAAATTGTTGATTCAAAGCTGATTACACCTGCTGCACTACCTTTCTTGGCCTCATTATCGGATATAATGCATATCTCCTGGACAAAACCTGCATCAGTGCCGCCTGCCTCAAATCGTTTGGAGAGCCTTTATAGGGTCAAGCCAGATACTGCTCCCTACCTCTTCACCCACCCTACATCTAACTCTCTGGTGGTGGAGTCAACATCTAAATATTTGGAGAAAACACATTTTGCCCCTGTTGAGAAAGATGGCAGGCACCTGGACATCTTTGGTAGCCACATCTATTCCTCGGCTGCGCTTTCTGCTAAGGTCAGTAATGTATAGGCTTGCATGGTGGCCTACCATAGTTTCTTATGGAACAGGATGGCAGCATTCATTCCTAGCCTTAAGAGGATCAAAAGGTGGCTGCCTTGGACTTTTATAGTGAAGCACTCTTGTTGGTTAGCCAACAATCCACTCTGCCAGACATTCAGTTGATTGTGCCTCAGAGGTAATCTCTGGTGCCCTTCGACCTTTCTGATGAGTCCAAGACAAGCATTGAAGACCTCCTGTTCAAAGGTGATGGTTGATGAGTCTCTAGACCACCTCTGCAAAGCTAGATTCATGGGAAAGGTTTGGTATCACGGGCCAGAGACAACAATATCATTCTTCCCACATTCAGTGACGTTCCAGACCTGCTTCTTCTTCCTATTCCATGACTTACTCTTCAGCTTCTTCACAATTCTGTGGATCATCTTTTCCTTCCACATCCTTCTCCTGAAGACCATTCGGGCCACAGAGATATCAACAACAGCAGCAGCAGCAGCAACAACAATCCTCTAAAAAGTTCTCTTCTACCAAGTCATGCTTTTGACCAATCTCTGAGGACAGCACTTGTCAGCCAATCAACCCTTCTGCTGCCAAATTATTATCAAGCTTCCAAATTCTGCCATTTTTACAACACCTGGCAGCAGACCACCACAGATGCCTGGGTACTTACCATCATTTACCTTGGCTACACCATAGAATTCTCAAGTATTCCACCTCTTGGGCATCTTTCGTTCTATTCCATCTTCCCCTTCTCTACAAGAGGAGATCACCTCCCTTCTTGACAAAGGCGCTATCTAACGCATCCCAGACAGCTGCAGATTGGACGGTTACTTGTCCAGCTACTTCACAGTTCCAATTCTTAGACCTAAGAGGAGTCAGTTATTACATCACTCCATCATGCAAGTTCAAAATGGTGACTCTGCAGTCCATTCTGACTTTACTGCATCGAGGAGATTGGTTTGCCTCTATCGACCTGAAAGATGCCTATTTTCACATTTCAGTTCAGCCCCAGCATCACAAATTTCTTCACTTTGCTATAGACAGAGATCTCTATCAATATACTGTCTTGCCCTTCGGCTTCTCTACTGCCCAAGGGTCTTCACAAAGTGCATGGCAGTGCTAATCTTACATCTGCATATTCAAGGGATAAAAATCTTCCTATACTTGGATGATTGGCTTCTGGTGTCGTACTCCCAGACTCAACTGTTTCGGGATGTTCATCACACTCCTTCTCACTGACCTTGGTCTCACCTTCAATCCTTCCAAATATATCTTGGAACCAGTCAGGGTGATAGAATACGTAGGAACATCTCCAGATTCCATAATGTCTCATGCCTATCTCCCTACTTGAGGGGCCAAGTCCCTCTGGTCTCACATCAGAACTATCCTTCGTTTCTCCTGTCCATCAGCGAGGAACATCCAAAACCTGGTAAGCCTCATGGCATCCACAACAGTGGTCACCTACCTGGCACACATGAAGTTCAGCATCTCCAGAATTGGTTCCAGTCTGTCTCTGACCACCTTTACGATTGGCAAGCCAAAAGGCTGACCTTTCCATCAGAGATATGGACTTCACTCCATTGGTGGATTGTTCCTCAGAATGTCCTCAGAGGGATGCCATTTCAGCCTCCACAGCCTTCCAGGATAGTCACCATGGATGCCTCCATGGTGGGCTGGGGAGCTCACTTCAGGACCCAAGGTTCAGGGATGCTGGTCTCAGATGGATTTCTATGCTCTAGAACTCCTAGCTGTCATCAACACTTTGAGAGTATTTGAGAGCCACCTTTCTCACATAGTCACAGACAACAGCACCACAATCTGCTCCATCAACAAACAAGGTGGCACTCACTCTCAGCCGCTTCTCTGCCTCACCCTGCAGTTTTGGAGATGGTGCAACATTTTTAAATTCATCCAGTGGTGAGCAAGCAAGGACAATGTTCTGGCAGATTCTCTGAGCTGAGACAGAGCCCTGCACCACGAATGGACCTTGTCACCAGAGGCATTCCAGTTCAACATGTCTTGATGGGGGACCCCCCAATTAGATCTCTTTGCCTCTCCGAACAATGTAAAATGCCCACTCTTCTGCACCAGAGCCAGGCAAGGGAAAAACTCCCTAGGAGATGCCTTCCTTTTGAGTTGGACACACCGGCTTCTGTACGTCTTTCCTCCTCTACCCCCTAATGGTGAGGGTGGTAGTCAAGATGGCAGAAGACAGATCCAATGCAATACTATTGGCTCCTTATTGGCCAAGACAGCCTTGGTTTTCCACTCTCCTCCACCTGTCCAGAGGCTGTTACCTCAAGCTTCCGGATTGGCCAGACCTTCTCTCCCGTGCCAGTGGGGTAGTTCTCCATCCGGATGTCCACAGCCTCCATCTAACAGCCTAGGCCCTAGAGGATCCAACACTGACTTCTCCTGAACTTTTGAAGGTTCTTTCTGCCTCCTGTAAGGATGCTACCAAATTCTCCTATATTCCTACAAATGGAAGTGCTTTTGTGCATTTGCTACCACACAGGCAGAGCCCCCCTCACCTGTCCATCTGTCCACGGCCCTTCACTTCCTCCTTCTTCTACGTGACCAAGGACTGTCTTTCTCTTCTCTAAAGGTTTATTTATCTGCCATAGTAGCTAATTAACCTCATGACTCACCCTCTGCGAAACTCTTCACTTCACCGATAGTAAAGAGGTTTTTCAAGGGTCTTAATCACTTGTACCCTCTGGTTCTTCTGATAACGCCTGCTTGGTCACTGTCTTTAGTGCTTCCACAGCTCACAAGACCTCCGTTTGAGCCTCTAGGATCAGCCTCTCTGAAGCTACTCACCTTCAAGACAGCATTTCTCATTGCCATCACTTCGGCCAGAAGATCTTCTGAACTCTCTGCTTTATGTTCAGATGAACCCAACCTGATTTTTCACAATGATAAGGCTGTCCTCAGGCCAGACATTTCTTTCCTCCCCAAGGTGGTGTCCTCTTTCTACCTTTCTCAGGACATCGTTCTGCTTACTTTTTACCCAGAGCCATCCTCTCCCTTGGAAAAGACTATCCACACTCTGAATGTTTGCCATGCTTTGGCTTTCTATGTCCAACGTTCTGCTGAGTTCAGGTTTAACAGCAAGTTGTTTATTTGTTATAGTGCATCCAGGAAAGGCCACCTTGTTACCTCGCAAAGGTTTGCAAAATGAATTGCACAGACTATTCTCCTGGACTATGAACTGGCTAAACGTCCTCCTCCTGTTGGTGCACGGCTACATTCAACCAGGGCTGTTTCTTCCTCTGCTGCCTTCCTCTGAGGTGTCTCCCTGCCTGACCTCTGCAAGGCTGCTACGTCGTCCCAACCTTCCACTATCTGCTTGATTCCAGGTCTCGTCGGGATGCCAATTTTGGTCATGCTGCTCTCTCCTCTATTCTACAGTGACCTTCTCACCTTCCCCAGGAAAGCTTTTTAGTCACCCTATTGTGTGAGGCACAGACCACAGTGGAAAAGAGCAGGTTGCTTACCTGTAACTGTGGTTCTCCAAGTGGTGATTTGTGCCTTCACACAAACCTGCCCTACCTCCCCTCTGTCAGGTCCCTGTATTTTTTGCGGCAGAACTGAAGGTGGAGCTAGATTGGCAGGTTTGGGCATGATCTGTACATGGGAGTGAGTGGGGTTCCTGCCAATCTGCTCAGCTTTAGACCTTCCAAATGGAGTCTCTGCGCAGAGACAAATCCTGTTGTGTGAGCGCACAGATCACCACTTGGAGAACCACAGTTACAGGTAAGCAACCTGTTCTTTCCAGGCCTTAAACAAGGTGTGGGGAAGTTTGGAAGGGGGATGTTATGTACCTCATGATAAAATCAGGAATGAATGGAAGTTTTCCTCCAAAACTATTAAAAACCTAACATAAAGCAAATTAGTATTGTGATTCACCTTATTTTGAAGATGAATTGCACTTCCTGAAGTCTTCTAGG
>CM034703.1:94847353-94870868 GCA_020142125.1 Phrynosoma platyrhinos
GGGGGGGGGGCATGACAGTTATGTTTTATCTTCTGATGCTGAGCTCTCAAGAGTGCATGACTGCCATTTTTTCTCCTTGCAATGGGCCTGATATTCTGTCATTATGTAGCATGTGTGCACTAGAATGGTTGCAGTGATATAATCTGCTTTGCAGTCTCTATAGTTTTTTTTAATCTTTTTACCACTGTTTGTTAAACTTGAATTCTGGGTTGAGTATAAAACATTATCTGAAAGGTAGCCTATGTTACTAGAATCACAACACAAAAGAGTTATCCCCATAACATTCTATTTATTTATAAAGTCAGAATGGTTAATGGGTAATTTTTTTTCCTTGGCTCTTGTACATTTTATGAGTTTGTCCTCAGCCCACCATTATTAATCAAGCAACACTCAATAACCCAACCAGTTATGCAAAGGAATATTCTGGTTTTCATCTGTGAAACACTGGAGAGTTTAGAATTTCTAAGAAAAAAGGTATTTATGTTGCAAATGTTTTCTGCTTGAAATATTCAGAGAAGATTGGCTTTCAAAGTATTGATCTTGCATTGTGTATTGTGTTTCCCCTGTGCTGAGATGATATAGGGCATAGTTTTTCAGGGTCATTGTAAATATACATTCTAAACTGATATGCTGGGCTTAAGATACCGTGCATTACCTTACTCCAGTGGTTTTCCAATTTAAACTAACTTATGACCAGTCACCACATTTGTTCAGGCCCTGATTACAAATCCATAAAGAAGGGGATTTAAATAGACTCTTCTTTCTTCATTGATTTTAATTTAAAATTTAATTTATTTAACGCAGCATAAACCTACAGATTTTTAAAAAGAGTGATGAGTTCATTTGATATATGTGGCTAATGGAGAGGCTTTCCTTTATTCTTGCATTTGAAAATACCTATCATTAATGGTGCCTTTCCTAAAATAAATAGTGCTGACAGGCAAGTGAAGTATGGTTTGGTATACTTTTGCTAATTTTTGAGGGTTGAACCTTTTGCAATTAATGGTTTGGTTGTCTGAAGTGCTGGTATGGTGAGGCTGCAGTCTTACATCCATTTAAATGTTTGGAATTGGGGTTCATCAGTTGAAATGACAATTAGTGGTGAATAATGGGCATTATGGCCTAAGTACCCTAAAGGCATCAAATTCTATCTGATCTTGGAAACTAAGC
Source organism: Phrynosoma platyrhinos (assembly GCA_020142125.1). Classification (NCBI taxonomy): domain Eukaryota; kingdom Metazoa; phylum Chordata; class Lepidosauria; order Squamata; family Phrynosomatidae; genus Phrynosoma; species Phrynosoma platyrhinos. Next base: position 94,848,524 of record CM034703.1, read on the forward strand.
AGTGACGGCCCTGGTTAGTACTTGGATGGGACACTGCCAATGAATAGCAGGTGCTATAGGCTATATTTCAGAGGAAGGAACTGACAAAACCACTTCTGAGTATTCCTTGCCTAAGAAAACCCTACAGAATTCACCACAAGTCAACAGGTGAAGGCACATAAACATGCTCGATGAGCACAGTATTGCAACTGAATACCTTAATATAAATATGCTATTCTGTATGTGGTAATGCAACTTTGCATGGGTCATGTAAAGACTAGTGATGGGAAGATGTGGAAAGCAAAGCCTTTCGCATCTGCCTTGTCTCATTTACCCAGTTGTTTTAGGAGTTCAAAGTTAAGAGGAAACTGCCTCAAAGATCATACAAACTCATTGTGCACAAATCCAATATGGCACAATCATCTTCAGAGAAAGAAAACTTGTTGCATGATTCTACATTTGAAGCTTTGGGTTCAGATTCCTTATATAAAGAATTGGAATGTGTAACTCTACTAAATCAACGGTTACCCAGAGGGCAAGGCTTCTATACATGGTCTTGCTCCTTCCAATTCTGCTTTATTATTTAGAGGCTTGGTTAAGTTAAGTCATGTAAATGCTTGACAGAAATATGTTTTATGTGACACAGGACTGTACTGTAAAAATGGCATTCCCATGTTAAGTTCTTTCCTTCACAACTGCAGTATCATGCACTTCCCTAAATCTTGTCATCCTGCATCATTGGTGATTGAGAGAGTGGGGCAGAGAAATGCACAATTTGTTGACATCATGATACTGATTAAATGTTATAACGTTATGAGGAAGAATCTTGATGTGGATTCGGGCTTGGCTTCTTATGGGCTGTATGATGTTGTTTAGTATTTGTTGACCAGTGCAGGACTTTAGTTCTAGTTGAGTCCCAGTGAAATTTTCTTTCATAGACGATCAGGATAGTATTCAGAACTGAATGTATCCTTGTGGTGCTGTTTTTATTTTGAAGCTTCTGGGAACACTGGACTTCAAAATGCATATCAATACCAGTTCATAAAATGGGTAAGAATGCAAACTACCAGAATCTTTTCTGTAGCTCATGGACTCTCCCCCTGCCTCCAAATGGTGGGAAAATGGAAATTTCTACACCTAGAAGTCTGCAGGAGCAATGATTTTGTGTGAAAATACGGCTCAGCCCCTGTCCTAAACCTTGTTTTTCAAAATAAGAGAAAATAATTTTTGAAATTTTTTTTACAGTGCTGCTTGTACTTTTGATACTCTCATTGTTCATTTTTTGGTGCCGATGCCACCCGTGGTGGATCTTAGCGTGTGAAAATTGGCCTCAGTTCCCAGAGCATGCTCACTTCTGTTATAAAAAGTAATGTTTTTTTTTATCAGAGGCTTCAGCACAGTGTGCAACCGGGGTGTCTCCTCCTTGTTTAACTGCTTCAGCCTTGCTAAAAGATGACTTCTGCTGTTGAGAGCAATACTGATAATCTCCTTGACATGACCAGGAGATGCTCCAGATATAGTACTTTGTATGTGCAGTATTCCTAATGCTGTATTTGTAATAACTCAGCAAGCAGGGTGAACAAAATGACTTTTTTCTCAGTTATAGCATTTGTCTTTGCCATTATAAACCCCTTTTAACCATCAAATAGATAGGAATTGAATATAAGAAATAATGTAAGAGCCAGGCAGCACTCCAGGAGTATGGAAGGTTTTAAGGATTTTTAATGTGCCAAACAGAAGACATAGATTCTGTGTCATTCTACTATTGCTTTGTAGAATCTTCTGTGTACTTTCAGTATCTGCTGCATATATGCACAGACACTATCATGTCATTGTGGACGAACTGCTTTATAAAAACTGGAACACAGGTTTCTGATATTCCTTTCACCAGTGAAAGCTAGCCTAGGTATGCTAAAGGTTCTTTTGCCCTTATGTTCTTGTTTGAAGGTTTTAGTTACTTTTGGAGAATAATTCTGCAGATGCTTAGAGGTGCATGGTCGTCAAGCTTCGGAATGGGGAACTTTATTAAAATAGTAATTTGTCCAATTCATTTCAATATAAAATTTTCTCATGAGTACAAGTGTATACAGTGGGCCCTCCATATTCACTGAGATTAGGGGCAGAAGACCCCCACAAATGTGAAAAAGTGCAAATAAAAAACCACTATTTTTTAACCTAAGTGAACACATCTCTAAGAATCTTTAGGTCCTCCAGTACAACTCTGTGGCCAACATCTGCCAGAAATTTACCATAGAATCATACTGGAGGACCTCCAAATGGCTAGAGAAGTGTTTTCTCTAGTTTTCTGTAGTAATTTCTAGGTCCTCCAGAGCAACTCTATGGTCAACATCAAGCGAGATTCCTACAGAGAACATATTAATCAAATCCGCAAATAATCAAATCTGCAAAAGTCAAAGCCAAAGAGAAAAGAGGAGGAAGAAAAAGGAAGAGAGAGGGAGGGAGAGAGGAGGGGAAAGGAACAACAAGAGGAGTGGGAAGGAGAGAGGAGAGGAGGTAAGGGGAAAACAAAGTGAAAGAAGGAAGGAAGGAAAGGGAGAAAGAGACAAAAAAAAAATCCTTACCCTGAGATATGGCATCAGGTTTAAAATATAAGACAATAACACAATCTCAGACATCAACAATTCTGAGAAGAGGATCTGTAGAACTATCTGCCAAGCAAGCAGATGTAAATTTGATAATCTTACAAGAATTAAGGGAATATAAGGAAGATTTCAAGAAAGAAACCAGGGATGACTTGAAGGAATTTAAAAAATAATTTAGAGAAGAAATCAAACTTGATTTACAAAAAGAGGCTAACGCTTAAGCAAAAAATAGACTCAATAACAAAAGATATGTTAGAAATGAAAAAGAAGTTAGATGTCATAAAGACAAAAAAAAAAAAAAATAGAATCAAAGACCGATAAAATAATCAGAAAAATCACAGGATTTGCAGAGTGACTCAGGAGATAAGATACAGGGAGAACTGTATTAAATTTAGAGGTGTGTTGGAAAAAAGTCATGAAAATGTTAGGGAGGGAAAAAACCATCTAGGGATATTGTAATATCTTTTACAGGATCAAGATTTAAGGACAGAATTACTCAACAAAACTTTAAAGAAGATTGGAATATTGATGGAAACCGAACTGAAAAATTCAAGGATGTGCTTCCATAGATTTTGAAAAAAGAGAAGAATATACGTTTTTAACTCAGGTTCTGAAAAAAACAATGTTCAGTACTGCTGGGCAAAAATAGAAGGGTTATACTTCATTTACAAACAAAAAAAGAATCAATATAAGTTTGGTTGATAAGGCAAGACAATTTTACAAAGGACTAAACACAAGGAAGAAAAAAAGTGAATACAGACCAACCAGAAGTTAGATCGAGTGATTCACCAATACATCAAGAACTAAATAAGGAGGGAATGTAGAAGAACAGAAGTGACTAAAGTGTGAAATCTCCGTAAGGTGCAATCTGCAGATTTCTACAATAATGGTATTTGGAGGGTCAAGGAACACTGGAAAAAATGTGTAAATCTGGATGGTGACTACATTGATATAAATTAACAACTGCAAATCAAAACAAACTTTCTGTCAATTTTTTTAAAGGTGATAATTAAAACTTTATGATACCCCCTCGTATGTGATGGAACTGCCCTAGAATAAAAAAATTCTGGTAAAAAATACACATAATTCAAAAGACCTTAAATATACAATTGGCTTTTTCACCAGAATTATATTTACTTAACATAACATCGATTTTAAAGGTACGAAAGGAATCACTGGAGGGTGATTTTATATTTGGTAACTGTAGTCAGGATTCTAATTGGAAAAAAAAAAAGTAAATTGAAAGAACTCCCATTAATAGAGGAATGGATAGAAATGTCCAAGATATGAAAGAAATGGACAAACTGACACTTATATTAAACAGGAGTCAGAATGGAAACCTTGGGCTATATTATGCGAAGATATCAATAACATTTGAAAATGATTAAAATTGTTAAAAAGAAACAAAACAAGAAAGATTCTGGTTTTGCTGGTGTGTATATGGGAAAAGATATATGTAGATAATGAGTTATATTTCAGTGTTTAAGTTTAAATTTAATGTTTAAGTTTAATGTTAAGCATAATAGAGTTCAGTGACCGATTCAGACTGATGAATTCAGCAATTAATACAAGTAAAAACAGACTGCTGAATTCAGACTGCTGAATTCAGCAATTAATACAAGTAAAATAATAAATAAGACTGTATTTGGAAAGGAGGAAAATAAAAACAACTATTGGAACAACTGGGAGAAGAAGAGGAATTAGGAAGGTTTAAACAGAAACACCAAAAAATATGATTTGTAGATAAATGATGGAACCCAGAAATCGGAAGATTCATCTATAGGAGGACCACCTCACCATGATGTAGAATCCATTGTATTTATTATAGGAAAAGGAACCATTATGTGGCTGCATATCCCACCTAGTGCCTCCTCTTCAGATTTCTCTGTTTTGAGTCCTGGCAGAATGAAGTTAAAGATTTAAAGCTTTAGGGAAAGACATCTGAATTTCACACCACAGTAAACCAACAGTGCAATCATTACACTTAACAACCATCTGGAAAAGTGATCAATTTCATATCTCAACAAGTTTGCTACTAATCTATTCTGCAATCACTGCTGCTATAAAGTACACTCAATGAAATATATGTCCAAATGTATATTTTAAAAAGTTTTTACTTGAATTTGTAGGCATTGAACAGGTGTGGCATGCAACTTTCAAAAGTTTAAAAGCACCAAGTACTGTTGCTTTCTTGTCTATACTTTTAGTATTTGCTTTGCTCTATACATAATTTCTGTTAGGCAAAACATTTGTTGTTGTGTGCTTCCAAGTCATTTTCGACTTATGGAGACCCTAAAGTGAGCTTATCACAGAGCTTTCTTGGCACATTTCTTTGGAGGGGGTTTGCCGTTGCCATCCTCTTGAGATTTAGAGAGTGTGACTTGCCCAGGGTTACCCAGTGGGTTTACATGGCCAAACTGGGATTCGAACCCTTGTCTCCAGAGTCATACTCCAGTGCTCAAACCACTACATCACAAGGCTCTCAAAACAAAACCCTTCAAAATTTCCTTTTGTCAAGGAAATTTTCTTTTGCCAAGGATTGCACTTAACATACAATATTGCTTCTATTATCAATTTGTATGGCTGATTTATAACTGCGGACACAACAAATTACTAAAACATTCTTGTTATGACTAATACAATTCTGTTTGTATTTGCCTTGTCAGGATTTTTCCCAAGCAGCTCTCAAGGATGTGATGCTTTTCTACGCCATAAGATGACATTAATTTCTCCATCAATATTGAAAAAATATGGAATTCCCTTTGACAAAGTGAGTCATTCATTTAAATTTGGGGTCTTTATCAGTATCTCGACTTTTCAATAAAACTGTATGAGGTGATTTAGGCAGTATCACTTATTTTGGAGATAAGTTCCAGTTCAGATGTTGACTGATATATATTCTCTGTTGTATAAGTTAGCTACTCATTTTTAAGGATGGGGTAGTTCCAGTATATTAATGTGTATCATCATGGAACTCTTTGAAAATAGGAAATAAGACATGTTAAAGAGGAAATAAAGAAATTACTCCCTTTGAAACAATTTAAAATACACATGTCTGAAGGGCTCACATGAAACCTTTTTTTGTACTTTGAACACTGCTGTAAGGCAGCTTCTTGGGGTGTTAAACTTACAGAAGGCTCCCAGTCAATCAGATCTACAGATAAAGGTTTGTTTTATCTTTTAAGCAGAGTCTTGCCCATACATACATATTACATTAATTACATTTATATCTTACTTTGGGTTAGGTATGCATTAATGCACCAAATGGGAAATTATGCATTTCTGGATTGGTCAATAGTAACTTGTAATGTTCTGAAATAGGCATTACTAGAAATTCCTCTTGAAATCAATTACCTGTTCTTTTTAACTTGCCATTTTCTCAGGCCTTGGAGATAGCACTGACAGATCATTGTGCAAAAAAGATGAGCTTTTACACAAGTGCTACAGAGATATTGATCACTACAATTATTGTGTAGTTTATACCATGTTGACATCTTTTGAAACAGTTGGATACGATTCATGCTCTGATTTTAGGGATGTTTTCTGTTTGTTTTTTTTTTACTAAATAAATTTTCACCACTATGATATCTGGGAATTGTTTGAGAGAAATAACACTTGAGACTTACTGACTTATTTCTTCTTTGTAATAATATCTTATGGGCATGTAGTTGCTTTTTTCAAAATATACTTGCAGCACACATTTTCTCTAGATTCCTTTGCATATATAAAATAAAACCATGCAATTTAGATCTTTCCCAAGCCCAAGTCATATCTTCTAGCACTGGTGAAACAGTAAGACTGTTTAAGTAAGACAGTAAGTAGTTTGGGCAAGAAGACTCCTATGTAATCTGTTCGATTCATTTTTGCAGAAGCTGAAGGATATCCAGCATGCAGATTTTGTCATTCTACTACTACTTCATTTGATTTACTGGTTTTAAGATATTTCTATCTTGCCCTTTGTATTAGAGGACTAGAGACTCCCTAGTTTCTCATTTAAAACTTGCAAATAGTTAAATACTATTTTATGTCACCTTATGCCACCAGAGAGCAGTCTATACCCAGCTGTAATTCTGATTAATAGTTTGCTGTGAGAATGTGAATAGAGGAAATCAGGCTATGATCTCTTGTGGCTTGGAGTGATAGAACTGGAAACGTGCTGAACACTGATAAGCCAGCCTCCGCCTACCAGGTGACAGCTGAACTGCCGGTTATTGCAATAGCACACCTGCTAAACTGCCATCAGTGGGGGTAAATGACAAGATAAATTTGGGAATTGCCGGCACAGAAAGTGTTCATACTTATATGTACTCACACCACACTCTTAAAAAAACTCCAATCACAATCTCAGCATGCACACCTGTGTGCTGTGCATACTACATATTTATGTGCTACTGTTAAAGGGACAGTATGTAATTGCTACCAATTTGTATTGGAGCTATAAGGTAACACAATAAATGGATATACTATTGCTATTTATAATTTCTCTGTTCTGCTATTATGTTGAATAAATACATGCCTGTGTATATGACAAAATGCTAAACGAGAATTACAATATTCTTTTGTCAGATCACATCTAAGTCACACAATCTCCCCCTTCCTGCATAAACTGCAAGATGGGATACTTGCTGACATTTCTCTTCCACTCAGTTCCATCTCCATCCATATTCTTTCCTGTACTAGTCTGTTTATTGGTTGATTGAGAATAGGGGTGACTATCAAGATGGATCAAATTGAAGGCAGTTGTGTTTTAATCCATGCTTTATATTTACAGAGAAACTATCTCAGTGGTAGAACAAAGTAAAACCAAAACCATTCCTATTGTACTGGAGAGCCAATATCAGTAAGAAAAAAAGTGCTGGGCAGAGATGGAGAAATATAAAGACAGTCATAGAAAAAGCAAGCATGCACCAGATCAGGACATCTGATGTGTTTTATTTTATGTACTGTATTTTCCGGCATATAAGACGACTTTTTAGCCCCGGAAAATCTTCTCCAAAGTCAGGGATCGTCTTATATGCTGGGTGGAAGAAGAAGGGGTGGCCCTCGTCATTGTGAGCCAAAGGCGGCGATGGCAGTGGCTATGTGTGTGTGTGTGAGAGAGAGAGAGAAAGAAAGAGAGTGAGAGTGAGAGAGAGAGAGACCGGGGGAAAAGACCCAGCTGGGAACAATAACATCCGAGACAAGGCGGGCAGGAGGGTCCTGGCAGGCAGGAAGAGTGGGAACCAGGCTCCTGGTTATAGCCCTGGAGTGAGCCTAAGGAGTGGGTGGTGAGGAGCCTCATTGGGGAGCCCTCCGCAGATGCCTCAGAAAGCAGCCCCAGTGCCCTCCGTTCCTTTCAAGGCCTGGGTGGCCTGTTTTCCCTCTGCTTCCCAGAGAAGAAGAAAGAGGAGGAAGAGGAGGAGAAAGGGGCATGTTCCTGGCTGCTGACCCTTGGCCTATGGAGGCGCCTCTGTGGCTGGGACAACCAGGGCACTGGCGGCCTGCTGAGGAAGGGAAGGAAGGAAGGAAAAGGAAGGGAAGGGAAGGAAGGTGGAGGAGGAGGAGGAGGAGGAGGGGAGAGGAGATTGAGGCGGCGGTGGGGCTGCTCCTCTTCGGAAAAGGGGTAGTCTTATACGGCAAGTATATCCTAAACTCTATATTTTAAGTGGAAATGTTGGGGGTCGTCTTATACGTCGGAAAATACGGTATGCTGGTTAGTATAAATACACAAATGGATTTCCTGTTTTCTGTTAATCCAGTGGAAGTCCCAAGTTAATTTTGGCTTTCATGTCCCCCATTAATTCCCACATTTTGTGAGGAATATTTATCTTTTTGTGATATAAACTTTTGTTAGTTGTGGGTTGAAGGCATTGAGATACTATTTTACCAAATGAGAAGCCTGGGGTTTGTTTTTTGTTTTTTGTTTTTTGTTTTTTGTTTTTTGTTAAGTAATTTACTTAGTTGTCCTATAGTTTGTTGTTTCCAGTTAGTGTGCTGTTTTGTTGTTCATTATTCCAAAACTGTCATGTGGGCATCAGGGAAATAATTGGGAAATAAATGTTTTTCAATCTCTTCCTCATAGCATTGTCTTTTTTATTGGCTTTGGGGATTTGGCGACATGGCCTGGTCATCAGTTATATGTTGGGTTGGTGTCCGTAAGCATATAAGCAGGGAGCCCTTATGGCACAGTGGTAAAATGCCAGTACTGCAGCTAGTATTGCAGCCATAAAATTATGAATTCAGTTGCAGAGCTCCAGGGTTGACTCAGCCTTTTGTCTTTTTGTAAGCCAGTAAAATGAGTACCCAGCTTTGTTGGTGACAATTAGCTTACATATTGTAAACCGCCTAGAGACTACTTAGTTCAGTATGAAGTGGTATGAAAATGTAAATGCTATTGCTATTGCTACACATTCATTTGTAATCCACCCAGCAGGCAGTCTGTGTTGATTTTCTCTGGTAGATGTTTAGCTGTCAATAACATTGCAGGGTCTACCTTCTCCATGCCAAAATCACAGAAGTTGTAAAAAATTATGTTCTGTCTTGTTTCAAAATACCCCATTGTGTATCTCCATGGTCCTTTCCCCCTTTCTTCTCCACTGCATTTAAAGACATTTTGAAATATATGAAAAGAAAAGGTAATAACAAGAATGCTTAGTGCAGAGATGGAGTCACTGGTGACAAATCATGGCAAGAAATGCAAGTGTCAAGGTGTGGCAAAGCAAACCTTTTGTGGATGTTGAGAAAATGCAACCCTTTTCTAGTTGTATGAAGAATGTTTTTCTCTGAATGCCTTAGACAGGACAGAGAGGACACCTCCGAGGGAAATTATGCATATTTTTGCAGAAATGAACTTTTCTCAGTGCAGTCCCAAAGTGCAAAGAATCCCATGGCTGGTCTCCTTTTCCTTAATGTGTCTGTCCTAAATGTCAATATACCCTTTTTTCATTCGGGTTGCAGATAGCAATAAGTATTCTTCACATCCCTAGTAATTTCACATAGAAATCTATTATAGGCTATCCTGACATCTTTTAATTCCACTAACTTACTTTAGGTGAAGATAATTATTTTGGTTTTGCTACTGTTAAACAGCAGGAGTCAAACATTCTGGCTGATCTGTGATAAATCACCTTCAGTACTGTAGATTCCATTGTATCTCATGCCCAGCCCTATGGACATGACTGAGTAGGGACAGTAGGTCAGTGGTAGAGTATATATTTTGCTTTCATAAAGTTCCCTGTTTTCATTCCCAGCAATTTTTCTGGTACTGCTGGAAAAATTCCTGCCTGAAAGCATGGAGAGCTGCTGCTAGTGAGTGTTGACAGTACTGGGCTAGATGGACTAATTGCCTATTTCAGTAAAAGGTAGCTTCTTGATTTCTGTATCAGTCTATAAGGATTATTTTATGTAATTCTCACACTGTCAGTCTTAGAAGACTTCCTTCCAGGACTGAATCCATTAAGTCAGTGAACATAGCTCTGTCTCAAAAAATAGGTGTTCATTATTTAGAAGATTGCCAGAGTTATACTAATGTTCTATTAGATTATGTGTTTTGTTTTTTAAAGCTACCATTGCTAGACCATCCTGCATATCACATTTTAGCAATCCTTTTACATTCCCAACAATGTGTTAATGCACTGGTGAGCAAGACCTAATGGCACAAAGTCCTGATGTTCCTTATTCTCCATAGCCTGCACTTCCACTCCATGTAGTCTATTACTGAAGACAGAAATTGTTATCCTTCTCGAAAAGTTAGATATTGCATTAAATAATCTGTTTCTGAAATAATAGCATAGTTTTGTTTGCAGTTAAAAGGCTGTGAAATGGCTTGTTTGTAATTTCTAATTTCAACGATTGGCACAGCACAGTGGGATTTCAAATAGTTTTCTTTTGATAAATGTTTTGCAGTGGCAATAAAGGTAATACAGACACATAGAGATCAAACATGAGGGCTCTACAGATGACCCCTACAGATGAGAGTGCTGGATTGTGGCTGCGGCAACTGTACACTGCAGCAGCGATCCGGCACTTTGCTGCTCCAAAAAGAGCTGGCAAATGCTGCTCCTTTTTTGGAGCGTCAAAAAGCCGCCCCTACCATGGTGGCAGAGACTTTTCTGTGCCAAGGGAATGCCTTGACACCGCCCACCATCTGAGGCAGAGTCGGGGTGGCTGGTGTGCGGTTTCCATGCCCTAACTCTACCCCCAGGCCAGCCCTTTTGGCCGATATGTACTAGCCCATGGTTTGAGTATTGGACATGCTATCCTGAAAAAAAAAAAACCTAGTAAAATGTGGGCTAGACAATGCAACTGTTAGGTAGATTTCTAACTGATTGAATGGCTGAACTCAAAGGGTGTTCAACAATGGCTTCTCCTCATCCTGGAGAGAAGTGACTAGTAGGGTGCCACTGGATTCTGTCCTGGGTCCAATGCTGTTCAACATCTTTTATCAATGCCCTGGATGAAAGAACAGAGGGCTTGCTTATCAAATTTGCAGATGACACCAAATTAGGAGTAGCAGCTAATATACCAGAGGAGAGGATCAAAAATCAAAATGACCTGAATAGATTAGAAAGCTGGGCCAAAACTAACAAAATAAATTTCAATATGAGAAATGCATTTGGGGAGTAAAACATGCACAGATATAGGATGGGTGACACTTGGCTTGATGGCAGTACATGTGAAAGGGATCTAGGAGTCTTAGTAGATCACAATCTGACCATGAGTCAACAGTGTGATGCAGCAGCTAAAAAAGCCAATGCGATTCTAGGCTGCACCAATAGCAGTATAATATCTAGATCAAGTAATAGCACCATTCTATTCTGCTTTGGTCAGACTTCACCTGGAATATTGTATCCATTTCTGGGCACCACAATTCAAAAAGGATATTGACAGGCTGGAGCATATCTGGAGGAAGGTGACCAAAATGGTGAAAGGTCTCGAGATCATGCCCTACAAGGAGTGACCTAGGGAGCTGGGTATGACATGACAGCAATGTTTAAATATTTGAAGGGATGTCATATTGAGTATGGAGCAAGCTTGTTTTCTGCTGCTTCAGAGACTAGGACACTGAGCAATGAATTCAAGACAAAGAAAAAGAGATTCCAGCTCAGGAACGTCCTGACAGCTAGAGCTGTTTGACAGTGGAACACACTCCCTCCAAGTATGGTGGAGGCTCCTTCTTTGGAGGTTTTTAAACAGAGGCTGAATAGCCATCTGTCAGAGGTGCTTTGATTGTGTATTCCTGCATGGTAGGGGGTTGGACTGGATGGCCCCTGAGGTCACTTCCAACTGTATGATTGTCTCATTCTAAATCCCTGCTTAGCCATTGAGTCTCCTTGGGCAAATCACACCCTCTTAGCCTCAGAGGAAGGCAAGGACAAATACTCTCTGAACAAATTTTACCAAGAAAATCCTGTGATAGGTTCATTTTAAGGCAGGGGTTGGCAACATTGTTGCTGGGGGGGCGGGAGGGGGGAAATGGCGTGGGGGCTGGGTGGGCGCTTGCGCGCTTGCATGCATGCGCGCTTACCCCCCTGCACCCATGCGCACGACGCTTGCTGTTTCCTGCATGGCGCATGGGTGGGGGGTCATTCCCTGGTCCTTGGGAACGCCCACCTGCGTGTGCGCTGGGCTTTCCCAAGGCCCAGGGAAGGCCCACCCACCCATGCACCGTGCAAATTCGCACTGCACAGCCGTTGTGGGGCCTTCCAAAATGGCGCCTGCATTTGCGTGCGGCGCGCCGGTGTGCGAGGGGCGGTGGTGGGACCGGCAACGGGCCGGTCCCAAGGCCTCCATGGGCCACACCCGGCCCACCGGCTGTAGGTTGCCGACCCCTGCCTTGGAGTCATGATAAGTCGAAAATTACTTGAAGGCAGACAACAAATAAAGGCAAATACAAGGTTCATTCTGAAGACAGCTTTTTTTCAGTTTTAGACTTTACTGCTGCATAATGGTGCTGGAGGAAGAGTGTCTAGTTCAGTGGTTCTCAAGCTTTCATCCTTTGGAGGTTTTGCACTTCACCTCCAAGTCTTTGGATGTGTGGCTGGAGCTTCTGGGAGCTGGGCTGAAATATCCAAAGGACTAAATGTTGACATCTGTTGTTTTAGGCAACACAGTAGGACTGTTCTTATTGGCTAAGTTTAAAGCTCAGAAACAGTTACACAGAATGACTTTTTATCAGACAAGCAGACAGAAAACTATGTAAGCCTAGCCCAAGAACTTTTATTGTCTGAGGCAGAGCCACAAATGCTCCCCCTGACTTATATCACAGTATAGCATACCAAAAACTAGTGTTTTTTTTTAGCACATCATGCACATCTTGGTTTTCAGCTTTGACTTCAGATGGCGTCTCTCCTCTCAATGACTGTCTTAAGGCAGTAATGAACTGGATGAGGAAAAACAGATTGAGACTATCTCTATGACTGTTGCAGGGACATTTTCTCAGCACTTCCAGCTTTGCTGCTTAGGAAAAGAAAATGGTTAATCTAGTCTTTGAGTATTCATTTATTCATAGTGAAACAGAGCTTGAAAAAGGGCAGTGACACACACCTTACTCCACTTGGAAGTTATTCTCTTTAAGAACATTTCATTGCTTTTAAGCTTCTGAAGCCATCTATTTTGTGCAATTTCACACTTTAACATCCAAGTTAAGCACACAGAGACAGTGTCCAGCTCTCTCTTAACTAATATACACAGGACTGTAATTTAGAGATAAGACCATAGTTTCTCACTTTATAATAAATCCTCAAAAACACTTTGTAGTCATACCATTATAGGGTTAAATTTATAGTTGTCACCTTTAGATTTTTCTTATGGTTTTCTGATTCATATATTCAAGCAAAAAACAATCATTTACCTAGTGTGCAATGAAATGAAAATTTTATTTGCATGACAAAATTATGTTCTTACAAAAAACACCAAAAATATAATTGAACATCACAAAAATATTTTAGAACATAAACAAAACTTTTTTGAAGTGTGAAATAATGAATTTCAGAGTTGATAATCATGAAAAAAGCACAAAGGGCAGTTTTATTCATTACAACATGGCTTTAGTTGTGAGACTCTATAGTTGAGAGGAATACTGTTCCTAAACAATGCCCCTGAGCAAATTTCTAAGACAAACCACTGGCTCACAAGTAGGCAGCATGGTATAATTTTACTGTTTGGCAAGTCCTCAGCCTTAGCACACATTAGAGCAAAGATTGGAAAGTTAACTTTGTAAAAGTAATTTGAGAACCAAGTTATTACAAAGCCTACAAATGTAACGATTTACAAAACTATTTAATGACTCATTACAGGCTTTGTTATTTTTCCTTAGTTTTTAGACTGCATTTTAAAAATTCATTTTTAAAATAAGAAAATAGCCTAAAATTCAAATAATACCTCTCAAAATGACCCAGATCATTTTAACTCCCTAAGTAATAATGCTATAAATTACTACTTTAAAAAATCACTAAATCAAAGAGTGGCAACAAATTTGTTATTTCCAAGTTCTGCATTAGTATCCATGACAAGAATAATTGTCACCATGCTTTGTATAGGCAAGGTACAAAGCGTTATTACCTTTAAAGCCCTAGATGATTGGGTCCAAGTTACCTAAGGGATTGCTTTCTCCCATAAAATCTGTCCTGTACACTCAGGTCCTCTGGGAAAGGTTTGCTCCAACTGGCTGTGACTAGACAGGCAATGGTTTTCCATAGGACTTTTTCATCTGCTGCCCCCAGACTGTGGAAAGAGCTGCTGGAAGAGACAGAACAGCTGAAAACGCTGATGGCATTTAAAACAGTATTAAAGACACATCTCTTCTGGCAGGCCTACCCAGTCAATTTAAAATCATGACTTTTCATTGTACATGTACTTTATGAGTGTATTTGAATGATTTTATAGTTTTGTATTTTAATTGTGGGTTTATGCTTTAAATTGTGTTTTGTATCTCACCTTGAGGAGAGATGGGAACGTAATAAAATTTATTACTACTACTACTACTACTACTACTATTACTATTTACACATAACCAAGAAAACCTGAAAACCTCTATTGTTGCTTGGGTTCTGTACAAACCAATTCTGAACTTGTTGTCAGTTTCTATAACATTTTTCAGTTGTCCCTTACTTTGCCTTTCCATTCTTCAAGCATAATCATCTATTTTTGAACACAATATTGTGTGAAAGAGAAATGTGAGATTTAATTTTTTAGCCACTTGTTTCTGTAAGTTCCCATTTGTGGTTAGCTAGAGAAGAGTTTCCAACAATGTCTCTCTAGATTCACAAAGATCCGTTCTGCCCCCCCCTTACGAAATTTCGCAAATGTTCAAGTCCCATTGTCCCCAGTAGTGGTGCCACTGGGACACTGGAGCTTGAATATTTCTCTTCCCTCCCTCCCTCCCGGGAAGGCAGTGTGGCTAGGAAAATGGTTGTGCTGGCTGCCGCAAGGCTGCACCAGGCAAGGAAAGGCTGTGCGGATGGGGAAATAGCCATGCTGGCCAGGGCAAGGCTGCGCCATCTAGAAGAGGGCTGTGACTCAGTTGGCGTGGCCTTCCAGCCAGTGCAGCCTTGCCTCGGCCGGCACAATCTTTCCTTGGCTGGAGCAAGGCTGGCCACCTGGGAAAACAGCTGCACTGGCTGGAAGAAGGCCACACCAGCCAAAAGGTAAGGGGGAAGGAGGCATCTGTGGGCTTGCCGTTCGCGAGTAATCAAAACTGCGAATGGCAAGTCCACGGATACAGAGGGATGACTGTATATTCTTTGGGGCAAGGAAAAACAACTTTTTAAAATCATATTATATATAGTAAAAATGGCACATTAAAACTTTCTGAACAGAAAAAAAGAAAAAACAACTGTTTTGTTTCATATGAAGCAGGAAGTATTCAGGAAAAATGTCTAATAATTTTACAGATTTTAATGAATTAAAGAGCAGAAAAAGATAGTGCTATAGTTTTAATTTTTAGTAAATGCACGAAGCCTATTTGACTACATTGGATTTCTCACTACACAAGTGAAAGGGAGCATCATGGGAAAGCATGGATTCTTTCATCAGAGGCAAAATGTTGACACTTAACAATGTTCTTTTGGTTTTTAGGTCACACAAGAGGCAGGAGAGTTTATGGTCACTTTCCCATATGGATACCATGCAGGATTTAATCATGGTTTCAATTGTGCAGAGTCAACAAATTTTGCAACAATCAGATGGATTGATTATGGAAAAGTAGCCAAACTGGTAAGCCAAACTACATTTCTAGTAAAAAAACTATAAATTAGAATTTGCTAAACAAAGGAATTTTGGAATTTAGATAAAATGACAGAAGATTTCTAAAAAATTTCCAATAGCAAATTGTTTTAATTTTAACCAGTGCTGATTGCATAATGAGCTAGCAAAGATTTAGAGCAGGGGTAGGCAACCTAAGGCCCAGGGGCTGGATGCGGCCCCCCGAGGCCTTTGGACCGGCTCCAGGCCAGTCCTGCTGCCGCCACCGCTGCCCGCTATGATGATATTGATTATTGTTGTTATTACTTGTTCTTGGGGTTTTCTTGGCAAAATCTCCACAGGGGTTTTGCCATGGGTCTTCTGGGGCTGAGAGAGTGTACATGCATGTTTTTTTTAAAATATATTTTTTAATTTTTTATTTTTATTTATTTATTTATTTATGGTGCTTCGGCCCCCCAATTGTCTGAGGGACAGCAACCCGGCCCCCAGCTCAAAAAGGTTGCCTACCCCTGATTTAGAGCTTCAGAAATAACAATAGACTTTTTCTTTGCCAATGCAAAGGGTTCCTTCTGTATGCTTTGGTGTACTAACTATAGTGCTATACTGGTCTGCACAGGAATAAATTTATTAAAAGTCCTGCAGCTTTTGTCCCCTTTGTGAGATTGTCACAGTTAATTCAGTTATAACAGTACTGTACATTATCTTTCCAAAGAACAATCAGATAAAAATTATTCTGTTTTGTTAATATGAACACCCTGGCATCTACAGTGGCAGGGGTATGTATACTATACTTAGAATGCTTTTCTGTGCTCTTAATTTTGTCAGATGTTGAATACCAGGAGCATTATCTGACAGTTAACTGGAACCATAACTTTTAGATAGAGAAGTTAAAATCTAAGAAAAAAATATTGTGAATTATGTGTGGAGCCCTTCATTTATTTGAAAAAAGTGAAGATGTGGTGAATGAGAAATAATAAAACACAGTATTGGGAATGTGGTGCTCAGAGCCAGGGTAATAGTGATTAATTGGAAACAACAAACTATCCCATCTATTGAAGAATAGCATGTAAGATATGGTTAAAAAACCCAAACCCATCACTGTACATTTTATAAATGAATTTGGAAAAGCAATACGATGATGATCAGGAGGAAGAGACTGGCTGGATGGTGATGTGTATTTCTTACATAACAAGACAGAATAAAATCATGTGTATGTCACACAAGAAATTTTATAGACAATACATTGTTTGGCATTCATATATTAAATTCATATGCATCTGTAGTTTTTCTATTTACAATCGCCCCCTGTTTTCACAGGGGATCCGTTCCGGACCCCCTGCAAAAATGAAAAATTGCCAATATACAAGCTACATTGGCTTGAATGGCGGTGCATGCCTGCGGTTGTGTCTCCCTCTGTTTGCCGTCCGCAAATGGGTGAGGGATGTAGACTCCAAGTCCATGAAAATGGAGGGTCAACTGTAGTCAGTTTTTGTTGTTGTTGTTTTCTTGTATGCAGACATATGCATGTCAATGTCATTCCTATGTATTATTAAAATTCCTGTTAAATGGAATTCAGAAATAAAACAGGATAATAGTTTAGTGCTTTTCAAATTTTCTCGTGTCAGGGAACCAACATGTCTGCTAAGTAAATCATTGCATGCATATATCCTGGAAAATATTTCTGGGTGCATACTTTTGCTGCATGTAGGATGCTAATGAAGCCTCTCTGTTGTTCCATAAAAGCTATAATATGTATCTAAGTCATATAAATCCCATTGAACTGTTCAGAAATGCACATATGCAGAGTGATGCTGGGAGACTAGAGAACCTGCAGTGTACAACTGTGCACTGTAGAAAAGTTCACTAATGGTGTGGAATCTTTCTTTTTAGGTTACTTGTCCACTGTTATTAATCTCATTAATGAACTCTAGAGTTCCCCAAAATGTAATTTGAATGGAAGTGTTGAAGTCAATGCAAACTTTGCCATTAACTATCTCACTTGCCTTGGCAACACAAATCCACTTTGTGACATTTCTATTTTTGAGCTTTATTTTTGTTGAATTGTGACAATAAACAGAAAAGAGATCAGATTTTAAGATTTGGAAGAAGGGCAGATGGAACATTTCCTCCGACTTCCGTGGGTTTTATTATGTACCTAATGGTGCTGATATTCATCTTAGTTAGCTGAAGATGTGTCTTTCTGCGGGGAACATGTTGAGCAATTTTAGCTGAGTACATTTTGTTAATGTTGGTAAAACAGATGATCCAGTAACAATTACTTTGAGTGTGTTTTGCCAGGGCCTCCTTTAATTTGTGCTGAGCCTACAATATTAATGCTGAACTAGGAGGTATATGCAGACATTAGAACTGCTGAATATAAATGTTTACATACTGATTATTTCCCCTTGTTCTTAAAAAACAAATATTTTTTCAAAAGAGATTCCATTTAAAACATTTCAGTTTTGAAAGCATGCTTATGTGTTTTTCAGTAGCCAAGATTTTTCTGTTGTATAGCTAGAAAAAAATGGTGATTCTGCATGATTTGATTCAGGGCCTGTTCAAAACTTTATACTGTCATTTATTTCCTTGATGCATGTCAGTAACCAGTTTTTAATAGCAGCAATGCTGAATTTTTAAGGACTACAATGCCAGCAAGATGGGCTCCAGGCACTGACTTTTTCCCCACATAAACTGGGAGGCGAAAAGAACTCCTTCTTTCCAACAGTAGCTTCAGTAGGATTCTTTCTTTGGGCACTGTTCACCTCAAAGAAAGACCCCCCCCCCAAAAAGGGGGGGAGGAACGAAAAGAAAAGAAAATTACACCAATATGTTGTTCCCTCTTTAAGAATAGAATCTAGAAGATATAAATATATAAGAGATAAGATGCAAAAGTAAATATTAATTTAATATTTAAGGCATCTGGATTAAATGTTAATTTATTTTAAGGCATCTAAAAGGACATAATTTCTAAACACTATTATTATATATTATTATATACTGTACTCTAAATATATCAAACTATTTCTATATAGGCAATTTATACATGTACTTTAAATAGCTACACTGTCATACTCTGTACATCAACATATAATTTGTAAAACTTGCATTCATTGGCTTGTATCCAGTTCGTGAGATTCTGATTACAGAATACTCTTCATTCCAATTCAGGCTTTTGTTGACAGAACAAGGATGAAAGTGACTTTTGGTGATTCCTTCTCAGTGGTATTGTATCTCATGCCACTTCGTAGATTGGGTGGGAGGGATTCTGGAAAGGTAGGCAGAATTGCCATTTCTGTTTCACTGATGAAAGCCTTTGTTGGATCAAAGAGCATCACTAGAGTGACATCAATTGGTTCCAACCTGGTATCATGAATGTAAAACTCTTCAAAGCTTAATTCTTCACTTATTTTGGTATCTTTTATCTGCTGTGCCCCTTTTTGGAGAAAGCAGGCCTTGTCAGAGTTGCCTGTGCACTAATTACATGCAGGCTTGGACTGTTTTCAATGTCCCCTATATGGAGCTGCCTTTGAAGATGGTTTGTAAGCTTCATCTGATACAAAATTCCATTACTTATGGCACAATTTCTTGTGTAGATTAGACAATTGAAGCACATAACAGTTATTTTGCTTGGGGCCCAATGCAAAATGCTGTTCATTATTTCTAAAGCAATAAAATGCTTGTGATTAGGTTATTTAGAGGACCACTTGTACCCATATGAATCTGCCCAGCCATTAAGATAAGCAGCTGAATCTTTGCTCTTTGGCATCCTGGAAAGATCAAGTTGGTGTGAATGAGAAACTAGGACTGCCATAGAAAACAACAATTCATTTTTTGCTGATTGATGCTACATTTTATGATATTGCTTCTTGATGCTTCTTGTTCCTTCCCAGTCCAAAAAGTGCTACAGTTTTCCTCTTGACTTTTTTAAAAAAATGAGTATTTTAAAACCAGCATTGCAGATCATTTGTGGATATAATTCTGACATTAGTTCTTTGATGTTTGTGTATATGTCACTTATCTCTCTATTTTGCCCCCAGTTCTCTGGTTTCCAGTTCTCATGTGGTTTTTCTCTCCAGTGCCTCCTTACAATTTTTATCGTCATTAAAAATATGTTTAGAACTTTTAAGTCAAATTAGAGTCCAGAGGGCAGCCATGAAAGAAGAAAAGGTAGAGCAATTCATTGTTTTTACTTTGAGAAATTAAACCTTTAAGCTTTGAATGGGCTGTAAAAATAACAATCTCTTTATTTCCATTCACATATATTTGGCAGCAACATAGCCACACATTCAAAGCCTAGCTTTCTGGAAATAATATTTTCCTCCTTTTTATTTATCTAAACACATTATTATGTTTTGTAATGCCAAGTAAATATTCAGACTTATTTTTTTTTTTACAGATGAGTGAACTTACACTTTATTCTTATTCTGCTAAGCTTCAAAATATTTTAGATACCCAGTTCTACAAAACTGTTGAGTCATCTCACTGGCCTAAGTGAAATTTTCATGTTTACTCTTAGGTATTAAGAAATATGTTTTCAGGATCAAGAATGAGGGAAGTAAATAAAAAAAACCCTATCTACATGAACCTAAGCAACTTCAAACTAATGTCAATAAAATAAAATAAAGCAAGCATGTGTTCCATACAAAACCAATAGTATTTCAAGTATCTTTAGATTATGAATGCAAAATCCCCACATGCTCAATTAAAAAACAAAAACAAAGGTGTGGGATGTATTTTATGCATTCATATCACAGATGCATGCATCTCTCAGAACTGATTTCTGCAATTACTCTGAAGAAAAGTCTAATGGCAACTATTCTCTTTAATTTCAATGTATAAAGGTTCTTGAAAACATGTCAGTATGGACACAATTACCATGCCCTGAAATATTTTCAGGATGTGGTAGCTTCCTGTCAATATACAGGGGTCCTAATAAATGTTAGTTCACCATGTCAAAACTGGGGATAAATTCATCTTGTAGCATTCTAGTAAATATGCTTCTAGTTTTGGCTCTCCTGACTTCCCATATCATGGAATAGTTGAGTCAGTTCTCAGGCATTGTGCCTTCGGTTTCCTGTTTTGGTTGCTTGCACCAGTTTGCTGCAGGCCTGTGGTCAGTAAGCAGTATTCTTAAAGTTGTTGGTGGTGTTGCATCCACCCTGTGGCCTTCTCTTCATGATTCACTTCACTGTTGACAGGTATAGCATGCTTCTGAAGCGTTGAGTGTTTTCTTATTGACAAGGGACAGGGAGAACAGAGTCCAGCTGAAGCTTGGATTAAGCTATCACCTGAAGCTGTATGGAAATAATTACAAATCATTCCAAGTCAGTGTGCACACTCTGTGTATAGCTACTCAAGGGCATATTGAAGAATTCAACTTGGTGTGCCCTAGCAAATGGGAAACTTATATAGCCAGGTTGGAATTTACTTGGCAGCAAATGAAACAACAAATCCAAAGGAGAAGTATGCTGTATTATTCAGAGTCTGGGAAGAGACAGACTTCTTTGAGTTAGCTTAGGTCCTCTCTGTACCAACACAGTTTGCAAATTTATCAGTATATTTAGCGACCCTTGCAGGCATTTCTTTCCCAAATTCTCTGTGATAGCACACACTCATCTCTGAAACACATACTCTCTCTC
The DNA here is from genome assembly GCA_020142125.1 of Phrynosoma platyrhinos. NCBI lineage: Eukaryota > Metazoa > Chordata > Lepidosauria > Squamata > Phrynosomatidae > Phrynosoma > Phrynosoma platyrhinos. The sequence continues at coordinate 94,869,927 of CM034703.1, forward strand.
TCTGTATATATGTATGTATGTATGTACCAAGGATGTAGTCTTATTTTGTCATGTCAGAAAGAGCCCAAATCATCTGTCTGGCATTCTGCTTTTTGCCTTGCTTTAAACTCTGTGGCATGGCCTATTCTCAGTAAACATGCATTCTTTAGTCAGCAGTATTATCAGTGCTATTACATAACTTTCTCTTTATATAGTAAGAATCTAGTAGATCAAGTCTTCTAGAGTTCTGGTTAAATTTTCAGAAACTAAGGAAGAATAAAAAGAGTTGTCTAGCTGCCGCCTTATGTAGTCATGGTCGTGCAATCCTGTGATAGTGTGAAGTGCATATCTAACTGCTTATTCCAGATGTAAACATGCATGTTCTGTATTTGTAGCAGTGATGGGCTCCTGGTTGACAGGCTTATGTATATATTTCATTAGCAAGGCAGAACAATTATCTAGGCTCTCCTGGAAGAGAGCAAATAAACAGATTTGTTGAAAGAGAGTGATCATGAAATAGCAGGGAAGTATGATAAATCACTCTTGTGATTGCAAAAGCTTAGATGACATGGATATACACATAGGCTTTTCTATCTGTATATTGATAAGCACATTGCGGCATGCATGCTGAGGACATGCCAGGAGGGAAAGGACGAAATATGCTGATTTCTGCCTGTTCAGAGATGGATTGTGTCCTCAGCACATTTGCAGTGTTCAAGGCACTTCACATATATTATTTAGAGACAGCTTCCACAAACAGACAGCACTAGAAATTAGCATTTGAAAGCTGTTATATCAAGCCACATGCAGCAATCAATGAAGCCAAGAAACATTTAAAAATCTATACTGTTCAATAGCTTTATCACAATTTAAAAAAAATCATGACACCCACATATTTAGAATACCGTATTTTCCGGCGTATAAGACGACCCCCCACTTTTCCCGTTAAAATATAGAGTTTGG
>CM034703.1:94870968-94888802 GCA_020142125.1 Phrynosoma platyrhinos
AAAAAAAATCTCAGTTGTAGCACATGGATTCCAAAGTCACTTGGCATAGGTAAAAAATTGAAGCTTGTAATATTCAAACACCTGAAATTTCAGAAAACCATCCAATTACTTTTTTTAATTGAGCTTCAGAAACTGATATGTTGTAGCTGATTTTTCTCCCCTGTCAACAGAACCATTTCTATAAGCAGACCAGAGGGGAGCAATTCCTCCTCTTCTGTACAACTTCCACAAACTCTCAAAACATGCTCTTAGGTTTGGAGATATCCTAGAGCAGATCTTGATGAGGGCAGGGAGGGATCTGTATCTGTGGGAGGAAGAAAGGAAAGGGAAGTCCTATGGCATGAGCTGATTACTACTCACACATCATTGGATTTTGCCCAGTGTTTTTGTATACCAAATAAAACATATTAATTTAAATCATTTGTTGCTATAAAAACCAGCAGCATCTCGGATGTTTGTTCTTGCCAGTAACACTCTTTTTTTGTTTGCCAGCATTTCAGATATATTCATTTTACATATTCAAATGTAAACCATAGTAGTACAGATGCTATAAATATCTATTTCCTCTTTGATAACACCGGCTAGATGTGGCTGTCCTCAAGACAACAATATCCCTTTTTTTAAGTCAAAGAAATCAGCATAGTAAATAATTTTTCTTCCCTTTAGAGATAGTGCTAGGTGCTTGAGGCTGCACAGCACAAACACAAAAAAATATCTTCACAAATGTCTCCAAACAGTCAAGCTGAAAATCTAAGCCAAAGTTTCATTTAACAGCCTGTCAATTTTTTGATGTGAAGCTAATGAATGCAGTGGCAAACAAATCCATCAAACCTAACATCAAAACAACTGCACTTCATCCCACCAAAAGGGAAAAATGAAATAGAACCTGCAGGCCAGCACTTTGATCTAACCTATCCACACAACAAAGGTCTCTTAGCAAGTAATGCAGCAGAATATGCACAAGTAATTATGGACTTACATCTTAGAAAAGGAGCTAATAATTTTTAGCTACTACAGTTTTAGAAGAAAAGATTGCCAAATATCTTCCTTTAGGAGCTAGTTAGTTTAATCATCGTGAGAAAAAGAGAATGGAAATATTTCAAGGTGTCCTGTAAGTATTCTAGGTTTGATACTTTCCCCATGTGATTAAAAAAGAAGAAGAAGCTAAAAACCTGGGTTTGAAATGCCTCTAGTTTGCAACTAGAAAATACTGAGAATATAATCCTGCATATACTTATTTGTATTTCTGGTCCAGTACAATAATTAAGTACACAGGCTAGGAGCACAGCTAAATAGATCTTTTCTACTAAAAATTATTCCTTATGTACTTGAATTGTAAAAAACTGGAGATGGAGATGACATACGAAATTATTTTCTTTCTTCTTCATGGTCTCTGCGAATCACACAAATGGGTTACATCTGCACCTGCTCAGCTAGCTCAGAAAGTTCTGGTATCACTGGGCAAAACTTCAGTTGAAACTTTTTGGCAGTAGCTCCGCCCATCCCTATAAATCCCCTGGTGTTCCCACTCTTTCTCCAGTTCCTTTCGTCCGCCACTTTTGCAGCTAGCAAGGAACTTAGCTCGCTAGAGTTGCTTCACTCAGTGTTTGACCTATTTGCTTTTGGACTTGTTCTGGTTTTCTGACTATTCTCATGGATTTTGGACTGATGATTGTCATGTATCGATTGACCTTAGACTGTTCTTCGACTTTGGATTTTACTGAACGGACTAAATTGTTGTTGCTATGGCCTCCTTCAAGCATTGCATCAAGTGCAACTCGAAGATCCCGACAATTGATTGGCATGATCAGTGCCTCCTTTGCTTGGGTGAGGCCCACAACCCCAAGACTTGCCCCCTGTGGAAGCAGGCTCTTAGACCAGCTTCAGCCCCATCTCAAGGATCTCCTGAGCCTCAGTCTTCTACCTCCTGTGGTGAGTCCCATTGGGATAAGGAGAAATCTAAGGATAAGCCTGTGAAGGACAAGAAGGCTTCTAGAGCTGACAAAGACCAGGGTGAGGTGATTGACTCTGGCTGTAAGAAGCATCGTGGGGATGGCAATGAAAAAAAGATGGCCAAACGCAAACACCTAGAATCTGAGGGTGAGTCTGCTGGCCATTTTTCTGCCTCCAGCAGAAATCTACTTCTCCACAGAGCTCCCGCTGGGAAAACCCCTCAAAGTTGGCCAAGACTCCACCGGCGTTGTTTAGCTCTGAGTTGGCTCAAGAGGTCTTGATCTCTAGTCCTCTTTTACTTCCGATTCGATTGGATTCATAATCGGAGGGAGAGATTGTCGATACCGAGCCTCTGGCTTTGACTCCTTACCAGCTGCAGCGGCCTTCGTCTGAGATTTCTCAGGACAGAGAGCATTCGCTCGATCGGGACCGTACTGTGGGGTTGAACTCTCTCTGGCTCGAAGCCGATTGAGACAGGTAACAAGTGAGAGCAATGCAACAGGATCCTCTTTTGATCCAATAACCCGATCTGAGATATGAGGATGGTCAATATTTTCTTCTAGTCGACCCTGAACAGCTCCGCCATGAGTGCCAGTGTCCTCCCACCCCACCTCCGCTGCCTCCACCATGGCATGCATCTCTCTTTGAATATAGACCGCTTCCAAGGTCCCTGGTGGCTTCTTCAGGCTCGAGTTGGTCTGTGCAGCGATACCGATCTCCCACTCCTGAAGGCTCAGATGTTGAGAGGCCCACAAACCTTGTTGGTTTGGTTACCCTGGTGTGTTCATCACCATCTGATGACAGGTCATTCACGAACCAAATCATCCGCATGGCTAATGGTCTTGAAATTGAGATCGCCAGGTCAGATGACGAGGCTATGGATGTGATAGAAAAGAGGGTGCATGGTAAGGTGCCCATGCCTCCAACAAAAGCCTGTCTCCCCTCGTTGGAGAAAATCGCAAAAAGGTCTTGGGCCACTCCAGTTACAGTGCCATCCACCACTAAGAGCTGGAGAATTTGTATTGAATTACCCCATCGGGACTGAGTTGGCTATTTGAGCACCTGAAGCCGAATTCGGCCATCGTAGAGGGCTCTCAGTTGGCCCTCACTCCCCGGACTTCCACATCACTGACAGACCGGGACAGCAAGAAACTGGATGCAGTGGCGAAGAAAATCTACACCGCGGTGATGCTAAGGGTCACTAATTACATGGCCTGCATGGGGGCTTATGTCCAGCACCTCATGGAGAGACTGGAGCCACTGCTGACATCCATCCAGGAAGAGGACAAGCCCCTCGCGATGGCCATTCAGGCTGAGGCTCATGCTCTGGGGTGGTCAGCAAATCCTGTCAGCCAGGCATTCTACAGACTGCACCGCGAAGATGCTATCGAGCTCAGTAGCTCTTCACAGGCATGCTTGGTTAAGGGCTTCTGACCTAAACCTCCAGGCGAGGACGGCCATTGAGGACATGCTGTTCGATGATTCTGGCATCTTTAACAAGGAGATGGAAGAGAAACTTAACTTTTGGTACCGCATGAAGGCAGCGGACCGAAAGCACGGCATGTCCTCCACTGCCTTTCATCCATCCCAAAGACGGTTTGAAGGTCGTACTCAGTGCTATCAGCCATACCAGCAGCACTCCTACCAACAGGAACATCAAGGCCAATAGCAGTCTCAGCAACAGCAAAGGCGGCCATCGCCTTCATCTTCTTCCTCCTCAGGCCTGCACCAACAGCCTCCTCCTCGGTACCGGCAGGATTTCCACAGGAAGACAGCAGATTTAGGCAAGAGGAGATAATGATGAGGGGCCACGCACTTTGTCACACCTCCCTTTGGGGATGGACTTGAGGCTTATTTTAACACCTGGGCCTCAATCACCTCCGATTCTTGGGTGCTAGACATTGTCTGTAGGAGTTATGCGCTCGAGTTCGAGGAGCTCCCTGTCACCGGAGTTGTTCTGTCCACCAACCCCTCAGACACCCTACTCGACGAAGTGTGCTCACTGTTGGCTAAAGGAGCTATTGAACCTGTAGATCCCTCCCAGGCTCGATATTGCTTTTTTTCAAGATATTTCACTGTGCCTAAAAAAGACTCTGGCCTGAGGCCCATTTTGGGCTTGAGATGACTGAATGCCTGTTTGTGTTACCGCCACTTCTGCATGGTAACTTTGCACTCTATTTTGCCTCTCTTGCAGAAAAGACATTGGTTTGCGACTCTAGATCTCAAAGATGCCTATTTCCATATCAGCATTCGGAGAGATCACAGGAGGTTCCTCGCCTTTGCCATCAGGACCGACCTCTACCAGTACAGAGTCCTGCCCTTCGGACTTTCCATAGCGCCGAGAGTGCATGGCACCTGCGGAAGCCTACCTCAGACAGAAAAGGATCACAGTCTTTCCCCATCTGGACGACTGGCTCTTTACAACACCATCATCCCAAAGGCTGAGGGATGATCTTCATTTCACATTGACTGTTGGACTTTCTGGGCCTTGTGGTCATCATAGAGAAATCGAAATTAACAACTGCAAGACAAGTCTTGTTCATTGGGGCTCTCCTCGACTCAGCCAGGACTAAGGCCTTTCTTCCTTAGGACAGGTTTCAGGCACTCTCAAGGGCCATCCAGAGTTGCCTCACGCGCAGGCAGGTCACGGCACATGTGATCCAAGTAGCCTTGGGACATATGGCATCAACCACCTTCGTCACCCAGTGGGCCCACTTGCGACTCAGACCAATACAGTGTTGGTTCCTGTCCATCTTCGACCCCGTGAAGGACTTGCTGTCAATGTGGCTCACGGTACCGAGGACGGTGACAAAGTCATTATGCTGGTGGCTCGAGCCCAAAAATGTCTGTTCGGGAGTACCCTTTCTACCCCCTTGGGCTCAAATAACCCTCACCACAGACGATTTTCTGGAAGGGTGGGGAGCACACACCCAGGACCTGACTGTCAGGAGAGAATGGTCCCTGCAAGAGAAAAGCTTCCACATCAATGCCTTAGAGATGTTAGCAGTGGAAAAGGCTCTCAAGGCATTTCTGGCTGTACTGGCAGGAAAAGTGGTCTTGTTGTTGACGGACAACACCACCGTCATGTTTTACTTGAACAAACAAAGGGGCACCAAGTCTCACACATTGTTGCAAATTATCATTCACATTTGGACTGCTGCATCTCCAACAAGATAATGCTCCAGTCAGTGCATCTGCCAGGAGAGGACAATCAATTGGCGGACCAGCTCAGCAGGTCAGCCAACCCTGTCCACGAGTGGTGTTTCTACCCAGAAGTGGTCTCCAGTCTGTTTGCCATCTGGGGAGTACTGGAAGTGGATCTGTTTGCTACCCCGCAAAACACACATTGTACCAGGTTTTGTTCTTGGGTCTGGACCTCATCCTCCCTAGGAGATGCCTTCCAGCTCGAGTGGTCAGGACGGATGTTTTACGCCTTCCCTCTGTTCCTACTTATCACAAGAGTGGTAGGCAAGATGAGGTCTGAATGAACAAACACCATCCTGATCACCCTATGGTGGTCGAGACAGCAATGGTTTGCGCCCCTGATGAGGTTGTCCCAGGAGGAATACCGTCAACTGGAACCTCGTCCCGACCTGCTGACTCTGCACAAGGGCCAAGTCCTCCATCCCAACATGGACAATCTCCCTTTGGTAGCTTGGAGACTGCAACTGTACTGACTTTGCCGGCAGCTGTACAAGAAGTTGTCCAAGCTGCACAGAAGTCTTCAACTATTAAATCTTATTCCTTAAAGTGGAACAGATTTATAAATTTCTTGTCATCAAAGGACATTCCTCCGTCGCGTGCATTGGTACCGAACATTTTAGAATTTCTGATGTCGTTGGTCGATGCAGGACTATGTGTAAATTCTATTAAGGCCAACCTATCCACACTATGCTCTTACTACCAGCTCGAGAATAGACCTTCTCTCTTTACAGATCCTCTAGTGAAGAGATTCCTCAAAGGACTTTCTAATTTACACCCTCCAGCCTCTGTACTGACGCTGGCCTGGAGCTTAGCTCTTGTGTTGGCTCATCTCTCTTCAAAACCTTTCAAGCCCATGGTCACAATGGACCTAAGATTGCTGACCTGGAAGACAGCCTTCTTAGTGGCCATCATCTCTTCTTGACATGCTGGAGAGATTTGTGCCCTATGGGTGGACCAGCCCTACTTACGTTTACACAAGGATAAGGTGGTCCTCCATACCGACATCACTTTCCTGCCTAAAGTGGTGTCGTCTTTCCATATTAATTAAGAAATTGTGTTGCCCACTTTGGCCCTGAACCTGACCACTGACACCGAACGCAGACTGCATACTTTGGACGTTCGTAGAGCTTTGTGGCCTTTTACATTGACAGGACCTCGAGTTTGAGGTGCTCAGAGAGACTCTGTGTGTGCTACCCTGAGGCCAAGTTGGGACTGCCGGTTTCAGCACAAAGGTTCTCCAAGTCGGTAACTGCTGCCATTCACCTCTGCTACGAACTGGCGGGCAAGACTCCACTGGAGAGGGTGCGGGCACACTCAACCAGAGCAGTAGCTGCATCCTCCACTTTTTTGTCTGGGGTGCTGCTGGAGGATGTCTGTAAGGCTGCTGTCTGGTCTCAACCATTGACATTTATAAAACATTACAGGTTGGATACAAGGGCCAGACAAGAAGCCTCTTTTGGGAGGGCAGTATTGTCATCTGCTTTGCATTGATATGCTCAGGTGTTGATATTTATTGATTGCACTATTTGTTGCATATTTGGTATTGCACTATTCATTGCATACTTGAATTCAATTTGCTTTGCATTGATATGCTCAAGTGTTGGTATTTATTGATTGCACTATTTGTTGCATACTTGATATTGCACTATTCATTGCATACTTGAACTTATTCACAGAGACACCAGATTACATTGGTGTTTTGCAGTTTACGGTTTATTGTTGTTAATGAACTTACAGTTTACAGGTTGTTATTGTTAATAAACTTCATCTTGTTTTAACTTACAATGTTGTTGTCAGGACACTCCCTTCTCCACTGACCTGAGCTTGTCAGTTTGAATAACCCATTTAGAAGGGCAGGTTGCTTACCTGTAACTGTATTTCTTCGAGTGGTCATCTGCGAATTCACACAAATCCCGCCCATCCTCCCCTCAATCATGTCCTGCTCAGTGCTAAAATTCATGCTGTCACTGTTTGGCGGCAAACGTTTCGGAACTGGAGAAAGAACGGGAACACCAGGGGATTTATAGGGATGGGCAGAGCTATAACAAAAAGTTTCAAGTGAAGTTTTGCCCAGTGATACCAGAACTTTTCGAACTAGCTGCGCAGGCGCAGATGTAACCAATTTGTGTGAATTTGCAGATGACCACTCGAAGAAATACAGTTACAGGTAAGCAACCTGTCCTTCCTTCTCATTAAAGAGGAATCATTCAACATTCGTGTTCCCCCCTCACAAAGTTTTTTGTTAACACAAGGCTGGAGTCAAGCTGGCACTACAGAAAACAATACCAAAGATCAGGTACAAGGGTGCTGAGGCTTCTGGCTTTGCATTAATATTAAGTCCATAGAACACCCACTGCAAAGCAGCATTATGCAGATTATCTGTAAGCTATTGAGCTGTGATATGACAAGTATTGCTCTGTGGTATTTTGAATATTAGCTCATATAAGATGGCTTCAGGTATAGGCCCATTATTATATTAAGCTCAGAACATCTATTTCAGCTGAGGCAGATTTCAAGAACATTAGATGTGCATGGGAAGAGAATATACTCACATTTTTTAGCTTTACATTAGAGCAGTTCCCACAGTCAATGTCAGAGGAGGGCAGAGGGCATGTTGTGAGCCAGATTCAGTCCTCCTGGCTCTTTTTGCAGTGAACACAGCCTCCCCACACTTTCTGTATGTACTGATCCTCCCCTTGACCTAAAATGTTTTTTCCACTGCTGGAGGCTTCCAGGAGGGGCAGTTTTTGCATGAGGGTATTATCCCTTCAAGGCTAAATTTTCCAAATCAAAATCTGGTCACTTCTAGTTTTGCTTTGTTATTGTTTATGGGTGAGGGGTTTTCTTCATTTTTTGGCTTTACCAGGCCTGGTGTGGCTTGTGGTGGATGCTAGGAGTGGAAATATGATCCTCAGATTTGCAAGAGTTGCCCATTCAGGTCTAGGTGTTTTGCCTATGTGTCACACAATTGTGAATATAAATTGTCCTCTCATATAAGCTTTGCTAGCATCCCAAACTGATGTGTGTTCTATACCCTTATTCAAATTCAATTTAAAAAATCTTCAGTTATTGTTTACATATTGATGCTATAATTTAGGAAAGTGGTAATAAATATTGTATCCGATGCTAGGAGAGTGATTTGTATGTCACCATAATCATAGCCACTAGAAAATGTCTAGAGCTGGACTAGACAAAACTGAGCTCATTAAAATACAAGCTCTCTCAATACTTAGTACTTTGAAGTACTTTGTCAGTATAGACTGCTCTTTGAATAGTTATGATGCAAACTTTACTCACTGAAGTATAATATATCACCATTCAAGAGGGGGATTCTTCCATCCCTGTTCAGGATGGGCCATCAAAGTTCCTTTGATAATAATGTAAAGTTTTGTTGGAGAAGCTTCCGTTTATCCAACCATAATGAATCTTTCTGATTCTTCAGCTTTGCAGTGGAGAATGTTGTAGTTTTCAGGGCATATATCTCAACCAGACAGCCACTCCTAGACTGGAAGGGTTATCTGGGATGCTGCATTTCTGCCCTTGTGAAATCCTTTAATATCTTTATATGCTTAAAGATAATAATGTTTCCTGTAAAGCTAGGAGCAGCACAAAATTGTGCCACTAGTGGTCAGCCAGCTTGGTTAGAGTTCTTATTGAAACTGTTAAATGTGACCTTAATTCTATTAAGAATTTCATTTGAGAAATCCTGATCCCTCATACATTTAATCCTAGGAATTGACAGTCCAGTAGTTCATTTCTAAAAAAAAAAAAAAAGTGTAAGATTTTAAGTGTTTCGGCCAGAAGGTGTATGTTGAGGGAGTGTGTGCATGATAATTTAGTCCCTTCTGTCCTAACTGTAAAATCCAAAAAGCAGATTTTGTTAGACTGAGATCAAACTGAATGTTGTTATTTATGAAATTCATCCATCCCCCCAAAATCTTGCAAGTACTCCTTTCTAACCAGGAATCATGCCTTGGCCCCAACACCTGGTAAGAACCCTTCCCTCTTTATTCCAACTGTTATTGCTCTGGCCTTTGAGTGAGAGAAGAGCAGCCAGGTACAGAACCCCTCCTATATTTCAACTGATGCTGCTCTGGTAGAGAAGAGCAGCCAGCATCTGCTGGACTTAATTGCCTACCTACTGCATCCCCATGCCCTTTTGTGTCCTTTTTGTATTTATATTACAGGACTGAGGGCAGTGAACTGTCAAATCAACAATTTTTATGTTCTGGGATTATACATTTCCAAATAAAAAATACATCATCTTGCACCTGTACCTATACGAACTGGCAGAGGAAATTACATTTTTTTCTCCAAATTTTCCATATCTAAGTAGGATACTTTTGGTCCCTTGTAGCATCCCATGGGAATTCCTTTACTTTAGCCCTAGAAATTGTTATCAAATATGAAATAGTGTTTTGTAGGTCAATTCAGCCACTGAATGCAGGAATGATGTAAGTGGCTGGCTGTCAATCCTCCTTTCAGTTGTTTGTGTTATTACATGCAAAATTTGATCTTGTGGTATGTTTGTATACAATGATTCAACATTGATGGTTACCCAAATATCATGTTCTTTCATAATAAGGGTATTGGATGTAATAATGTCATTTATAGACTCATGTATGTAAAATAGAGTTAAAGACACAAGTAGTTTTTTTTTTAAAAAAAATCATCAAATTTTAAAAGCAGCTCCAGAACAAAATTGTAATCAGAAATAATTGGGTGGCCTACAGGAAGGGAAGAGTATTTTATACTCTTTGATAAAGTGTAGAGAACAGGCACTCTAGGACAGGTAAGGTATAGAAAACAGGTACTTCAGGATACTGCATAAAGAGTGAAAGAGAAAGTCTCTCCTTTTTTGACAGTTCATGTGTCAGTGCCAGTACTGCAGAATACTAAGAATATAGCTAGGTCTTCAGATCTTTGTGTTTGCTGTCTCTGCGACCAGGTTTCCTTCATCAGTGTTTCAGAAATATTATGGAGATCCTACTATTTAGTTTCTCTTCACGTGATAACTTATCAATCACTATGCATCCAAGACATCAGAATTTAATTTGTTCTGAAGGAATAGTTTCTACGGTTGTCACTGAGTGTTGTGTATGACTCTGAATTCTAATCCTAAGTGAGAATGCATTGCACATGTATATTTATCAGTATAGTGCTTTGGATAGTGCAATTTTGCATCATGTTTTCCCATGCATTTTTACTTTGCTTGTATAAAGATAAATTCAGATTCTATTCCCTCAAGGCAATATTATTTGTTTCTAGTGGAATTTTTCATAGCGTCAATCCTGAAGGATCTTGTTTGTCACTTACCACCAAAGTCTTCACTCATCTGTTTAATGAAAATTAAACACCATGCATGATTGTAATAATCATTAGGAGTGGGACTGCTCAGGCAGGAAGGAGAGAAGCAACTGAAGGCTGTTGAGTATTTCATCAACAAAAACCTTGCATAAATGTGCTCCTAGTGATAAGAGCATTTTGAAAGCAGGTCAGATTCCTTAATGTTTGTGTCTGTACTTTAAATTAAGTGTGACGCGTGAACTGGCAGATGGAATATGACTCCAGTATAATGTGGAAGAAAAGTTTGCTCCCCTGAGTTGTTTGCTATAATGTTGTCTATGACGTTAGAGCTACAAATCATATAGCAATAATATGATCAAACAGAGAACACTTACATACACTAGATCCATTCTTCTAAAAACAGTCTTTAAGGGGAGAAATAGTAATGCTTGAATCTATAGAAACAGTTTGTAGAACTTTCTTTTTTTTAAACGATGCTAACAGCAGAATAAGCAGATGGATTCCTCTACATATTTCCCCTGATCCCTCAGATTCTTAATGCTAACAGAAAGGGGGCAGTAATAATTTTTTAAGCAAGAACTAAGTCAGTTCACTATGTTCAGCAATTCCTTTTAGCCAGATTGCTGAAAGGAAGAAATGTAAATGGTTGTTTCTTATCTCTGTCAATATATCCCATAATAGTTGGGTTCTGCAAAGAAACATACTACTATATTATAACCATATGTTGCAGCAAGCAGCCAAGTCTGCACAATTCTCAATTGGAAGCTTAGGCTCTTATAAATGATATTTTGAAAATATTGCTTGACTACTATTACTATTTCTCAGTCTGGGCTTTTTAATTTTTTTTTTTAAAAACAGTATATTTTCATATCTTTGTGGCTTTAGTCTTATACATTCGGTGGTCCACTTTTAATGCTAATAGATTACTATTCATACTGAAATTGCAAACACACACACATATACTCTTTTTCTGGCTTGCTATCTTGTTCAAGAACCATTGCCAATTCCCTGTGAGAAAAATTATAAGGGTTGTACAGATTCCAGAATGTAGCTTGGTAGCCTTCCGTCTGTTCTAATTTCATTTTTATTATTAAGCAAGAATATAAATAAGCTGTTGCAGAAATATAAGCAATGAGATTCTTTTTTTAAAAAAGATCCATGTCATACAGTGTAATTTCAACTGCTTTTTTGTTCACTTTGTTGTTTTACGTAATTTCCAAGCAGGAAAAAAAGTTTGAGGATGGAGATTGGCCAGATGGACGCATATATATGTGTGCTCATATTTTGCACCTTTTCTTGGAATCTGAAACAAGAAGCTGATTCTCAGAATCAGGAATGTATGTCATCTAAAAAGATAATTGAACAAACTTCTACAATTCTTAGATACCCCACATTCAGTGAAAATGCATAAACACAATTATATGTTGGACTTGCCCCATCAATTTTTTAAAATATTATTTTTTTAGGTGTTACAAGATAGTATTTAAACTTAAAATGTGCTTTCTCTGCATTTATTCTTCCTTAGTTTGAGTTTCTTAATGTAGCAGACTTAACTTTCATGGCCCTGGATTGAAAGAGCCTTATAAATAGGCCCAGGCATCCAGTAGAGTTTGGGAATTGTTAATCAAATGCAGCTTCCTGTGCTGCCTGACTAACTTCATGAAATGGAGAGGTTTTAAAAGCAGCTTGTGATTTAGAATAAAGCTCATTCAAAGGAGAAAATTCTACCTAGCAGGCTTAAGGAAATATTTGCATCACAGTCATGGACTGGTGGTATTGTTTCCCTGGATTTTTCTCCCCAAGGAAATGTACCTTAGGTCAGCTTCCTTGCAGACTTCTGCAACCAGTTTAGAAGTTCAGGTTGACGAGAGTGGTTGGATGAAAAGTCTTAGTGAGTTGAACAGTGTGGGATAGAAATACACTTCCTAACTCACTTCCAGTTTGCAGACTGGGGCTGTGTATGAAGTGAGGATGGGAGCCATTTTCCATGTGCTGAAGCTGCTTTTTTTTTTCTCAGAAGCACACATATTTTTTTTGGTTTCTGGTATGGAATGGGAAAGCCAATGACTGACAGCCTGGTTGGCTGGCAGGAAGCAGAATACACTCTTGGCCCATATAACAACTATCAGTTCCCTTAAATTGTCATTTATTTATTTATTGGATTCAAGGTAGTATAGAACCTTTTAAACACACAATACAACTAAAAAAACTATTTAGTACAAAAGTTAAAACACAATTAAACCAATCCCCTTTAAAAAAGTTTAAAATAGTTTCAGAAGCATAGTTAAAATATAATACAATAGGAACCTAGCACTCAATTAAAAGCTCCATATGATGCAACATATTAAAAATCAAATGCCTAATTAAATAAAAAGGGTGTTTTTATTTGTTACTGGAAAGACAAAAGGGAGGAGGCCTATTGTACCTCCTGAGAAGGTAATACCTTAGCCATAACATTTTGGACCCGCTGAAGTTTCCAAACAATTTCCAAAGGCAGCCCAGTATAGAATACGTATCTGTAATCCAAAAGGTATGTAATGAAAGCATGTGTCACCATAGCTAGATTGGAAATCCCAAGATACAGGTGCAGCTGGTGCACCACTTTTAGCTGTGCAAATACACACTTGGCCACTACCAAAAACTTGGGCATCCAGGCTCAGATCTGAGTCCAGGAGTACAGCCAAACTATGAACCTGAGATTTCAGGGGGAGTGTAACCCCATGCAATACTGGCTGAATCCCTATCCCATGAGCTGTCTTCCAGGTAATCAGGAGCACCTCTATCTTGTTCAAATTAGGTTTCTATTTGTTTACCCTCATTCAGTCCATTCCTGACAGCAGACACTGGTTTACTAAAGAGACAGCTTCCTTGGAATTGGATGGAAAAGAAAGCTAGAGTTGGGTGTCAACTCCAGATAACCATTCACAGTGGTTTCATGTAGATGTTAAATAGCATGGAGGAACTTTGCAGCCTGTTGGCCATGGGGTTGAACAGGAATTCCCAAATCTTGCCCCTACAAGAAGGTGGGGCCACTGTAGAACAATGCCTACAAGTCCCATCCCAGAGAGGTGGCTCAGAAAGATACCATGATTGATGGTATTGAAAGCCACTGAAAGGTCCAGAAGAACTAACTCTCCTTGTCCAGGTCCTTGTGCAGGTCATTCACCAAGGCAACAAATATTGTCCAAAAGCCAGGCCTGAAGCCAGATTGAAAAGGCTCTAGATAATTACTGTATTTTTCGGCGTATAAGACGACCTTTAACTCAGAAAAATCTGGGGTTGAAGTCGGGGGTTGTCTTCAGGAGGAGGAGGAGGAGGACAGAGGTGGGGGTGGGAAAAAGCCTTGGAAAGAGCAGAGGACAGAGGTGGGGGCTGGAAAAAGCCTTGGGAAGAGCGAAGGACAGAGGAGGACAGAGGTGGGGGCTGGAAAAAGCCTTGGGAAGAGCGGAGGACAGAGGAGGACAGAGATGGGGGCTGGAAAAAGCCTTGGGAAGAGCAGAGGACAGAGGAGGACAGGGTTGGGGGCTGGAAAAAGCCTTGGGAAGAGCGGAGGATGGAGGAGGACAGAGCTGAGGGCAGGAAAAAGCCTTGGAAAGAGAGGAGGACGGAGGAGGACAGGGTTGCGGGCGGCAAGAAGCCTTGGAAAGAGAGGAGGACAGAGGTGGATAGAAGTGGTTGCGAGAAGAAGAGGAAGAGAGGAGGACAGGGATGGGGGTGGCAAGAAGCCTTGGGAGGAGAGGAGGACAAGGAGGACGGGTGGAGGTGAGAAGAAGCCTTGGGAAAAGAGGAGGACAAGGAGGACAGGGGTGGGGCAGGAAGAAGAGGAGGAAGAGAGGAACCCTAAGGCGATCCTCTCCTGGGGTTTTCTTGGCAAGACTGGTTCAGAGGAGGTTTGCCATTGCCTTCCCCTGAGGCTGAGAGTGTGTGACTTGTCAAGTTCACCCAGTGGGTTTCATGGCAGAGTGGGGAATCAAACCCAGGTCTCCAGAGTGGTAGTCCAACACTCAAACCACTACACCATGCTGGCTCCTATTCCCATGTACTACCTATGAAACAATTGCAGCCTTTTTTATTGTTCTTGTGTGTCTTCAAGTCCTTTCCGACTTATGACGACCCTAAGGCAACCTTATAATGGGGTTTTTCTTGACATGTTTCTTCAAATGGAAATTGCCATTACAATCCTCTGAGGCTGAGAGTGTGTGACATGCCCAGGGTCACTTACTTGGCTGCAAACTGTACATACCCCAGAATGCATCACCTAGTATATTGGCAGTCCTTCCCCCCAAGACTTTCTCACTTCCCCCCAACAATCTCATAGCTGGGAGATGGAAACAATTTTTAAAGCAGCATCTAAATCTAGACTATTTTTTAAAAAGTAAAATTCAAAACATACTGCAGAAATAAATGCTAGGGAACATAGGAGCTGTAGTTTGATGTGTTTATAAGTGACAGTTTTCCTGCTATGCCATAAGCATTTGAATTAAAATTACCATATTGAAATCAAATCTAATTTTTTAAAATTTTTATTTGGTGTGCGTTGGAAGAGGGGTCATCTTATACGGCAAGTATATCCCAAACTCTATATTTTGGCTGGAAAAGTTGGGGGTCGTCTTATACGCCCAGTCATCTTATATGCCGGAAAATACGGTAGTCTTATCTGGGATTCCCTGGAACTGGGAGGCCACCACATGCCCCAGATGTTTGCCCTATAAAAAGGTTATTGGAGACTGGCCAATAATTATTTGTTTAGTCAGGTCCAGGGAAGGTTTTTCTTAGTAGAGGCCTCACCATACCTTCTTTTAGACAAGATGGAACTCTGCCTTGCTGTAAAAGCGTAAAAGGCATTCACAGCACTTGTTACCCACTCAGCCTTATGACCAGGAGCCAGTTGGTTAAGGATTCAATGCACATGTGATGGCTCTCACCTCTACAAGAATCCTGCTCACATCATCAGGTTGCATAAATTGAAATATAGCCAGTAATGTAGGACAGGCAGGAGCTGAAATTACATCCATTGGACCTATAGCAACCATGGCATCCAAATGGGAGTGTATATGAGCAATTTTATTTGCAAAGTCTCATGCAAATTATTCACAATGGGCTGCTATGTGGTCTACATGCTGCTCCAGTCAGGCATAGAGTAAAAGGCCCCTATCCACTTGAGATAGCAGTACTGGATACACTGCAGATGCAGTGATGGTAAAGGAGAATAATTTCTTTGATGCCACTACTGCTAAGCAGAGCGCAATGTCCGATGGGCTCTAGCTCGTGTTTGATCAGATTCACTATAAGATTTCTGCCATTGGTATTCTAGTATCGACCCCACTTTTTTCATCACTATCAGCTTCTCAGTAAGCAAGAGGATTGCTTGGCTCCACTCTATGGGAGAGGACACTTAGAAGCAATCATGTCCACTGCTCTGGCCGTTTTCTGATTCAAAGATCAGTCAAAGCTTGGACAGGACCCAATAAAGTTGTGGCCTTTTCCATTCCAACAAAATACATCCTTTGCCCATTGTTGCCAAAATATGAAGCCCCACACTTACTGCTGAATCTACAGATATAAAGACAGACAGAAAAGATGTCTGTGTTCTTTTGTTTTTGATGAAAATAGTAACTCACATAAATAGAAATCTTAAAAAAAATTCTGCATATCATGGGGTTACCTGAAGAAAAAGAGCAAGAGAGGTTTCATTTGAAAAGTGTCTCTCAATAAATATAGAAAGTCTAGGTTGTTAAATCTTTGGGGCTAATTTAGTGCTGACTTTCATATTATTTAGCATTCTTTTGATCAATACTGAAAATCATTATTATGTTGAATTTAAACCTCATTATGAAAGTGCATTCATATATCACTTTGTCCAGTGTGAATGATAAATTCCCAGTAACTTTCCAGTTTTAGCCAGCCTTGGCAAAGTATTGCATGATGAAAGCTTATTTATAAAAGCTGAACAATCCATGGGTTCAGAGTAGTGCGAAGGGTGAGTTTCTTAAAGTAGAAAGCTGTGGTACTTCTAAGTAATTGCTTTGGATAATATGGATCTTGGTAATGGGAGTAGGAGTACAAGTGTGCATTTATGCAAAAACTTGACTGAGACAAAAACTGCACTAGATGTTTATCAGTGATGTTTTGCAGTTGAATTTCTATACAGACTCACTAAAATGTAATTACTCATTAAGAGGAATACAGAATTATATTTCTGTGTGACTCTGAAAATCATTATAAAATATTTTAAGCCCATTAGAATTTAAAAAAACAAATTTAATGTGAACTCTTTAATTACTGACATATTTAAACAACGTAATTCATATTTCCTATGCTATTATGGAAGCATTGGCTTTTTATTTTTAATTAGCATCTGATCATATTGTTTTACCTTTCAAAAATGGATTCACCAAAAATCATGTTAATTAAATAAGCATCTGTACATATTAATACAAATGAAAGATCCCCCCACACCCTGTTTTGCTTTTGAGAAGGAAACAAGATGAGGGTAATACAGTAAATTCTGTGAAAAACCTTACCTTAGTCAAGAACAGTTTCTCTTTCCTTGTTGACAGATGCCAAAGATACAAAGATTAACACTTCAGTGTTATATAGCCTTTAATTTTTTGCATTGTTTATACAACATTTTAAAGCTATAGTGTTTGTTCAAAGCTGTTCACAATGATAAAATTAAATTTATAGGCAAATGATATTGCCCTTGCAATATCAGATATGTAATTACTAGTGTTTTTAGTAGTGCCAAGCAACAATTGAATTATCATATTCAATATGTGTGCCCATTTCATTGTTTTTTGAAACATTCAGAAGTACAGTCCTGCAATTGGTTGGTCATGCACTAGAGTTCAAAACTGCTGCTTCAGTATGGACTGATTCGGAACAACATTACATATAGTTTTGATAGTGGTTTGTTCTGAGTTAAGAAATTGGCTCCGAGTACCAAAATTTCTCACTGTCCTTCCTCATAAGAGATCAGTTCCAGTCCTTTTTTCTATTTTAGCAGTTTAACTGTGGGCAAAGAAGTAATTTTGTTGTTCCTATTGCCAAACATGTAGGAGTAAAAACAAAATAAAACAAAACAAAAACCTATGGCAATCTATGCACATCACCCAGAGATGTATTAGTACATCCAGAGCTACCTTCTGTCTAGCCTGGGGTAAACCTTTATGTCCTGTAGCTACTGTATAACATTTAAAATCAAGAACACTTATAGCAAAGAAAGCAACAGGTTTATAGGATGGGTACAAATTATTGAGGAAGGTCAAAACCAGTGCTTTGCTTTGTATCCAGAAATATACTTTAAACTGAATATTTTAAGGCACTATGGACGTTATCACACTGGCCCTAAAGCAGAAAGAATTCAGCAT
>CM034703.1:94898698-94944402 GCA_020142125.1 Phrynosoma platyrhinos
TATCCCTGTCTTAGATTTTCCTTCCCTCTATCTTCACTTCTTCTTCCTCAAAGTCTTAACCTGCTTTTCGTATAATATTTTCTGCATAACGGTTGAACAGTTAGGGTAATAATATGCCACTTTACCTGATTCCCTTACCATTTGGGAACCATTCTGTTTCTTCGTGTTCTGTTCTAACAGTAAACTCTTATGCTAAGTACAGATTTCTCATCAGGACTATCAAATGTACTGGCACTCCATGTCTGGAATATCTTGGTGCACTCCATTATCTTCTGAAATTCCTTGGTGCAGTCCATTATCTGTTGTATGTTTGCAAACAAATCTTAAGTAAAGTAAAAAAAAAAGGATAGTCAGAAAATAGGAACATTATAATATTGTTTGAAATGTGATTTTTTTTCTTTTGAGCAGAATTATTTATATAGCTATAGCATTTTGCAGTGCGATTCTATACATATTTATTCAGAAGTAAATTCCACTGTGTTCAGAGAGACTTTGTGGTAAGCTTAATATATATATTCAGATAAATGAGTGAATATGATGAAAGTAACTACAAAATGTTGGACAGCACTGATTCTAAACAATACAAATTTCATTTTAAATTGTTTGACAGCTACTATTTGCCTGTTTGGATCAGATGTTCTGTAATAGAACTGTTAGTGATATGAGAATAATAGGTGAGGACAGCAGCAAAGTGAGCCAGATTTCAAAAATTTGATGTGATTTATTCATAGGACTTAGTACAATAAATACAACACACCCATTGGACTTATTTATTATGGTATTGGCATCAGTGTCATGAGAGCCCTGCTGAATCAAACCACAGCCCTATCTAATTCAGCAACTTGTTTTCTCCAGTTCTCAGTCTGCTGCCTGTGAGAAGTCCACAAGGGAGACAAGGAGGCAATAGCCCCACCTTCTTCTTTTTTTGTCCTTCAGCAGCTGGTATTTTGAGACATGTTCCAGTTTGGTTTTGTTTACAGATTTTTTGTGCCAATATAAAAATATTCTGCCTCTTTATACTGTGGAGTTATCTTGTGTGGATCAAGAGGTAACAGTGGCACTTAAATCCATTTCAAATCTAGGTTATAACACAAAATGTGGGAATGTCAAAAGCTGTGATTACTTCTGCAAGGCATTATAATCCTGCATTTAGCTAGTGGAAAAAAGTGTTGGTATTCTCCTCTTAGTATTGAACAACCCTCAGAATAACTAAAGCAAGTAGCAGGTAGCCAAACGAAAGACAATGAGTTGTGCAAAGTATTGCAGAACAGGTTGCGTACAGGCTAGTAAAAGCAAAACGTTTGATTTGGAACTGAGATTCCTATAACTTGGAAAAACTAGTTGAGCTCCCTGTGGCAGCTTTTGTACCTCCCCAACTCCACAAAGTGCCCCTAAATATTGCCAGATATCCACTGCCTATTGTAGCTCCAGGAAAGGCTCATAGGAATCACCTTATGGGAAGCTGAAGTGGAATTCCAGATGACTTCTTCCTGCAGAAAAGGCCTCTCTTGATCCTAAAACTATTTATTTAGTTCATTTATATTCTGCCTTTCTCTTACAGTAGGACCCAGTGGTTCAGAGAGGGCCAAAATGTGTCAAAATTGTCCCCTGTACCCATGACAATGCACTGGGGAGATTTGGAAGTGAGAGAAATTCAGTTTTTTTGAAAGACCTTAAAGGACGAATGCAGCATCCTAGCCCTCAACAGTTGACTATCCTCGTACTAGCAGACTGACACCAGTGGATGCAATCTATTGGACCTGGGTAGGCCAGAAGCTTTACTTGGTGACAATGTATTCAGCCTAAGGCATTTATGGCTGGCATTTCTGTTGCTATTATGGGAGGAAGGCTTCAAATAAGTTTTGATAACTAGGAAGAAAGAGCTACATTTTTTTTTAACTGGTCATAGTGGTAAAAAGCACTCTGCACAAATAAGTTTGAGACAGCTTTAACTGCCCTGGCTCAGTGCTAGGGGATTCTGGGAACTGTAGTTTTGTAAGACATTTAGCCTTCTCTAACAGAGAACTCTGGTGTCATAATAAACTACAGTTCCCAGGATTCTGTAGCATTGAGCAAGGGCAGCTAAAGTAGTCTCAAATTGGATTATTTCTGCAATGTATTTTGGACCAGTTTCACAAGTCTGGATTAGCAGCTAGAAAGTCAAGAACATGATTTGTCAGAGGTTCTGGTAAGAAGATATAGAAAAGCCTGTTGGAGACATTGCTGTGGTCAATTGAAAGGGCCTTTTTTTCTTTTGTAATTTTGTTTGTTCTCTGTAAATTTCATTTGTTAATAAAGTTTATTTATTTTTTTTTAAAAAAAGGGTCTTGCTGATTGAAGAGAAAGGTTTCAGAGATGGAGATGGAGAAGGACTCTTGAGCATGAGAGATCAAACTACAAGAAGATCTCTGTTGGGGCAGCCAATGAAATCTGAGGTGTTGCTTAGCACCTTGGATAGCTCCTTTAAATCATGCAATAACACTGAGAGCAGATTCCCTACAACACTGACAGGGAAGCTGCCAATGATTCTTGACTGGAACTGGTAGCTGAACAGAATAGGAGCTGTGCTGTGAGTCTTTTTAAAATGTATTTTATTTGCTGTGCGATGGTGCTTCAGACAGGCAGGAGAGTCCAGTAACAGAAGCTTTTAGGAAGGACCTGGCCACAGAGAGCTTCAATAAGTATTCCTTGGAACAGAATAACTCCCAAAGCCGGAGGCAACTGGAAGAGATGGACGTAGAAGAAAACTGCTAGAGAACATCTGTTCCTGGTACGGAGTTAGAAAAATCTGTTCTGAGAGGAAAAGCTATTGAGAGCTTTTTAGCTGGGGAAGACTCTCTCAAGTATTAAACTGATGACCAAGGGTGTATCAGCACTATAGAAATAATGCAGTTTGACACCACTTTTAAGTGTTGTTGCTATGGAATCCCAGGATTTGTAATTTTTGGAAGGTCTTTAGCCTTCTTTGCCTCACAAAACTACAGATCCCAGGATTCTGTAGGATGGCGCCATAGAAGTTAAAGTGGTGTCAAATTAAGTTATTTCTACAGTATAGATGCACCCGAAGATTCTTCAATGTAAAACTTTGAGCAGTCTCACTGTATGACTTTGAAAGTGACAGTTTATTTCTTTATGTATTCTCATCAACAAAAACATCAGTGTTGTTAATTAAATCTTTAACTGTGGGGTCCCACATCTATACAATGGGAACCAGGCATTGAGTTTATTGTGATGGCAGCTATTTAAGATGTTATACATGAGGCAGCATTGCAACTTTGAAGTCTCTGTGGGAACCTTATTAAAACTATGGTAGGAAGTTCCAGAGGCTATTGTCTTGAAGCTTTAAAAGGGAAAATATATTATTTATTTATTTACTTATTTATTTGTATACCACTCTTTCCCAAAAACTGATATTAAAATATTAAATATTAAAAAATATTAAAAAATACAATTAAAAACATAGAAAAGGGGTGCATTAAAAAGGAATATTAAATTATAAAATATATTTTAAAAAGATAAAACTGTATAAAACACTTTAAAACGAAACAACGTCTCAAGCCGGTCGTTTACAAACATTCTGTTTTAAAAGCCTGTCTGAACAGGTAGGTCTTAGCCTTCCAGTGGAAGGCCAACAAGGAGGGAGTCACTCTGGTCTCCCTGGGAAGCGAGTTCCAAAGTCTGGAGGCAGCCACCAAGAAGGCCCTCTTGCGTCCTCACCAACCGTGCTTGTGATGGTGGTGGGCTGGAGAGAAAGGCCGGCCTCTCCAGAGGATCTCAGAGCCTCTGAGAAGAGAGTACTTCATAAGCATTTTCCTTATGTTCTATAGATACAAAGTTGATGTGCATCTGTTGAGAAGTTACTATTCAGTTCTGGTTTGGATCCAGACTATTAGAAAGACTGTCTCCCTAGATGAGCTTGCCTGAGTTTTGAGATGTTTTAGAGAAGGATCGCTTTCCATATACAATGTCTTAGGCACTCTTGGTGAGGACATGGTCTTCTTGGTGACTGCTGCCAGGTTGTGAAACATCTTACTATAAGAGGTTATGGGAGCAAAGCCATTGTTGTATTGTGCCTTTAAGTTCTGACTTATGGCGACCCTAAGGTGAATATATTTTGTGATTTTCTTGGCAAGATTTGTTCAGAGAGCATTTTCCTTTGCCCTCTGAGGCTGAGACAGTGTGACATGTGCAAGTAGGGATTTGAACCCCAGTCTCCAAAGTCATAGTCTAACGCTCAAACCACTTCAGCATGCTGCCTCTCAAACAAAGCCTTATGTCTCAACCACAGATTCCTCATTAGGACTATCAGATGTGTTGGCACTCCCATGTCTTTAATGGAGTTCCATAGCCTTTCATGATTCATGCAGTCAAAGGCTTTGCTATAATCTGTAAAGCACATGATGATTTTCCAGGCCTAGTACAAGGTGTTGGTTATTACCTTTAAAGCCCTAAATGGCTTGGATCCAACATATCTTCGGCCGCCTCCCGTATGATCCAGTTAGGTCCTCTGGGAGGAATTTGTTGCAGCTGATAAAAACTAGACTATCTGCAACCACCCAGAGGACCTTTTCGGCTACCGCTCCCAGATTATGGAATGGCCTGCTGGATGAGATCCATCATATTACCATCTTAGACAGCTTTAAGAAGGCTGTTAAGACGGATCTCTTCCGGCAGGTCTTTCCTGAATAGATATCCTGGCCATCAAAAGACAGCCATCCTGCTCATCCCTGATTCGGCTGTAGCTATTATTTGTTTCTTTGTTCTTTTTGTCATCATTTTAAATGTGTTTTAAATTGTCATTATTTAATTGTATTTTAAGGGGTGGGTGGGATTGTGGGATATGAATGCATATTTTAAAGTTGTAAGTCACCCTGGTTGCATTATGCTGAAGGGCAGGATAAAATAAATTATTATTATTATCATTATTATTATTATTATTATTATCATCATCATCATCATCATCATCATCTTTTGGAACTCCCTGCTATGCTCCATTAGCCATCATATATTTGCAATGTGATCCCTGGTGCCTCTTCCTTTCCTGAACCCTGCTTGGACCTCTGGGATTTCTCTCTCCATGTGTTGCTTTTAATTTTACTGATAGTTTACCTATATTTTAAACTTCATTTTAACTTTCATAAGCTGCTTTCAGTCTCAAAGTGGGGAAAAGGTGGAATATAATTAGAAGGATGCAGCGCCTCAAGTGGTTAAGATGTTGAGCTGACTCTTGATTGCAAGATCGGCAGGTTGGCAGTTCGAGGCCCGTATGCTGCATGATGGGGTGAGCTCCTGTCACTTGTCCCAGCTTCTGCCAACCTAGCAGTTTGAAAGCATGCAATGCAAGTAGATAAATAGGTGCCACTTTGGTGGGAATGTAAACAGCGTTCTATGCAATCATGCTGGCCCATGATCACAGAGTAGTCTCTGACAACGCTGGCACTTCGGCTTAGTAACAGAGATGAGCACTGCTCCCTACAGTTGGACATGACTTGACAACCTTGCCAATGGGGAATACCTTTACCTTTACCAATAATAATAATAATTTGATTGTTCAACTTTTTATTACAAATGTTTAGGTGCTTTTTGTCGTGCCCCATGTTGGAACAAAGACAGGACATAAATTAAGTAGATAAATACCAAGATTTCATTTATCACTCAAAATTGTTTGTGAGGGACCCTATAAGAAGAAAAAGTGATACGAGTCTTATCTAAAGGTAAGATTCATGACAGAGCAGTTTTTATGTACAATCAAAATAAACGTGAAGAATCTTTAGACATGATTATGTGTGAGATACTGAAATGGCTTTCTGCAGTGTGAAAGTTCATGTAGCATTGTGTAACAGACTTGTCCTATTTTATTTTCAAACCTACATGTTAAATAACTTTATTTGATTCCTCTCAGTTCCAGTAACACTAGTAGAGAAATATAGGAAAAAGAAAAAAATCTTGCTGTAATAGCCTGATACTTCTTTGTTGTTTGAAAAAGGCTTCTACAGGGAAATTATCTTTTGGTTTAAAATTAAGTTTGATCGGTATATTTTCTAACCCACAGAGCAGAAAAGTCTAAAATTGCATGTTTCCTCTTTCTTTAGATCTGCTGTGTTGTATTGTATTTTGTGATAATCCCTTCTAAAACAGAACTGACACTTCCTATCTGTTAAAATTACATTAGAACAGCAGATATTTGAATTTTCTTATAATGCCATATTTAAGGGGAAGTATTCAAAACAAGTCTATTAGTGTCTGCTCTGTTTCATATCCCATTTTACACATTCATCAGCAGAGGGCAATATAACTTCATCCATTTGTAGGCAATCTCTTAATTTTTTTTTTATTATTGGACACAACTTAAAGCTATAAGAATATTGTGCAAAAATAAGCACAGCATATTGTGTACAAACCTGATGATGAAAAGCAGTGAGCATTCAGGTGAACATAATTACTGCTCCTTAATAGCACAGTGAAAGTTTATAAAGTAGTTCTTTGTGGAAGATGAGTTTTATATTGAGTGAGAAACTGGTGACTAGTCTAAATTTTATTGTTATAAAGAAGTTTTCCACAGTTTACTTTTGCCTGAAGTACTAGTTATAACAAACTTCTCCATATAGTTGACTTTATTGGTTTACAATTGTTTTCCTTGGGGCATGTGTTGTAATGATCTGACACAATAGTGTTTGTATTTTATATCATTCTTTGTGATATATTAAGGATTTACAATTGTCACTATTTGTTGAGACTGAGTTGAATGACTAGTATCTCACTAATATAACCAAAAGTTAGGTAGAGAGTAAGTATGGAATATCATTTAGAAAAGAGCTTAATGCATTGACCTTTGACTTGACAGTGTAGTGAGATACATTGGAGGATTATCCACACTCATGTTTGTTTATTTACTTTCTCCTCCGTATAGTAGGATTTCTGGGTGTTATACTGATGAAATCAATTCAAAGCAAGGTAGAGAAATTTAAACTGAGGTTGAAAGAAAGAGTGGGAAATGGCTAATGTTAATTAAAATTTGATGGGCAATTTCAAGTGATTTGACAGGTTGCACCCATTTTTCTTACCAACTTTTGTGGATGTTAAATGTTATTGGGTGGTTTTTCCATTTCTACTGCGTGCTGTTGGAGCTCTTTTGTATTAGGACGTAGTCATTTTACATGCTTGCAGTAGTTTGACACCTTGGTAGTTTTTATTAAAATGCAATTTTTGGCGCATTTTATCCCATGACAATATATCCTGGCAAATGGCCTTAGTCTGACACTGTTGCTCATCTAGTAAACATTATGTGGGACTCACTAGGATGGGAGAAAGCAGAACAGGAGTGAGTGCAGCTGTACTAGTGAGACAGGAATGGAAGAAAGGGGTTGTGTCAGTTAAAGTTGATAGTTAGGATGGGTGGGGAATGACTAGAGATTTGGGGGGGAAATAGGATCTGCCGCATTAATTCTACCGAGTGAGACAGATTGGGGCTGTTCTAAATATAGTCCTCTTTGAGCAGGAACAGTATGGTATTCTTGTCTCCTTCATTTTGTTGCTTTACTTCAAAATGTAGTGCTGCTATTTGGCTTTTACCACACACTAACGTTGCATGTCAGAAAGGGAAGGGTCAGAGGGCTTAGTACTCTGGAACATTAATTCGCATATTGAGGTGGGAATCAACTTATTTGGATACTTGTACTTGTAGTTTCCATTTACAAACATTGGGGAAACCTCCACCTCCTACATTTTGCCCGTCCCACTGTTTGCCTGTCCAGAGATGCCCTGGCATGCTTCAAGTTCCTTGTAAGGCGAAGGAGGCCTAATATTCTTACCAGATACATGACAGGCAGAAATTCAGCAGATACAAGTTTACCTGGTTTATGAGGATGGATGCAGTATTTATCATTATTCTGTCTGTATTTTAGCGCCAGGGCATCTGAGAGGGAGATGGCAGGCCAGGCTTCATTTTGTAGACTTTGGTCTACAGAAGCGCTTCTTGGATTGTGGACTGGAGACCATCATTGGGTCCCAGCACTACAGCTCACCCAGTACCTCTGGCATCAGGAGGGAATGGAAAAAAGTGGCAGTGTGTTTGTAGAGTGGCAGGATAGTTTGCAAGATAAATCATTTAATTGGTGGGAAAGCATTCAGCACATTCCAAAGAGTGGTCAGTATCAATATATAATTGAATTAGCCATTGCCACACTCTGCTGTACACTAGCATTTGAGGAGGGGTGGGACTCTGTCATTTTCAGGTTTCTCACGATGGCCCTGATGCTAGATTTTTTTTTTAAAAAACCTCACGCTTGAGAAGTGGTCACTGTTGATTCACTGGCTTGTATGGCATGCTGTTAGCAATCTTTTATCAACATCCTTTACTCACAACACTTTTTCTCTCCAGTAAATCTTCTTTCATTTTTGAAAGAGATATTTGTATCTCCTTCCCATACTCACTGTGGGGTGCAGTCAAGGGCCATTTTGTACTAGCTCAGTTAGGCTGAAAGTATTCATTATGGGCTGTTCTGTGGCTTTTCTCCCACAAATTGCACATTTTGTTGTAATGAAATGTAGATGCAGAATGCTTAAAGCAGTGATGGAGGATTGGCATGGGAGAGCAGGGGAAGTAATTACTGTTTTTCTTTCCAGCCATTTTCCCCTGAGAATCAGGTCCATGCTGCTCTTTACATGGTTGATGGTAGCAGCTGACAAAAGTTGACACGAGTGCTGTACTTTCCTTTTCCCCTCCACCTTGGATGGATTTTGAGGAGAAAAGGAGGAAGAAAAGAACAGGAAAGAAAGAATTTGACAAAAGGATGGCACTGCAGTCATGAAATGGAACTGTCACAGTGATGAATTCACTTGACAACCCCCAAAGATGACTAGCACGAAAGGGGAATGTTGCTTACTTCTTCTTGGATAGGACAAAATCCCTTGTTTACTAAGCAAGGGCATTGTTTTGTCTTAAGTAAATATCACTTAAATTCACCATTTCAGCCTCGATCTTTATTTCATATGGTAGTAATTGTCACCCCTGTACATATGCATTTAGAAATACATTGAGCAAATGGTTCTCTTAGGCTGCATCCACACTGCAGAAGTAATTGAGTTTGACACCACTTAAACTGCCATGGGTCAATGCTATGGAGTTCTGGGATTTATAGTTTGTTGTGGCACCCAAGCACACTGACAGAGAAGGCTAAATGTCTCACAAAATTACATTTCTCTCATAGCACTGAGCTATGGCAGATAAAATGGTGTCAAACTGGATTATTTCTGCAGCACACATGCAGCTTTAAAGAATTTTCATGAGGATTAACATGTAAGGTTGTCAGTTTACTGGTTCTTTGGATGCATTGGGAACTACAGGTTCAAACTGTATGCTTTGACATTCAGTCGGCTTGTTTTTTACACTGTGCACTACCAAGGCAGCTAATAGGAGGTTGGAATTGCTGACAGTTCAAATCAGGACATAATATCACAGGCCAGAATCCACTTTAATTCTAGGAATCTGCAGAGCCAGACCAGTACCAGTGCCAGATATAAATCTTCAAGATCTGCTGTACTCCTTCACTCTCAGCAGCACATCTATAGCAGAAACCATAAAGAAAACAATTCTTCTTGTACCTCTGAGGCGTTTCTCTCCTTTTTTACTTACCATGCTACCTTTTGCCTGCTCTGCTCTAGATACTTCAGCCTGGGTGCTTGGCAAAGTATAACATAAGGATTATTTATCTCTTGCAAGCAGGAAAGGTGGCCTACTAGACTGTACAAGCTTGATTTGTACAGATTTTATGTGAAAATTTTGAAGTAAAATGGAATGGAGGGGAAAGGTTGCTTTTGGTGTGGGAACAATTGCAGACACCTTTCTCTGCACTGTGTACTGTCCCATGTCTTGACTGCTTGTTTCCTCACTTTCCTTTGATACCATTTTCATTTGGTCATCTTGTTACTGCTTATGTTGCTTCCTTCTCAGTGGAAATAACATCGGACCTTTACAGACTGCCAGAAATAATGCAACTTGAGTCCACTTTAACTGCCCTGGCTCAGCGCTAGGGAATCATGGGAACTGTAGTTTATTGTGGCACTAGAGCTCTCTGACAGAGAAGGCTCAATGTCTCAGAAAAACTACAATTCCCATGATTCCTTAGCACTAAGCCAGGACAGTTAAAGTGGGCTGAAGTCGCATTATTTCTGGCAGTCTGTAAAGGCCCATTGTCTCCTGTCAAGATAGCATATAGCTAATCAGATATGTCTAGGAGACAAACCTGTGTGTCTATGTATTTTCAAGCCATCTGTCGAATTATGGTGACCCCATGAATGTCATAGGGTTTTCTTAGGTAAGGAATACTCAGAGGTGTTTTTGCCAGTTCCTTCCTCTGAAATATAGCCTACAGTACCTGGTATTTGTTGGCGATCTCCCATCCAAATATTAACTAAAGTTAATCCTGCTCAACTTCCAAGATCAGACAGGATCTGGTGCCTTCAGTGTATTTAGGCATTCAGAGACAAGCTTACAAAACTGTTTTGAATGAGTGAATAACTCCGCTTGGATCATGACATGTTCTGTGGTGTAGCAGAATTTTCATTTGGTAGGTTCACCATTAATTCTCCATTTTATTTTATATTTCTGAAGGAATTTTCCTGCCATGGCTTCTGAAATACAGCCACAATATACTGGAGGATAGAGTCTGTGGGAGTTTGTAAGCTGTAGTAAGTGAACGGAAAGGACAAAATAAAAGGGATTTGTTTTTGCCATTTGTTTTAGTTTGGTCTTCAATCAGGATTCATATATGTATGGATCATAGGAAGAATATAAGATAGAAGAAATAATGCAATTGCAATCTGAAATATAATGCACTGTGAAACTTGGTTGACTGTTAGAATTAATCAGGGATGACAGTAATATGCAGTTTCACACTATCAAGCAAACGCAAAAGCAGAATTTCATCTCTTCTAGGGCAAACTCTGTCTCCTGTCTTTTCTTTCTATAAGCAGAAGAGGTGTCTGCTTAGCAAATAAGAGCACCCCTATAAATTGTGTAGCATGACAAGATACCTGTCTTTACTATAGCATAGATCTTTATTCTTTTTATTGAAGAACCTAAATGATATAGAAAAGCTTATGCTTTCCCCCTTACTTTAGGTGCCCTAGAAAATGAAAAAAAGAAAGAAAAAAGCAAAGACCAGAACACATTTAAATGAAGCCATGTGTGAAAAATACATGTCTGAAGATGTTATGGAATGATGTTTATTATTAAAATCCCTTACGTGGTTTTACTCTATTAAGTTGTTTAACTAGTAAGTTATGCTGGGACTCTTACGTCAGAAATTTCTTTAGACTTTGACCCTTTGAAGAAGGCCTCAAAAATTGGTAGGCTGAAACACGTAGGACTTATAAATAATAAACATCACTTTATAGCACCCTGAAACATCTATCTAGAAAATGAGAACAAAAATGCTTAGCAGTGATAGTGACTCATACTGTATTGGATGCTATTTTATACAGTAGTTGTGAAGTATGGTCTTTTTACCAAATGGGATGCAATAACTACTGAATATTAGAAAATAGATTATCTTTTGACAAAGGAAATGTCTAAATTGCTTATACATTTCTGGATTCTCTTAAACTGCATGTGATTTGGCTCAGAGGGGTGCCACATGTGAGGGTCCAAGTCATAGTCTTTAATTAAACAAACTAGTCATTTAAAAGTTGCTTTGCAATATTTTTAATTGGAAGGCTTTTATTGGGCAGGGGTTTAGTTTGAAAGTTTGTTTGCATTGTTGTAAAATGCCAGGTTTTCAATGAAAGAAAAGAAAGATATAATTTTGCTTATTCTGCCTTTCAGGCTTGTTGGGCAAAGATGGTTATCAGCATTCTTACCTACAGTATTCAAGTTTAGGCCAAATTATACATTTCACAAAGGGCTTGTTCAATCTCTTCAGAGTAAAAACTGATTGAATTGGCTTTTGTCCAGAGACTATACCAAATCATAGTTGGCAATAGATTCTTAACATCTGCGTTTATTTGAAAATCCGGTATTAACACTCCAGCCCTACTCCTAGCTTACCATGTTCACCTTCCTTTATCCCATACTCAAAACAAAGCCAATAAAACGAATTCCAATATTTCAGTATTTACATTCATTCATTCATTTCCTGCAAACTGTTAAATGTCAGTTTTGTTTTCAGTAAATTCTTGGGTTTTTTCCTTTATAATAATAATAAATAATAATAAAAGTTTATTTTTATCCCGCCCCCTCTGCATACGTAGTCAGGGCGGCTTATAACTTTCCTTGCTTGCTTCCATTCAATTTGCAAAGCATCTTGTGTGAGAGGTTCTGATTTAGCAAACCGTGTTCAAATTATAGTAGATGTTTTAACCTACCGTATTTTCCGGCGTATAAGACGACCCGCGTATAAGACGACCCCCCATTTTCCAGTCAAAATATAGAGTTTTAGCACTTCTATCCTCAGTATCCTTATATCTGGCGTATAAGACGACCCCCCCCACTTTAGCCACAGATTTTGCAGGTAAAAAAGTAGTCTTATACGCAGGAAAATAAGGTAATTGCAAATAAAGATGGATCTCAGAACCAGTGTGGTTGGTGTAGTGATTTGAACATCGGACTGTGACTCTGGAGATTAGGATTCAAATCTCTGCTTGACCACTGGGTGACCTTGGGCAAGTCACACTCTCTCAGCTTTAGAGGAAGGCAGTAGTAAACCTCCTCTGAACAAATCTTGCCAAGAAACCTGTGATAGATTTACCTTAATTTACCTTCACCATAAGTAAGAAGTGATTTGAGGGGATACAGCAAAAAGAACAAGAGATGGATCTGCTCCAGTTTTTGATAAAACAGAAGTCAGGATGCAGTTTAAACCACCAAACGAATGTAAATATGGGTGTGAAAATTTCTGGTCATTCCAATTTGGTTTCTCAATTCTGAGCAATACATTTTGCACTGTATGCAAACATATGGTTTGGGTAAGGGATAAGCAGCATCTGAAAAATATCAACAACCTAAGGCAGGGGTAGGCAACCTAAGGCCCGGGGGACCGGATGCGGCCCTCTGAGGCCTTTGGACCGGCCCCAGGCTGGTTCTGCCGCTGCCGCTGCAGCCCCCCGCCATGATGATATTGATCATTGTTGTTATTACTTGTTCTTGAGGTTTTCTTGGCAAAATCTCCACAGGGGTTTTGCCATGGCTTTTCTGGGGCTGTGAGAGTGTGCATGCATATATATATGCAAATAATTTATTTATTTTTTGTTTGTTTATTTATTTTTGGTGCTTCGCCCCCCCAATTGTCTGAGGGACAGCAATTCGGCCCCCGGCTCAAAAAGGTTGCCTATCCCTACCCTATATGATTATATACTAGAAAAAAACAAAATAACCCCTCGTATAAAGAAAGTACAATAATTGCATTTAAAGGCTATATAATGGGAGGGGTTTTCGTGTTAAAAGTGCTACAGGTTCATTTTCTTCACAAATCACACATTGGCCATCTATGGAATGACAGTGTGGAATTTCTCATTAGGAAGAGCTTTAAAAAAATAAACCCTGGCCTCATTTCAAGGGGTCAAAGTGCAGTGGTGAGCCCTCCATGCCAGTCCTTCCGGTTAAGGCCCCTGGCCCCGGACTTACCGGCCCAGGCCGAAGGTTGCCGCCGTCCCCGTGTGCCGCCGTCGGGGAGCGTTTTTGGCGGCACATGTCGTGGCCACCATTTTGGAAGTCAAAATGGCGGTTGCGACACGTTTGTGTATGCGCAGTAATCTTGCGCATGTGCAAACGCGTTGCAGCCACCATCTTGACTTCCAAAATGGTGGACGCGACATGCGCCGTGGTGGCTGTGGCCATGCGCACTACGGCAGCGGCCATAGTAGCGGCCGCAGCGTGCGCGAGGAGGGGGGGTTTGCGCGTGGCGGAGGAGGGTGCCATTCCCTCCTCTCGGCCCAGCCAAGACCTGAGCTACGGGAGACCGGCCCAGGTCTCAAAAAGGTTGCCTGTCCCTGACCTAAGCTATGAGGATGATAATACCATAATAAAATGGTACCATAATAATAATTTTTAAGGTTTAATTAAAACTCTACCTCATGATGCAAACAAAAATCCATCAGTGATACCTTTATTGGCCAACCAAAATGCACAATATACTTGTTGCAAGTTTTCGAAGCTCTATGGGCTTCTTCATCAGGCAAGATGTTACAATCCAAACAGGTGAAAAACAATTGGAGATGTTAGTCAGATGCCTACATGTTGTTTCAGTCTTTAGTTAAGATGGTACATGGTAGGAAGAATATCTTTTGCAGGCAGGATCATCCTCCCTCTGGTCCTGTGGCTATAGGGAGATTTTTAAAGTCCAGTAACTTTAAAATCCATTTGCATCTCAGCAGGGGCCCCTCTTTTGCAATCCAATATATCACAATTCCAGTGAGGTTACAGGCCTCTTTGTGGCAGAGAACAATGCAAAATAATTGTTTTTCTCCTGCTTGGTGTGTAACATCTTGCCTGATGAAGAAGCCAGTGGCGCTTCGAAAGCTTGCAGCAAATATATTGTGCATTTTGTTTGGCCAATAAAGTTATCATTGATGGATTTTTGTTTAAATTTGCTAAACACAGCTACCCCTAAATGTTTTTGTATTGTGAGACACTGCATTGTAGCTGCAACGGGGGAACCAGGAAGAATAGCCTGTGGACTGGGAACTTCAACCAAGGTAAAACAATGTTTTCTTCTTAAATTTGGACTCAATTTGCATATTTTACTTCTACATCCACCAAAATATTCCTGATGCAAAAACATGGAGACTTCTTGAGGAATGTGTTGTTCTCTGCCACAAAGAGGCTTGTGACTTCACTGGATTGGGCGGTATATAAATAATAATAATAATAATAATAATAATAATAATAATAATAATAATAATAATAATAATAATAATAATAATAATAATAATAATAATAATAATAATAATAATAATAATAATAATAATAGTTATTATTATTATTATTATTATTATTATTATTATTATTATTATTATTATTATATTGGATTGCAGAAGAGGGGTTGCTGTTGAGATGCAAATGGATTTTAAATTTCCTGGCCACAGGGTCAGGAAGAGGAGGAGGAGGAGGAGGAGCCTGCCTGCAAAAGATATCCTCCCCACCATATACCATCTTAACTAAAGACTGGCCAACACAGCTACTCCTGCATGTTTTCTACCTCATGATGATGTCAGTATTCAATATTCAATAAAGTTTATAGGAGTGATAAGAATAGGTTGTGCCACATACATCAAGGATATTAATCATAACAATGCTGAGGAATTTGTGACAACTGATAAAGAATTGATTTTCCATTCAAATTCTTTTCTTTGCCTGAACCTATTACAGCACGTTAAGGAAATATGATTTGATATGTTTTCTGTGAGTCAGATATCATCCATTTTCTCCTTTTCTTGTTTTAATGGATGTAATCTCAACTCTGTTGGGTTCCTTGACATATTTGCATCAAATCATTGCTCTCACTGAGGTAGCAGATAGTTAGAAGAAAATGGGCAGTCATTTACACCATTATGATAATGTATAGAGTCAGAAGTGAGAACTCTTTGCAAATTTTAGTGTTGTTATAGAAATAAAAATGTGAGGAAATCCTGATGCACCTGGGGCCAGTCTCCTCTGTAGCAGTTTCCTTTAGAATATTTAAAAAGAGAAAAGGTAGTGAAAAGATAAAAGCTACAGATGTCGCAGATGAAAAGTGGTAATAGAATGAATGTACACTGCAAATAAAATGTCAGTATTGAAAAGCATTTAAAGGACAAACAGAATAAGCAGTCTTTCTGTTCTGAGTGTATGTATGTGCCTTCAACTTTCTTGTTGACTTATGACAATCCCAGGAATTTCATAGAGTTTTGTTAGGCAAGGAATCTTCAGAAGTGCTTTTGGTATTTTCTTCCTTTGAAATATCCTAAAGCACCTGGTATTTGTTGTTGGTTTCCCATCCAAGTACTTACCAGGGCTGACCTTGCTTAGCTTCCAAGATCAGATGAGATCTGGTGCCCTTAGAATATTAGGCTGATTATCTTTCTTTTATATGGACCCTGTATATGACATACAGGCATTACCAGTATTTGTGTTGTCTTAGTTGCCACATCCATTCGGAAATGCTAAGAGATTGTTGAATGTCCCTTTACAAAAGTGATACCAATTCTTATATCTAAAATATTGTTTGTCAAACAGTGTTGTACAATGAACACTGACTAGATTGCTTGTAAGAACAGTTGTAGACATTCTTTTTCATGTTGTGTCCTTACTAATAGATGCCTGTTTTTTTTTTTTTTATAAACAGCAAAATACAGAAAATTGTTAAAATGTAACATGCTTCACAATGAAGGTTGCTTGTGAAGCTAGTAACATGCAGGTGCACCACTCTGATATAACCATACTGGTGTAGGAAGTGGAAGTACTGATGTAGGAAGTGGTGTAGGAAACGGTGTAGGGAGAATGAAAAATGCCTTCACTAGCACTGTATGAGAAATTGCAGCTGCTGGAAGCCAGGGTTTGAATCCCAGCTTGGTCATGAAACCACTAGGTGACCTTGCCCAAGTCTCACACTCTCAGCATCAGAGGATGGCAATAGCAAATCCTCTTTGTAGATATTTGCCAGAAACCCCCATGATAGGTTCTTCTTAGGGTTGCCATAAGTCAGAAAAGACCTGAAGGCACACAATCAGCTCACAGTTGTAAACCGCTTAGACATCCCATAGTGTGATATGAAGTGGTATATAAATAAGCTGCTTTGCTTTGCTTTGCAATGACAAATAAAGTATGCTAAACCTCTAGAATTGCCACTGCCATGCTACCTTCTCTCCTTGTCATTTTATGCTGGTAAACATGGAAGCTTTTCCAAGGTTTTACCTGCTCAGAAAAAGCCCACCCAGAATTTGAGATCTACAACAGAGGCCCTGTTGCATCTTCGACCATCTTGAAAGGATAGGTTGGCCAATACACAAAGCAAGGCTTTCTCTGTAGTGACATCTCACACCCCCCAATGAGGATCGCAGACTCTGGGCAGGTTCAATAAGGAAGAGTCAGTCTTTCAGATATCAGAGTCTTTTAGGTCTGTGTCAGAATGAATCCCTTGAATTCAACTCAGAATTGAACTGGAAAGCTGTGTAGTTGATACAGTACCAATAATACGTGGTTTCTGAAACTGCTTCTGCATACATATAAAGGAGAGCATCATTCTGAATCTGTTACAGCAGTCTAATCAGAAGTAAGTTAGGCATAAATCTCCATAGCCAAACCTGTCCTTCAGGGAGACTGCATCCTTGTCTAGATTAGGTGATATTCCCAAACCCAGATAGACCTTCCTGTTGACCAACAGTTCTTCTGTCTTCTCTGGATTAAGCCACAATTTATTCACCAGTGTCCGGTTCCACATTGCTTCTGAAGAACAGTTCAGGACTTCTACAGCTTTCTTGTCATTTGTAGTGAAAGAGAGCTAGAGCTAGGTGTCATCATCATAGTGATGAGATCTAGTTCCAATCTATGGATGATTTCCTTCAGCAGGTTCATGGTGATGTAAAAAGGATAGAAGTGATAATGGTTCTTGTGTGATCCCACAGACTGATCATAAGCTTGAACAGCCATCCCCAGCACCATCTTAAAGGGATGTTAAGCCAAACTTAACAAAACCCACGACAGAATGTTGCCCCCAATTCCAAGTCACTAAAATACTTCAAATGAACACCACACCACTGTGCATGGTTTTAACCAGCACTACCGACAGGGATGCAGTTACTAAAAGAATTTGTTTCTATCCCAAACTCAAGCCTTAGCCCAGATTGGATTAGATCAGGTATTCAATCTGATGCAAGCAAACTAGGAGTTGTCTTTTGATGACCCACTATCTCTAAGATTTTGCTTCGAAAGGGGGAAGTAAAAGGTGATCCATCATTATCTAGAATGATGGGATCTAGCAAAGGCTTCTTCCACAGAAATCACATCACTGATTCTTTTAAAGGAACTGGAACATGTTCAGAATGTTCATCACTCTTCTTTTGGCTAACCCTTATCCGGGAGTTATAATCAACAAACATATGGTTGGTGTCACTTCTCCAAGCAACATGTCTTTCTTCAATTACTTCGACCGTAAAGAAATTTATTTTTGATTAAAAACATGCACAGAACTCTACTGTTGGGGACCTCATTGGTCATTAGGCTATTTCATGATTGAGGGGGAGATATTTTAGGCATTGGGAATGGTTGGAGAGAGATTCAGCCCCTATCAAAAGCATTTTTATTTACATATGAAATAAACTAGAGAGGAGAGGGATTTCCTTACAGCAGTTGATTTTGATGCATGGGCTGTCATTCTGGAGTGTGCTTTGATGCAGCATACATAGGTATTTGCTAAAAGGGAATCCTGAAAAGTTCATTTGGCTGGTGAAGTACTCATACATGCTGGTTTTGATATGACTTCACAAGTATTTTTAAATAGCTTTTGGAAGACAGCTTGGTATTGCAATTGTATATATGTTCCATTTAATAGTTTTCTATCATTAACACATTTTTATGAAATATTTTAAATTTATGGCACTCCTAAAGATGTGCTACCTTTTGATGAGGCAGAACAGTATCAAGAATAATCCAAGTTAAATTATTAATACAAAAACATAGACAGCAGGGATGTACATTCATAAAGCAACCCTCTTATTACTTTTGTAAAAGGGTGAATAATGGAAACGGTGCTTGAGGGTATAAAGTATAGGAAAAATCGTAATTTCTGTAGTATATATCATTCTAATGTTTGTAAGTGTGCCTCCCTTATGTAGCTTTATGACGTACAACTAGTTAGTTATTTTTTATTTTTATTTTTAGCCTTTGTAGATCATGCATATATTGGAAGCACAGACTGCATCTATAGCAATTTTTATGGGAATTTTGCTAATTTAACTATAATAACTGGTTGGGGTTAAAATGAAACATCAAATGGAGTGTGTGTATGTGTTTCATATGCATGAGCGCAGAAATAAATGTACTTCAGATAAGTACTTGGTATCTGTAAGAATGGAATTAATCACTGGAACTTACAGTGGCTGTCATAATATAAATATTGAAGCCTTAAAGCAAAATGTTTTGGTTCATATTTCTGCTGCTATTCTCATGTGAATCTAAAGGTAGTCAAAATGACACTTACATAACAGGAGATCGAATGCCCAAAGTTAGGCATTTGTTATAGATGTTAGTAAGCCTCCTATGTAACTTACGATTAGCCTCCAAATCTATGCAGATATTAATAAGTACTGTACTGAAACTACCAGTCACTAATCCTAGATCACATTCTTAAGCATCCAAACACCTTATCACCTGTGATTCTGCCACTTACCTTACTGATGCCAGTAGAGCTGCTACTTCTGCTTCTCCTGTTTCTTTTTTAGCCCCATGGGGCACAAATTTAAATGGGGATATTGTTGGGGAAATATTTAACTGCTGTACCCACATGTCTTGGTCCTGATCTGGATGAGGGCCACACGCATGTTTACTTTAGTGTAAAATGGGCTCAGTTTTATACTGTGTATTTAAATTGTGAAGTAGTTTAGCCCTTAGGATGTGGTAGTTTGTGTAGGTAAAACAAATAACCTATTCACAGAGTTTAGGAATTACAAACCTGCAGTCTTGATGAAAAACTGGAACGAGTTGCAAAGCACATCAGTTCAGATAATCAAAGTCTCTTGATTTGTCAATAATTGCAATGGTGATACCATATGATCCAAGAACACTGCCAACAAAGGCTGGGAGGATTATACCCTACATTTCCCATCTATAGCTAACATTGCACTTCCTTCCTCTCTTCTATGTAATGGTCATCCTGGCTACTGTACTTTTTAAATTTACAGTAAATAATTTTTAAATTATTTTTTCCACTTTTATACACCAGCTGTACACATTAAAAAGTAGAGAATACACACTACAAACATTAATGCACTCTATATACTCCTACCAACTAGAAAGTTTACAAGACTATAACCCTACTTTCTTTTTACTATAAAAATGGAAAGACCTTGACTTCCTGCTCATTAAACACAAATACTAATATATTAACCTTTTCTTTCCAGTTTATACACAGTATCAACTAACCTTCTAGCTATCTCTTTTTTCCTCATAGTCTTCACTACTCAGAACTCAGGAATGCTGACAATCTTCTTTCTTAATAATATAATTTAAAAATGGTTCCCATGATTTTTGATTTTTTTTCTACAGATGCCTCTTTAGTCATTATAGTCAATTTGTCCATTTCAGCCAATTGAAATATTTTAACTGTCTAGTCTTTTGTTGTGGGTATTTCCACATTTATCCAAATTTGTATTCTATCTGCTAAAATAATATAGTGGAGTACTCTATAATTTAAAGTTTTAGTATCTTCCTCTGGTATGCCCAACAAAAACAATTCTGGTCTCATTGGTAACTTGGTTCTAAAGATTTCTTGCACTGTTTGGTTTGATGCACACCAAAGTAGTGCAACCAACATGCTCTTCTTTCAGTTTTTAATATTTCTGTCACATTACATCATCATTGTGACATTTCTATATATATTTATGTCCACCTATACATATTTGCTTGAGAAGAGAATGTGAAAAGGGGTAGTGGATCTGATGAGGGTAAGTGGAACCATAAAAACTAGTTTCAGCATGACTGTGTCCATCAACAAATGGGACATCTTGATGAGATGACCTCTTTTGCCCTGATGGTGTCCACTTCACCAGTGCCACTACAGATTTTACCTGGACATGCTAGTGGGCCTCTTGGATTTGCTTGTGCTACATTGAGTTTGGCAGAGAGACAAGTGGCTTTCTTCTGTTCATCTCTTGTGGTGATTGAGGCATTGGGCAGGATTTATTTCAAACAGATTTGAGGTACCCTGTTTTCCAATAGGAATCATATATAGGTAGGTGGCCACTATATGGTGAGGGCTGTTTTTTTTAAAGCAGAAGTTCTTCCATGCTGCTTCTGATATCCCACTGATGATGTTTCAAACACAATTTCTGTTGCAATTTAAGGGAGCTGTTATTAGGGATGTTAAATTAAAAGCATTGCTACACATGTCTCTTGCAACAGACATTTCTCCATAACAAGCAGACAATTCCACCTATCCATGTTTTCATATGGACAAATTGTTCTGTCCCCCCCCCCCCCCTTTTCCTGTAGGAATAAAAATGTAGGTCAGATTCGACAAGTTATGTTCTATTTTTCTTGATTCCAAGGCGGATAATTGAACATGTCTGGAGCATTTTGTTTATTGAGATGAAGAGATGACCTTCAGCTATTTTGTGTTTCTTTCTAATGCTGCTCTTTCCTTTTATATTGTATGACTAAATGCATCTTTGAAAATAGATGGGACAAAATTCTGACAATGAAAGATATTTCCTTAACTGTGCTGTTGAAGTCTTGTCAAACTAGACAAATTAGATATGCACAATTTTAATAGCATCAACATATATAAGTACTTTAAATTTGGTTTTCTGCTATCATATCCAAGTCAATATAATAACTAATTCTGTAACTATAAACATAAATTCTAACAGTACAGTTAATAGAAAGAGGTTTTAAAAGCAGTATGGATATAAACATCCCTGTATTTGTCAAACCTTCTGAAAATGGGAAGGTATAATCCTATAAAAATATATTTACATGCTACATAAATTGGGGAAGCATCGTTGTGGACATTTGTATGAAA
The DNA here is from genome assembly GCA_020142125.1 of Phrynosoma platyrhinos. NCBI lineage: Eukaryota > Metazoa > Chordata > Lepidosauria > Squamata > Phrynosomatidae > Phrynosoma > Phrynosoma platyrhinos. The sequence goes on from CM034703.1 coordinate 94,920,409, forward strand.
GATGCTCCATAACTATAGTGCCATGAAAAGTATGAAAAGATTTTGCATCCAGAACAGGACCTGGAGCAAATCACTTGCAAATCATAAAAAAGAGTGTGTTCACATGGGAGGATTGTCTAATTGTTTAGAATGTATTGATAATCACTAACACCTTTTTTTACAAGCTACTAGAACTTAAATGGGACCTTACATAATACATTTCTTGTACTTACCGATCACTTTAGTTAAAAGATAGGCAGAGAAGTCTTCAGTACCTGAAGCTTCCAGTTTTTCTTCCACAAAGTAGTTGCACATAGATGGCACTGAAGTAATCTTGACAAGACATTGCCAGGTGTTAGTAAGGGATGTAAATCTTTGCTTATTTCAACGTTTTCTCTGTGCTGGATGAGATTACAAACATTTTTGTGCATTTTTCTATTTTTGACATTGCAGGTTGTTTCTGTGAAAACTTTGTGCAGATTTTGTATATAATTAATTAATTAATTGTTTCTTACTTCCCCCTTGCTATGGATTAAGATAGTTGATAGTTAAGAGACTGTTGTCCAGAAACATTAACCCAGAATAGATCTGAACAGATTTTGGCAATTTTGATATTTTTTTCTAGGAATATTTGGTACTTTTGTTTAAGGAAACTAGCAGAACTGGTGCATTATAAACTTATGGTAGTGATGGAAAGAATGTTCAGCCGAGAAAGGGGCTTTTCAAGTGTCTAATACACTCAGCAAGGAGGATCCTTCTCTCATCTTTTCCCAGTCTTTGAACAGATTCACCTCCTGGTGTCCTATGGTGAATGGGCTCAGGAAAAGATCCTAAAAGGCTACAGCTTCCAGATCCTTGGTTGTTATCGCCCCTACATTTTTGATGTCATGCAGCATGGGTGAGAGACAAAGGTTGTCAAGACCATGTGGCACTCTGGTCTGGAAATTGATATGGATGTGGCCACTGAGAGGAATTGGAGTAACAAGGTTACTATAGTTCAACTGGCAGGTGCATGAGTCAGCATTTGGAAGGCTGTGCATCATGGGAAGCCTGATGCAACATGCACAGTGGATGGGACAAGCCAAGTATGCATTATGGGAGGTCTGATGCAACAGTTCTGATGCAACGGGCACTGGGATGAAACCAGCCAGATTTCATTAGTGCATGGCTGTTACATGTTACTAAGAAGACCACCTATATATGGGAGAGAGTCAGAATCTCTGTTGTTGGTTAGTTGTGGTTGGTGATTTGCGAAGCACTCTGTTGGTCTGTATAGCTGTGAGTATTCAGGACGGATATCTGGTACTCTATGTATCTTTGTAAATATTTGCAACAAAGATTAAAGCCCTCTCTGAGAGAAGCCTCGCTGTGAAGCTATTCCTTTCTCCAAGCTGAAAGCAGCTTGCTGTATGTGGGAGGTTTTTTCCTGTGCCGTCTGGAGCAGACTCTTCACAGAAGATTAGCTTCTAGGTGTTCCTGCCTACGTGCATCTACTCTGCATGTGTGTATGCTAGATCCCCGCTGTCTGCATACCCTAACAAAGGTAACTGAAGTTCTCTAGAAGCCTGTAGCTCTTCAGTAAAGCAAGGCATTGCTATAGTGTATGTGAACTGAACTTTTTTAGACTGAGGTTCTACACTGTACCTTTTTTCACCAGTCCCTTTAACAGCATCATAGAGTTATAATGTGAAGTCAATACAATGTCTTATTGTTTCATGAACTTCGTGTGAGAGCCATACAGATTTGAGGCTCTAGTTTTCTTCTAGCATTGACACACTCATTATCCTAGTGGATGGTGATGATACTAGAACACAAATAATAGGATAGTGGTCACTAACACTAAATACTAAAAGTCAGCCTTTACAATTCACTTCAGCACAGATATCTGCAGCATATACACTTAGAAATTAATTTTCCAATACATGTAGAGCAATTATTTTTTCTATGTGCTTTGCTTGTCCTCTAGTGTCTTTGGTTTGTTTGTTTATATTTTTAAGGAGAACCAAATAAAATTCTTAGAGTGACATAATATTTCTCATGGATGGGTTTATGTATGATAGTGTAAAGTTTGAAACTACTAAGTATATGGTTGTAACAATTTAAAGTTAAATGCTATTATTTTATTTACAGTGAAATAATTTTCTACTACTTGTCCTGAATATTCTTATTTGTAAGTTTTAAAAGAGCATTTTTGGTTTTGTATAATATCAAAAACAATGTCATAAACTTGAAAATCAAACTTGTTAGTGAGTCAATCACTGTTTATAGACTTAGAACTGGAGACATAAAGCTCCCCACATGGGACATAGGGTGAGTCAAAGGCAGGCTATACTCAGGATGTTATCAGTGACATAGGCTGGAGAAAGGGCTTGCATTATGAAACCATCTCTAAGGATTTATGGCTCTACTAACGTGAGTGTTCATGACTTAACAGCCAGTTAAGAAGCTCTGCTGTGAGGCGAATATGTACAGCTCCAGCATTTAAAAAGACAGCCCAAGCATGTCTGTAGAATATTTTACCTCCACCAGACTTAAAGATCTAAAATGCCATAGAGCCCAGGAGCAGCAGAAAAGGGAGATCTCTCTATCCTTGACCAAATTGTGCCCTGGAATAAACATCGACCCTGGCCGAGGGGATTGGGAGGCAAGATGGTGAACCTAAAAGGACCTTGGCATGTTTAGAAGAGGGAGAACCCTCTATGCTTGACCATCTCACACACTTACCCTGGAAGGGAAAGCAGGAATCTCTTATGCACATGTAACACCTGTAAGTCTTGGGAGTTTATTACATTCCCTTTTTTGTCTGGGCACGGGCTGGGGATGCATGTGAATGAGGAGAAATGGATTTTATCACACTTGAAACAGTTGGCAAGCCATCGCCATGCTGTTGCCTGACCACCACCTGTCCCCAAGCCGTGCTGGCCCAGCCAATTTTGGTCAGCTGGAAAGCTTCAATCCTTGAAAAATTGGCTGGCTCAGCACAGCTTGGGGATGAGTGGTGGTTGGACGATGGCATGGCAGTGGCTTGCTGACTATTTTGAGTGTAATAAAATCCATTTCCCCTCATTCACACACATCCCCAGCCGGCGCCTAGATTGGGCAAAAAAGGGACTGTGATAAACTAGATGGACATGGCTCATTCCCTCAGCTGTTACACCCTGTTTCTTGAATTGCTTTGCCTCACTGATAGAAATGAATTGGCAGGGTAGGTGAGATTTGTGGCAAGCCCACTATTGTTATTCATTAGTGAATAAATCCTAACTTTACAAAGCCATCTTTCTTTGAGAATGATAAAAAAGGATAAAATAGTATGTTAAGATCTAAGATCTATTTCCCCCCCCCCCAAATTTTTATATGTTCACATTTTCCCATGAAATGTAAAGTTACTGCAATATGTGATGGTCTTTCAGTAATCCTGACATTGTGCCATCATATTCTAAATGTTTTGAGGAACCATAAATACATTTATGTGTGGGGCCTACTTCTCAGAAGTTACAGTAAATTTTGCCACTAGTGTTTCAGGTTCCTCCTGGCAAGTTTGTTCTTGGATTCTGTAGCTCAGTCCTGGACCTTGCCTGATCATGTAAGAAATACTACACTATTTGACAATTGTGCCACTTCTGTACATCAAGCTACATGTCATCTATATAAATAATGAATATCAATAATACAATCTGTTTAAATGGTTAGTTGATGCTCAATGAATTGCTGTAGCATGATACTGCCCAGTTATCTACTCTTTCTTAACATAGCCCAAATGAGACTACATCATATACAACACATTTAGTCAATAATGTTATTCTCCCATGTGGAACATTGCACATTTTTGATACAGCATAATCATTTTATATTTTTATTTTGCTCATATTCTCACTAAGGATTTTTCTGAATGGAATGTGGATTTAATTCTTTCTATTTCTGCTGAACAGGAACGCTCATCTTCAGTGGAGAAGATGACTAACTGTAATAATAATGAGGTATCTGAGATCACGTCTACAATTACAACTAATCCATTCATTTCTATAGGCTAATGTAGTTTTCAGTCCTTTGTTTCTAGGTTCAATATTGAATAGAAAGACATGGTATTATTATAAATTGACATTTATTTTGTCTTTTGTATTAATTTAGTTTGTTTCTTATCTGAGTATATAATCTAGATAATATTATTAGTTGAGAGAAGTGGCACTTTGAAAATGTGGTTTTGTAAATGAATTTCCTTAAACACTTGCTGTCTCTAAGAAGTGGTAGAGGAAAGGATAAAACCTCTTGCTCCTAAAACAAAATATTGGACAAAATGAACATACAACAGATTTTTCGGTTTTATCAAAACTTTTCTGTTTATTCTTTTGGCATATATGTGTGTGTGTGTGTGTCTATGTGTGTGTGCATGTTTTTAGCTGAATCTGAAAACATAAATTGAAAACATGATATATATTGGCTTGAAATACATATTTAGCAGTGGGATACTTTGAGCTTTATTGAATAAAATGCTAAAATTTAATAGAAAGATATAAAAACATTTATGCAATATATCAGATACATATGGTCCCATCCAGCATTTCATTCATTTCATTTTATTGTACAGTTTGTTATTGTTGTGTGCCTTCAAGTTGTTTCTGACATGGCAACCCTAAGGCAAACCTGTCATTGGGTTGAGAGTGTGTGATTCACCCAAGGTGGGTTTCTGTGGCTGAGCAGGACATCAAACACTGGTCTTCATCTGTTACATCTATCCATTACATTTACCACTTCTAAGTCCCACCTATTTCTGTGGAAAAATACAGCATGCTTTTAAGTGTCTCATGAAATCAATGCAATTTAGTAATGCTTAATTTTGGCTGGATTGTACACATTATGAAATGCAATGCATATGTTAAGACATAATCATCATATATTAAAATTCAGCACATCTGCTTCAAAAAGAATCCCAAAACCAAAAGCTACCACTGATATTTTAATCTGGAAAAGAAACAAAAGTTCTAAACCAAAGGCTGCTCTAAACAGCCAGGAAGCAGCTGGTCATATAGACCTGAAGCCAAATGCTAGTACCAGCTGAAACAAATCAGTTGACTCAGTAGCTGTATAGTATGTCAACACTGATACAAATGTCATTGATTCAATAGGTCTGCTTTAGTTGAAACTAGAAATTGGTTTTAGTCTAATGTGTTGCTTCTGAACTACATCTGATTCAGGTGCAGATCATATACCTGATGCCAACTTTCACTTTAAAAAAGCTTAATGTTCATTAAAAAAATCAGTATTTGAGGTCAAAGGTTATAGCCTTGTCTTCTCCTGATAGGCTAATTTTGGGGGAAAAATTGTTCTTGTTTGATATAAAGGTCCAGCCAAACATTTTTTCCTCACCATTCTGAAATGGTACAAAATGGTTTGGATGGGGTAACTCATCATGTCTTTGGGCTGGAACAGAGGGCCAGTCAAGCCGCTCCTGCCAAAGATGTATTGGGGCCACACAAGCACATGGCATGGTCCCAATCCGCCTTGAACACAGATCCTATTTGGGCCAGAAAAGAGCCACCTTTTCTGGCCCTGCCACAGCCCCAGGGTGGCTTCAAGATGCTCTGGTGGTATATGCTGTGGAAATGCTGTGCCACCAAAGCGTCTTAAAGCTGCCCATGTCTGGGCAGCCAGATGGCTTCCAGGCAGCTTCCGGGCATCTTTGGAGCTTGCAACGTGTAAACGCTGTGTTCACAGGACACTCATAAATGGGCTTTAATTGGCTGTCTGTTTCGGACCCTTGTCTCAGCACCATTTTATATGCCCACTTGACATATCTGTGTGGCTCCCTCTCTCTAGAACAGGGGTAGGCAACCTTTCCCCTTTAAGGGCCGAGGAACTTCAGCTCCCAGAAGCCTCAGCCATGTTGGCCAATAGTCCCGTGTTGGCCAATAGCGCCTGGGATTCTGGGAGCTGAAGTCCCTTGGCCTTTAAAGAGGAAAGGTTGCCTACCCCTGCTCTAGAAAATAGAAGAATGCTATGAGCCCATTACAGAGAACAAAACCTAGCATTATCACAGAATAGGATAATTAGAGTTGATGCAGATGGGGATTGAATGGAGTATAGTTAAATGTCTACCATGGGATAAAAACTTATTCTTTGAAAATCAGACCATTGTAATTGTGATTAATACTTGAGAAAAATCATTTGTAAGTCAATTTTTTTAGATTGGACAGTTTTTCATATATTTTATTAGTAAAAAGAGCTTTAAAGGCTTACAAATATTTATCCATGATTAAGTAGAAAAGTGAGTTTTACAAGTGTTTGTAGCTAAAAGGAATGGTTTCTGCTGCTAAAAAGTGTTTTTAAAATAGAGAATATTGGATACAATTGTCATCCTGATTTTAGATATAGATTTCCTCCCACAGCTTATTATTGCAAACACATGGTTATGGTTACATAAGTGAAATGCTACTTCCTTTCTCTCTGTTTTGTATATGGTCAGGAAGAAAGATGGAGGCTTTCCCACCTAGACTCTTGCCAGAGGAAAATTGTTATTTCATCACAGGACTTTACTGCAGGATTTTACAAGGATGAACAGTTTTTCACCTCTTCAGTTTGCAAGAAGCAAGTGAAGCAAGAGTTTAATTTTGATGTTTATCTAAGTCTAGGATCTTGAAAATATATGACTTAATGACATATATTGTATTATTGTGTGTTTCCTACTGGATCCAAGGAATAGTAATAGTGTTATGATTAAGACTTTTCATTCTGTATTTCACAAGAATAATCTACTAATATTACTGTATGATCACAGTGTGATACTGTGCTCTTACTCTGGTTGATGTTTATTGTTCTGTCTCAGGTAATTGGATGGTGTTTTGTGCATGTGTAGCTGTGGCTTGCTGAAGTAAAATGGGATCTCTTACTCTGTTTTGTCTCTTGTCTCTGGCTAAATGTGTGTTTGGATGGAAAAGGAGGGATTCAGCTATTGTTTAAACCAGGGGTAGGCAACCTAAGGCCCGGGGGCCGGATACGGCCCCCTGAGGCCTTTGGACCGGCCCCAGGCTGGTCCTGCCGCCGCCGCCACCGCCTGCCATGATGATATTGATTATTGTTGTTATTACTTATTTTTGGGGTTTTCTTGGCAAAATATCCACAGAGGTTTTGCCATGGATTTTCTGGGGCTGAGAGAATGTGCATGCATATTTTTTTATTTTTTTTAAAAAAATATTTTTATTTATTCATTTATTTATTTTGGGTGCTTCGGCCCCCCAATTGTCTGAGGGACAGCAACCCGGCCCATGGCTCAAAAAGGTTGCCTACCCCTGGTTTAAACTGTAGTTAGTAGAGGGAGATATGGCGTTGGAGATAGAAAATTTCAGTGGAGGAGAGATATACTGTAGCTGTTTCTCCTTCTTGTTTATCATTCATCCTAGCAGAATGTGTGTGTGTGTGCGTGTGTGTGCGCGCACATGCATGCATGCCTTCAAGTCACTTGTTGACTTATGGTGACCCCATGCATTTCATAGGGTTTTCTTTGGCAAGGAATATTTGGAGGTAGTTTTGCTAGTCCTTCCTCTGAAATATAGCTTACAGTACTTGATATTCATTGGCAGCCTCCCATCCAAGTACTAGTTGGGGCTGACCCTGCTTAGCTTCCCAGGTAAGCTGCTGTAATAGAATATCACCAGGTCAAAAAGTCCTGGTGTATAACACCAGCTCTATGTGATGTGTTTGTATGCAGCTGCATAAGCTTAGATTTATAGAATTTCATCTTGGATGAGCCAGCAGACTTGTGATTAAAACCTGGTTGGGCAAAGGTGGGGTTGTCAAGTTGTGTGGCTGTGGCGGCAGCAGACAAGATCCAATGGTGTGGGATGTAGAGTTTCAGTTATTTAAGATTAATCCATCTTCCTGTTGAGGCAAGTTGTCTCTAAATGTCCAATATTTGACTATAACAGGACAACACAGGATTGGGATTCTGTTGGGTAACAGCCCCTGTCACTGCCCAGCTATTTGTCTCAGCTAATGAAGGTGATCTGGGAGGTGGTGTTGATTTTACTCAAACTGGCTGTGCTGGAAGATTTTAATATTCATGTTGAGATTTTTTTTCAGGAGGAGCAGCTAAGCATTTTATGACTTCCAGAATAACCATGGATGTATTTGAGTTTATATCCAGCATTCCACTCTCTTGATACAGTTTTTGCTAGCCAGGATGAAGGTGATCTATAATTTTTAACATTTATATGAAACTACTGGGAAACATTATTTAGATCTTGGGGCTGCATGTCACCACTGTGCTGATGATATTTAGCACTAAGGGCCTCTACAGATTGCCAGAAATAGTGCAGTTTGAGGCCACTTTAACTGTCCTGGCTCAGTGCTAGGGAATCATGGGAATTATATTTTTTTCTGGGATATTGAGCCTTCTCTGTCAGAGAGCTCTGGTGCCACAATGAACTGCAGTTCCCATGATTCCTTAGCACTGAGCCAGGACAATTAAAGTGGCCTCAAGTTGCACTATTTCTGGCAGTCTGTAAAGTCCCTAAATCACTCTCTCAGAATCACTCTTTCTGAAGTATCCCCGGGAGAATACAGAATTTCCAAAACACTATCTAGATGCAGTGGGGAATTGTAAGTGTATAAACAAATGGGGCTCAACAGCACAGATGTTCTGCCTGTTAGCAGAAAAGGCAACCTAGGATTGGGACTGTTGTTGCTGTTGTGTACCTTCAAGTTGTTTCTGACTTAGGGCAACCCTAAGTTGACTCTGTCACAAGGTTTTCTGGGGCTGAGAGTTTGTGACTCACCCAAGGTTTTCATGGCTAAGCAGGGAATCGAACCTTGATCTCCAGAGTCATAGTCCAATGCTCAAACCACTTTACCATCCTGGGATTACAACATATATTAGATATATGCTGAGGTCTGAAGGTCCAGGCTTCTAGCTTGGAGGTACTGTTGGGCAGAATTCTGCTGTACAACACAGCATAAGTGAATGTAGCCAGGAGTGCCTTTCCTCAACTGCGACTGCTTAGAGAAGTTGGATCTGGCCACAGTGAACCACATTTTAATTATGTCTTAATTAAATTACTAATTTATGTGGGATTCCTCTTGAAAAATGTTAGGTAACTACAGCTAGAACAAGATGTAATGATGAGATGTTTTCTAGTTTGCACTTTAGAGACCATATAGCACTGGACTTGAATGAATTGAACTGCATTCCAATTTGTTTTTGACAAATAATGCCCTAAATATCTTGGAAACAAGATATCTGAAAGACCCTCTCTTTTTGTGTGAACTTTTATTTGAGATCTTTAACAGAGGCCCTATTTGTGTCCAACCATTATGATAGGTTAGATCATTTTTGTGATAACAACATAGAGCCAGAGCAGACAGGCATGAAAGAGAGGCCTGAGTCTGCTCCAGCCAGAAGTGAGTGCAAAAAGGTGGGTTATGCTTGCTCAGATTAACTTGACTCCTTTTTTGCTTCAGTCCAAAGGACCGGAGCGCAGCCTCGGTGCGGCTTCTGGCTGCTTTGGAGGCCTGTGTCATCTAATCGGCACACCTCCAAAGTGGCCAGAAGCCGCTCCTTTCTGCTTGTGTGTTTCACCCCTTATAGTTGCTAAGGCATCCTTATTGAGTTTTCTACAAGCAGTCAAACATGTATTACTTCACTATGACATTGACTTTTAAAGAGTCTTTTTAGTCTGTTTTTACTTAATATTTTATTTCTGTTTTGTATTTGTCTTGTGATTCCATTGTTTGTTGCTTTTTGGTGAGCAGCAATTTAATTTATAAATATTTTAAGAAATACTGTAAAGCTTCTTTTCAATTACAAATCAAATATGCATCAGTGGGCTATAGTATCAAATATTTTGAAATTCATTCTAAGGTAATATAAAAATTCTACTATATTCCAAGCGAAATATATATTAATTGATATAGCAAAAGGACATAACATTTTGTATGTTTGTTACAGAAAATGTAGGCAGGAATGAGAATTTTTATTCAAATATTTACCCCTCCCATTAGTAAAGTAAAGTAAAGTAAAGTACATGTCTTTAAGTTTCCTGTCGACCTATGATGACCCCATTGATTTCATAGGGTTTTCTTAGGTAAGGAAAATTCAGTAATAAACAAAGCGCTAAAGATCATGCTAACTTTGAAGTATCTTTCCAATACCACTAAAGATAATTAAAAGGAAATTTCCTACACATAGCCAATGTTACAATATTGCACTGAAACAGAACTAAGCAAACATGATACCCTTTTGAACAAACAAAAACAAAATACAAGCATCAGTGTTCCACCCTGAAAAGGAATTTTGTTTTTAATTATAAGTAAATCAAACTTGAATAAATATACATTGTCTTAAAATTCAACTGGTATGTGTGTGTGTTTGGGCACGTGTGTTGTGTGCTTTCATTTCCAACTTATGGTGAAGGCAACCCTGTCATGGGGTTTTCTTGGCAAGAATTGTTCAGAGGAGGTTTGTCATTGCCTTCCCCTGAGGCTGAGAGCATGTGACTTGCTCAAGGTCACCCAGTGGGTTTCACGGCCAAGCTGGGAATCAAACCCTGGTCTCCAGAGATTTAGTCCAACACTCAAACCACTATACCACGCTGGCTCTCTCAAAGTGTAATAGAGTGGTAATAAAAATGGTCTTTTAAGTTATGTCCCAGATATTTGCTTCATTACAAGAGTTTACAATGCATCGGCCAATGTGTTTGCTTTTTAAAAGTTATTTACATATTCTTCTTTACTAAGGATGCCTAAATATCCTGAAGGCACCAGATGTTTGCTACTGTTGGAAGCTAAGCAGGGTCAGACGTTGTTAGTATTGGAAGGGAAACCACCAAGGAATACCAGGGGCCATAGGCTATATTTCAGAGGAAGGTATGGCAAACTAACCAATGTACTTCGAAGGACATTACATTGTAATATAACATCTTTTTATCCAGGTATTAGATGTGAGAAATTGCCTTTGACATTTCTTGGCAAAAACTGTTTAAAAGGGCAGTGGGGGAAGAGATGTTTTTGCTGCTGCTCTCTGTTACAAAAGTTAAGTCTCCTACTTCTGTAATTTCTGATCATTTTGTCAACCTGCTCCTGAAAATTATAGCGAAGACATCAACTTGTTCATTCACTTTACCTGCACCAACTTGTTCATTCACTAAAGTAATCTAAGAGTGCATTTCTGTTAAGTGCCCCACATTATCAGAAATGAGGAGAGTAGAAAGTTAAGAGGGAAGAACATTATCAGCTGTGACCTCTCACCCAGCAGTGCTTTCCTCAGGGAAACCAAAATCAAATGTAATGTCCTTCAGGTGGCAGTGGGATGTTTGTTTGTTTTTAAAAATCACTTTTTAACACTGTGAGCTGCCCAGAAAGTTATTCCGTTGAAAGGTTGGATGCAAGAACTCCCTTTTTGATAAGATTTAGCTATAGTTATACCACAATTTAAAGGAACAAGCTCATTTAATCTTCAACGGTTCCTGTAGAAATTAAACATATATCCTTTTAAATATATTTAGTGGGAAAGAGTAGTGCTCTGAATCCACAAGAGAGTTAATTTCTTATCAAGCATATGTTGTTGAATTGTCTACTTTAACATGGAACAATGTAATAATAATCTGGTGATGTAGCATCTGCACAATAAAATAACATGCTGATTACATTGGAACAGTAAATGTAGAAGTTTTATTTCCCACTGTTCTTACATCATCAAAAATTGTTTATCATTCCTTTGTGGAATGTTAAAATGTAATAATCTAATTAAGCAATATCATGTGTTGTGTGAATAAAAAATAACCATAGTAGCTATTCAAAATTTATGCCAAGCACCAAACCATTAACTACTGTATTTCAAAGTGGTTTCTAAATACTGATGCACTAACATAGGAAGAAATATACCATTTTAAATATTTTTGGATCATCTTCTCAGTTTAGATAAGAACATTTCTTTTACAAAATGAATAATACTAGATGAGCTAGGGTAGTGTAGTGGCTTGAGCACTGGACTACAACTCTGGAGACCAGGGTTTGAATCCCTTCTCGGCCATGGAAACCCACTGGGTGAGCTTGGAAAAGTCATATTCTCTCAGCCTTTGAGAAAGGCAAAGGGAAACCCCCTCTGAACAAATCTTTCTGAGAAAACCGCATTATAGATTCACCTTGTTAGGATATGGATGGGATATACAGTCAAAGGTGAAATGTAAAGATGTGTGTGTGTCTGTAATTTTCCACTTGAGAACAGTTTTTGGGCAAAGCACAAACAACATTTAGAGAAACGAGGTGAGTCAACACCAGGTGGTTGCACAGACATCAACATGTACTTTCCCAAAGATACAACTCTTGGACACAGACTTTATTATGAGAAAGTCTTGATAACAATTATACGTAAACATCGTTAGCTTGGGAAAGATAGTCACGTGGTGGATGATGGACAGCAAGAGGCTGGGTTAGTAGACATCATACAGACATTATCCAATTAAAATAAGGTTAACACCTAAAAGGTGGAGTATGGAAAGGGCTTAGAAAATCCTTTGTCTAAAATTGTTTATTGTTTAAGATGTGAGCACGTGTGTGGCTAAAAACAGTGGTTTTAACTATAACAAGTTAGATCCTAATGCTTTTGGATTGTTAAAGATGTAATCTTTCATGGCTGAACTAGACAAGTTCATCACAATGGATTTTACTTAGTTATTTTATTTTTACTTTTTATATACATTAATAAAGCTATGCTTTTGGACCTTACAATGTGTCTTCTTGACTGAGGAAGACAGGATCCTGAAAAAGAAAAGCTGAGCCAGTTGTTGGTAAGAGTCTACACACCTTAGGGTCACCATAAATCAGAAATGACTTGAATGAACACAACAACAAAAATAATGTTTAGTTAATACTGCAGCATGCTTGTAGATTCATTTGGCATCACTGCTTTTTGTCATTTTCTTCTTCACAAAACTAAGAGGTCTTAAATAATGGATGAGAAATGAGAATTAACAATGGACTTCAAAAGGATGTTCCCATTCCTCTCAGTTATGAGATTCTCAATTTCTAGAGTTTTTCCCACCAGAAGCTTTGTTTGCTATAATTCATATTTCTTTCATGCTCACTATTCCTCTGTGAGCAAATCAGTATTCCTTCCTTTTTGCATGTTGATAGAAAATGCCGCACCAATGAAGTAAACACCTTATTTAGTTTTAAAACACCAGGATGCCTTTGATTCAACATGTGCTGAATTCAGCTATCAGTATATGTTTTTAAAAGCTAGTTTTTAGATCTTGTTGTATGCTGGCATAACACCAAATCTTTACTAGGAGTAAGATTTTACGGGTTTTACACCACCTTTTTTTCTGATAAAATGGAGCCTGTGCATGATTCAGCAGATGAGGAAAAAGATTATGACAGTTATTTAAATTAGTTCCTGTCACCTTAATCCCTGTATCTCTGTGCTTGCAAGCAGAAGGAACTCTTTCCTTGACATTAGCTATGCTGCAGTACCACCAGTGTAGATAATACCAAGGCAGACTACTGTTCTATCCAGTTTTTTACTGATAGCAAACCTCCTGGTTTATAAAAACCGTTCTCCATCCCTAATTCAGGTGCTAGGATTGAGCTTTAGACCTTCTGCATTTAACACATGCCCTTCCCCTTGACAAAATACATTCTCCAGATGTCTTGAATGTATGGTCAATTACACCTAAACCTTGATTAATTTTAACCTATACATGCCTAGCTTTGTGAGCCATAGTATGGAAACAGTTGAAACATTTTTTTTTAAAAAAATCCAACATCTTGCACATCAATTGGCCTCTGTGAATCAGTCATATAACCCTCTCTGAAGTTCCCATTGGTCATTGGTCTACTAGTCCAACATTTGCAGGCTCAAAGCTTGACATTTGCTGCCTCAACAAAATATTCTCAGGTTATTTAATGTATTAAAAATGGAAAATTAATACATTCTAAAATCTCTTAATTTCAAAGTTTTCACTACAATATCATCTATGTTCTTCTTGGAACCCTGTAATATTCACTGGGCAGATGGTATTACAAAGTTATAGTTTTTGGTATTAACATGAGAGAAATATGCTAGATGTACTGTGGGAACAAATTTTCAAAGTCGTTTTCTCATGTCTGTTGTTACATGCTGGATCTATCATAGTTATCTTTGCCCTGAGAAGTGTATTTCCAGGCTCTAGCCTCAAGCAGTGTGTTGTAAGTAGTTAGGTGGAAGAGAGAGAGAAGGCCCCGTTTCTGCTAGACCAGATCCTGTGTGATCTTGGAAGCTAATAAGGTCAGCTGGGTTAGTACATGAATGGGACACCACCAACAGATAGCAGGTGCTATGTGCTATATTTCAGAGGAAGTGACTGGCAAAACCACCTCTGAATATTCTTTGCCTAAGAAAGTCCTATGAAATTCATGGGGTTGCCATAAGCTGATAGGAGACTTGCATACATATTCAACACCACATTCTGTGTCAGTGAGTGTGTATCTGGAAATGTAGTGGTGGAGGAGAAGAAACTTACTTCTGCCTCTGAATACTATGAAACGTACAGAATACTATGAAACGTACAGAATGTAGTTTCTTACAGTATAAGAGAAAGACATACAAATAAAGGTGTATTTACTAGAAGTGGCAAGAGGTAGTTTAAGGGAAACAATGCTGCTGTCCTTTCTATAGCCCCATAGAATTCTACAGTAAGCCCTGTGTTAAAGAATAAATAAGTACATGGAAAAATCTGGGGAGGAAATGATGAAATGATGTTTGTACTGTTTTTTTTAGAAAAAATAATGATTAAAACTCTGCTGCTATTTTTATAGATATGGTAACATATTGGGAAAACTGGGATTGATGTATGTGGTATTTTTAAATGAAAGGGCATTTTGGAAAAAAAAAATTGAAACCAGAAATTGAGAACCAAGATGCGGTAGCTGGTAGTGTGTCCATTTTCAGTGATAAGTGTATGTCAGATCTGTGTCATACAGGCTGACAGTAGTGAATTTGGTTTCATATTGATTTTAGTTCCAGACTACATTTTTCACTATTAATTTAATCTGTCAAATGGGTAAGATTATAACGTGCATGTTTTAATGGATACTTGCTCATATTTCTTATTATGAAGGTAGAATATATTTTGGCATGTTTCCCTTTTGACACTGAATAGATCACAATAGGCAGTCACTTTCTAAGACATACATAAAATGGCTGTCAAATCATGATTTGCTGTATACACATTTATATTAATAGCTTTTCTTTTTTCCTTCCTTTTTTGTTACAGTATAGTGTGTACAGATGTCTATTCTGGCATCAGGAATCCAATTGGACAGGGGGAGATAGAATTGTCTTGGAATGGTCTTTACTGCCTGCCAAAGTACTGAACTGTTATCAGCTGTTTTATTTATGGTTGATTCCCGGATAGCTGCAAATAAATTTTAAAATGCTTCTTTAGAAATCTGTGAGCATGAGAGATGAATACACTGTTGAAACAGAATATGTATTTTAGGACTTTTTTGTTTTTTTTAAAAAACACACCCTCTTTTGACATTTTCTGTGATTAATGGGTATTTAAAGACTAAAAACAGTTTGCATATTCTACAAAACATTTTGCTCAGTCTTATCAGATACCTTTTCCATAGATATAATTCCGTTCTGAAAGCCAACACCGAGATGGAGATAATTTTTATGGTTAACACTGAAACTTGCTTATTATCTTGAATTCAATATAACCAGAAATCGGTTCCATTTCTTCAACAACATGTAATGGAAGGATGAAATATGTGATATTTTACAGATTTTCCTCCCAAAACAATGAAGTTGTAACAACTCTTATCTTTTTATTTGTAAACGTCTATGTCTTTATGAATAGTGTAGCAAGTAAAGTGCTGCATTTCTTGCATTAGAAAAATATTATAGAAAGGAGTTTATTATTTAAAATTACTGTGTATTCATGTGGATAAATATAAAGGAGACACTCATTGTTTTTTAAATGTCAGGTTTGAGAAATGTGCTTACACCACTTAGTCAGGGATGGATGTCCTGCAAAGAGGGGGTGTCCAACTTCCCAAGCAAATAGGGGGTGTCCAACTTCAAAATGCCCAATGCTGATTCTCCCCCCCCCCATCAGGCCATGTCCTCCTGCTGAGCTTTTCTAGCAAAGAAAAATTGTGTCCTTAGTAGGTCCCACTATTTTACTAATATTTCTCCTTACTTTGCCAGTTCTGTGCTAGGTAAAAGCCTATTTAGAAATAGTATATGACTGGACAATCACCTCTTTATTTTTTAAAAGACAATTACAGGCTTGGAGGAAGAAGTAGCTTTTAAATGCCAAATTGTGTTCATCAAGGCTTCTGGGAGTGCTACCATTTTGTGTGGGGGAGTCTTGGGGGTGTTGGTGGGTTCACATGTGACCCACAGATGGCACTTTGGCCTCCCTTGTTCAAGATTTTGAACAAGGTTCAAAAATTCAAGTGTTCCAGGGTTTAACTACAGTTTTGCTGTCATGACAGATTTTACAAACCATGCTCTCCCCATGACTCCACTACTGGAGCCAGTACTGTATATAGTGGGAATCAGTGCAAACAGAAGGACCAAGAAAGGGGAAGACAGGAGGGAGTAAAGGAAGAAACTTTAGGAGATTTGTAGAAATGCTCTTAAGTTTTGTCCTGGTCAGAATTGTGGGCTAAGGAGCACTATCTAAGACTTTACTGAATTGTTATGGTTAGGGATGAGTTTTATCTATCTGTTCTGTGACATGTCAAAAGTTATCTTATGAATGAAGCTACAAAATTACTATTGAGGTTTAGTTCACAAGAAATTGTCCCATGTTGGTTCATGTTAGAAGGCGTGTGTTGTTGCAGGGAAGGGTATGTGTGTGAGAGACATTTTATTTTTTGAATATTCTTTTTTATTATGTAGCGTTTGCATTCAGTACTCCATATTCCAAACAACAGAAAGCCTTGTAGTAAATGATGCTTTTCTACCTGAAGGCATTTATGTCTAGTTAATGTTAATGAAGTCTGTAGCTTGTTTTGTATTTGGGTAACATTGCTCTGAGAATTTCAAGTGGCAAGGGTTTGAACTAATAAGAAACCATTAGGCAAAAGTTACAATGCAAGATTTTTTAAAACAAATGTTGAGGCTTGTTTGCTGAAAGTATAATAAATAATAAACATTCAAAAATAATGGTGGTCATATTCTTTTTATTGGAGAGCAGGAGCAGTTCTCCACAACAAAATAAAATTACATTTTCTATTTGATAATGAATTCCCAAATCATTTTTTTCTCGGTGTTCAGAATCCATATATACTTTTCTCCTTTTTAACTTGCACATGCCAATGTGTACATACATTTAGGTTTTCATTTTTAGCTATTATTGATTTATAGAGAGTATCTTTTATTATCTAGGTTCACTTACCTGGTCTGAAATATCATCAACAAAAAGATTTTGTTGACCTTTTACTTGAATAGTAGCCAGTATGATACCATTGGCTAAAAGCTCTTAATGTCCTTCAGATGTTGACAATACAGAAGACTTTGCATAATAAGAAGGATGTCATAAACCAGGGGTCGGCATACTTTTTGCCGGTGGGGCCAGTTCCGCTGTCCCCCGATCGTCGGTGGGCTGAAGGGGGGAGTGCGCGCGTGCACATGCAAGCGCCATTTTGCAAAGCAAAATGGCGCTCTGCGTCACGCGCGGCAGTGGCAGGACTGGCCACGGGCCGGTTACAAGGCCTTGATGGGCCGGGTTCAGCCCGTGGGCCGTCGTTTGCCAACCACTGTCATAAACAATAAAACAGTCCGAGAATTGTGTGAGGACAGTTTATGGTTGGATATCACAGCTTTGAGTATGATCCAGTTGTGTTTCTTTTAACAGTGGAGATTTAAGCGTAAGGTTTTTTAGGGCCTTTACAGACTTCTAGAAATAATGCAGCTTGAGGCCACTTTTAACTGTCCTGGCTCAGCGCTAGGGAAGCATGGGAATTGTATTTTTTTCTAGGATATAGAGCAGGGGTAGGCAACCTGTCCCCTTTAAGGGCCGAGGGACTTCAGCTCCCAGAAGCCTCAGCCATGTTGGCCAATAGTCCTATGTTGGCCAATAGCTCCTGGGATTCTGGGAGCTGAAGTCCTTCGGCCCTTAAAGGGGAAAGGTTGCCTACCCCTGATATAGAGCCTTCTCTGTCAGAGAGCTCTGGTGCCACAATAAACTACAGTTCCCATGATTCCCTAACATTGAGCCAGGGCAGTTAAAGTGGCCTCAAGCTGTATTAGTTCTAGCAGTCTGTAAAGGCCCAAAGTGATTGAAGTGATCAGATTCTAGCATCTTAGTTCAAAATATTTGCTCTGCTATATTAGTTTGCACTGTCACTATAATATTAAAGGTAAAGGTATTCCCCGTTGACAAGGTTGTCAAGTCATGTCCGAACATAGAGGGTGGTGCGCATCTCCGTTATTAAGCCGAAGAGCCAGCATTGTCAGAGACTATTCTGTGATCATGTGGTTAGCATGACTGCACTGAACACTGTTATCTTCCCACCAAAGTGGTGCCTATTTATCTACTTGCTTTTGCATGCTTTTGAACTGCTAGGTTGGCAGAAGCTGGAACTAGTGACACCCCATCATGCAGCACTCGAACTGCCAACCTTCCAATCTTCAGAATTGGCGTCTTAACCACTAAACCACCACATCCCTTGTTACTGTACCAGAAAAGAAACTTCCCCCTATTTACAGAAAGCCTAAATAGCATCAGCTTGATAAGAAACTTACCTTTGGAAGTTGGACATTTTGGAAATGGAAAGGATTCCCCTCCCTCTTTTGAAATAAAATGTTTTGTTACATGCATCCCATTTCCTTGAGTTATGAGAATTTCTAGAGGCCATGTTTGGTTTCTTTTGGAGAGTAGATCACTGGGGATTTTTTTATATAAAAAAATACCTGGGTTTATTTACTTGAAAAAAAAGAAGAGAACAACAGGCTAGGCCATTTTGTCTACACAGGCAACAACATTCACAACTCAGTATTAGTAACCAAGGGAAAGATTATGCTGAGTTTTCCCCCTCAAATTTATAATGTAAGATTGAAATTTCATTTAAAATAGATAGGCACTTCCTGTATTCTGGTTCTCTATTTCAGTAAAGCTGAAACTATTTGGTACTAAAACTGTTTCCAGTAATATATTTTATTGCTTGGGAAAACCAGTGCAGCCCTCAAGGAGCAAGGATTAAAGGCCTTGATGCCAGAGTAGAGCTTTCATATAATTTTTTAGATCATCTATTAAAACATTTCATATACTTTATATTTTCAGACCACAATATTATTTATTTAATCATATAGTTTGATATTTATTTAGAACTCTTGACTTCAATACTGCTGGAACTAACACACAATAAAATTAACACATATTTCTGTACCCGTGTTTTGAACGTTTTAAGTTGTTTTATTCTAATGAACTATTGATGTCCGTCCATCCCCCCCCCCCATTTCATCTACCTGGAAAGTGGTTGTCTAGTCTGATATCGGAGGGGCTAATCTCTGTTTGTAACTAAAGTCATCATTCATTCACTGTGTTCATAGCTTCCTGGAACATTGAACAAGAGCATTCCATATGGCAACATTATTTGCAGGTTTGATGTTCTCTGAGAATGTGTATTTGTGTTTGTCAGCCTGTGAATTATATTCTTTGAATGTAAATCTTTATTTAGCCAAAATGATGCCATTGGCATATATGAGAGGAGGCTTCAGCTAACATGAGGCAACACCAAACTGAAGAGAGTTATCAAAAAATCAAAAACTATTTAGGAAAAATACTAAGGTAAGGATGGCCTTAAACCGTTAAGTGAAAATTGAGCATTCTCCGGAGGTACAGCATGCTGACTGACTGTTCGGTAAGATGGTATAGAATGAATGGGGTATATTGGAAGATGACATTACTTGTTGGCTTTAACCCCAAACAGGAGCTCAGTGAATTGGAAAATAAATTTGGTGTATGTCAGTGGGCAATGGATTGGGCTGTCTGTCTGTCTAGAAGTAGCTGCTGAACTAGCTAGTGCAAAACCCCATTAAGGCTTCAACATGTTGTTAATCAGGTGTCAGGAGCAAGTACCTTAAAAAAGAATGGTTAAAAACTTAGATGAGGTTAGGAATAAAGTGGAAGGTGGGCAGTTATATATTATGTCTCTTCACTGTTATTGGTCTCTTTCTTCCTCTAAGATGGGTGGGGAAGGTGTGTCTCTCCAGATATTTTTGGACTGCAATTCCCATCAGTCTCAATCAGTTTAGACAACAGTGAACAAAGACCTGTCAGAGTCAAATAATGTTTGGAAGCCGCATGTTCCCCATCCCTACTGCAAGCAACAGGAACAAAGAGAATGGGGAAGACACATTGATATAAAAGAGCTAAGGACAGTCATGAGATTGTATGAATACTGCATTTTCTGGTTCACAATGAGAAACTTTTTGAATATTCAGAGTGAGGAGAATGGAATGGAATATCCTGAAAGAAGGCATGACTGGTTGAGTAGCTACCTGGAACACCGATCAAGAGCACTCCATACTGCAACATTTTGTTGCAGGTCTGACATGCTCTGTGTATGTGCAAATGTGTCTGTCAGCTTCTGTATTATATTCTTTATGTCTAGATGATACACTGATAAGGATCTGTAAACCCAGGGCTCCATTTTTTTTCTGCATTAGTCATAGAAATAGCCAGCAGTGTTAGACATTGGCTGCTCTGGACTGAGGTTGGAAGGGAGAAGAGCAAAAAAAAAATTTGCCAGTGCCAGAGCTAGATTTAAATAATGCTGTTGCTATGGCTGCTAGAAACCTTCTATACATGCTGTATTTCATGTTGGAGGGGAAATAATGGGTTCTTAATTCCACTTTGTGCATCATGCCTTATATTTCTCCTATAGAATTGTAATGTTGCTGCTCTGTCCCCAGCTCTTAGAAGGATCACAATCTGTTAATCATTTGCACCTCTGTTTTAATTTTGTGTCCCTGTCAGAACATTTTAAAACTGTTCTGGTCAGTTTTCACTTCTCTGTTAGCTGAGGAAGGATGGTCACCTGGTCAGCACATAATCTACACAATAGATGTGGCCTTTAGCTTTCAGTCCACATACTTAGTTTTGTATGGGTATCTCCTTACTGCAAAAAAAAGAACAGAGAGTGGAATTCATAGGTGTAATTTCTTTGACAAAACTGCATCTGTCAGCACAATTAGGAAGAATAGTTTACTTCTGCCTGCAGCCCTGGCCTCCACACACCTTTACAATATGCTCTGGAAGACTAGAGAAGTTTACAAGCAGTATGAATGGCTTTGGATGGGAAGAGAGAGTCCTATGCTTGTGGGTGTCTGCTAATACAGTGTTGAATTTAGGTCAAAGCATTGTGCCCCTTTTATAGCCATCGACAGAAAAGCATGATTATATTAATACGCTGAGGTGCATTTGTTGTTGTTTTTATGGCTCCATAGGACCATGCCCTCCAACTGCCCCAATTTGGAAGGGATAGTCCCAATCAATCCTCTGTCATTCCACTTTTTCAGCTGATTTTAAAATGCCCCAGTTTCTTTCTCCTCCTCTCATTTTCCCCTTCTGTCCATACCTTATTTCATTTTCTGCAAACTGAGTTCAAAGTGCAGAAGTAGTTTGTACTCAGTTAACTCAGTAGTAGAGGAGAGGATGGTGTCAGTGGAATCTTACCCTTCCCAGAAGAATCGGGCAAAAGTAAACTGCTATAATGTCTCCTAGCTTGTGTGTTCTTTTTTAGCCATTTTGACCACACTCAGATGTTGCCTGAGAGGGTCCCAGGGCATAAAATTGGCAGGGGGGGACCCAATACTGATCCCGGAATGAAATAAAATTATCTTTAGCTCCCATATATCCTAGCTCTAGATAAATAATTATTAGTTCCGTAAGACTGTTAAGTGCTAACAGTCTCTTTGGCTGTATTACATGTAACAGGAACATCTAGAATGACATACAATTATTTGGCTGGCTTCACTTTTTCTTATTATTGTCAGTGTGCTAGTACTTCATTATAACATGTTAACTTATTTCTCTTATAGACTTAAAGTTTAAAATCTTGTAGGGGGAATGTAGTGTCAAGCTGAACATTTTGAATCTTTTTTTGTGTGACTTTGAACAGAGTGTTCCTTTCTGGGCTTTTTACCAAAGGAACATTTGTTTTATTGAAGCTTGTACAAATGGATAACTGATATCAAAGGTTTCTCCAGCATTGCCTGTGAGTTGCTGGAAGGTCAGTGTAAAAATATATCACTCCCTGATTTTGTTAAGGAAGAATGACTATTGTTGCAGCATGCTCTAAATCCTTTTCACATTTGAGCAGAACCTACCAAATATTCATTCTGTAGGTAATATGGAAAATCTAACCGTGCCATCACAGATCCTGTAACACGAGGCTTGTGTGGATATATCTTTTGTACTTGCTTGGTTCTTGAGAAAAATGTGTGACTATATATGAAGAAATCTTTAACAGGATGGCCTCTATGGCTGCAGCAAAAATTGAATGCATAGTATTCTGTGCAAGCTAAAGTCTGGATTTTGACTGCCAAGTGCTGTTTTAGTGCCATATTATGGTTCATATTTAAAAGACAAACATACAGAATTCTTTTTTAAATATCAGTATCTAACTTATGTGGTGCAGTGTATTTATTGTTTATTTCTTCAGAGGGAAGAGAAGACAGTACAGATTGAACTTCACAGGGATTATTATATGCTGATTATCGTGTGTCATGCAAGACATCTTTTAATATTTTTTTTATTAAAAATATGGCTAGCTGAAAAAGATTTAGCATTAAAAATGTGTTTGGGGCAGGGTAAGTCCCCTAAAAAGAACCAGTGGGTAAATCACTTAAGCAGTGGCATCCTGACACTGGGATCAACCAGTGCAAGGGGTGGAGGGATGGCGGTGGGTGGTGGTGGCAGGCAGCTGG
The DNA here is from genome assembly GCA_020142125.1 of Phrynosoma platyrhinos. Lineage (NCBI taxonomy): Eukaryota > Metazoa > Chordata > Lepidosauria > Squamata > Phrynosomatidae > Phrynosoma > Phrynosoma platyrhinos. The sequence goes on from CM034703.1 coordinate 94,943,303, forward strand.
GGCCAAAAGGGTGTGCTTACCCTTCTCCGTCACCTCCGTGATGAAGCCTGGAGCAGTGCACTCGCCCGCCTCCTTTGCCACAGTAGCAGCCTCTTCAGGAGGAAGCAGGAGGGGTACTTTCCCCTTCTCACCCCACAGTGGGAGGAGGGCCCAACCAGGTGTCATCCTGTGTTACCTGGTGTCGGACACATCTCCTGTACTTCCTGGTGATGCCGCTGCACCTGAGGAGATCATAGTGGCTTGAATGTTGGACTATGACTCTGGATACCAGAGTTTGAATGCCCGCTGAGCTATGAAACCCACTGTGTGACCTTGGGCAAGTCACACTCTCTCAGCCCCAGGGGAAACTTGCCAAGAAAACCATGATAGGTTTTCCTTAGGTTCGCCATAAATCAGAAATGATTTGAAAGCATACAACAACAAGAAGTCACCTAAATCACAAAGTTGGTCCTGGATTAAAATACTTGCCTTTAATACATAATATCATTTTCCTTGTAAGACTCTGCAAGGAAAGAATATCTTTAAAGAGAGTGTTCTTTAAAGAATATCATATGGCGTGATATTTGATCAGTTAGGGAAATGGCAGTTGGAAGACAAAATAATGGACCAGGAGCATCCCAAACGTATAATTTCTTTCTCTCTCATCTATCCGTTTGCATTTCTGTTTGTGACACTGTGTGAGTAATTGATAGTGTTAGAGGTACAATCTAGCTTTTTGATGATGCAAACTTCATTATGAATTCAAGCTAAATAGCACATCAGACAGGCTCACTGTTTGCTTAAAATGTCACAATGGGAGAACAATTAGTAGGTAAGGGTTAAGGAAGAAGAAACATATGAGTGAGTGATTCTAGTCAACATTTTTTATACAGTTTGCAAGAAATAATTCCTTGTGCTCCCCAAATTTTGATGAGATCAATTTGAAAAACAGATCTATCAACTATTGAAAGTAGCAAAAGGGATTCCATGTTTTAGATCAGCAAAGTAACATCCAATAGAAGTATTAAACATAGGCCGTTAGTTAAGTGTACTTAATTTAACTAAGGGCCTTTCAGACTGCCAGAAATAATGCAGCTTGAGACCACTTTAGCTGTCCTGGC
>CM034703.1:94967929-94982982 GCA_020142125.1 Phrynosoma platyrhinos
ATCACCTTTAAAGCCCTAAATGGCTTGGGTCCAACCTGTCTTTGGGAATGCCTCCTCCCGCACACTCAGGTCCTCTGAGAGAAATCTGCTGCAGCCTATAAAAACTAGATTGTCTGCAGCTGCCGAGAAGACCTTTTTGGCAACCGCTCCCAGATTATGGAATGGCCTGCCGAGTGAGATCCGTCATAAAAACACAGGGTGGTGGTCGTCCAGAGGGGGTCTGGAACAGAAGTCCGCCCCCCCCCCCGATAGTAAGGACTGACTGTAGTATCACCTCCCCCCCTCCATTTGCAACAGCAGCACAGCTCTGTTGTTTCCACCCCTAGTGGATGGGAGAAAGTTTTGATTTAGAACACCTACAGAACAACTTCACAGGAGAAGGTTATAAGTCTTATGATGTGATTAAGAATTTCACACCCCCATAATACTATATGCAATCTATCTGTATATATGTTGAGCACAGGTTGTCCTACATCCTACTGTTAGTACCAACTTGAGCAGAACCACTGAATCTGAATTTATCTACATGTTAACTTATTCAACATTTGATTCAGTGGGTCTACTCTATCTAGAACTAACCATCAGGTTTCCAGCCACTGATTCCAGGACAGAGCAAGAAGAGAACAGCCTGGACAAGAACAAATGTGCATGACCCTGAGAGCTACTCAGTTGTTCAGCAAGGAATAAGGTGTCCTGAGCCTATATGCTCAGGCTTCTTATATCAAGGCAGGATATAAGTATTATTATAAAAGAACATACTTCAAATAAACAGAAATCAAAGAGAAGTAGAAAAAAGTAGGTGAAGTCTTGTTCTGATAAATGCAGTTTTCATCATGCAAAGCCTACTGCTGCTTCTTTTTCCGTGTGTGGACAGAATGCTAGATTAGGATTGAGAAGCCCGGGTTCAAAATTCCACTCTCTTAGAAACTCACTGCAAGGCCTTGGCTCAGTCATTGTCTCTCAAACCGACTGACCTCACAGGACTATATTATATAAGAATAAAACAGAGGTGGAAACAGAGGCACCTGTGTACTGAGTAATTTGGAGAGGGAATTCAAGATAAAAAAAAACCCAAGCAACCACAATAAGTAAATAAATCTGGTCTTCTCCAAAACTACTGTTGGGATGGGGGTTGAGTGGGAAGGGACTAATTTTGAATTTCATTGTATTCTATGTATTTTTACTGCTGTAACCCGCCTGGATTCCTTGTGATTGGGCAGGCTATAAATAAATGTTTATTTATTTATTTATTTAACCACCTTAAACAGCTTTAAAAAAGCTGTTAAGATGGATCTCTTCTGACAGGCCTTTCCTGAATAGATATCCCAGCCACCAAAACATAGCCCAACCTGCTTATCCATGATCCTGTTGCAGTTATTGTTTATTTGTGTTATTATTTTAAGTGTGCTTTAAACTGTCAACTGTTTAATAGTATTTTAAGGGGGTGGGTGGAATTGTGGGATATGGAATGTATATTTTAATGTTGTAAGCCATCCTGGTTGTGTTACGCAGTGGGGTGGGATAAAAATAAATTATTATTATTATTATTATTATTATTATTATTATTATTATTATTATTATTATTATTATTATTAAAGTTTGTGGTAGGTAAGCCTCTGTGAAAGACTTCCCACAGGAAAAGTGGCAGGAGTGAAAGCTACTCTCTCTCTCCATCTTAGTTGATGGTGGTAACTCAGCTAGAATCCATGGACATAAGGTACCTCAGTATGGGCTCAAGACATTTATGACTTTAAAACCTGAAATCAGCACCTTGAATTGGGCCCAGAAATTGACTGGCAGCCTGCACAAATGGCAAAATACTTGCATAACGTAGTTATAGCAACTTATCCCAATGAGCAATGTAGCCATCCTGTTTTGACTGACTGAATTTTTCAGACCACTTTCAGATGCAGCTCCATGTGGAATGCATTGCACTTATTCAAGGAAATAATCTTCTGCTAGCTGGGAATTTGGATTTATATCTGTCAGAGCTTGGAGAAAGTGAGAACATAACAGACATTTCTAAAATCATGCATGATGCAGTGGAAGTAGATAGAGGTATTTTTTCCCTCTCTCTTTGTCCTAGAACCTGGGGTCTTCTAGTGAAGCTTGTTATGTTCATGACAGACAAAGAGATTTTTTTCATATAGCATATAGTTAAGCTTTAGAATTTGCCACAAAGATATCACTAGTGATGTCACCAGTTTAGAAACTTTTAAAGGAGCAATTAGACAGATTCACAAGGCGAATTCCAGGTGCTAACCCCAACTAGAGTTGATCAATTGCTAATTCAGTACATATGCAAGGCCCTTTGATTAAGTCCTAGCTGGTAGTAGCAATTGGATGTAGCTCATAAAGGATAAGGAAACAGTGGCGACGTGATGGGCATATGAAGCCTCCAAATCAGACAATACGCCTCTGAAGACCTGTTACTGGGGAATGACACACAGAGAGGACTAGTTCCCTCATATCTTGCCTATAATTTTCTTATAGGCTTCTTGTTCTTCAGCCATCAAGGTGGTGGGGCGTTTGCTGTCTGTTTTCATCAATCTGCTTGCTTCCACTAGGCTCTGTTAGTATACTGTATTTGTATATAAAAAAAATGTTACAACCCTGTACTCATCTTTCATTGAATGCAAACACTAAGCACTATAGTCTTGGTCCTGTAATTTTTGGGGGAACTAGGGACCATGTAATAATGACTGGAACATATGATCTTTTTGGCCTTGTTATTTGTACTATATTTACAGTCTTCTCTTAACCGTTTACAAGATTGCTGAACACTGGGACAGTGCTGTATCAAACTGTCCTAATCAGGAAAGTTCCTTCATTATTTTTGCTGTTCAGTTTTGTGAATAATTGAATAGATCTATATTGTTATGGGGGTTTGAAGGGGGAGTCTGGCCTACAAATTAACTAGCTACAGTACTTCAATTAGATGTTAAGAATCTCTCTTCAAATTAGAGACAGCTTAGAGCCATGATTTCTATCTATGCAATATTTGCATGTCTTCAGGGGACAAGATTGAGTGAGTTTCAGAATGTTCCAGTAATTTACACAAAAAAGGCTATATTAACATTAGAATCCATCTGGTAAAGTAATTAAAAGATTTAAATATGGGAGGGTTAAGTGAAATTGCTGCATTTTTAATTAGAGATTATATAGTTTTGTGGCTAGGGATGGCTATTAACCTTGGTTAGAACTAAAATAAAGTCTGAAAATTGTGATTACCTAGTTCATTTTCAGTTTTCCTTGTCAGAATATTGCCAGGTGAGAAGAACTGGAGTAGGAAGTATTTTGGAGATGCATTCCCTCATGGTGCGGTTATTTCCAGCATTTTTGAACTATACTACTATACTAGATATATTTGTCTTCTCACAAAGCCATGGATGCCTAGTTGAATATGTTTGGCTCTTGAAGAGAAAGTAAAAACATTTTAGTGTTGATGTGTTGTATATGGTTATGGCAACTGCAATTCAGATGATAGAACTTTTGCCAATAGAAGTCATGGTTCTTTAATTTATTATTTCTTGCTAAAGTCTGAATAACCTCTCTATTCCTCTTATCTATGTTTGTGTGTAGTTGTTCTCCTTCCCAAGGTTTAGTATACTTTCTTGCATTATCTGTAAGAATCCCATTAAGATTGAAAGGTTTACTTTGACAAGTTTCCCCTTAAATCTTGATGTATGTGAAACATTTGTAAATGTATGAGTCAGACTTTTAAAATGTGTGTGTATGTGTTCCTTTATACCTTGCCTTTTCTCATGAAGCTTGTACAGGTGAAGATTTTCTATCCCAAAGAAAGAATAGAGATGTGAGTAACAGGAAATGAAATAAAAAAAGTCCTGGATTTCAAAATTTATAAAAAATCTCAACATATATTAAAGTTCTTCCTGCAACAGTCCATTGCATATTTATGCTGCACATGGATGAGGAGACTTCTCTCAGTTGATAACTCTTTTTGAATTGTGTAATGGCCATAGAGAAAGGACAAAGCTTTTCCATATCTTCTCTGCTATTCTGCCCGCTCACCAAGTTAGCAGTGCTGAGGTTTTCCCCCCTTATTTCTGTCTTATCTGGCTTAAATACAAGGCAGCAGTAATATATTTACTTATGATGATATAAATATTGTAATTAAGTTAGCAAATTCATTAGAAATACTAAGGAATTTGATTTGTGATTATTGGTTCTTTTTTGTGTATGTGTGTTTTCTAACCCAGCAACATTAAAACTAATTTCCTTAAAAATAACCCTCACTGATTTCAGAATAACTTACTTTTTTGTGCCTGGTATTTTGGCTTAAAATGCTCAGGCAGTGACTAATAAAAAAATGGACAAAAGTTCTTTTTTAAAAAAGAAGAAGAATATTTTATGAGATGTAATGAAGTAATTAAAGTAAGTTACAATTACTATGCACTTTTAAAACTTTCTGAAAGTCTTGTTCATTTAATTTCAGTTAGTTATGACAAAGTGTGAAAGTGCAAACTATTTTTTTACACATTGCACAATAGCAGATAAATAGGACCTAAGGTTCTCTTTCCCATGAAAGGAGGTTTTTCCATTGGAAGTACCTTTAAGCTTTGAATTACACTTGTTTTTGAGTTATAGGTGCTCTTGTCTGAAAACCTGACTTTATAAATAAAGATATTGTTCTGTCTAAAAATTTGGTGCAAGTTAGGGAAATTATTGGAATTACTTACACTGCCCACCAAGAAAATATACCACTGCCACAATAGGGAATTGGTAGTCAAGATAGTTTTTTTCATTGCCAGATGAACAAGATAAGAGATAGCTGGAAGGATGTGTGCCCTATCTGCAAGGATTGTTATTCTGACCACTACTGGTTCATGTAGCATTGAGCAAATGTACTGTCTTGTGAAGAATTTTAATATGTGTACCAGCCCTAAGATAATGCTTGATTTCATTTTACTTTACTTAATATATGTTCTCACTTATGATTGCAGCAAATTTCAAGCTGTGACATTGTATATAAAGATTTAACCATCACCACCACCACCACCACCCATAGATATAATATTCTGGACTGAATCCTTTTGTTAGTTCCAACTAGAGTAGAGCTATTTAGTCAGTAGTAACTTGTTAAAACACTTACGCAAATTCCATTAGTTCAGTGGGTCCATTCCTTTGAGGACTAACAATAGAATTCAGATCACTAGCTGACATAACAGCATTGGACAGCAATAAAAATAGTGGTTAAAATAAAACTCCTTTAAAGACCCTTTTCCTGTTTGGCTATCAAAAGGGATTAGAAGCCTTGGCAACTAAAGCCTTGAATATGAAATTCATGGGCACAAGTGGGCCTACAGTACAGTTGGAGTACCAAAGTAATGAAAGACCTCTTTCAGGTTGCTACACTAATTATCAAGAACCAGGGCAACTTATATGGCAGTAGCCAGCCATTTCCAAAAGTCTGTGAGGTCAAAACACCACAGAACATCACTGATTCAGTTCCCAGTAATGAAGGCAATTTTGTTTTAGTAATAAATCATTTCATCACAGATGACACTAACAAGTGTTAAAATAACCCCCATTCCATTAAATGGAATTTATTCTGCCTCCTTCCCATGTCCCATCCCAAGAAAAAGGTGAGATATAAAGTAAATAAACAATTTACCAAGAAGTAGGAGGGAAGGTGGCCCTGTTTAGAGCAACCCAAGGCTTAAATGAGTTGCTCCTTCAAGGCAAAGACTGTCAGGGCCTTCCTTTGGTCAACCTTCTCTTTTCCTACTATGATATGATTCACTGGTGCCCTGGGGAATGCCTTTCAGCAGAATCTTCCCATTGAGACAGCTATTCTCTGCACTCACCTCTCCTTTCACAATAGGTGGAGGGCAAGCAAAGCTGACAGAACTGTTCACTCAAAGCATCAGGAGTGCTTTGAAGGAATATCAAGGCTTAGGAGCATATCTCTTCAAACTCAGGCAGTAACAGGTCAAACAGAGCTAGGTTATCTTGCCAGAGCTGGGTTATCTTCTTAGAGAAGCAGGACTTTAGTGAAGGAGGGGCCTTAGCAGGTTTGGCTTGGAGGTTTCAGGTATCCACGCATGTTGTCATTTAAAATAATTAACAACCAGTTCTGGGGATGTTTGCTATCTCCTTGCTCAGATCCCAGAAGCTGGTGATGTTGCTCTTCCCCATCTTCACCAGTGGCAGGTGTTTCTTCCAACCCTACAGCAGCCGCCAAGCTGGATGGTGGAACTCTTGGTGCAGCCTCATTCCTGAATTTTCTTTACAACTCCAGGGGATACAGTTCTTCCCTTTCCTCTCACTCTCTTGCCTCTCTGTCCACTTTGTCAGCTCTGGTCTCTTCCTGCTCTCCTCTGCCTTTGCTATTCCTGGCTCCCCTCTTAGCCTCTGCATCTTTCAACAATTTTAACAACTAGTTCCAACAAATGGGTGTGAAGTGGCCGAATGACACCACTGTATATATATTAGGCATAGATAATGCTTCCCAGGGCTGAAATTATACTTAAGTTGGAAAGTAGCAGATGCTACTATATTAAAGATACTAGAAATGGTTCTGTACATGACTAGCAAAATAAATTTTATAATTACAGGTAGGAAATTATAGTAGTCTATCATTTTGCATGCATTGGCTACATTATTTCAGTAAATACTTGCAACAGCTCTTTTTAAAAGTGTTTTGTTGACTGTATATGTCAACATATAATACAATATCTGCTTGAAAGTATTTCTAATATTTCTGCAAAAATGTTTGTGTCATTAAAATTATATATATAGGCAGAACTTCTTATCCACAGATTCTTTATTCACAGATTCAACCATCCATGGCTTCAAAATATATAAAAAAAGTAAATTCCACAAAGCAAACGTTGACTTTTCCATTTAATAAGACTTGAGCATCCATGGATTTTGGTGTCCACAGAGGGACCTGGAATCAAATCCCAGTGGATACCAAACATCCACTGTATGTATAAAGAATTGTTTCTCATTTTACATAGTAATGTGGTAGCTTTTTGAGATTCAGCTTCAGATATCATCATAATCATAATCTGAAATATGACTTCTATCAAGAATTTAAGGATGGGGCTGAACAGACCAGCCAAAAGGGCTGGCGTCAGGGCTGAGTGGGAGTGTGGCAACCGCATGCCGCATGCCCCACTTTGCCCCCAAACCACTGACACCCTGCCTACCTGCCCAGATGGCAAGCAGTGTTGTGAGGCTCCTGTGGCATGGCATTTACATGTACTGTGCTGCAGGAGTGCAGAAGCACCATGGCAGTGGGGAAAGGAGCACTTCTGTTCTAGCCCAAAAAGGAGTGGCATTGTAGTTGCTGCGGCGTGTGGTTGCTGAGGCCCCGATTTGGCGCTGAAAGGGGTAGTACAGATCCTCTCCTTTGGGGCAGTCTGTTTCGCCCCTAAGTCACCTTTCTCAATCTCATTCCCCACATGAAGATAATAATACTGATTCACATGGTCCTTGTAAGGATTGCAATTTGATAACCTATGTGAAGTGCTCTGAATGTATGGAAGCACTGTATAAATTTTATTTATTTTGTGTGAAAGCCTATTGAGCCACAAGTATTTTACTGTAAGATTTTTTTTAAAAAAACTTTTACAATAAGAAAAGGATTCTCTTACATATTTACTCATGTTCCAAAAAGCACAGTAATAGGTAGAGATTCTACCTTGATATGTGCACCATGTAAGCAACAAAGACTTTGGTCAATCTCATATGTTCTGCTCGCTCAAATACTGGGTTTCTTGTGTGTACAAGTATACCTCAGTTAACAAAGAAGATATGTTCTTAAACATCACTTCTTTAACAGAAAAGTTGTACCAGAGGCAGAAATAACATGGCTCCTGTCTGCACTCGTCGGTGCAGCCCAGAGTATCCTGTTCCCGGAGCTGCCTCAACCCTCCCCTGTTACAAAGGCCCTCAATTTCAATGTGGGCAGCTGATCGCACATATGTCCACCACTGCCTCATCTAACTTCACTCTGAGGTCAGAATGAGGTGCCCAGCCTTAGTCATATGGGCTGGGCACCTTGTTGAGATCTCAGAGCAAGCGACTGGCAGCAGTGGCGGACATGCTGGCCAGCTCAGCAGGATGCATTTCAGACAATTGTCCAGCATCAGAACAGAGAACTCTGGATCTTTTGGGAAGATCCAGAGCTAACAGGAAGCTATGTAAATACGTATTAACAGCTATGTAAATATGTATGGTTCTGTTGCTGAACAGGTCATACATCATCCAGTCTGTTTGCACCAGAACCAAGAAGTTTGGGATGTGTGTCTGCTGGTCTCTCCACTGAGAGGACAAGGAGAAGCTGGTTTATTCGGTGTGTGCAGACTGGGCTATGTAAAGAATAAGGATAGATTCTTACATCATCAAAAAAGGAGGGCAATTCAATGTTTCAACAAACTTTTAATTCAAAGCTAGTAATATGCATGTGTGAAATAAAACCAGGCCAGAAAGCCCTGCCTAAGTAAAGAAAAAGTAAAGAAAAAAACATTTCTAGAAACCATTGAAAAGCTTTTTCCAAAATTGATCCAGGGCAGCTACTGTTTATCTGTTGCAGGTAAGCACACTTCTACAGCAGGCCTAGCTAGAGTAGAATCCTATTCTTTCCCAGTTCAAGTTTTCTTCCAGTGTTTACTACAAACGCCTGCTCAAACCCAACAACAGAAATGTGTGTTTCTCCAGCCTTCCTTCACATTCCTCCCACGGCTTATGCTGCTTAAAACCTTCCACCTATATAGTGGACCAGGAAAACAGAAGCTCAGCAGGAGTAAAAAGACCTTTTAAAAAGGAGCTTCTTTGGCTGCATCTACAGTACAGAATTAACATAGTCTGACATTATTTTAACTACCACGGCTCAGTGCTGTGGAATTCTGGGATTTGTAGTTTTGTGAAATATTTAGCCTTTTCTGCCAGACAGCTCCAGTGCCACAATAGGCTACATATCCCAGGATTCCATAGGATAGAGCCATGACAGTTAAAGTGGTGTCAAACTGCATTAATTCTACAGTGTGGTGGCAACCATTGTCAGAGGCTTTGTTAACAGAGATATATCTGTATTTTGCCTTTGTGTTTTAGCTGAAATAATTTCCTTGACAGATTATTGACACTAATGTTGGTGTGAGCACTGTATAGCTGTTTTCATAAGTATGTGGTTATATTGAAATTAATGCCTTGGAATACCCAGTGAAAAATGGAAAGTGGTAGCACTAAGAAAGAAAATACAATCGAGATATGACATGGAATTCCAATTAGCTACATCTTCTTTCTTTCCTAGTGGTAGCTTTGCAACTGTTTAGACTAAAAGACTACCTTAGATTTTAAAAAAGCTATTTAAGGTCAATGTACCTCACCCTAGTCCTTTATCAACTAGATTTATCCTCTAACTTTGGCCCCTCTCCAAATATTGTTCAGCTTTTTTCAGAAGCCTGGTAGCTTATTCTCGTAGGAACACAATGTGTACTGGATAGAACTGGGGGCTTTCTTTTCTCTTACTTTCCACTACAATCACTTCTTCAGGGACCTTAATCGTGTCCCCACCATCAGCTTTCCAACTAGATGTAAAGAGCCTGGGAATGAACCTGCCAGTTTCTTGTCACTCATTGCTAGGACCCTAGAGTCTCTGCTGTACTCTGTGCTTTAAAGCAGAAAGGAAGAACTTCCTGAATTCTGGCTATTTTGCACATGCTGAAACATAGGGAAAGCCAGTGAGACATACTGGCAAGCGAGCAAGCAGCACAAATCAGGCAACTTCTGCTTGCTTTTATTGATTAAAACTCATTACCAGAATAGTAATGACTTAAGTGTTGCAATATTTAGTTGATTAATTAGTCACTTTAATCAGTTAAAACATTTTGATCGACTAAACTGATATTGCTGAGTAGTGGGTCAGGAGACCTTTAAAACTGTCATTGGCAAATACTGTGTTAATGGAGCCATCCCTTCCTGCATGAGTTAGAGAGGGAAAGCCTCTTCTTTCTGGATGATGCCTGTTGTGATATATGTATTTAATCTAAAATTTAGAACTGTTATTTTTCTTTTATGCAAGTTTCTGTAGAAATTTCTACAATGTTACAAATTTCTGTAACAATGAACCAAACAGATTCACTAAAACCTCATGCAATCAATCAAGTAAGATTTATTTCACCCATGTGACAACCTTTATAAATTGTGTGGTGTAGTGGCATTGGGTGTATGTGTCATGACACTATATTGGCTTGATGTCGCCCTCACATATCACCAGTATCATATCCAGAAGTTTATGGATCTGCCATTATAAAGGATATGAGGGAACGGTGATAAATGAAATAATGAAATAGCACAATGGGGGAATAAAGAGAAATCGAAAAGGGAGGGGACGGTAATCCAAATGGAATACAAACAGGAACCAGATGAGCAATGGCCGGAGAGGGTGGCAGTTTATGTTTACTTCCTAAGGAAAGACTTTGATGCCCAGGAAGATAACACCTTTCCTGTGATAGATAGATTGATATGGGAGATGGAGAAGTTGAAGGAAAAGCAGCAAGCTTAAAGAGACCTTTAATGTAGTTGAAAGCACACACACTGTGGGTTGGGGAAAGGAAGGGCTGGGAGGTAACTCTTAATGCTGGATGGTTTTTGGAGAAATTCAGATTTGACACTACCAAGTCTCTGGCAAACATCTATTTGGAAATCCAAATAAAGCTTTAGTTAATCTACACTATCATGCTGTCTTGGTTTCTGAGGTCTGGGTCCTCTAAACATGACAGCCAGTTTCCAAATTGGCACTCCACAAGCAGAGAACAATGGGACTTTTCCATAATTTAGTTCAATTCCAAGATAGAATATGATTCTCTATCCTCAGCAAGGATTTTCCACATCATTGTCATATCTATGAAAAGACTGGCAGGGTACTTTTGAAAAGAAACCTCACCCAATAATGCAGCAAGGAAGAAGTTTTTTGTTTTCAGTATTTCATTGTTCCTAGACAAGATCGGGGCTACAATTTATCCTGGATTTGAAAGATATCAGTGGTTTCATCACCATGACACACTTGGTCACCTGAACTAACATCCTTCTCCTGCTATATTGGGGAGACTAGTTTGCCATAATAGACTTAAAAGATGTCTGTTTTCTTGTAACATTTATTCCTGATAGAGGGGAAAAAATCACCCTGAGAGAAAACTTATTCCAGTGCTGAGTGTGGCCCTTTAGACTTTTGACAGCCACTTGTTTTTAGTAGTAATGACAGTTGTGGCTGCAGCACTTTTGACAACAAAAGATTGTCATTTTCCTTTATATAAATATACAAGCAGTGGCATCACTAGGGTTGGCATCACCCAGTGTGGGAATTCATGATGTCACCCCCGTGGACCTCCTCCTACACCATACAGAACCATTAGTAATGCTTTTTTTTAATAGTGTTACTTGTAAATCGTAATTTTCATATATCACTGAATCTAATGGTAATAGTTGTGACATAAACAACTACTAAAATTAAAATTATACCTTTAAATTGCATGCATATAGCTTAAACGTATTTACACTTACATAGTTTCATGTGTCTGAAATGAAAATTTGGTAAGATGTGATGTTTTTAAAGAAAATTTGAAAAGAGTTAATTTAAAAACAAAAACAAAACTGATATATTTCCTTTCTCTGTCCTCTGAGCCTAACCCTACTCATGCCTTCTCTTTCACTGAGTTCCAGAGTGTCAAAAAGGGACAAGAGAGAACATCGCAGACCATTTCTGCCAAAAGGCAGATGTTTGGGTGTTATGCCCCACTTTAGAGTGTTATGAGGTCTGGCCTGTACCCCCTAGTAATGCCCCCACATATTGGTCACTTATGAAGTATGACCCGTACCTCCTAGTAATGCCCCCAAATATCGGTCATTTAGTGACCTGTTTCGGCTTCATATGTTCTGAAACCTTCATGCCTCCCTTTTTTGACCACAGGTTCTGTATCAGCCCAAACAATTTATATCTCACTTCTACCCGGATGCCATTTATATAGTGGCTTGCCTATATTCCTTCCAATGGTGGCAGTTCTTCCAGATGACAAGGCCTTGTAGATCCCCACCTAATAATAATAATAATAATAATAATAATAATAATAATAATAATAATAATAAAAGTTTTATTTATAACCCGCCCCTCTGCTCGGCAATCGGGGTGGCATACAACAGATTAAAAATACAACAGGTAAAAGCATCCCATCCTCCCACCACCCACCCACCCACCCACCCATCATCAGTGATGTAAGCCAGTGTAATACAGCCAGACATTTCTACATCATCTAAGCTTGATGACAGATATGTTGGGAGTGATATATTTCACTTGCCTCCATATGGAGTATTTGTAGCCATGGAGTCTTCATTAGTACTGACTAGGGATGTAACAGTATTTTCTGATTTTCTTGTTTTGGACAGAAAAGGGTGTCCAAATTGCTGAGAAAATGATACACTGACACAAGATTTTTTTTTTTTTTTACATTTTGGACCCCGCAGAAATTTCATTTCCATATAAAATGAGGGTTTGTGTGTGTGTATAACATTGTATTTTACACAAAAGGCACTGTTTCTTGTGCAGAAACTCTGGATTTTGTGCAAAAAACCAAGCTTTTGCAAACATTTTCAAAAAATTAAAAACAAAATTTTGTGCTTAGAAAGGCACAAAAACTGGTAAATGCAGAGAAAAGTTTTGAAATTGTAATAAGAATGCATTAAGAAAAAAAACAACAACAAAAAACACATGCATACTATTGATTCAACAAAGATTGCTTGAATTTTTGCTTAGTTCTATTAGAGTGGATTTGGCACACAACCTTCACTAATTGATGAGCATGTCCAATTTTATGGAAGACATATCTTTCACATGTACAATTGAAAGCACCATCTTGGCTAAGTTGTTCCTAACTGACAAATCCACAGTCACCATAGGTAACTCTAGGAGAGGAATGGGTCCTTCTGTTACTTTCCTGAGAGATGTGGCTCTCCCAGAACATTGTAGAACATTTACCGGTACCTGCTTCCTGCTGTCAATGCTCATTCAACACTGTTGTCAATTCCAGATTTCAAGGAGTTAACAAGAGAGCCAGAAGTTAATCCCTTTATGGGACTGATTTCAAGCAGACACGGGGGGGAGAATGAAGGGTTAGGAGGCAGCACCAGCAAAGCTCAGCTCCCAGAGCTTGATTTTGAGCAGATACAGGGATGGGGGATTTCAATATGCCAAGAGCAAGGAGTTGGCAAGTCTGGATTTCAAGAGAGCCAGAAGTTAACCCCAAGCACCATGCCCACATTCTTTCTTCTTCCTTGGAGTACTCCAGCTGCCCCTTCAGAGCCAAATCACAGCAGAAGCAAGAATAATGTGTCCTTGGTGCTTGGCTCTTCCTGCACTAGCCTCCCTCCCTGCCCTGAGCCTGGCTGCTGTCTCAAGTAAAAAAAACACCCCAAAACTAAAATGTTCTTCTTTTCAATCTGTGGACACTGAAATCCTTGGATACTGAAGGCCCATTGTATTTATCTCCTGCCTTTCTCCAAAATTGGGACTCAGGGCAAGAACAGCACAGCTAAAACATACACAAAATGAACATTACAGTTGCACACGGATGTTGTTTTCTTTAGAGAAGTAGTGCTGTGAATAATATTGTTGATTTTAGGTTCCTGTTTTAACTAATTACTGTGTTAGTGAAATGTTTTATGTTAGTCATGTACATGCATCCATGTATAATGATAGACCCTTGTGAACAAGTTAGAGATGAAAAAAGTTGTGCATAGGCACTGTTTTGATTAGAGTACCTTAATTTCAATTTTGAGTTACATTTTTCTCTGCATGTTTGTGCATTCTTTTTAGGAGAATTAAGTACAAGCTTACAAATAGACAAGGCTTAAAATAGAACTCATTTATATTGATGAGATAATTTGCAAAACTGAAATTAGTGGGTTTTTCATCATTTTGATGTTGGCACTGGCAAACAGGTGAAGAGTTCTACATAGCTTTGGGAAATGTTTAGCACATTGTGTATTCAATAAGATACAGACTGAGAACTCAGATGCTGACATCCTGGAAAATTGTGTTAGTTTTTTGATAAAGATTTTATTAAAATAAATAACTCTTGATGCACTATTATAATATTGTTGAGAGTAATTCCATGGATTTTCAAATATTAGGTCCATCAAATAAATAGTATCAAGTACTGGGTCCATCAATAAAAAGACTAAATGCAAAAGGGTCCAGAAGACTTTGTCATACAGAATCAGTAGGCTAAGAGCCTTTACAGACTGCCAGAAATAATGCAACTTGAGTCCACTTTACTGTCCTGGCTTAGTGCTGAAGAATCATGGGAACTGTAGTTTTTTTCTGAGACATTGAGCCTTCTCTGCCAGAGAGCTCTGGTGCCACAATAAATTATAGTTCCCATGATTCCCTAGCACTGAGCCAGGACGGTTAAAGTGGTCTCAAGTTGTATTATTTCTGGCAGTCTGTAAAGGCCCTCAGTCTCCCAAAAGGTTATGTACAAAATGTCTTAGATCAAACTTGCGGGCTCAACAGGGTGTAGATGCACAGATTAGGGTAGGGGATGCTTACTGTCATACGTCAAGAGCCACATTTGCTTAAAAAATGAGAATATATTCAAATTTCTGTATACAAGTCTCTTAAAAAGGCCAAGGTGGTAAATACAAAAATTATTTAACATATCTTTAGGAAGAGGGGGACACATTCTGGGCAGTAAACTTTAAAATAAAATAGTATAGTTTTTTAGTTAGTTACTGTTATAGTTTCAATTTTAAGCTGTCTTGACAGTTCTCAAACAGTGAAAATGGTTGCTATTTAAAAAAAAGTACCACCACCAAATGAACCATTGCTTGGCACAGCATGAGTAGAGTCATATTCCACCTCTACCATTTAGTCAGGCCACACCCTAAACTATAAAAAAAGTGAAATTCTTGTTGTTTGCCATCAAGTCAGCTTTGACATATGGCAAGCCTTTGAATAAGAGGCCTCCAAGAGCCCTGCTCATCAACAGCCCTGCTCAGATCTTGCAAACTGAGAGTAATGAATGGCTTTT
>CM034703.1:94985952-94997167 GCA_020142125.1 Phrynosoma platyrhinos
CTCTAATTCTTTTACTTCATTATCTAACTCTAAAACTCTCATTAATTTTCCCCCAAATTTATTTCAATATTCTCACCTCTATTTAAATACAGCTAGTATATCCCAGGTTCAATACCTCCCCTCCATTGCAACACTCCCTTTTATCACTGGCTCTGCTTTCTCCAATGTATATATAATATATATATATATATAATATAGATATATATTATAGATATATTAGATATATTATTATCCCTATCCCTTATCTCCTATAACTCGATTTCTCTTTCACCTCTTTGTAATCCTCAATTTAAACTTATCTTGATCTGATACATATGGGTGTGTTGATTATAGTCACCTCTTGCCTTATAAATTAACCTTTAACACTCACACTAGCCTATCTTTTCTCCTTTTCCTTTAACAGCTCTTTTCCATATACCTATATTTACTCCTTGTCCTTACTCTTTCTTAACACCAGGTGGCATATTTGCTTCTTGTCTCTAATCTCACTCTGTCAAATTACCCAGGTCTATTTTAGTCTCTGATCCAAATCCTCTTGATCAAACACCTTACTTTCCTATTTTCTCGCAGTCTTCTCTATGTATTTCTTTACTTTTGTATAGACTATTCTCCTCCAGAAGATCGCTTTCTTGCTGCTGCTTGCCAAAAATTCCTTTCCTTGCTGTTTTCGAATTTTCCTCTTCCTTCTTCTGCCTTCTGTTCTGTTGTTTCTATTGGCTAAATTCCACTTGCAGCTTTTCACTCCTCCTCCTCTTTCTACTTGGCAACTCTCTCTCTCTGTTTGTCCTTTACTAAGTCCAACACACTGCAAACGGCTTGCCTTAACCAAGTCACTCTTCAATTAGCTTCAATTAGCAGCTCTCCAACATTAACAGTTCTCCAACATTCCTTCTCTTGTTGCTTGGCAACTCGTATCCATTTGCCCTTCACTAAGCCAGAAACTCCACAGTCCACCTTCCTTGGCCAATTCACTCTTCAGTTTACAGTTTACAGCTTCCCCACTCTCCTTCTCTTGTTGTTTAGCAACCTTCACTCTCCGCTTATCTTTTACTCTCCGCTTGTCCCTCACTGCAAACCGCCAACCGTTTGCCTTTAGCACTTGCTCTTCAAACTCTTCCAGCTGCAGCTTTCTTCAACTCTTTCTAAAGTCTTTCTTATTATTTGCCACTCCCCACTGGCTTTCGCCTCCGCTTCTTCTACTCTCCACTCTCTCTCACATTATCTCATCTCTTCTTCCTCCATCCGTTCTCCCACTTTCACCACGCCTCTCCAACCAAATATGGGAAACGCTTTCTCCTGTTTCTTTCTATCAGCCCCAGCTGCTGCTTTCTCCACTTTCTCCTTTTAAAGTTACAGTATCTCGTCTCTTCTTTAGAGGTATGTAAATAGTCAGCAAATTTTCTTTCTATAAAATCTTCCTTATTTAAATTTCTTCTTCTGTTCTCTCATTCATCCAATAAGTGTGAGTGATGAGAATCCATTAAATAATGGATGCAATAATGGGAGGGTTGGAATCTACGGAGTTCGCCAGGCTCACCAGCTCTGCAACTAGGAAAAACAAATCCCTGTCTCCGAACCAATGTTCCCACGAGTCCCCCAGCGATTCCCTCCTTATGCCCCTCTTATCAGAGAAGCAATGGACGGGTAGAAATCGTCCCCGTTCCTCCAAGCACCATTATTGCTGAGGTTGCAGGCATCACAGACTTGAACCTGTGTCCTCTCTCGATGCCATCACACCGGAAGCTCACCCTTCCAGAACTTTTTCAATTTCACTTTTTAAAATTGTTGGTTCATTGTTGAATGATTCTTCCTTGAAAGAATCTATTATCCTTTCATTTTTTGTATAAGTTCTTCATTGTGTTGTTTCTATCATCTTTTTATTTTGTTCTGATCATATAACATGTTCCCTTGTTGGTCATACAATTTCCTTACTCTTGGTTTAAATTTTCCTTTGATTTATGAGATCTTGTGTAAGAGGTCCCTAGTTCTGTTTTTTTTTTTGTTATCTTCTATTTCTTTATACTGATTATTATATTAGTTCTTTGTGTCTGCATGTAAAAGATTCTGATGATATTCCTGTCACTCTTTACTCCTGCTTCTCTGCTACCCTTAACTAAAGGTTTCATCCAATTAGACTTTTCTCTTTTTTTGGCTATAGATAATAATAATAATAATAATAATAATAATAATAGCCCACCTCTCTGCCCAACAATCGAGGCGGGTTACAGCATTAAACAGAACAGTGTAAAAACAACCCCAATCCCCAAGTCCCAACCTCCCAACCTCTTAAAACAATATTAAGATGGGGTCTTTTTGCATTTTTCCTGATAATGTCCATAGCTCTAGTCTTCAGTTCTTCTGGTTTCCATTCAATGTAACTTCGCAGTGGAAATCTCTTCTTGGGGTCACCATAAGTCAGAAACATCTTGAAAGCACACAACAACAACAACAACAACAACAACATATTTAGTTTTTTGTTATGAACAGTTTATGGCCTGTGATACATTCTTCTTTTGATCTTGCTTTTGCAGAGAGAATGGAGCCTCTCCATCTTCTGTAATTTGTGTAATCTATTTGATTTCTGTATGGGCCATCTGATGAGGTCCAAATCTGTAGGCATATGTTCAATTGTCTGAAGAATATTTTTCCAGTGAGTAAACTGTTGGCCTCACAAAATTGGATGAGTCTCTCTCCTACTTCATCTCTTCATCCTAGGCTGATTTTTCCAAAAGTTTTTAGATTTTCTTGGCTACTTTTGCATTTCCAATTGCCTGTGATTATCAGTATTTCTTGTCTTGGTGTGTGACCAGTTTTTTCCTAGACACCAGCATAGATAGAATCTTTTAATTTCTTTCCCTTCTGCCTCTGTAGTTGGAGCATACATGTGGATTATATTGCTAGATTTTCCATGAAATCTTACTTGTATTATTCAGTCAGACCTTCTACTTTAACCTGTTGCTGCTTTTGTTATATCTTGGTTCATTATTATTGTCACCCAGTTTCTTCTAAAATTGTCATTTTCAAATATTGTATGATTATCTTATTAAAAATCTTTCTTTTTTTGTCATTTAACTTGCTCACCCCAAATATTGCAACATTTATATATTCAATTTCACCTTTTTTTATTTCTACTTTCCCCTCATTCATCCTTCTTACATTCCATGTTTCTGTCAACTATATGATGCTTCTTCAGAGTTTCCTTTCACTCCCAACTACTGCTGCTGTCCAGTAGCATTCTCCTCACAACATGAAGCAATTGGGCACAGTACAAGCCTGTCTGAGATGGTAGAACCAGTAGGAGGGCTGCTGTCAGCATAACTTCTTGTCTCCTGGAAACACGCAATCCCATTACCTTGGAATAATAGTGGCATGCTGGGAGGAGGGTGAAGTAATCCTTTATTAAATTATAGTCATCATATATTGCAATCATATCTTTGTTATTGGTCCAAGAAACTAATTACAAGTAACTCATTCTGGTAACCTGTATACTTTCAAACTCTGAACATGTCACATTAATTGGGCACAATAGTGTGTCAACACTTCCCTACTGAAACCTGTTTTGATTTTTTACCCTTTTCTCTCAATCAGTATCTTAAAATAAAATATCTCATTAAATGGCTTTGAATTCAGTGCTGAAATTCAGTGTACATATTAAATAATACGAATAATTTAATTTTCAAATAATTGAAGTTTCACAGAGCTCAAAGAGAAAGCTAAAATAATTTTCCTCAAGTTTGCTTTTTTTATGCTTTTCTGAGATCCCAAACAAAGCAGAACAATATAGAAGTCAAACTGCATTAATTTATAACTCCAAATGCATGTGTGGAGGCTTGCAGGGCTATTTGTGTATTTTGGAAATATGACAAAATGGTGTAGAACATACAGGTACAGTTTCACAATATTAAAGCACTTTGTAGCTTCCAAGTCAGTTAAGAAAGTCACATTGCAGAACAGTTGCACGTTTGCTCTTACTCTCATACTATGAAATGCTAGGCAGCAGTTCTTCTTTTCCACATCACAATGTAGGGATGAAGATGGGAAGCTGTGGAGAACCTATTCAATAAGCAACTGAGAGAGGAATCTCATTGAAAACCAGCTTATGCAACAGTTTCTAAACTACCAGCAAAAGAAATAATGCCATTTTATAACTGCCGTGTGTTCTCCAGAAATTAAGGGCAATTCATCATTAAAGATCTATAAATACTTTTTGTCAACTTGATCCATGTTGTTATGCTCTGAAGAAGTCTGCTGTTTCAGCACTTTAACAAACTTGAATTCTTCTGTACAATGGAACTGTTAATCAGAAATAAGTTATATAGAATCTGAAAGTAGAAACAGAATCTGGTACTCTTTTGAGATGCTCTTTTTAAAAAAAATGATATTACACAGAAACTACTCACAAAACTTATTATTTCCAAATGATACTCTGTTTTCTCTAGCCACAGTTAACATGTTTGAAGAATTGAACACCTTTGATAACTGACTTGTAGTGGGAAGGATTCTCCTTTCTGCTTTTGTGGAACAAACCACCCCTTAAGTCAATGTGTCACTTCTCACAGGCTTATTGCCTTATATAGAATTATCATCCATTTAGTTTTACATCTACTTAAATAGTTGTTTGGCATCATTCTCAATAAACAGCCTTTCCAAATGTCTTTCTCCCTCTCTAAAGAACTTCCAGAGGCTCTCCTAATTGAAGAAGAGATACAAGAGACAGAATCCTGGGCCAAGCCTCTTGTCTACCTTTGGCAGAACAGAGTACCAAATTTTACTGCTGAAAAGGAATACAATGCAGCTGTTGCTAAACTGGAACCCTATTGTGCCATATGCACACTCCTCAACCCTTACTATAAGGTAAAGAAAATTCTTCATATAATTTGAGAGGTATTTATACATGTCACCTGTGTAGTAAATTATTTTAAAAAGCAATTGCCAATACACACGCCTCTACACATTTGCGGCTTTGCCTTTTGTCGATTTGATTACTCACAGATTTTATTTATATGTTCTCTCTAGGAATATCTAGGTCCTCTAGTGCAACTCTGTAGTCAACTTTAACCAAAAATCGCACTGAAGGACGTAGAAAATCCTAGAGAGAACACTCCAGCAGGCATTTGTAGCTCCTCCAGCACAATTCTATGGTCAATGTCTGGCAGATGGTGACCACAGAGTTGCACTGGAGGACCTAGAGATTCCTAGATAGTGTTCTCTCAGGTAAAAACATAGTGTTTTTATTTGAGGTTTTTCCACATTCACGGGAGTCCTGTGCCCATAACCCCAGCAAATGTGGAGGGGCAAGTGTGCTTGCAGAATGCTCCTGTTTAGTTTTATCCTTAGCCAGTGAAGATGGATAATCCTTCCAGTATGTCAAATAGATGTTGTGATTCTGTGGAGATACATGTATATTTGATTTCCAACAGCACAAAACAAACAACTGAGAATGGTGTAATTCCTGTTCTTAGTGGTAAGCTTACTAAGAGCTTACTAAAGTTTGTGTAATACCAAAAGGGAATAGAAGATACAGATATTTCTGTTGAGTTATATAAAATATAAAATAACGTTAAGGCTATGATTCTGCTCTCTTTCAGCAGAACTGATTTCTGTATTGTGTTCCCTCCCATGCTTGAAGAGAAGTATTAGATTTTATTTTGGATTTCTTTTAGTGTGTGCATGCAGAAGGATTTTTCATTTGGTGTGTAGTTTACATTTTGAATCTCTCCAAAGGCAACCACATGTAGAGTACATTACAGTAATCTAAATGGGATGTAATCAAAGCATGTATCACTGTAGCCAGATCTGATGTGTCAAAGAAACAGGCACTGCTGATGCATTAGTTGTGCAAATCCACTCCTAGCCACTGCTGAGACCTGGGCTTCCAGACTCAACTCAAGGAGCATGCTCAAGCTGCAAATGAAATTTCTAGAGGAGCGCAGGCTGAATCCCCATTCTCTGATCTGCCTTTCAGCTGACAAGTAGCACCCACACCCTTTCTTGTCTGGTTTAAGTTTCAATTTGTTTGCCTGAACCTGACCAAAAACAAGTTTAGACACTGGTTTAGCAGAGACAGCTTCCTCAGAATTTTATGGAACAGAGTGATAGAGTTGGGTCTCATCAGCATACTGTTGACACCTAACCCCAGAATTGTAGATAACCTGTCCCAGTAGTTTCAAACAGGTAATTAAATAGCATGAGCCTTGGGAGACCCCACAGACCAATAGTTAGGGGGCTCAAATAGGAATCTTCCAGCATCACCTTTTGAGTTCACCCTTCCAAGAAGAATTGGAACAATGCCCACGACTTCCATCTCAGAGAGGCAGCACAGAAGAATACTATGGTCGATGGTATTGAAAGCTACTGAGAGGTCCAGCTGAACTAAGAGGAACAGACTTCTTCTGTCCAGTTCCTGGTGTTGGTTATCCACCAAGGAAACCAAGGCTGTCACCATCCCATAGCCAGGCCTGAAACCATATTGAAATGCATCTAGATAATCCATGTTACCCAAGAACCCTTAAAGCTGGAGATTGGCTGGTAGTCATCTGGTGGTGATATTTTAAAATAATAATAATAAAGGCCTCACCACACCTTCTTTTAGGCAAGGTCAAACTGCCTTGCTGTAAAGAGGCATTCACTACTCCCTTTCTAACTTAGCCTGTCCTCTTCTGTTTGCTTTTATAAGCCAGGAAGGGCATGGATTCAGTACACATGTAGTAGCTCTCCCCAGGGATTCTGGCCACATCTTCAGGCTGCACAGACTGAAACATATCCAATTACATGGGACAGCTGGGAGCCAATATTACATCCACTGCATCTGCATTAGCCATAGCTTCCAGTATGGAGCAGATCCAAGCAATTGTATCTGAAAGTTATCTGTTGTGTAAATTCTTGACAGGAATGGTCTACATGCTCCTCCTGTGGGACAAGGTGTAAAAGTTTCTTGTGATGGCGTAAAAGCTCCAAATCAATTGACACAGCTTCACTAGACAGTACAGTGCAGATGCAATGATGTCTCAGAGAATAATTTCTTGGCTGGCACCACTACCATGGTATATGCTTTCCAGTAAGCTACAGTCCATGTTCAGTTGGATTTGCTCTGAGTTTTCTAGCATTGGTGTGCTAGTTTTTCCCAGTCATTTCTTTGCCACTAGCTCCCTAATAAAGCAGGAAGTTCACTTAGCTTTAATCCAGGGGAGAGGACACTTAGAAATAATTGTTCCCACTGCCCTGGCCATTTCCCTATTCCAGAGATCAGCAAGACTTTTGACAGGATCACCTGGCAAAGCAATAGGAAGTTCCCCAAGAATCAATGAATCCATCCAGATTCATAAGTCCCTTGAGGCAGACCATTTTAATCAGCTGCCAACCTGCAAAGGGTCCAAGGCATTAAATAGCAGCATTTTCAGCACATGAGGCCTGTTGCCAAGGCTTTCCAAACTACCTAAGCGGACAGACAGTTTGTGGCTCTTCTCCCTTTCATGGTGATAGCACTATTTCCTCACTCTTCTCTATCCATTACTGTTGGAATGGCTGTTCCCTTGGCCGCTCTCCCTTCCATGCTCTCCAAACCACACATTTTCCTTCTTTTGCTGGTAGGCAGATTGTTTTTAAAGGACTTAAGATGTGCAAATAAAAAGTAATCTCTTCCTGCACTCTCAAACACGGAACTTGGCCCTCTGCTTCACTTCATTCTCCAAGTGGCTTCCCCAAAGGGATGAACATAGTGTCATCACTGTTGGTGGCTACCATGCCCTCACCCCAGGCAAGCATTTTATATTCCCAAGAGGACAGCTGTTAGTCTGGCCAGCTAGTCAGCAGATGACTCAGTACCTGGTGATATAGGCAGTTGAGAACTAGCAGACAATCAGCAGTCTCTGGGAGAGAAATGCAGCCAATGACAACAGCTAGCAGGAGGCCTTTTTCTTTTCTCTGTGGTGGTAATGATGATATTCCTTCTCCCCTTGTGTGCTCCACTATGAATATAGTGAAGCAGCTAAAAATTAATAGTGATGGTTACTTTATAACCAATGGGAATTGGGTTTATTTTCATTTAAAGGAGATGGGGAAACTTGCCAAACAAAAGAAAAAGAATAGATACCTTTCTATTTAAATGTATTTTTCAGGCTGACAGACCTGATGAAGACATCTATGCTTCCTCAGAAACAAAAGGAGAAATATTTGTGGGCAGTGAAAAGACAAAACCACTTATTCCAGAGATATGCTTTATTTATAGTGAGGACAACACTGAAAACTACCCATCCAATGGATTTATTGAAGAAGATGGAACAAGTCTGCTGATATCCTGTGCAAAGTGTTGTGTACAGGTCCATGCAAGTAAATATCATAGTTTTTCAGCTTAAAATATTGTATTAACACTTAGGTTACAATACTGTATGAATAACCATAATGTAGGTAATATTTTGAGTTATTCTTAAAACATGGAGGAGAAGTATGAACCCATTCATATTTTCAAATGTATAAAATTACAGAGAAGTCATCTGTGGCAGAAAATTGATAGTTGGAGATTTATAGATTGTGGCAATATAACTAGAAAGTAGTTTAAATCTTCTGATCTCTTTATACAAAAGTATACACTATTTATATTTAAAGGAGATTACAAGAAATATTGAAAGAAATCAGACAGCGCTGTTCAAGACAGCAAACTGTCCTGCTTGATTTCTGAGTGTGAAATTGGGATGAGTTACCCATCTTGACCTGATCATCAGCCTCTTTTCTATACTTGGATGAGAAGGATTTGTAAAATGCCTCAGAAAGGCAAGACCCTACATTTTGAAAGCAGTTTCTTTGGCTGAGAGGAAGCCTTGCCTGGGGCTGTCTTTCAGCCCAGGACTAGAGGCATTCAGATACCATAGTTTGTGCAAGAGGAACTGGGCTGAGTACCATTCAATGTAGATTTTGCAGTTTGCTCCACTTCTGCTTATAGAAATCAATCTGAGCTGTTACCTTATTTGAACACTCTTCCATTTCAAGCAACATCCTTAGTATGTCTAGAACTGCAGCATTAATCACAGTGCTATAAAAATTTTCTATTAATTACTGTGTTCAGATTGTATTTTTTTAAAAAATGTTTATTCAATTTAAAAAACAACACACTTTAAGAATAAAATAACATAAATACATACATACATGTGCATCATCTGATTATCTATTTATCTTATTTGTAGTTGAACTTACAGTCTTATAATCTAATTCAACCATTCACCCTTCCATACCAACCCTTATAAATACCTTATTGCTGAGTCTATGTTC
This sequence comes from Phrynosoma platyrhinos, assembly GCA_020142125.1. Taxonomy (NCBI): domain Eukaryota; kingdom Metazoa; phylum Chordata; class Lepidosauria; order Squamata; family Phrynosomatidae; genus Phrynosoma; species Phrynosoma platyrhinos. The sequence goes on from CM034703.1 coordinate 94,995,217, forward strand.
TTCTTTCTATCTTAAGCAACTATCCCTTTCTCTATTCCACCTTCCTGCCTAACCTTTACTCTCTCCTATACTTAACTCTTTCATTTCCTTCTCCCTCTTTCCTTCTTTATATCTTTTTACCCTTCTCCATATATGCTTCCTTTAACCTTCCTCTTCCCCTCCCTATTCTCCTCTTATTTTCTCTTCTTTACTTTCCTTCTCTCTCCTTCCTTTCATACATCCTCATACCTTCTTCTGACATACTTTAACCTTATTTCACATTCTTCTTTCTTACTATCATTCTTACTGTCTTTCCTTCCTATTAGTCACTGATTGTTACATTCTTGTATTTCCCCGACTTTCCATTTTTTTATTTCTTGAAACTCCATCTGCACTTTATCTTTTCTTTAATTACTCATTATTGCATTTTGTATAGCTTACCTTCATTAATCTCTTCTTCTTGTATCTTGACTAAATCTAATTTCTCTCTGACAAGCCGACCCAAATTCCAGAATTTTTTAGGGAAGAAAAGTATTACATATTCCCTTTTGCTATGTCCTCCCATATCTTTTTTAAAATAATCTGTTACTTTCATCTAATCCTTATTAACCTTGTCAATTGTTTCTCCTCTTAACAGTAATGTCAGCTTATCCATTTCAATAGCATCATATAATTTCAACAACCATTCTTTTCTGTTTGGAATATCCCCAGATTTCCATTTTTGCACCAGAGTTAACCTCGCCATTGTGGTCGTGTAAAAAAGGATTTTACCATATTCATTCTCTAACTCATCCTTAAACATGTTTAGTAAATACAGTTCAGGTTGGCTTTGTATCCTAATACCTAATTTCGCATATCATTTCATTGACCATACCCCAGTATTTGCTTACTTTTTTACAAGACCACCAATAGTGATAGAAAGTTCCTGGTTCCTCTTTGCATTTCTAGCATAGATTGCTTTTATTTTTGTATATTTTTGAAATTTTGTCTGGGGTTAAGTACCAGTGGAAGTAAATCTTGTAATAGTTTTCCCTTAGTCTCTGTGATAGCGAATATTTATTTATCTTTCTCCATGTTTTTCCCATCTGCCTAATTCTAATGTGTGTCCAGTGTTTGTTGCCCATTTTACCATCATCTCCTTGACCATTTCAACTTCCAGTTTCATTTTCAGCAAAATATTATACACATTTCCGATAAAGCCTTTTGGTTCTTGGATAATAATTTTACTTATTTCCAATTCTTTGTCTTTATCTGTAAACCCATTTTTTGGTCCATTTTGTAATGTTCCAAAATCTGCCTGTATGGGAACCAATTTAATTCATAGCCTTATTTTAGTAATTCTTCATGGGGTTTCAATTTTAATTCACTGTTTTGTTTTTTTAAGCAAATTTTTATATGTAAGCCAATTTTCTTTTTGAATCATTTCCCTTCTTTGAAATGCCTCTTGTGATGAAATCTAGTTAGGCATTTTTCCTATTATTCTGGTTCTATATCTTTTCCATACCTCCATCAAAGATCTCCTAATACAGTGGTTGTTAAATTCTTTGTTAATTTTTCTTTTTCATAACTGAGATAGGCATGCTACCCACAATGTAGTCCCTCACCTTCTAATTCAAGTAGCCTACTTCGAGGGTTATCTACTCCCTTAATCAAGTTAAACAACATGATTCATGATATAGTTCTAGATTTTGTAGTATTTTTAGTTGAACCCTTGGCTTCTTCCCTTCCTGTATAAATGATGAAATCTCTTTATGCCATAATTTAAATACCTTCTTTGGTATTGTTGTTGGGATCATCTGAAACAAAAATTTTAATTTTGGAAGTACTAACATTTTTATTCTGGAAATTCTACCTATTAATGATAGTTTTGCTCTATTCCATTTTGTTAAGTCTTTTTTAATTTCTCCCCAGATTTTCTTATAGTTTTTCATGTACCGTATTTTCCGGCGTATAAGACGACTGGGTGTATAAG
>CM034703.1:95000805-95020178 GCA_020142125.1 Phrynosoma platyrhinos
GTCTGGATCCTGGTGCTTCACGTTACGTGGTTCCCACACACTGCGTCATCACGCTAACAATACCCATCCATTAATTTTAGTGGCTGGCGATATGAATGCGAGACTGGGTTCTAATAATAACAAAATAGCTGAGAAACTCAGTTTAAGTCCCGAGGACTTTTCCCATATACCAATTAGGAGTTCCAAGGATATGTGGATCAATGAGGCGGGAAAATCTCTTTTTTTCTATCATTTTTAAGTTTCATTTTTTTCTATGTAACGGGAATAATAGTGACCCTGAGGCTGGCTCATATACCTATATAGGACCGAGAGGGAAGAGTGTGATCAATTATTTTATTCTCTCTCAATCAGCACATTTATGGTTTGTCAACTTTAAAGTTTTGGTTAGACCTGAGAGTGACCATATGCCAATTCAATTATTTTTGATGCCACCATTTACCCCCATCCCTTCTAGAAATAAAATGTTGGGATCCTCCGAAAATGTGATTCCTTATGGGGATAAAAGGCTTAAATGGAATGGGAAAGTTAACGAAAATGTGAATAGTTTCCTAATATCTCCAGGGATATGCTGAGAAACCTCCTTATGTTGAACCAAGACCCTTTGGGAACCTTGGACAAAATAGTCCAAGAAATCCGGCCTTTTTTGGTGAGCACTAATCCCTCATGCTCTACTAACATGTATAATCATGGTTGGTTTGATAGCCAATGTGCCCCCCAGAAGTGTATCTTAGCAAGAGCTATTAAGAAGTTAAGAGAGGAAGATTCCTCAGAGAATTATATGTGTTATAGTTATCATCGAAGGGAGTATAAAAATTTACTTAGGACAAAAAAAAAATTTGAATTCACATGACAGGCTTGGTTGGATCTAGGTCAGGCCCTGTGGAGAAGAACTCCCCTAGATTTTGGTCCCTAGTGAATAAAGGCACTAGAAACTCTCAAGGGATTATCACTAATCAGATCACCTCCTATCAATGGCAAGATCATTTTTCCGGCCTCTTTTCCCACCCTTACCATGATATAATACAGAATCCCATTACCAAATTGGATTTATTTTTATTTTCTTGTTGCCCCGCCTGGGATCCAGTTATCACTGATGAAGTCAATTCTCTGATTAAATCCCTTCCTAATAATAAAGCACCAGGAGAAGACATGCTTCTCAGTGAATTATTTAGATCTAATCTAGACTGGTGGGCTCCACCTCTTGCTTCTTTATTTACTTATATAAATCAATATGGGAATATTTTGCAGAGGTGGGCTGTGAGTATTGTTATTCCTATCCATAAAAAAGGCTCTATGGCTGATCCTAAAAACTTTAGCCCTATCAGCCTATTGAATATCATATCTAAGCTCTATGCAAGATACCTGTTAGGTAAACTAGAGGACTGGGCTATGGAAAACAACATTTTTGCAGAACAATAAGCTGAGTTTAGGAAGGGTAAATCCATACTAGATCAATGTTTTGTTTTACACCATGTGATTCAAAAATATTCTCAAAAAGATAGAAAAGAACTTTTTACCACCTTTGTTGATTTTACTTCTGCCTTTGACCTAGTCGACCAAGATCAACTCTGGTCAAAGTTAGCAGCAGCAAACATTGATAGAAGACTGCTTCTTCTAATTCAAATGTTATATCACAATACTTCCATTTGGGTTTGACTCAAGGCAAATGGTGTTCTATCCGATAGCATCCCCACAGATAGAGGTGTATGCCAGGGATGTTTCCTGGCACCTTTTCTATTTAATTTTTATATTAATGATATTGTCCAGGCCTTCAAAGGATCAAACTTTTTCCCAGCCACTATTCAGTATGTTAAACTTTCAGTTCTGTTATATGCTGATGATATTGTTTTGATCTCGGTTACCTTAATCAGAATGCGCAGACTCTTAAAGAAACTAAGTGAATATTGCTCAAAGGAAATGCTAATAGTTAATCACTATAAAACCAAAGTAGTGGTTTTTGGTCTAAAGAAAAAATTGCACCGGTGGAGCCATGAGGCAAAAACTATAGATCAACAATCCTATTACAATTACCTGGGTTTAAGATTACAATCTAGTTTGTCATGGAAAACTCATTTTGTTGCTACTGAGTTAAAATAATCTCTCTATAAATTCTTTGTTAAAATTACATAGATTTCAAGGAGGCCATTTAGTAGCACCCACTTTAGAGATTTATCAAAGGAAAATTGCTCCTCAATTATTATATGGAGCAAAACTGTTCAGAATTTATTTTTCTAAGATCTCTGTTGGCTGCCCCTAAGTGTACCCCTGTCTCTTTTTTGAGAGCAGAAATAGGTCAAACTACCCTTCAAGTTGGTACACATACTGCTCTTGCCTTTTACTGGCTAAAGTTGTTATCCATGAGTGAGTCCAGGCTCCCCAAAAAATGCTTTTTAGAACAATTATCTGTTAACTCCCCAAGCTCCTGGGTATATTTAGTTAGAACAATATTGCTGAGCTATGAGATTAATGTGGACTCACTTCCAAATTATGCCACCCGTTGAGTCAGGCAACTGATTAAAGAGAAAATTCATCTTGCTTCCAAATGGGCAGATCTAATAATAATAATAATAATAATAATAATAATAGATTTTATTTATAGCCCGCCCCTCTGAGGAGCAATCGAGGCGGGTTCCAACATTTAAAATACACAAGTTAAAACATTAAATTCCCCATCCAACCCTCCCACCCCTTAAAACAGTATTAAACTACTTAAAAATTATAACAATATGCTCCGTGATAAAAACAAAATAAAACAATAACACAATAATGAGCGTGAAGGAAAAGGGTGATGGAGTTGTCCCCTCAAGCCGGAGAATTATTCCGGGAAGGCCTGCCGGAAGAGATCTACATTCTCTCTTGAACACTTCTTTTTCCTTTTGCTACCCATTATATAAGACATTGTTTGGGCTAGAGCAGTACTTTATTAATCTCACTCTGGCCCCTATTAGAAAAGCTTTTACAGCTCTAAGATACCAATGCATGCCTTCTGTCTATTTGACGGGCAGATATAATAACATTCCTGTCCATCTGAGATTATGTATTTGCAATACCGGGGCATTGGAGAATATTGTACATTACCTTTTACATTGTCCTCTTTATATATCTCCTAGACAAAGGTTTCTTGAATGTATTCTACATTCCCTGGCTGACAGATCTTGTTTGCAACAGATTTGTCATCTGGCTGGTAATGATGTATTTATTACTTTTATGGTAGCAAAATTTGGTTTAGATGCTAGTAAGATTAGAATCAGTTTTTAAAGGGGAATGACAACTAAAACCTTTTTAGTTTTTTGTTTCTATTATTATTAATGATTTATTATGATTTTTTTGTGTATCTTGTTGATAAGCCTCCCTTATTAACTTTATTATGTTAATTCATCGGTGGTTTTTGTGCATTGAGTTTTTTAAAATACTGTTTTGTTTTTAATGGTTTGTTTTTAATGGTTGGACCTGTTTTATATTGTGACAGCTTTTAGCTTTTAACAATAAACTTTCATTCATTCACTACATGTGATGCTATCCATACCATTTGCATTTTGTGGATATACAGTGGGCTCTTGTATTGGCTGGGGTTTGTTTCCGGGACGCACACGCACACGCACACACACACCATGGACATCAAGTTCTGTGGATGTAAGTCCCGTTATATAAAATGGCATATTAAAATGGTGTTCCTTATATAAAATGGCAATATCAAGGTTTGCTTTTTGGATCTTTTTTTTGTTTGTTTGTTTAATCAATGCATAGATGGTTGAATACGTGGATATGGAGGGCCAACTGTATGTATATTTAAGGGTGAAATCAAGCTAGGCTCTTTCAAAGCACCTTCATCTTTCTGGGGGGAAAGAGTATAAATTCTCTAGTATAATTGAAGCAGATTCTGATTCTGAAGAGAGACAGAGGAGGAAAAAAACTGTGTATGTGATTTGAGTGAAGGAATTAATTTCTGAACTTGATGAGGTAGAGAAATATGCATAGCAATATATGTATACTATCATAAAATTGTTAGCCTCTAACAACATGACAGCATACTTGAAACATGTGGGAAGTTCTTGGTAAAATCTCAAAAAACGGGGTGCACTGTTTTTTCCTCCTGCTTCCACCCCCCAGCTTTTAGCACTTTATTTTTGTACCAATAGGTTTTTTTAATTAATCTCCCTACATTTTGTGGCTCCCTCTTATATGTTTTGAGAGTTACGTTATCTTCCACATGACCTAGGAACCTAGAACACTGCCAAGCATCAGCAGTGAACACCATAGAGAAGTTTTTCAGAATATGTAAAAACACCCCCTTATCTGCTACCCTAGTCCAAATGTACTAGGATATATTGGTATTTCTCACACCAATGCAATTTATTATTTATGAAGAATAAGAGAGAGAAGTAAGGTGAACAATTTGGAGAATCAGATAATGCAAACGTTTTTTTAAAAAAATCCTTGTAGCTGTTGGTAAAGAACAAAACAGGAAGCTGCAGATATGGTGTGCATATTAACCAAGGCAGGGAAATAAAATGGCAAATACCAATTTAGAACAGATTATTACAAAAATAGCGATTCACATATACAGGTAGTTCAATGTTTGCTTGGTGAATTGCTATTAAAATGTGCCCAGAGTCAATTTCTGTATCTGTAATATGTTTTCATTTTAGCAGGGTAGGCATTCTTTTCAGGCAAAATTGAATTTTTCCTCTCTTGCTGGCCACCAGAGAAAATTGTGAAAGGTTCCTTATCAGGCAATCATAAGTTTCAGGACTTATAAAACTGCTTTTGTTACAGCTCCTGCAGAGTTGCGGGGGGTGTAAAGGGGACGGGGAATGGCAAAAGTCAATCCCAGCAGCTGACAGGGTGTCTTTTAAGTCAGAATGTAATTATCAGTTCAGTTCAGAGAACAGAGTTAGACAGCAGTGCTGCTCTAAAAACAAGTTTGTCAGTTTTCTTTCAACCAAGGGACAGGTGTGGCAGCTGTAAGCTTTAGTAAGAGAATTACCATGAGTTCCTTATGAGGAGAACCTGATTACATTCAAAATGGTGAATTCTGTCAAGGAACCAAGATCTTTTTCATTTAACAAGACCCCTGCCTTCCCAAACTAGGGTTTAGTCCTAAACTGATATTATATACTAAATCTGTACTGCATTTACTACATATTATCTTGGCCTCTTAAATCCAAATTTTTTCTATCCTGCATTCTAATAGCTTGTAAAAATAGCAGATCTAGAACCATAACTTTGGAAATAAAAGGAAGATGCATGGTTCTTTATCCTCTCAATGCAAACCTGTATGTCCTTACTACCCCAAATAGCAAGATGTTATTTGGGAATCTCTACCAGAGTTTGGCTTCTATTTGGTGGGGATATAACTGGAAACAAAGTGCTGGTTAGTAAATTTTTGTTTTACTTCCAGCTTGGATGGAGGCAACGAGTGTGACATTCTATCAGGCAGCAGCTCTCATCTTAATTTCCAAAAATGACATCTTACACTAGTCTTCAGCTGCCTTTTTGTCTCCCTCTCTTATTGTTTAAAAACAGTTTCTGTAGTTACACATATACTCTACATTCATATACTCCTCCTTTCAGTGAGGGCTGGGTCAGTACCTCAAAACTTAGCTAATTCTCTGAATATCACCTAATGATTATGTTTTATCAGTCACCACCACCCATACATATGGCTAATGGAATGTACATAGGAATTCCAGAAAACAATTGGCATGTGTTTTATAGACTATAGCAAAACATTTAACTACATAGATCATGAAAAGCAATGGATAAGGACAAGGGAGTGCCACCACATCTGATAGTCCTGATTAGATATCTGCACTTGGCACAAGAGGCTGTGTTAGAACAGTATAAAGCAGGGGTAGGCAACCTTTCCCCTTTAAGGGCCGAGGGACTTCAGCTCCCAGAAGCCTCAGCGATGTTGGCCAATAGTCCCATGTTGGTCAATTGCTCCTGGGATTTTGGGAGCTGAAGTCCCTTGGCCCTTAAAGGGGAAAGGTTGCCTATCCCTGGTATAAAGAAACAGAAGGGGGCCAGGCAAGGCTGCATTTTATCCCCCTGTATGTTCAACTTGTATGCAGAAAATGTGATACAAAGAGCAGGTCTAGACTCAGGAGAAAGAGGAGTGAAAATTGGAAGAAGGGATAATAGCAATCTAAGATGGTTGGATCACAGAAAACATGATAGACATCGAAAAATTATTAAAGAAGGTCAATGAAGAAAGTGGAGAGGCAGGCTTAATGCTGAGTATAAAGAAAACAAAAATCATGACCACAGAGGATCTACATAAATTCAACCTAGCCAGTGAGGAAATTGAAATAATTAAAGAACTCCCATACATTGGATCAAATATTGATCAGAAAGGATGCTCCAGCCAAGAAATAAGAAAAAGACCAGGGAAGGGCAGCAGTGAAACAATTAGACAAGATCCTAAAGTGTAAAGATATACAACTGAACACTAAAGTTAGAATTGTCCAAGCCATTGTATTCCCCATCACCATGTACAGATGTGAGAGCTGGACAATGAAGAAAGTGTGTAAGAAGAAAATTTATTCATTGGAGATGTGGTGCTGGAGAAGAGTGCTGTGGAAACTATGGATCACCAAAAAGACAAAGAAGTAGGCCCTGGAACAGATCAGGCCTGAATTCTTCCTGGAAGCCAAGGTGATCAAATTAAGGCTGTCATATTTTGGCCACATCACGAGAAGCCATGACTCATTAGAAAAGATAATAATTCTAGCAAAGGTAGAGGGTGGTAGAAACAGAGGAAGACCACATGACAGATGGCTAGACTCAATCAAGGATGTCACCTTTGCCTCCGTAAGGTGCAGCTTCAGCTGGACTCGCAGGCAATGACCACATAGTTTCGATCCAAGATAATTGGTTTTATTATAACAAAACTAAAAACTGAAACAAAGACTTGAGCGCTCAAGGATGCCGTTGCCAGAACCTAGATATGCAGTGGGTTTAGGTCTATATACATATTTGTTCCTAACACAGTTCCTTCCTGTCCAATCAGCAGTTGACAACACACTCCAGTCCATCTATCACAGTCTGCTACACTCTATTGCCTTTGATAGTCAGAGCCCACAAGGGGGTGCATGTCAGGACTCTCTGCACATAACTACTACCACAGTGGCTGTGACCTAGATATGACATTCAAGACCACACATTCCACCTAGACGAGTTACCCATGCAGACTTACATACAACAGATCAATGCATTTACAAAAGATACCGAAAGATTAGACCAGGAGTAGGCAACCTTTTCCTTTTAAGGGCTGAGGGACTTCAGCTCCCAGAATCCCAGGAGCTATTGGCCAATATTTGACTATTGGCCAACATGGCTGAGGCGTCTAGGAGCTGAAGTCCCTTGGCCCTTAAAAGGGAAAGGTTGCCTACCCCTGGATTAGACAGAGCACCCTGGTTGCTTTCGTCCCTCACTGCTGCCCAAGGCATCCAAAATGCATAAACATAGCAATAAGAACATTTATGATCCCTTTACTTTTTCCAGCATAACATAGAACTGTGACGTCTGGTGACTTTTTCATAACAGAGGTGGATATCAAAATCATAAAATGAAAATATTTTCTTTTACTACTAAGCTAATTAACTGAATTTCCATCCCTTTACCAATGTATCTATTCTCTAAGGTTGTCAGCCACCAACCAATCCCGGGGATGGGGCACAGAGCATTTAACTTGGAATGTGTTGTCAAATTATACTGATAAGAGACCTCATATATGCTTACAAATGCAGTAAAGTTGGTACCATCAGTTAAATGACCAGCTTGGACAGATCAACATTGAAACTGCAGTCAAGCTGTATACTGTATGCAAACATTCTGTTTGAACCAAACTATATATAAATATCACCATGAATGACACAAAAACCTTATTATACTTTTGTAACACCCCTAAAAGAAATGTCACATGACAAGAAGGTATTTTCACTCAGTCGAGATTGGCTAGTTATCCAATCACATAGGAGGGTTATAGTCTTCTCATATCTGGGATAGACTCCTATTGATTTTAGGAACACACAACAAATATAGTCCAGAATGGAACAACCTTTGAAAAATGGCTGCCGAAGTGAGTTAAGGGACCTGCATTGGAGAAGGAGTGTACTTGGATGGTGGTTTTTGGGCCAAAAGCTGTGCGATAAAACAACAATGAAGACTGAATTAAGCTTCAGTTAGATTTAATAATAATAATAATAATAATAATAATAATAATAATAATAATAATAATAATAATTTATTTATATCCCACCCCTCTGCAGAGCAATCGGGGCGGCTTACAACATTAAAATTTCCATACAGATATATTAATACAATTTAAACAGAACATAAAAATCCCAAATCCCACCCGTCCTTTAACAAGTAAGGGTTCTTCTTATTCCAGGCCCGATGGTGCTGGGCTTAGTGTCTCTCCCCCAGATGACATCGGATGGAATGGAGATTTAAAAATTTGAAATTGAAAAAAGATTTCAATTCGGGAGGGATAAACCCTTTTTAAAGGTGTGCAATAATCTCCATAGATTCAGACTGGGAAGCCAGGAGGGAAATCTTGAGTGGCTTTGTGACTTCAAATAATAATAATAATAATAAATGTATGTTGTGCAGTGTGTTCTAAAGAAGCATATATATATATGTTTGTGATAATAAGGTAAAATACAATTATAGGAGTATTGCTTTCCAAACTTTCCCCCAACCAAATCACATTAATTTTAGAAGTAACAGTTGTGGAGAAACAATACTTCAGGTACATATGACTGAGCACTCTTTCTGCAGCTATCATCACCCCAGGCATTCCCTTTAGCAAAATTCACAACACCTCATCTCATCTCCTGAATCATTCAGATGGTATCACACCCACTCATAAGATTATGCACATTTTTATTTAACTGCACTATTTACTGTGCAACTCATAATAATTGTTGAAACAGAAAAAGAGTGACATTGAATCCATCTTTGTTATGGTGCTGCTTTTAAAAAGGAAGAGGGGCTGCTATGTATCATCCCAAGAAATAAAAAGGGCAAAAAAGGTTTAGCAATCCGTCTGTCTTACTGTTAAGAGTGAAGCTATATTCACATGCAGCTTCTTGATTTAGAACAAATGCCTCATTAATTTTAAACATTTCCAGCAGAAAGGGCTAGTAGTCAGAAAGAATAATGACTGAGATTTGAGGGAAGTGATTGTACTGCACAACAGCATTCCCCAAGCTTGTGCCTTCTAGATATTTTGAGATTCCACCAGCCCCAAAAGGCATGACCAATCATTAGGAAAGCTGATGGTTGTACTCCCAAATGTCCAAGAGGCCTAAGATTGAAGAAGACTGCTGTCTAACTTATAAGACTAAAGGGGGTTGCAGACTGCCAGAAATAGTGCAAATTGAGTCCACTTTTAGGGTTAGGGTTAGGGTTAGGGAATCATGGGAACTGTATTTTATTGTGGCACCAGAGCTCTCTGACAGAGAAGGTTCAGTGTCTCAGGAAAAAAAAACCAGTTCCATGATTCCCTAGCACTAACCCTAACCCTAAAAGTGGACTCAATTTGCACTATTTCTGGCAGTCTGCAACCCCCCTAAGTGTATCCTTCTGGCTCTTAGTCCAAACATATGCTTTTGCTTCATTACACAAGCCTAGTAAGATTGCAGGATTCATAAGAATTAGAAGTAATTAATGCTAAAATTTGAATATCAGTTTAGCAAGTAAAGAATTAATTATCTTTAACTGTTGTTGTTAACTGCTCTCAAGTCCACTTCAACTCATAGTGATCCTGTGGATGAGACCCCTCTGTCCTCTACCTCTTTGCTCAGGTCCTGAAGATTCAGGCCTGTAATCTCTGATTGATTCTAACCATCTGGCCAGTCTTCCTTTCTTTTTCTAGCATCATTATTTTTTACTAATGATTCATTTCCCCTCACGATGTGGCCAAAGTATGACAACCTCAATTTAGACATCATGGCTTCCACAGTGAGTTCAAGCCTGATCTGTTCTAGAACCCATTTGTGTGTCTTCGTAGCTGTTCATGGTATACTCAGTACTTTTCTCCAGTACCACACCTCAAATAAGTTTCTTCCTATCAACTTTTTCTACTGCCCAGCTCTCACATCTGTACACATCCATGGCTTGGATGATCATCCCTTTAGTGTTCAGAGTTATGTCTTTATATTTTATGATCTTGTCCAGTTCTTTCATTGCTGCTCTTCCCAATACTAGTCTTCTGATTTCTTGATTGCAGTGACCATTTTGATCAATATTTGAACCAAGGTATGGAAATTTGACTATTTTAATTTTTTCATTGTCTGGGATGAATTCTTGTAGATCTTCCGCAATCATCATCATCATTTTTTTTAACATTCAGCATTATTCTGACCTTGGCACATTCCTCCTTGACCTTCTTCAGTAATTCAATAATTGCTCCATGTATTTGTTTCTGATGCAATGTTAATGTTCCTTCCTCCTATCTTCAGTCCTGCTGCCTCTGAGCACAAGCCTGCACTGCATACAATATTTTCTGCAAATTAATTGAAAAAACAGGGTGATAGTATGCAGCTTTGCTGACCCCTTTTCTGATTGGAAACCATTCTATTTCTCCATATTCTGTTCTAGCGGCAGCCTCTTATCTTCAATTCAGATTATACATCAGGACAATCAGATGTTGTGGCACTCCCATTCCTCTAAGTGAAAGCCATAACTTTTCATGATCTGTGCAGTCCAAGGCTTTGCTGTAGTCGTTAAAATACATGAACATTTTATCCTGGAAATCCTTGGTCTGTTCCATTATATGTATGTTTGTATGCCTCTTCCTTTCCTGAATCCAGCTTGCACTTAAGGGATTTCATTCTCCATATATGGTAGGTGTCTTTGTTGCAGAATTTTGAGCATAACATTGCTTGCATAGGAAGCTAGTGTGATGGTTCTCTAATTGCTGCAATCTTTTGTGTCTACTTTTTTAATGGATGGGTATATTGTTTGCTTCCAGTTGGTGGGCCACTGTATTGTTTTCCACATTTGTTGGCAGATTTTAGTTAAAACTAAGCTTGACTCTGTCTCTGTGGATTGTAGCAGTTCTATTGGTATGTCATGTATTCCTGCTGATTTGTTTTTTCCAATTGCTTTCACTGTGGCTTTCACTTAGTTTTCCAAAATTTGGGGTTCATCTTCATTTATCTGTCTTTATCCTTTCCTTTCATCATAATTTTGAAAAGTGAATGTAAAATAGGAATCATAAAAAGTCTTTAATGCCTTTACCCTTACAATGGGTCAGTCAGGAATAGTTGATTACTGCTTTTTTGATTAAGCTTTTACAGTATGAAAAACTGAATATTTTTGTTGTTCTCACTGAATAAACTTTAGTATTTGTGCTTACCTGACATTTTAAGGCACTTTCAGCCTAACTGTTCAGTTTGTATATAGAACATATTAGAAGAAAAGATAGAAGGAGAAGGAATATCAACAATCTAAGAGATGCAGATGACACCATACTACCAGCAGAAAACATCACAGACCTAGAACAGCTACTAAGGAAGATCAGAGAAGAAAGTGCAAAGGCAGGCTTATTGCTGAACATAAAGAAAACAATCAAAAAATGACCACAGAAAATCTACACAAATTTGGCCTAGACAATGAGGAAATAGAAATAGTAAAAGAGTTCTCATATCTGGGATCAAACTTTGAACAGAGCAGGGATTGCAGTCAAGAGATCATAAGAAGACTAAGAATGGAGAGTGCAGCTATGAAAAACTAGAAAAGATCCTAAAATGTAAAGATATACAACTGAAAACAAAAGTTAGAATTACATAAGCCATTTGTATTCCCTATCACCATGTATGGATGTGAGAGCTGGACAGTAAAGAAAGTGGACAGAAATAAAATTAATTTGAGATGTGGTGCTGCAGAAGAATGCTAAGGATTCTGTGGACAACCAAAAAGACAGACAAATGAGTCCTTGAAAAGATCAAGCCAGAAATCTCCCTGGAAGCCAAGATGACAAAACTGAGGCTGTCATACTTTGGACACATCATGAGAAGGCATGATTAATTGGAGAAAACAATAATGTTAGAAAAGGTGGAAGGAAGTAGAAAGAGAGGAAGGCAACATGCTAGATGGACTCTGTTAAAGAGGTCATAGGTATGAATTTGCAGGAACTGAACAGAGCAGTAGAGGACAGAGAGTCTTGGCGATGTTTCACTCACAGGGTTGCCATGGGTCGACACCTACCCAAAGGCATTTAACAACAACAAAAATGTATTGAGGGCAGTTGACAATAGCTCATGATAGACATGGTCCAGTTCACAATATACATTTGAAATAAAGCTTTTACTGTCACTGAATCTACAAATTATGTGGCTGTTCAAGTATTAGAACAGACACTTTCATGAAGCAGTAGAGCTTCAAGAGACTTCTGTGTCATGGTTGGAATCAGTGTCAACAATGCAGGAGTTGCTTCATAAGACCTTTCATAAGAGTGGCTGTCGGCCTTTGCACTTTTGCACTTTTGTTGTTTGCTGTCTTCAGTGCAGTTTTTCAGCATTTGGTTGGATGCTGTTCATGATTTCTTGGACGTTTGTGTATTTATTCTGCTGCTAAAAGCAGACTATGAAACTGCAGTCTCCTATTAAAGGGGTCTAGTCTGCATGAGTAAAGACAAGCATTTTGGAACTAAGCATTTTCATCCTGAGGGCACTGAACACAAAACTAGCTTGTGGCCTATATAGCAGGGTGTCTAAAACAAGAACTCTGTACATTTTAAACTAACAAGACAGTTTTATATAGTCACTGTCTTTTGAAAGTGCCATTGGAGCATCATTATTTTTAGCAGAATGAAATCAATGGGGACAACCTTATGATGCTGCTGTTCTGTCTGCTATATTAAAAGGTATATTGACTTTTCTACTGTAAGCTTGTTTTCAGAGTGATAATTGAGCCCAAGTTTTATTCTGTTCTCTAGCCACACACAGACAGTCCTTAATATATAGGGTACATCTTTCTTTTTTGTTTGAAACAAAATTGGTATGTGTGTATGTATACACCTACACTTCTCTTTGTACACTTCTGTGCACCTACAGAGAAGGTTTCAGCTTTTCATCTTCAGGATGATTTCTACTTTCTCCTTTTTTATTCTTTTTCGTCCAGGAAATAATTGACAAAAATGATATATCAGTTTAGTGTGAGAGTCATGCTTGCTTGTTTCTTTTTTTTTTTTTTTTGGTGGGGGGGAGGAGTTGTTCATTTTAATAGACTCTTTCCACATTTCACTCCATAAACCTCATAGTTTTTAATGAGGGTATTTAAATTGAAGATTATGTTCAGATATAATCACTATAGTATGTTCTTGATGAGGAAATAACCTTCTGACCTCATTTGATAAGAGATACTTGTAGAGAAAACTGTGTCTGTTCTGTAGCACTTGGCTGGGGCACACCTTTTAGAAGTACTTATCTGACAATGACAGGAGTTACTAAGGTCACAACTCTTTGTCAGGGGTGACAGAGGTAGTTATCGTATACACAATTAAATGAATATGTTATCTGCCACTTCTGGTCTTGCATGAATACTAATACCTTTACGGTACATATTCTATTAGAGTTATATATTCATAATTACCATAAGAAATCTGTTTTTCTTCATTGGCTGGCAAAGGCCCAGCGTTTCTGTTCTCTTGAGAACATTTTCTTAAC
Source organism: Phrynosoma platyrhinos (assembly GCA_020142125.1). Lineage (NCBI taxonomy): Eukaryota > Metazoa > Chordata > Lepidosauria > Squamata > Phrynosomatidae > Phrynosoma > Phrynosoma platyrhinos. Next base: position 95,014,485 of record CM034703.1, read on the forward strand.
TGAAAAAAGCATGGGTTATTTCTGGTGTACATTAGTGTATTTACTGTGGTGTATTTCTGGTGTTATACCATATTATATTTTTTAACATATACATTTTTTGCTTAATTTGTTTATCATTGCCACTTTGAATAATAGTGATAATGATCTGACTCATGAGTAAATCAAGAGCAAAACTCAGTGGCATGTAACAAAGAATATAAAAGATGAAGCAAAGGAAAATAATTACAAGGAACTTTAAACATTCCAACATGCATAACTATTTGTGCTCACCCTAAAGGCAGGATAGATAAGAAGGGAATGACAGTAAATGGCGGCTGTGTGATGTGTGGGAGAGGCGACTAGGTGTGGGGGAGGCTAATAAAATGCTCACGTGTCAAAAAAGATGTAAAGGCAAAGCAACGAAAATAGTGACTGCATTAGCAGTTGTTACAGCCGTTAACTTTAATGTGATAACTTTGCCTGCTTTTAACCCAGAAAAGCTGACAAGCATACACATATACTCTACTCAGAGAAGGGGGTGATTCAGATCCTTCAAAGCCCAATTCTTCATCACCTGAATAACAGTACTGGAATCCCTTTCTCTGAGTAGAATAGCAAGAGCTTAGTCCATCCTGGGAGAACCTAAAAGTAACATCAACTACCTCTAATCTTTCAGCACTCCTTTGAGAGGAAGTGCCAAAGAACCACCACTGCTGCCATTTTCCTGCCCAGGCATTCAAAAAGGCCAGAATTGGTGTCACGGCAGAGAGAATTCAAAGGGCCAGTGCTTCTTTCACCATTCTACTCAGAGGAGGTGGTGATTCTTTTTTTGATAAGAGTTAAGGTACAGTACTTGTATTGACCCATGGATAAATTGATTATGGTTTTTGAGCCAATTTTTTAACTAAAATTTCTCAGGTTATTTCTAGTATTTCAAACTAGTATTTCAAAAATTTCTAGTATTTCAAACTAGACTGTTGTCCATTTAATCAGTTGTTGAATGTTGAATCACCACTGAGCCATTGTTTCAATGGTTCTGCTATAGTTGGGACAAACACTAGGATTCAGATCATAGAAAGAATATATGTAGTATTATCATTGGCATACATACATACACAGTATTCCTTTGCTATATCACAAGGTTAACCTTGTATGTATAGTCTCATACTTTTCAGATTATTAATAATACTTGTTTAGTTGTCTAATTGATTTATTATCTAAAAGGGCCTGTTGGTCTTAGAGAAAGGGTACAGAATTAACATGTATGACCTAGTTATCAAAGAAGTATACAGTCAGACCTTGTTTTGTTTTGATTGTCTGCTTGTCAGCTGTGATGCTGTCAAGGAAGCTTGGTAGCTTGATTGTCAATAGCAAAGGAATGTAAAGGCACTCAAGAAAGCTGCATTAATTTTTAAACATGCAACATTCACAGGTCATTTTCCGTTTCAAGTAATATTTATTTATTTACATTTTGTTTTTAAAACAAAACAAAACACAGATTTCGCAGCTAGACTAATACCTATTCCAGAATTAAAAGTCATATTATCAATGTAGAATATGTAGAAAATACTTAAAGAATTAGGGTTTTTAAAAAAGATGTCTGTAGAAACTCCAAATGTTATAGTAGTCTCAGAAAGAACAGGTCATGCACAACTTCAGCTTAATATCATCATTCTAATGAGGCTGATAATGTTAGCAAGTTAAAGTTCATGGTTTCTCAAATATTTTCAAATTAGAAATTACTCTACAATGGTATAAACTCATACTACAATGAATTTAAGTTATTCTGTAAGGAAATAATTTTAATCCCATATGAATTGTTATTAATATAACAGTATTTACTGTATTGAGAATAAATTAAGCCTTTCAAATAGGATTTAATGGAGTCTTAGTGGGTTTGAAGGAATGTTACTTCTAAATAATATTTTTAATTTTAATAAAATAATTATTTTATATGTAAACACATCATTATCAATTTTTACATACTTTACCTAATTTATATTTTTATCATATATTGTCTGTTAGAAATCTACTAAGCTCATCCGCTTCTCCTTTAATGATGGTCCCTTTGGTATGCATCCTTCAAATAGTTAGCCAACCAGAAAAATGGTCCCCGGCCACCTAAAGTTGCTAAGCCCTATTCTAGATGTAAGAATTTGATATGTGCAGAATTTCAATAGAAAGCTGAATAGCTTGGGGTGGTTCAGGATAGCATAGTTGGAGGGCTAAAAGTCATAACTGGACGGTGGTGCCAGATCAACATAGTGGGGCTTTTTGGCATTTGAAGGGATTGGTGGTCTGCCACTCTTCTCAAGTTTCCCTATCCCTCCTGAGTTTACCTGCAGTACTCACAGTATTTCTCTCTCCCCCCCACCCTCCATTTTCCCAGCAACATCATTTTGCTATACGCTATCCATGTTACAATCTAAATAATTTTGGAGTGATTTAATTTTGTATGGACACTTAAGATACCTTAGCTTTCCAGAACCCTCCTGGTGGAAATGAAAAGTGCTACAACTGGCTTGTTGATATGGATGGCCTCACCAGCCTGCATTTTTGGACCCTTGTTTGGGCTATCATTGCAGATATTGTCATGGTGTTTACATGCAATTTCAAGTTACCATTGCACCAGAACAGGCAGCAAGATTCAGAACTTTGTGATAACAAAATTGTAAGCAAGCAAGACCATGGAGAGTATCAAAGGAAGAGGAGGTCATCTTGGATGCAGATGGAAAGTCACAGTAAGGGAGCAAAGGAAATGGAAGAAATAAACTAGAACAGAATGGATTCCCTGTATCAGTGAATGGAGGAAGTTGTTGGGAAGAGGAAGACTTCAAAGAAACCATAAATGGTTAAGATTCAGACCATTTGGGTCTGAAATTCTGATGAGGCAGTTTATGATATAGAACTGAATGGGAGTTAAAAAAAGACAGAAAGAGACAAGTGTAGGTTGTATCCAGCAGTACCTTATCCCCTAAAGGAGTGACATCTCTTAATGGAATTGATTCACCCAGTATACCCTGCATAACCTTCTGTGGACTAGATGGAGGGGGGATTCATGAGGAAGGAGATTTGGTTGCTATAAAAACAACTTTGCTCCCATAGTATTGGGTGCATCCTCTTAAAGGGATAAAGCATTCTTATAATTTTTCTTATCCTTGATGAGAATAGATGGCTTAACACATTGAGACAAACCTTCACAAAAATGGTTAGTCACCAAGAGAGTTTTCATAATTTGGGTCTTTTGTTGTCAACATTGCATTTCCACAAAACATTTGTGTTTTTTTGGGCAGAAAATGGTGTATTTGCACAAGATATACTTTTTTGCACATTTTTTGGTTCAAAACCCAAGGTTTTGTCAAAAAAAATGCAAAAACAATTTGTCAAAAATGTTCAGACACATAATCTTACCCAGTGAGGATAAATTTAAGATTGCTCATTCTTGCACACAGAAACAAAATAAGTGAAGATTGACATCCAACATATACATTTAATAGTTTTTGTGGGTTTTGGGGGCTGTGTGGCCATGTTCTAGCAGAGTTTCTTTCTGACGTTTCAGAAAGCCTTCGACTTCACATATACATTTAACCTATGTCTTTGTATTCTAAATGTAATGAAAATCAAGGATATTATGTAGAAGGCAAATAGTAGGGGACCAATAACAGCACCATGAAGAATGCAGCCAGTAGGAAGAGAGTAGAGGTTATTTCCCCCAGTGGAAATTTTATGCAAGAAATTTGACAGTCACAAAGATAACCTGTTGCAAAGAAGCACTAAAAATCTAAAGCACAAATACAGCAAAGAAGAGGGATTGGTCTGTTTTATGAAAGAAAGCAGTTTGCTTCTGAGGAGGAATTGATTAATTGTAGTGAGGGCAATTTCATGAAGTGTGGAGAGCAGAAGGAAAATTGGTATATGTGCCCCAGGAAATTGCCATATTTGGTGACATATGACATCACGGAAAAGTAAGCAACGATTCTGCCTCTGTTTGGTTGTTTTTACAGGTGAGAATTCCAGTATCTAAACCCACCCTGAGAGTATGACTTTCATGTTGTGTTTAACAAGCAGCTAGTTGAGAAACAGCTAGCTCAACTTACTGCTTCCCTGCTCAGTAGCTTCTCCATTAGTCTGTGGATCATAATGCTGATGCTGCAGTGATAAAGAATAATACTTCTCAGCAGAGTTTCAGAAGAGCTACACTAGAGCACACACCTGAATATGGATTACAGCACCTCATTATGATAACAACATAGATAGAAGAGAGGGAATACATAGAAGAGCAACAAATATTAAGGAAGGATTAAAAAATAGCTATGTTCATGGATAGCTACTGGAGCTTAACATATACAGCTTGGAGAAAAGGAGATAACATGGAGAGTAGGTGATAAAAAGCTACATATATTTGAGATGGACTAATATAGAGAAAGGAGGGACAACTTACAGTTAGTGAGGCAACGCACTGGTGTTTTAAAACATGGTTTTTAAAAGTTGGCAATACAAAATATAACTAATTTGCTATATAGCAATATAATTGTATAATTGCATAATTATGTTTATCATGCAGCTTCTCGTTAGTATGTGGATTATGCATGGAATAACAGTATTGATTTTCATCAGACCTGCATTAACTTCCTCCACAACTTTCAGTGTTTCAGAAATTTACAAGAGGGGGGGGAGGATCCTGCCCCTTTCCTCTGCCAAGATGTTCCTTGTATTTAGAGCACAATTCTATGCATGTTCATTTTGATATTAATCCCATTGGTCTCAAGGAAGCTTGCTTCTTGATAAATGTGTATACAATAATAGAATACTAAAAGCCACAAGGGTCATCTAGTCCAGCTTCCTTATATGCAGAAATACACAAGTAAAGCACTCCTGAAAAATGCCAATCCAATCTCTGTTTGAAGACCACAAAAGAAGAAAAGTCCAGCCCACCCCAAGGCCGTTAGGTGTGCATTCTTCATGTTCCCCCCTCCCAGGATGTCTGCCACTCCCCTGCTTTACAAGAAAATGTCTAATCATCTGTATTATGCCATAAGGTGTCAGCAGCAAGGCCCAGCCCCCAGGCATGCATTTTCTTATTCCCTCCCCAGGGAGTCCATCACTCACCTGCTTCTGCCTTTGTGCCTTCTGCTCTTTCATTCCAAATAGAAAAGTGGGTGTGTGCTGGACTCCCTGAGTGAGAAAATGAAAAATATGCACCTAGCAGCCAGGGCTTCCCAGCACTGCCCTACACCATATATTGCATCTGATGTCTTGTATCTGAAGCCTCACATTTGAAGCTTGGGTGGGGCACACACACATGAAAAATGTTCATATTGCAGCTGGGGCTTGACACCAGCTACACTACTTGGGGCCACTTGGCCAGGCTGTGGAAGTAAAAGGACAATATATATATATAACTATGTTCATGGATAGCTACTGGAGCTATATATAATGGTAAGTGGGCTCAAATTCTTATGTGATGGAGAGCTTCTTAATGGTAAACTCATGAATAATAGAATCCACAGAACTTACACTACGAATGAGAAGGGAAAACTGTACTGCTTTCAAATGAAATTTTTGCATTTCATTTTTTTCTATTGTTTTTATATGTTTGATTTCATCAGAGTTGGTCAAGGTAAAGAAAAGCGGTATTATGCAAGATTGCATGATTGGATCAATAAAAGTCAATGTCCATCTAGAGCTACGGAGTGGAGAAGGCCTTTTATCAGT
>CM034703.1:95020278-95046773 GCA_020142125.1 Phrynosoma platyrhinos
GATGGCCCTTGTGGTCTCTTCCAACTCTAGGATTCTATGATTTTATGACTACACAAACAGTGTAAAAAATGGGAAATCAGCGAATCTTGTATACTGTGTTAAAAGAAACTGAAACAACTTTAATCCAGTTAGCTTCACAGAAATTGTAGATATCTCATCTATGACTAACATGGAGAAGTTTAGTTTCTTGCCAGTGTCACACTGTACTAATTCATACTTCCAGTATTAAGGCAATACTACATTATCAGCTATCTAAGGAGAATGAATTCTCAGTGAAGGGAAGGCACCTACCTTTGTAGACTTACCAGGATTTCTGAACACTTATACTGGGGAGGGGGGGTATCACATTTCCCCAACCCACTGGGGCCACACTCTGCTCTACTACAATGGCATCAGATTTTGTCCCTTTCAAAATAAGGAACAGCTTGCTTGGTGGCAAAGTCAACATTTCAATTTTGTGCTATACAAACCCATCTTGATTATCTAATATGGTCTACACTGCCTATTATGAAATGCTTTAGTGAAGAGAAATCCAGGAATGCTGAAAAGTTAGTAGAGAGAGAGAAAATAATAGAAGTAAACAGATAATGGCTGGGTTGGGAATGAGTAATAAATGAGCAGCAAGAGAAGAAGGGTGATTTTTTTTTTAAAGAATGTGAATGTTAACAATTCCTTACAAAATAGAAAAGCACTCAGTATTTACATGTGAAGTATCAAAACATAAATCAGTATGTTACCACTAACAACTACTGAGTGTGCCATACAAAATTGTGCTGCGTGCAAAGCCATGTTAAGATAGTGTCACAAGCAGATACACAAGTACAGATTTTTGGACTGGAAGAAAATAGTGCTTGGGTAGGACACTGGATTTGGTCAGTCTTGCCAATATTATCAAGTAGTGGTTGAGTTTTTAAACCCATTAACTCTGTAAGAACAACTATGACAGATTTGATACCTGCAGTAAGTATAAAGTACACACTGTGAAACAGTGACATCAGCTTTTAAAAACTTGACAAGAAATACTGATTTTGATAGATTCTATTACATTTCTATTTCAGGGAGCTCAAGGCTGTGTACATAGTTCTTCTCCCTTGCTTCCCATTTTATCCTTAAACAGCCATCTGAAAAAGGTTAGAAGAGAGTGTTGCCCCATATCATCTAATGATTTATGACTGTGTGAGAATCTAAACCTGCCTCTTTCTGGTTCAGCAATGCAGGATAGATGAAGCATCAAGAGATCCTCTAAGTTACAAATGGGCTGTAGCCAATATTAAATTTTACAGATTGTACTTCTCTACTTTCATTAGTCGTTGGTTGCTGGAAACAGAGCTGAACTGGGTTGTTGTTATTTATTCACTATGTCATTTGAAAATTAGGAAGAAGCACCAGTCCCCTCCTCATTTCCCAAAAGTTTCCTAGTCTCTAGAGGGCATCTTCCTTTTATTCCCTATCCTCCTCACCTCACATTGAGGTTGAGGTTTCCAGATGCCAAGTAGAAAGAAGTCAGAGGAGAATGGGAACTGCAGTAGCAGTGATAACTGTAGCGGTAGTAGCCTTATTGTCTTCCTAGCACAAAGGAGGATATGGCAAGCACAAGGAAAAAAAGGGTGCGGGAGAAGGAATTCACTGGTGGTGGGAATCACAGTGTCCATTGGTGCCCATATGGGGGTTGTGCATTTTATCCTAGGCAGTAACAGTTTGCTTTTCTCCTGAAATAATATCAAATAGCCAGTGGGAGAAGCCCTGCTATGCTGCTAGGTTTGAGCCCTGACTGACCTAGTTCTTGCTGACTAATGATACCACAGAGAACCAGCATGGTGTAGTGGGTTTGAGTGCTGGATTATGACTGGAGACCAGGGTTCAAAACCCTATTCAACCATGGAAACCCACTGGGTGACCTTGGGCAAATTGCACTCTGTCAACATCAGAGGAAGGCAAAGGCAACCCATCCCTTCAAACAGATCTTGCCAAGAAAATCCCATGATAGGGTCACTGGGAGGCCAAAACGACTCAAATGCATACAACAACAAAATGATACCACAATGCAGGGAAATCTGGTGCTCTTTCTCTGTTTTCATCTACAACCTATCTTTGGGACCACCTCCTCCTGTACAATCCACCTTGCACACTCAGGTCCTCTGGGAGGAATCTGCTGCAGCCTATAAAAACTAAGCTGTCTGCAACCACCCAAAGGCCATCTTTTACAACCGCTTCCAGATTATAGAATGGCCTGTCAGATGAGATCCGTCATATTACCACCTTGAACAGCTTTAAAAGGGCTGTTAAGATGGATCTCTTACGGCAGGCCTTTCCTGAATAGATATCCCGGCCATCAAGAGACAGCCCAACCTGCTCCCCTGATTCTGCTGCAGATTTTGTTTATTTGTTTATTTGTTTTATTATTTTAAGTGTGTTTTTAAATTGTCATTGTTTAATAGTATTTTAAGGTGTGGGTGGGATTGTGGGGTATGTAATGTATATTTTAATGTTGTAAACCGCTCCGGTTGTGTTATTACACCTTCCGCATGCCTCCTATAAGCTTACCTGCCCCTTCCCTAAGGAAATTAGGAACAAGTCTATGATTTACATACAGCTTGGAATTTGCTATTATTTGCCTCCTTAGTTTAACACCACAGTACCATCAGTATTAGGTGGTTTCTAAGTGCATGTTGGTTACTGTTATTTGCCATAATTTAATAAACAACTCTGTGAAGAAAGCTAGTAAACATCTATAACAGATGCTGATATACATACTAGTGGTGTTTGTTCTGTTCTGTATTTTGCCAGCATTGCAAGCAAGTACACTTTAATGTATTTTATTTCACTTCCTTGAGGACTGTTGTTAGTTTTTAAAGTAGGCAAATCATGATAGTATCTGCACACTTTTCAATTACAATGGAAAATATTAAGGGAAAAAACAAGATTGCCCTATGTGAATAGGACCTGACTTGTCCAAGTGAATAGAGTAGTAATAGTAATATATGTAAATCAACTTACATGATTCAAATTTATATAAGTTTTATATTTCATAGATAATGCCATTAGTCAAACAAAACACAAATACTATTTTCAACCTTTAGAACAATATCTCCTGGTTTATACTCTTCAAAAAGAATGCTGTCAATTTTGCAAGAGACCTGCTTAAAAATATTTGAGTACCGCAATAAGAAGATAAGTGTTAGAAAGTTATAACCCCCTCCATTGGTTCATTACACTATTACTTATTCATAGTTTACAATCAAATATGTAGCAGTGTTTTTGCAATTAAGATTAATTCTTTTTCTCCATTTCTTCACAGGAATGTTCTCTCTGTAATTTGAGAGGCGGAGCCCTCAAGCAAACCTCTGACAAAAAGTAAGTGACTCATCCAGTAACATCATGCTAATTTAGCTTCAGCTTTGTTATTTTATTGATAATAAAGAGTCTTCAATGGGTATTAGCAGTAATTCATCCCATCTACGATGCTGTCTGTGGCTAGTCTGTTTTCAAGGCTTTTCAAAGGAAGGTTATGAGAGAATGATAATAATGGGGCAAGCCTTCATTCATTTTCACATCCTAGATAATTTGAGCAAATAAATATTTGCAGATTATCTTGGTTAACAAACAATATTTTGTAAGAATTTATAAGCAAATAGAACTATTGTTAAACCACTTATCAAAAGCAGGAATTGGAAGGAGTGTTGACCAAAAACACATTGTTGAAGTGAAACAAGGCTACAATTTTTATTGGTAATTTTGGAATCTTGGTGCAGCATATAACACAAATCCTGGCACCAGGTTATCCCTGCCATCTTGAAGTGAATCAGGCTGGACAGACCCCAGCATGAGCTTGGCCCTCATTGGCTTCACCCCAGGTTTCCTTAAGAATATTCCTCAAATGAGATGAGCATACAGGCCCATTCCACACAAATGAATCTGGCTCATTGTCAGAACTACCACAAGAGGTGGCTGGAGTAATCACATTACTGCTGCCAAACCTCCTGCAGCTGAGAACATCATTAAGAGCTTGTGGCATATAGATAGTTTAAAGCCAAGTGACCTTGTCATAGTATGGAAGATGTACTCCATCCTGATAAAACTGTATTTCTAGCCTGGGTGGATTATCTGGATGCTGGATGACACATCCTCCTATTTTGGTCACCTTTTTTTTCTAGACAAAGGACACAGTGCCTTGAGGGGTTGGGAAGTAGGAGAGCAAAGTCCTGCTATGTGGATGGAATCCAAGCCTTTTCTTTTGCTAAGGTTGTTCTTTCACTTGCATAACAAGTGCATCAAGAAGGGTGAGAATTTCAGCTTTTCAAAGTCCTGTTGGTTAAAGGGATCTCAACTGAATTCCTCTGTCAAATCAAGTGTAGCTGCCCTTTAAGTAATGAGCAGCTGTTCCTCAAGTTCCAGACATATTCACCACCACGTAGGCCTAGCCTAATAGACAGTGCTGTGTCTGCAGATCCAGACTGACTCCAGATTTGCTGGTGAAACTAGGCAGTTAGGATCCATACAAATGTAAATTCTATGGACAGATGAATACCACTACTTTCCTGGAAACTTGCTGCAGACTAGTAGCACTGAAACAGAGGTGAAAGAGGCCAAGAGAAATCTGAGTACTAATTGTCTGATTTGTGCTTAAGTTTTATTGTTAGTGACCCTGAACATAGCCTGGTTGTCACACAGAGTGGAATTCTTTTGTCTCTAAATTGGTTTTGCCAAATAATACAGTCGGCCCTCTGTTTTCATGGGGGATTCGTTCCTGACACACACCCCGTGCAAAAACGCAGATTCGCCAGTATTCAAGCCCCATAGGCTTGAGTGGGGTATGCCCGGGCACACCCCATTGATTTTAATGGAGGTTGTCCCTCCGTGAATATGCAAAACTGCAGACTTCAAGTCTGTGAGAATGGAGGGGCAACTGTAACTCATGAATTTAGGAAAGAATACCAAGAATGTAAGGTCACACGTCATGTTTGAAATGGCCCAGTCTGGAGGCCATTGCCAGGCATATCAGTATCTCTGGTAATAAACATCATATCCAATGCTACCATGAGTGTCCTGCCAGAAGAAGATCCTTTTAAACCTGCCAGGAATGGTGGCCCAAACCTGGAGATTTTCTTTCATGCCCCAAGTCAATCATGTTGGGGTATGTGTCACTTTTAGTTATGCCAAAGTGGATGCAAAACACTCTCAGGCACACCATCCTGCATCTGAAGTTGAGTTGCCCACTAAAGAAGTGCAACTCTCTAAGAATATACTTATTCCAGGTGAAGGCCTGATTAGAGTTCTCAGGGAATCCAGCTTTTCACTTGGCAAATAGGAGCACCATGAAACTTAACTCCTCTACATTCCCAAATAAGCCAGGTGGTGGTCCCCTAAATCTTGTTTTAAATGAAGGTAACACTCAGTATGATACCCTCACTCACTCTTCTGTTAGCAGAGATGAAAATGTAAGGGTTTTTTATTTCCACTTTACACCAAGTAGAAGAACAATACTAGTCAGAGATACTCTTTTGTATTCTCTTAGTGATGTTGTTGTAAGGCTCAGATCACAGGACCAACATCAATTCCCATGTAATGCTTTCTGTCTATAAAACTCACTGTTGTGTCTTGGGTACCTAGATTTTATCTCTCCTTAGGTATTTGCTGCCACCATAGATAACACATATCTCATTATACCTCTAGCATAGGCAAAGAGGAAATGCTTGTATATGAGATGAAACAATATTTATTTTTAACTGTTATATTTTATAAGAAGTTTACCTACTGTTCAGAATATAGATCCTTCTTTCTTTCTTTATAATTACTGTGTGTACTTAGGCTGATAAATTCCTGCCAATCTTACCCACCTACATATTTGCTCCAACTCCATCCTTACCATCTAAATGTCAAAATAATAAAGTAATGCTGACCCTATACTTTCTCCCTCTCAGCTGCCCCACACTAACTGCAACACACCATTTTCATTCTCTCCCTCTCAGTCACTCAGCCTATTACCATTCACACCCCAACATTCTGATCACTCATACCTGCCTCCCAACATGCATCTTTCTTTATATAACCTAATATACATCATATAAAGATTTAAATAGAATCATGGGACATTTCACTCCTATACAGCATAATATGCATATGTAAAAATTCAAATAAAACCATAGAACTTAACATTTAGCTCCTCTGCCAGCATCTGGTAGATGCCTAAATGGCAGAACAAGAACGAGAAATCATCAAGGTAACATGTGATGTTGGACAGCTAGAATGATCCTTAGTTACCAATTTGAGAAAAGTCCTGAAGTTCTCAAAGGTTGCATATTCAGTGGAGCATCCCATTAATGTGAGCTTATTCACATGCCAAGCTCAATCAGATTTAAAGCCTAGCTGACAGAAATTGAAAGGCTGTACAGGGAAGAACTGTCTGATGTCACACTTAGCCATAAGGATACCATTACCAGAGGTTCTAACCAAGCTCATTGGTTAGTCAAAGGATGCACAAAGGATCTCACAGAGTAAAACTCAACATGGCCTCATTGATCACTGAGAAATATAGAGAGTAGCTATCCTCTAAGGGTCTTCCTAAGAATGGTATCCTCCCTGCAGCATATTTTTGGATATATTGGGTGTCATAATGTTGGGCATATTGTGGGCAGATTTATAGTTGCTTGAGTCTGAATCTTGGGGATCAAGATATAGGGCAGGGGTGGGTAAAGTGCAGCCACAGAGTTGCATGTGACACCCCCTCCCCCGGATGCTTTTGTGGCCCTCAACAACTCCAGAATCCCCAGACCAACATTTTTCTTGGCAAAAAAAAAAAAAAAAAAAGTAAATTGCTGTTCATAGAAACCTCAGTGTGTAACAATTTAATTTTAAAATATGTTTCAAAGCCTCCTTATGCTGCTTAACATAGAAAAATATCCATTTTTAAGTACCATAAGTGGACTTCCAACCACTTTGGCTTCTTTGTTTATTTTTTAGTAGTCTGTGTGATCACCAGAGGTTCCCAAAGTGTAGAAGTGGGCTTCTAAAGTTACCCACTCCTGATATAGTGGAATAATTTCTTAAAACTCCATTGTATGTATGTGTATTATGTGTGTCAGTGTGTGGATGATGGGTGTTGCAGTGATGCTCTTTGACACCCAGCAGAATCTCCAGGACAAGCTGGCTGCTGTGATCCACAGCCACTTTTTTTTTTACCATCAACTAGCTCAGCTTCTCTATTTGTCACCTTTTAAAAAAGAAGCTGTTAATGCTTTGTTTTTAGAAGAGACTTTTTTACCTGATTCGTCTATGAGCCTTTGAGTTCATTTTGTATAATTGTCATAATGTTGGGCATATTGTGGGCAGATTTATAGTATAATTGTCATTAGCCAAGAGAACTAATCAAAAAGCTAATTAGTCATCATGGAGAACTGGATTTTACTGGGTTTGGAAATGCCTGTGGAAATTTCAATAAAAATCAGTGTTGCATTACAACTTTCTCATGGAGATATCATGTTTAGTACTGGGTTTCACATCACAGCTAAGGTTTACACAAAGACAGCTCCAAAATGTAATTTATTTTACACTATTCCTTTATCACTATGAAAATGAACAAACATATGGGTCTCTCTTCAGTTGAAAGGCCCAGGTAGCTTCCAATTAAGTTATTAAGTTAGACTTCTGCTACTTCATGAATACACCCTGAAAGCTAATGTGGAAGTTTTGTTTTAACATCATCTCATGCTTAAATATTCCACACTCAGTTTTTACTGATGACATAAAAGAAGCAAATGAAAACTCATTTGTTATTGTTTGCATGGGCAAGTCTTACGATGTTATCCTTGGTTCAAGTTATATTATTTAGTTTTGGAATTCTGTGATTATGGTACTTCATATGGTATCACCAAAGTTTTCTGAGAAACAAGCATACTATTAACAAAATAATCAATCTGAATTAACATTAAATGACTCTGTATCTGAGTATGCCTAGTTATATTACTTTACTTTTTGTAACAGACTCCAAAAATAGTTCAGTACTTGACACCATACTGTTTATGATAACAGTATTCTGCTTCTTATTCTAAAATCAAATCCTGGCAGTTCTGAAGGGATAAGGTTAAGATAGCTGCTCAGATTTGTTCAGTTGAAGAAATCTTTGTTTTTATACCACTAATTGAGTGTTGGGGTTGTTGTGTCATACGGGCTTTCTCCTACCCATCAGCCCCATAAAAACTATGAATTGCCTATGGGATTTCAATGAACTGAGACTGATACATGTTGTATCCCAACATAGATATTCTACTTGCAATAGAATGTGCTCCATCAGATCAGGGGCATCAATAGGGGTTGTGGAGATTGTGAACCACATCGGCTGTCATCCCAGAAGGGGGTATACACTTGGTGGGGTGGTACATCTGGTGGGACTAGCCCAGTAGCTGTGCAAAATCTTGAACAGGCCACCCAGTGCCTGGTGCTGGGGGTGGTTTCTTTCATTTAGGGTCTGGTGTGGATGTTAGCCTGAGCAGCCACTCCAGGCCCTAAACAGCTGTCCAGAGGCCTCAGCACTGCTCCCAAGCAAAGACCACTGCTGGGGGACATTGCCTTCCATGTAGGGTCTGGCAGGGCTGCTCACAGAAGCAGCCATGGCAGACCCTACCTAAATGGGCCCTCTGGAGGAGGCAGCACAAATACCCCTAGGCAATGATCTGGTTAAATGGTAGCTAGGGTCAGGTGAGCAAGGCAGCAGGAGGGAGTGGCAGGTCATTGCCACCCCTTCCCCTGCCACCCCACTCCGCACCAGGTTACACCAACCACAGTAACGCCACTGCATCAGATGAAGGACATTATATATCAAGATGGGAATTGGTTGCCTTATGAAAAATTTTTGTGTGGCCTCCAAGAACCCCATTGCAATTTTTAAAAGAAATGCAGAGAACCCATAAAGGTCACAATTCTATGTACAAGAAACCCTCCCCTTGAACTTTGTTTTATCCCTCCAACCAGTTTTCATGAGGAACCAGAGGAGCAGCATATTACTGTCTTGGTAGTAGATAGGAAATGAGACAGGTGCAAATTGTGTATGCATCTATCCAGCCCTGCCGTTCCTTTGCATGAATACAACTTCACTGGTACAAAAAAGGACTGGAAAAATTGCTTAGCTAGACTCCATTATAACGTAGAAAGTTTTTTTTACATGTGGTGGTGGTGGGGGAAATACAGAGTTGAAACTTGTTTTGATATCCCAATTTGTTTATAGCATAACACAGTATTACAATAGTCTATAGGACTTTACTTCAGTAGAGTACGGTATTTGTTATTTCTCAGCTTTAATTTTCTTTCTTTCTTTTTTAACAGATAAATTATTTTAAGTTAGATACAAATAGTTATACTTTCTCTGCTGGCAACTTTTTAGCTAAATGTTAATTAAGGATCAAGTATCTCTTAATGAAGTGCTGACGGAAGTAAACATATTTCAAAATATAGATCAAGAAAATGTCAGGTAAATGGAATACAACACTTTGATATTTCTGACTGTGACACTACAAAGGGCATATTTGAAAATGAATTTTAAGCTTTTACAGATATAAAAATGCTACACTGATGGATTATTTTTACATACCATAAAGTTTGTAAAATGCAGTGGGAAAAATAGCTACATTAACTTTTTTATTTGTTAATGCTTGCATTTTTCTCTCTCTCTGTGTTACTATTATTTACAGGTGGGCTCATGTCATGTGTGCAATTGCTATTCCTGAAGTCAGATTTGGTAATGTCACAGAAAGGACACCAATAGACACCAGTAGGATACCTTTGCAGAGATTAAAACTGGTGAGCAGTAATGGTCAGATATGTAATTTATGATTGTGTGAATTAGAAATATGTAGCAAATGTTATATATTATTATTGTTTTGTAGAAGTGTCATTGGTTTCCCACACATTAATTTCCCACGCAAGCAAAATCATGCTCAAAATTCTGCAGCATAGACTCAAATCATATAAGCAGAGAGAAATCCCAGAGGATCAAGCAGGTTTAAGGAAAGGAAGAGGTACTAGGGACCACATTGCAAACATATTATGTTTAATGGAACACAGCAAAGAAATCTAGCAAAAAATCAGCATGTGCTTTATAGGCTACAGCAAAGCCTTTGACTGCATAGATCACAAATAGCTATGGATAGCTCTTAAGAACATGGGAGTGCCGCTACATTTGATTATTCTGATGAGGAATCTGTGAGACAAAAGGCTACTGTTAGAACAAGAAATGGAAAAACAGAATGGTTCCCAATTGGCAAAGAGGTAAGACAAGGCTACCTATTGTCACCCTACTAGTTCAGGTTGTATGCAGAAAATATCATACGAAGAGCAGGTTTAGACTCAGAAGAAGGAGAAGTGAAGATAGGAGGAAGGAATGTCAACTATCTAAAATATGCAGATGACACCATATTACTTGCAGAAAATATCAGAGATTTGGAACAGTTGCTAAGAACAGTTACAGAAGAAAGTGCAAATGCAAACTTACCACTGAACATAAAGAAAACAAAAATAATGACCACAAAGGATCAACATATAAAAATTAAAAGAGTAACAGATTTCTTGTACCTTGGATGAAATATTGACCAGGATGGAAACTACAGTCAAGAAATCAGAAGGAGACTAGGAATGGGAAGGGCAGCCATGAAAGAACTACCATAGATAAGATCTTAAAATGTAAAAATATACAACTAAGCATTAAAGTTAGAATTGTCCAATCCATTGTATTCCTCATCACCATGTACAGATGTGAGAACTGGACAATAAAGCAGAAAGGAAGAAAATTAACTCATTTGAGATGTTGGGTTGGAGAAGAGTGCTGAGGATACTATGGACAGCCAAAAAGACAAACAAATATCTTGAACAGATAAAACCAGAACTCTCCCTTGTAAGCCAAGAGAATGAAATTGAGATTGTTATACTTTGGTCACATCATGTGAAGGCAGGACCCATTAGAAAAGACAATAATGCTGGGAAAGGTAATAGAAAGAGAGCCAAACTGCATGCCAAGCGGATGGACAGAGTCAAGGATGTCATGAGACTGAATCTGTGGGACCTGAGCAGAGCAGTGTAGGATAAGGGGTCTTAGAGATGTCTCATAAAATAAAATGAGTCACCATGAGTTGAGGTCAGCTTGGGGCAGATAGCAGCAGCAGCAGCAGTGTCATAAATTATTTACTTCTATTAAAAATGGACAGTTAATATGGAACAGTTTCCAAAATATGGAAACTACATATTTTGATTATTTAAATCAAACTAAATAACCCAGATAGGACCCAGAGAAGGATAGCATAGGCATGACTTATGCTATCCTGTTTGTTCAGGACCTAAATTTTAAGGATTCCAGGAGGGCTAGGGACATAGTCACAAATTAGGGTAGATTTCGGATGCCTATCTCTGTTTTGGCTAGATGATATCCACCCTCATGAGGATGGACTAAAGCTGTCTTCACTTACTGGCTTAGTCTGAATGAATAGCGAAAAGGCAAATCCTCTTTTAGGGCATTTCAGATGGGGTACATAGTGGTAAGAGCTTACATTCCTCTTACCTTGAAATAGAAAAATAAAATTATTTTTAATATTATTTTTATTTTATTTTTAATGAATTTTGCAGGAAGTTGGTAAGTAATGTTGATATAATTATGTAGTTATTTGGCTCAGCTATTAATTCATTCATGCACAGACAGACATTTTATTGTGGAAGATGACACTAGTTTGATTGCTAATTCTATTTGGAAATAATTAAATGTTACATAATGAGGGATTATGTACATAGTAGTTGTGAATTCCGTAAGTCACATATGAATGGCTGAGAATAAACACTGGAGGCTAAGATAGGACAGCAAATGACCCTCTATCATCTGTCAACCTTCCATCTCTGAAATCCTGTGGTTTCTGGGATGCATATAGTTTTCTACTGTTTATATTTAATTGTGGATGGGGGCCAAAATGAAGTGGTCATCTTACTTATCTATCCCATGGAAGCAATACTGGGTAAAAAAAAAAAAAGGCACAAGGAAGGAGGAAAAAGAAAGGAAAAGAAATATGGCACTACCTTTAAGACTAACTGGGTTTTCCCCCTGGCATGAGCTTTCATGGATATAAATCTACTTCTTTGGATGCAACACAGAGTAATAATAAATGCTCAGGTATAAAGCATAGGATCCAGAAATATGTTTAGGTATATATAGAGGATGAGACACTGAAGTAGAAGAAGGAGAAAAGCAGAGAGAAAGATGTTTTCTTTGCCTGTTATGTCCCTCCCCCCACTGGAATGTCTTATTGAGCCCTATTTATATATTTCTTATTTCAGTTTTGTTCTGGATTATTCAGATTTGATGATATGTGTCAACAATTTACTATAAATTATCAGCACTTTGCAGTTTGTATGCACAGAGACCGTTGTGGGCAATGTCCTGTACATTCAATGTTGTGCATGCTAAACAACTGTAAAAGGCATGTTGAGCACTTACTGCAAAAACATGTCAGAGC
The DNA here is from genome assembly GCA_020142125.1 of Phrynosoma platyrhinos. Lineage (NCBI taxonomy): Eukaryota > Metazoa > Chordata > Lepidosauria > Squamata > Phrynosomatidae > Phrynosoma > Phrynosoma platyrhinos. The sequence goes on from CM034703.1 coordinate 95,032,764, forward strand.
GTAGACACTACTATTCAGTTTTTCCTTTGCTTGCATAGCATGAGCCACCACAATTATGCAACAGTAATACATTGTTGTATTTTAAAAACATATCATAGCTGCATCCTTGAATGTTAATGAGTGGAACAATAATGCAAATGGCTAAAATAATGTGTGTATGTATATTTACATTTGAGTTGCCTGTTGAATTGCCTGTGACCCTATGAATTTCATAGGATTTTCTTAAAAGAAAATAATATTCAGGTGTATTTTTGCCATTTCCTTCCACTGAAATATAACCTATAAAACGTATTACTCATTGGTAGTTTCCCATCCAGGTACAATAACAGGGCTGAACCTGCTTAGCATCCAAGATCTGACGAGATCTTGTACCTTTAGGGTATTTAGGCTATAGTGGCTAAAACAATACTTATATTAAAATGTTCATCTTCGTGTCAGCATTGCCATATTTCTTTCTTTTTAATTCCTCTTGATGTAGAGTAAATGACATCAAGACTTGTACTTTTGTCTGTATCTTGACTTGACAGAGCAGTTGATTTTTCTCTTCATATAGTTTCCTATTACTTTTACATTTCAGATCTGTTTCTCCAAATAGAGGTAGAAAATGAGTTTGGAGAGACTGAAGTTGCCCTAAGGCTTTTGATTATCTCAAATTTGTATTTGAGAAGTGAATCCAATATAATCATGCTTATAGTCTGAGTGAGGAACATTATTTCAAAAACAGAATTACACAGCAATGATGACTGATCTACAAACCTTTCAGTATATGGCTAAGGCCAAAGTAGTGTATGTAGAAACTTACATGCTTGAAAATTTGAACCAGAGGCAAATAATTATAAGCTTGAAAACCAAAGATTAGTCTTCACCCTTGAGAAGAGAAATCAATTCTCAAAAGAAAACATATTCTTGTATTCCAGTATAAGGAATGGAATTGTTGACAAATGCAAGTTAAGTCTAAAAATATAGGCATTTCAGTCCTTTGAATATTAACATCTAAAGAAATAAAGACATTATATCTTTTATATTTGATCTAAAAAGAACATATTTTTCTATAAAATTTATTCCACTGAATCAACCTTTTTGAGCTGGAGGCCGGGTTGCTGTCCCTCAGACAATTGGGGGCCCGAAGCACCATAAATAAATAAATAAATAAATAAATATTTTTTATTAAAAAATTAAAAAATATGCATGCATACTCTCTCAGCCCCAGAAAAGCCATGGCAAAACCCCTGTGGAGATTTTGCCAAGAAAACCCCAAGAACAAGTAATAACAACAATAATCAATATCATGGCGGGTGGCAGCAGTGGTCGGGGCGGCATGACCGGCCTGGGGCTGGTCCAAAGGCCTCGGGGGGCCCGCATCTGGCCCCCGGGCCTTAAGTTGCCTACCCCTGGTGTAAAGATTATTGACAGTGATGCATCTTACTGTTGTCATGAAATTTGTGAAATATAAGCAAGTATTGATTCACTTTCAGCATTTCTTTAAAATATTGCTGAAAGTGGTAAAATCAAGGAAAGCCATTATACTGAACATTAACTTACATATTAACTAGCTGATTTCCATACATTTTCTGTCTAAGGAGAGAACAGTCAAGTGTGTTGAGCCATATTTTTTTTACAATGCTTTATTAAATAGTTTGAAAATTAAATGCCACTATTCATATGGGATTTTGATAAGCAGTTGTTTAAAAAAATGCACTGTAATAGTGATATCTATGTAATGTCGGAATGATTTACTGCAGTAAATCAATCATATTTTAAACTGTCATTTTTTATATAGTAGTGAAACAGCTATAAAGTATTTTCTATAAAATACAGAGGGTTTAATTACTTTAACTAAAAATAATTGTTGAAACTTGAATCTGTGAAATAATACCTAATACTTGAGCGCTCCACGGTCACTACATCTGTACTGCATCTGAATAATTTTAAAGGTGCTGCTACCTTCTTTTACCCCTCTCCCCTTCCTCTATTTTATATGTATTTAATAGCAGCTGTGGATATTTTTTTAAATTCATCAATCTGTTCTTGGTTTCAAATGTGTTAAAATGATTAAATATACAAATTCAGTTTCTCCATTTCAAATAGGTTTCCTTGTTTCATTAATCTGCTTTCTGTCTGGAGCCACATATATAAATACCTATGTGTATGTGCATAAAATGAACTAGTAAACAGTGACCAAGATCTTGCATGAGCAAATGTAGATACAAGTTGAGTCTCACTTATCCAGAAGTCTTTTGGATCCCCCCACCCCCGATTTTGGAATATTTGCATATACATAATGATCTTAGAGATGAGACCCAAGTCTAAACATGACATTCATTTATGTTTTGTATATACCTTATAAACATAGCTTGATGGTAATTCTGTTGTATAGTGCAAGAAATCCCATTGAGAAACAAATCCATCAACTAACATAAATGCAACCAAACAACTGGCTTTAAAAGAGTATTTTTAATAGAATAGAACGATCATTATTTAAGCTAGTGGGCATAACATCTGAACTGCATTTTGCTACTTAATTGTCTGATTTAGTCCTATACTGCTGTAATCCTACACATTAATGCAAAAACAATAACGGCAACAACAAAACTGGTTGAAACCCTCCAAAAAGCCAGTTTAAACAACAACAATGAAAACACATGGGTTTTTTGGGGGGCTTCTTTTTAAAAACCCGTTTTTTCCAAACTTGCAAAAGTGTATAAAAGCAACAATTTGTTGACAGAAGTTAAACATAAACCAGCAGATTATTTATGTATAACATTTAAAATGCACACTCTCCTCTAAGGCTCAGACTCAGCTCAAACTCCTTTCTCTCACTCCAGCCCTAGTTCATGTAAAACCCCTCTCAAACACATTTCCCAGCTGCTATCTTCTCATACCTTCAGGCTAAAAACTTCCCTTCCACTCAAATGTATTCACTTCAACACTCCATTCTCCCCCCTTCCAACTTACCTCATACTCACACAATAAACTAAACAATATTTTTATATACAAACACATGACATCACGGGGGTACAGTGTGATGACAAGCACTGGGGAGCTTTCACAATTTTTGTTACAGTGTATTCTGCTACTGGGAGAGTGCCAGTTACACCTTTGCTCACTGACCTGCTCTCCAATGCCTTGGAAATTCTTCCGTTGGAAGGGAGGCCGAATGGCTAAAAAATATTTGGTTGTTGTGATGATGCCACAGCCATTAAACTGAATTAGTTTAATCACAATACAATAAGTCAGGTCTGTGTATGTGCCTTCAAGTTGCCTGTTGACTTTTGGTGACCCCGGTGATGCCACAACATTTTCTAAGTCAAGGAATACTCAAGAGTTGGTTTTCCCACTTCCTTCCCCTGGAATATAGCCTACAGCACTTGGTATTTGTCTCCCATCCAAGAACTAACCAGGGGAGACCCTGTTTAGCTTCTAAGATCAACCAAGATCTGGTGTCTTTAGGGTATTTAGACTGGCTATCTTGTTTTGTGCCTTTACGTTGTTTCTGACTTAGGGTGACCCTAAGGCAAACCTGTCACATGGTTTTTCTTGGCAACATTTGTTCAGAAGGGTTTGCCTTTGCTTTCCTCTGAGGCTGAGAATATGACTTCCCCATGGTCATCCAGTGAGTTTCCATGACTGAGTGGGAATTTCCAGATATATAGTCAAACCATTACATTCAAACCATTACCCCATGATGACTTGTGACATAATTACTGAACAGGTTGGCAACTTGGGTGTAAGTCCACTGAATACAGAATTGTAGAACATAGTTCTAAGAAAATATTCATAGGAATTGGCAGAAAATGTATAAGTTTTGAAATACTAAAGGAGGATATTTGTCTTTGAGCTTTTATTTCAAAGCCAGAATAATTGAAAACAAAAAAAAAAGTCTTAAAGATTAACACTTTTTATTTGGCATAAGTTTTGTGGATTCCATCCTGCTTTATTAGATACAAATGATGAAGTGAAGTGAGTCTGGGGAAGCCAATGACATTAAAAAAAACATGTTAGTCTTTGAGGTAGACTTGGGCTTGCTGCAACGGATTAAAATGAATCCCTCCTCAAACAAATAAAATGAAGTGAATATGGCAACTCACTATTATGATAATTATTAGTTATGTAATTACATAATAAGCTTATCCAATAACAGACCATTATCTTATGTTTTTGAATGCAGAAAGCATAGTCCAAGAGTTTAAATTCTGTTTCAGTCCAGCTGGACCAGGTGAGCCAACTGCACCTCTCATTACAGCTTACCTATATTGCTCCCATTTGCTACAGATACATATAATGTTGCTGAGTGATATTAGTTTCTAACAGAGAGGTTTCACACCATTGTTGCTGCAAAACTGTGACTAACACATTGTTGATAGCAGAGGAAACTGTTGCTGACTGTACATTTTTACAAGTACAGTATTATGCTATTTTGAAGTGCCTTTCCAACATAAAATTGTATTAAATAAACATCAAAAATTGTTATACCTGCATAGCAATTATATTTAAAATGCACATTTCGCAAAATTAGTTAGAAATGTAATATTCTTTTTACCAAATAATGCATTTTATTAAAACAAAACAAAACACCCCAGAGATTTTTAGGATGAAGAATTGTAAGAACATAATTGGAAAAAATGTTGTGCAAATATTGAAGAGAAGATCATTTATGTTACAGGAACTGTTTGCTTCATTAATAAACAAAACAGTGACAACTCTCTTCTAAATAAACGTAGGATTGGGCAGCACATCTGAAGAAGTGATGAACAAGTGTAAGGATAGTATGAAAGGATAGAGGGAACGCAGAGTGTCTTCAGAACAAGATGAAATAGATATCTAAGGGCCTTTGCATACAGGCGGCCATGGGCCACCCTGAAAAGTGCAGGATTGGGGCCGAGGCTGCCCCATGCCTCGGCCCCAATCCACCCTTCTCCTTCCAGAGCAGGCAGAAGGGGCGCCAGAAGAGCTGTCGTGTGTCTCTTCTGGCTCAGCCCGTGCAAAGGCTGGGCCGGCAGGAGGTCATCAGAGTGCTCGCCGTGTGCAATATCGAGCGCTCAGATGATGTCTTCAGGAAGGGGTTGGGGGATCCAGCTGCCCCTCCCCTTCCCTGGCCCAAGACGGTGCTTTGTGCTGTCTGCAAAGCCCCTAAGTGATTATTGATATGGTAGGGCCATTCTTAGACATCTGTGAAATTATATTTGTAAAGTGGCTTGTCATTATACTTTTAAATACTCTGCTGGTTCCTGTGGCTTTGCAAATTTATTTCAGAATAAACAAGTTGGCATTTTTAAAAACTGATTTAAAAGAAATTTAACATACATTTTGCATACATACATTCTTACAGAACTGTCAGCATACGTAAAACATAAACATATACATTATTACAATATGAACTAAACAACAAATTGACCCATTCGTTACTTCCTAAAAACACCCTTATACCAACTAATACTTCTTTTTATTTCCCCCCACATATATTATTTAACCTTTTCAGTTTTCCTTTTTCCTTTTATTTACAGTTTATCCTTCCACTCTATTTGTCTTTACTGTGTTAATTATACTTCTTTTCTTTTTTCTTCTTTTTTTTCCTTGTACTTATGTAGTGAAGGATATTGTCAATTACAACTTTCTCTTACTGTTTTATAATTTTAACTCCAATCTTTTATGTCTAATTTTATAATGTTTGCTTTAATTATGATTATTTTATATGTTAAAATACTTTTTAAAAACTCCTGAAAGCAGTCTAAGAACAATCTTAGAATCCAGTTTTAAAAAAGTTAAAACAGCAATAGAAGGTTAACAGATACTATTTATAAATTAGGAAGAAAAGTTTAATTTATTTATATTTATGTCTTCAGTTTGATGAGCAGGGAGTCAAAAGATTTTCCTAGTTATGGTTAAAAGAAGGTGAGGAATCATAGTTTTGTAATATATCTAGTTGGTATGGGTGTATAGTGTCTGTTGAGTTTGTAATGTGTACAGCGGGTGTATAATAATAGGAAAAGATAATAAAAAGTATTTTAAAAAAACCAGCAGCAATTTCAGACATTGAATGCCATGCTCAACAGCACTGTTTGGGCTGCATACCAGAAGCTTAAAAGATGGAGCCAGCCAAACTTCTTTGGGTAGGGAGTCCTACAATTGAGACGTTGCTTCAGAGAAAGCCCTTTTCCATGTACCCACCAATCTAACTTAATGACACACAACTTGAGATTGTTTTGTTTGCGTTGTTCTAACAAATGAAACTGTTGAATAGAATGTCAAATACATCATCTGTGTCTAGAAATTTATAGTGAATGTAGACTGAAGGAAAGTTGGCAATACGCCTTCCCTTTTGGTGAAACCACATTGTAACTAGGATTCTTGCTGCATTGCTAAGTTGATATAAATACAGTGTTTGTTTTGGTATATATCTCAGGCACAGGGCTTAAAGAACTCATAGACTGTATTCACTAGGCCAATCTGTTATGAAAGGCCAGGGCTGCATCTGCACTGCAGAAATAATCTGGTTTGACACCACTTTAAATTGCCATGGCTTAATGCTGTGCTTTGTCACAACAAACAGTCACCAGAATTTCATAGCATTGAGCCATGGCAGTTAAAGTGATGTCAAATTGGATTATCTCTGCAATGAGGATATTACTTTATTTTCCTGCGTATAAGACTACTTTTTTACCTGCAAAATCTGTGGCTAAAGTGGGGGGTCGTCTTATATGCCAGATATAAGGATAATGAGGATAGAGGTGCTAAAACTCTATATTTTGACTGGAAAATGGGGGGGTCGTCTTATACGCCGGAAAATACGGTATATGCACTCATTTAAGACAACTCCTGTGGCATCACTCCAGGAGATGCTTTTGCACATGTGCACTTTAATATGTTTCCTTATAGGCATGAAGTCAGTATCTGCAATATCCTTGAGTGCAGTTGCATTATAATTATATCAACTATAAAGCCTATCCCTTTTCTCTTCAACTCTACTTTAAAAAGCCAGTTGAAATGACAACTAAACCAAACAATGATTTTTGCAGTCCTACTTTGTGATTTTGTTTACGATACTTATAAGCTAAATAGACCCATTATAATTTTAATAAGGTAATGAGACTCTCACCTACAGCAGACAGTGTTTTGTCTGAGTTCTACAGTGATGAATTGAGTATGTCAAAATACGCAGCATAGTGAAGGGAAATATTTTTCCTGTGAAAGTTTCTCAATCTTTATGGGAGCTATGGTTGTATCATAATTTATAATACAAGTGTCATTTGGTGTGATTTATTTTAATGAATGCCAGTTCTTGACATATGTAGAGATTTTTGACCCATATTTAATGCTCAAAACTCTGAAGTGTTCTGAAATATAATAAATCAGTCCCTAATATCTTTATAAAAATCAGCAAACCACATATCTTTATAAGTTCTCCTCCTCCTTAAAAAGTGCACTTATATCACAGCTTTAGATCAGGCAGATATTGTGTCAGTTTATTTATGCATCTTTCCAACATCTTCAATTTATCTGATCAAAGTATATATTTTAATTTTAACAAATTTCCATATTTCCATATAGAGATACTTAGGCTCCAAGCCTATGCACACTGGCTTGAGTTTATAACTGAACCTTCTTGGGTGTAAACTGTATTGAACAAAGTGGAACTTATTTCTGTGCAGTCATCCAGAGGATTACACTGTACATCTCTCAGTTGATTTTGTGTTTCTTCCAAAGGTCTCCCATGTATTTGCTCAAAAATATATGTTTAAATTATAATGAGATGCAACATTCCGCTGATCTCAAAGGATTATACTTTGGAGTAAACATCCTGAGTAGTTCGAAAAATGTATACTACTATCTAAGGATAATAAAGTTGTTGAGTCTAAGAAAAGGGGCATGTTTGTTCTTTGATTTCTCATTTGACTGTCTTGTAGGACACCAGCTTTCTAATGGAATTCCATTGTGTTCCCCTAAACCCTAGTAAGGGATATCCAGAATGCATGAATTGATAGATGGCCCAATCAAAGAGCCCTCAAAAAATTCATGATCATCCACTACAATATTATGTCAGGCATTTACAGTAAAAATGAGCATAATGATGCTGTTTTGCTTCTGTAGGTTCATGTCAATGGCCTCCCTGATCAAATCTAACTATTTGGCATGTGGTCTTCCTCTCTTTCTACTGCCCTCTACCTTTCCCAGCATCATTACCTTTTGTGTTGATTCATGCATTCTCATGATGTGGCCAAGTCTGACAGTCTCAATTTAACCATCTTGGCTTCAGGAAGAGTTCAGGCTAGGACCCATTTGTTTATCTTCTTGGCTGTTCACAGTATCTTCAGCACTCTTCTACATCACCACATCTCAAATGAGTTGATTTTTCTTCTCTCGCTTTTCTTCACTGTTCAGCTCTCACATGTACATTGTGATGGGGAGTAGAATGGCGTTTAACTATCCTCACTTTAGTGTGCAGTTTTTTCTTTGTACTTTAGGATCTTGTCTAATTCTTTCACAGCTGCCCTTCCCATTCCTAGTCTCCTTCCAGTTTCTTGACTGCACTCTCCATTCTGGTCTATATTTGATCCAAGGTATAGGAACCCTTTGACTATTCTGATTTTGTCATTGTCTAGGATGAATTAGCTCTTCTGTGGTCATTAGTTTTGTTTTCTTTATTTTTAGCATTAAGCCTACCTTGGTTCTTTCCTCCTTGACCTTCTTCAGTAATTATTCCAGGTCCTTGCTGGTTTCTGCTAGTTGTATTAAATAGTAAATGCATGCAAATGTCAGTAAATGATTTTTTTTGTACCCTAAAATGCACTAGTGTATAATATACATTAGGACATGTATTCATACAATAAGGATGAACTGTTTCTCACAATAGGAATTATTGCACAAAATGCCCTGTGTTTTGTGGCAAATTAGAGTCATTAGACAGCTATGGTAGTCTCTTCTGACCTTTTGAAATGCATGGTATTTACAGTATTTACAGGGGTAATTTATTAGAACTGTATGTTATCATGATGGGATGAGCTTGCCCTTGGAATGGAAATAGTCAGTCTGAAGGAGAATGGCTAGGTCTTCTAATTGGTTCCAGGTGACTGCTGATAAACTAGGCCTGAAGCATAAGATGCTTTGAGTGGGCTTGAGATTTACTAAAAGGGAAACAGTACTTCCTTTGGGAAGATGCTTAAATGAAATTTCATCTCAAGTCATACAGCTGAGCAAAGGTTAAAGCAACAGTATTAGGAAAAGCAGATGTGCCAGATCTGCTCTTGCTGAAATGTTTGTGTTGGGGGTGTGTGTGATCAAGACTATCTAACATGTTGTCTGACTGAGGAGAGTGCAGAGTCAATCTAGTAAACTGAACTCATTTTTAAAGCCTGACATGAATGGAATCTACAGAAGTCTATTAAATAGGAATCAGCTGCATGCTAATACTGCCTCGGTCACTGTGTAATTTTTTTCACTGATAGAAAGGCATTTCTATGATGAGCTAATAAAAGCCCAAGATATAAAAACATTGCTGGCAAATATAGATCAGGTTGTGTGGACATTCAATTTATTTTGTGATATATTTTATGGAAAGTCACAGTGTTGTCTGAATTCTCAAAAACATCAGTGTTACTGGTTTTTTCCATTGAACTTAATTATAGTAGGAATTTATTTGGACAGTTATGATTGTTGTTATATTGAGAGCTCAAAGACAAATCTTGGCTTGGAGTTGGCTATGGTTTTTAAAATATTTTCATTTGTTGAAAATGCATGACAGAAGATCAAGGATTAAATTAATGTTATAGAAAAGACAGGCTCGAACTGAAATAATAATTGGTGCTGAATCCAGTATTCCCATGATTAATTGCTGTCTCAGTACTTGACCTTTCTCCTAGCGGATGGAGCATTTTAGTACCTTAGTACCTATGTTTCATTCACATGGAACCAGAACTTCAAAGTGGGCATTTTACGATCTTGTCATCTCAAGAGTTTTAAAAAATGTTTCTGAGTTTCAGTCACCTAGTACATACAGGGGCTTTTTAATGACAAAGGGCCTTTGCAGACTGCCAGAAATCGTGCAAATTGAGTCCACTTTAAGGGTTAGGGTTAGGGAATCATGGGAACTGTATTTTATTGTGACACCAGAGCTCTCTGACAGAGAAGGCTCAATGTCTCAGGAAAAACACACACACACAATTTCCATAATTCCCTAGCACTAACCCCAACCCTTAAAGTGGACTCAATTTGCACTATTTCTGGCAGTCTGCAGAGGCCCAAAATCAGCTGGGACAAAAATTGTCTCATCAAACCTATTGCTTTTTCTCACTGGGATACCTTTTTGTCCCACGTCGGATTACCTGAGTGAAAACTGAAGAAAGTGCCTCTATCTTTACATGATCAGGTAGAAGAGGGAATTTGAGCAGGTGTTCCTTTTTACCTGGTTGTACAACAAGCAACTACTGCTAAAATTAAACTACAGGAGCCTTCACTCAATAACCATAGGACTCCTCCAATAGAATTATTAGGAGAAAAATGCCCCATTTTGTGACTGAAATGTGATTCAGAGAAGCTGGTGTTGAAAAGTCAAGAAGAGAAACAACATTTATCCCTATTCAGAGATGGGAGTTTATGCTCATTTGGTCATCTCCCAGAAAGACCAAGTGGAGGTACTTATAAAATGAGAGGAAAGGATAGAAGGATCTTGTGCATACATCCACAAACAGGTCACCTTAGAATGGCCAGAGGCATCACTTATGAATACTCAAGGCTAAAGCAGGATGAAAATATAAAACACCTGTGAACTGCCTCTCCCAGAAAATATTCATCACTATATAATCAGTGAAACAAATAGAGATGGTGTGTATTCAGGGCATAGAATGAGAGGAACCCTACCAAAGTCAAAATGTTAATCTCTTTGACATCATTATTCTGATGCCACATATTGGGCTACTCCTCCTGGCAACTATATGTCATAGAGGAACATGAATTAGAAGAACTGTGGCATCCAATCTAGGTGGTTGCCACTTCAGAGAACCAACTAGCCTGAAAAGATTTTTGCATTTACAAGATAACTGAAGAAAAATAAAAGTGATGTGTACAGTCACTGGTAAATTGACTGCCTTTCTCTGAATACTATACTGCGTAACAGCTACCATTGTTATATACACCAGGGATGGATCTAACCATTGATGAACAGTTGGTTTTCAGAGGGAAATGTCTAATCTGGAAGTAAATGCTGTGTAAAATGAGGAAAACATGACATCGAGGTTTGGTTTTGCAGCCGTGCTAAGGCATCATACCTTAAGGTTGAAATTTAGTTGTCAGGAGCATGGAACACTATGGGGAGGTCACTGGATTACAATGTGGTGACAATGCTAGTTGAACCATATGTCCACACTGAATGAAAAGTGATGAGGGGCATATTTTCTGCTAATCTAAGACCTAACTTCAGTTGGTGTTAATCAACAAAACAAACTATACACACACTTTTTCACTTCTGCAGTAGGGCATTGGGTATGAAAATGAGTGGCTGGAATACCACTTCAGGGATATTTGCTTCCTAGGACCACTGCAGCATCCAGGTGACATGCTTTGTTTTATAGAGTGGCTGGCACAAAGAATGATGCTTCATGATCATGGGATTTGGGTGATGTATTTTTTTACCTTATTGTTGCATTTTTGAATGATTTTACACTTTTAAAATTAATGGAATTTTAATATAATAACATATTTAATTATGTTTTAATTTTTATTATTTGATATTTCATTTCATTTTAGTTTGCTTTTTCTTGTTTTTACTATTTTTTGCAAGCTGCATTCAGTACCATGCCAGGAAAAAAAGGCAGGATATAATTAATTGATTAGTTCTTTGAGGTTGGGGTAGAAATTTACCTTATGATATTATTAATGCCAGATATTCTTGTGAATAAAAACAACCAGCTGCTTTCCTTTGTCTGTTTTGAGGATTCAAAATTGTGAGGATTCACAACAAATTTTTGTTTGGGGAATAACAGTGGTAATACATTTTGGACAGAGGCATTTGTTACAATTTTTGGAGGTGGAGAAAAAATGATTTGTTGGCTACTCATAAGAAATGTTCTGCCTCGTGTGTTTTCTATCTCAGTGTTTGGGAATTGTAGAATTCTCTTAATTCTGCACCACAAACATTTATGTAGGCATGGGCCATTTTTATCTCTGGAAAAAAAGTTGAATTCTATGGGCTCAGAAAATATCACAGAAGTTACTGATTCCAAGAGTTTTTTTATTCATGTGGATGAGGTTTAAAGACATTAAAGAGGAAGTATCTTAGCGTTTGTGTAAAATAGAGAATTGTTGCCTTCAGGTTGTTCAGCTTTTGGTTTTCCAGTACTGATATTATGAGGGATCCTGATGAGATTTTGTTTCAGACAGCACTCAAAGATTTTGATTGTAAGCTTCTTTAATATGAACTTAGAAGATCAAAGACAGCCTGCATAGAAACCTGTCAAGAGCCAGCATCATTGCCTTGGGGTAACCTTTCCCTTGTGAGTCATTGTACGTATTACAATAGCCTAAATTGCTCTGTGGCTGTGAAATACTAATATGTTTCCCTTCACAGCAGAATACACATTTAAATTATAAGGAAAAATATATTTGAAACAAATTTGTAAACCAGGGACTGATTATGGTTTTATTACAATATAAGGCTGACCATATATAAAAGCTTTATAGCCATGCTAGTTTGCTGGAAAACTTACAAAGAAGTGAGCCACTGCCCTGTATTATGAACAGATCCTGCATGTTGACGTCGCAGTACAGAGGCTTCAGGAGTAGGGTGTAGTAACATATATATATGAAATGGAAATCTACGAAAGTCTAATGTAGAGCAATAGCAAGTAGAAAAAACAGGTTGCTCAAACGAAAATGAGTCTATCTAATAAGCCAAGAACATATGACATTCTCCCTTTTAAAACACCAAGAGGAAAAGTATAATTTATATCTAATTATGCCCTTAATATCCATGTCAGTTATCTGAATCTGAGCACAAAATGGATAAGAAGCAAAATGTGATACCAGCTAGAATCCTAAACAATGCTTATACTGTATAAACAAATGTTATTGCACATTCCGTATCGGTGCAGCTAGGATATATCATAGGTTGTAGCCTGTATGAGAATTACTGGCATTGGCAATCTGCAGAAGTGCATATTCATTCTGTCCATCATGGGAAGAAGTACACATAGCTAATCAAATTGACATAGTCCTGAAATATCTCTTGGAACAGTCCAGTCAGTCACTGTTCTTGGCACTAAAAATGGCATTGCCAGCAACAGTAATAGTAGAGAGAGTAGAATGCACTTCCAACTTTGAAGTGTTTCCTTCACCTCCTACTTTTTATGTAGTAGTTTATTTCAGTGATTACAGAACACACTTTCTGGGGTCACTGAAAAATTTGTAAGTAACACACACACACACATCCAATACAGACATTTGCCTAATTACTTATAGCTCAGATCATTATTTGGTTGCCATTCCCAACTCCAGATTATTCAGAGCTTTAGCTACAATACCATCAGAGCAAGAGAGCCTGTAGGGAATAGTCTGGCAACTCTGTCAAACATTTGTAGCAGACCATCCAGCCAGTTTACACCCAGCCAGGATTCATAAAAGGAAGGGGCACTAGGGACCACATTGCAAACATACGATGGCTAATGGAGTGCACCAAAGAATTCCAAAAAAGAATCAGCATGTGTTTCATAGACTACAGCAAAGCATTTGATTGTACAGTTCTCCTTCCCTTTTTGTGGACTTGGAATCCACGGTCTTGCTCTTCATGGGAGGGACAAGTACTTATTGTTATAATGGCAGCATGCACCTGCCACAAGCATGCACCCCATTATTTCCTATGGGACTTGAATATGTGCGAGTCACCATTTTTGCAAAGGAATCCCCCGTGAATTAGGAGGGGCTACACTACATATGATAGTCCTGATGAGGAATCTGTACCAAGAACAAGAGGCCAGCCACCATCAGAACAGAATTTGGGGAAACAGAGTGGTTCCCAATAGG
>CM034703.1:95053690-95065383 GCA_020142125.1 Phrynosoma platyrhinos
CTATGATTCTATGATTCTACTAGAACAGAATGAATGAAGTTAAAATAAGTACATACAAGAAGGATTCAGGTTACCAAAGTTTTATCATTTTGAGCCCAGATCTTTTTTTCAAGAGCCATATTTGCCTCATGCCATGTCCTGCATCAAGAGCAGAGGTGCCACTAGGGGGCTGGGGGTGCAGGCCATGCCAGATGACACCCTAATGGGGGGATGACACTACTGCTCCCCAGATATCTGTCTGTCGGCAGAAATGAGCTATGGCATTTGCCTACATCCCTTTAAAATGCTGGAGCTCAGTGGAAGAAATGGTGTGAGCAAGGTGAGGCTCAGTGGGAGGAAAAAGGCGGTGCCTTAGTTTTGGTTTTTTTAAAATAAATTTTAAGTTTTAAAAATTCTTTTTAATTTTTTTAAAAAATATCACATCCTACCAAATGTTTATTTTAGCCACATGAAACTATGTACATATAAATACATCTAGGCTATGAGTATGATATCAAAATGTAAAGGTATAATTTTAATTTTGCTAATTGTTCATGTCACAACTTTTGCCATTACATTCAGTGATATATGGGAATTAGAATTTATACAAAAAACATTACTAAGAATTCACTATAGCTTGATATGAGAGGAGGTCTTTGGAGGGGAGCAATACCATAAATTGCTGCACGAGGTGACAGGTCCTAGTGACTTCACTGGTCAAGAGAATCATAGAAGAACTTGAAATGCTGTTACAAAATGTGACCCATTTTGTAGTGGTAGTACATGCAATTTTGCTGTAAAATTTGAACTGGACATCATGCATTGTTTTTGCAAGGATGTCAAATTGATGGAGACCATTAAGGTCAAGCCAACTCTGGAAGCTCATGCTTCTCTATCTACATTTCTAACTTCTTCCAAGCTACTCTATTCTCTTTTGACATCTGTTGCATACTCACAGTTTCTGCCCATGCCAACTTTTTGCAGAGACCGTCCTTTCTCCCACACAATGTACTTCCATCTTCTGATTCTTGTTCTTCCTGTTTTGTTGCTGTTTGTACATTAGTAACAACCACTACCATGCCATGAGTAAAAAAAACTCTGACAAGGACAGTAGGAGAGAAGCAAATGAATGGAAACAAACTACCCACCCATCTTTACTAGGCAAATACCATAAAATTACACTTTTTTTATTGGGCAAAAAGTATATTTCTTTTCCATGAAACCACTAATTTAATTACATTCAACATTTTCGAGTCTCTTGTTATCAGATCTACTTATGAGTGATGGAATGAAAGCATGTTTCAGAGTAACATTTTCCAAGTTTGGCTGGTGCATCTGTTAGCAATAGCAAGTACATTTCTATACCACATATCAGTACACTTAAGCATTCCCTAAGTAGTTTACAATGTGTAAGCTAATTGCCCCCAACAAGCTGAGTTTTCATTTTAGCAATACGGAAGGATGCCAGGCTGAGTCGACCCTGGAGCCCTGCAGGATCACAACCTTGTGGCTATGAGAGGCTGCAGTACTGGCATTTAACCACTGTGTCACCAGAGCTCCCTAATGATATGTTGTCATTGCTCCTGCAAAAATATGATTTTGCCACACTTATCCATGTCCTATAAGATGCCCTTTGATTTTGAATGTCCCCACTGGCAAGCATTTTGGGGGTTGTATCCATGTTCATATTTATCTGGCAGCTACTTTGCTATCTTTTAGATGTTAGAAGAAAGTTTAACTGTAAAGCCATTTTCAATGGACCTTTACTAGCTAATAACTGTGTGTAGGCTTGCAGCCCAAATCTTGTCTTTTCACAAGTTTTCAAGGTTTTTAATATGGCATTGTTTGAATAATTATAACTGCTTCCTATTGTACTGTTGCTGAGCTTGTGGTTATTTTCTTCAGAACTCTGTTTGTCCTGCTTTAATCTGCTTTTATATTTCATTCTTGTATGTTTATATCATATATACTTTAAAGTGCACAATGTGGGAAATCAAGGTAGATTTAAAAAAAAAAAAAGCTTAAACTTGACTTGACAAAACTTAGGGAAGTAGATGGCATTCTTTTAATCTAGCTAGTCCATCGTGCAACATTAAGCCTGACAGCAAAATACACAGAGTATACAGACCAACATATATGGTTGGAGAAATCAGAAACTCTATTTATTTTATAAAATATTTATTTCCCACCCTGTATCCCAAGATCTCATGGTGGCTTACAGTAAAATCAATTTAAAGCAATAAATAATAACAATTTTTAAAAGACTAAAATATATTAAATAATTTAGCAATTATTTCTCTTGAGTAAAAGCCAGGAATGTGAATAAAATATACTATTATTTTTGGCATGTATTCACACATTGGCAGGCTGCTGGTGAGGAGGTTACATCCTTCACAAATTTATGGTCCCATATCAACAAACTACTCCATCAGCTTTAAATCCCCAGATATCTTTTACTATGTAGAACAGATCTCTGCTTATGGGTTCAGTCTACAAAAAGTTCCTACCAAACTCAGACAACTAACTATGTATTAATATATACAATTATTTAAAAATTCTTAATGTCTTACTTCAAGCTTAACTTTTTCTGGGTTACATACTGGAGCATTAGTGAGAGATGTGCATAGTCAAACTAGACGTTTTCAGAGATTTAGGGCCTGAACAGACTGCCAGAAATAGTCCAGGTTGAGGCCACTTCAACTGTCCTGGATCAGTGCTAAGGAATCATGGGAACTGTAATTTATTGTGGCACCAGAGCTCTCTGATAGAGAAGGCTCAGTGGCCCAGAAAAAAATACAATTCCCATGATTCCCTAGCACTGAGCCAGGACAGTTAAAGTGGCCTCAAGCTGGATTATTTCTGCCAGTCTGTAAAGTGCCATAGCTGTGTTAGTCTGTATCAGCATTCAAAGGAATCTTATAGCACCTTTGAAGCCAACCAGGAGAAATATGTATTTTAGACATAGAGAGCAAAACAGAAATACATATTGGGTAGATAACCACAATCATATTCATTAACAAATTTGCTTTTTACCTGTAGAAATGCATCTTCTGCCGACAAAGAATTAAGAAAATATCTGGTGCCTGCATCCAGTGTTCTTATGGACGTTGTCCAGCTTCTTTCCATGTTACATGTGCCCATGCTGCAGGAGTACTGATGGAACCAGATGATTGGCCATATGTTGTCTACATCACGTGTCTCAGGCACAAGATCAGTCAAACTGTGGTAAGAATTTACCCTAATTTCATGTCATTTTTATTTTAAAAAAACAACCCCCCCAAGGCTGTTGTTACTAGACCGAAACCAATTAATCCAGGCTTGCTAACCATGAATACTGCATTCTGTAACCAGTTTCTGACTATCACTTAACAATAAGAAAAAACAAAGACTACATAGACTGGATTCAACATTTGTGAATGATAGATCCATGCAACTGTGTTAGTTTCTTAAAAGGTGCTGATCCCGCTGGCCCAGATATTTTGGGACTATTTAGTGCTAAGGAAATTAGATTGTGGTTCCTATGAAATGAACCAGGAACATATCTGCACATTTATTCAGAAGGAGGGCTGAAGAACAAAGCTGAGGAGAAGGTGGGCTGAGGAGGAGAAGCCATTGACCAGATTGAAATACACCATAGGCCAATGATTTCCAGTACCTCAGCACTGTTCTAAAGACAATTTCCTCCCCACCAAACACATTTGCCACATACCTCCCAAAGTGACCATCTGTTGACTATCAATAGAACACATACAGTAAAGAAATATAAATTATACCACTTTATATGCATTTCAGCTAACTGTTAACCTGCATAAGTCTTGCACTGTGTAAGAACTATATGATGTAATTTCCAATGTCATTAGCTATAGCAAAGAAGATCCTTCTGTGAGTCCTACTTAAACTAAAATCTTTCATACAAAGCAGTCTAAACCCAGCATTCTGTTGGTGCATTGCACTAGCAATACTACACCAGCATAAGAAATGGCAATAGAAGGACAAAATTATGGGTGCATCAGCTATGAAATAAGTAAAGCACTGCTGAAACAGCTAACAGACGTGTCTGCCTTCCTGGCCCTGGAAATTGTGCAACTGGCTAGTGATATACACCAGCAAGACTTCTGGCCAAAGTAAGACTTCCATTATAAAATTAGTCCTGTGCCAGGAGAAAAGCAGGATAATCAGTAAGTAAATGAGTAAATTAAATAACTGATCACATATGTAGACGTGTTTCTTAAGACTGCAGAGCCCTGTGTGGTAATACAGAATGACAGGCGTGGTATTTGAAATCACTATGTTTGTTTAATATTTCTTTTTAAGAAATCAAAAGCCTTGGAAAAAGCTGTTTCAGTTGGGCAAACTGTCATAGCAAAACACAGGAATACACGATACTACAGTTGCCGCGTAATAGAAATCACATCTCAAGTTTTCTATGAAGTCATGTTTGATGATGGGTCTTTTAGCCGAGATACCTTCCCTGAAGACATTGTGGTAAGTATTTGTTTTAAGAAATAATATTTAATTTTTCTTTAAAAGTTAAATAAATAAAATTGAACTATTTCTTCTGACCTTTCAGTAGGGATAATTTAACTTAATATTCTGTTCATGTTTGTTATTTCTTCCAGCAGAGAATTATTACTTTCTCAGGGGCTTCTGAACCTTGTTTGTTCTAATTAGTATCCACCATTTCTCCAAATGATTCAAAACTAATCTTTCAAAGCCTTTTAATTAAATAAGAAATATGTTTTTAATAAAAGATATTAAAAGTGGGAATTCTACATATTGTAATGTGTCTCTGAGAGGTAATATAACAAAATTCCTTGATGCATTGGGAAAAAAAATCTGTGTTCAGATATGTAAAAGAAAGAATGGCTTGTATGAATGTAGTATGGTTTTTAGTTTGTTGACATTATTGGTGATGTGTCTGGAATGATTCTAAATCAGAAAGGAAAAGATAGCATTGTTTGTACCATTTCACAACATGTATTTGGTTCTCCTGTTCTCTTGAAATAGCATTTCATTGAGGAAGTTAACAAGAAATTTCTATACTTATGTAGAACATTATTTCAATTTATTCTGAAATTCTGGGCATGATGCTTCTTTTCCATACATGTTATGGAACCTGTACACATTCTGATTTTGCACTTTTCTGCTCCTGAGAGTGCACAATCCTGGGCTGATATTGGACCTCCTCTGAAAATTCTTGAAGCTCCATTACATCAGTCAGACATTGCCAGGGTATGGCAGCAATACATTATTCTTTAGGCTTTCTGTCCCTCATACCTAGAAAAGAGGAAAAAAAGTTGCAGAGCTGTCTCATTGTCTTTTTCAGATAGTTAAAAATATAAAACAAGGTAGGAGAGTGGACTTTGAACTATTATACATTAGACAGAAAGCCTACTATTAACCATACTGACCAGGAAAAGATATAGTGTTTACTGAAGTTACCACAAAAGATATAATATTTATTGAGGTTATTCTGTTTGCTAAATTGTTATATTGATAGAAGTTTTATACTTTGTGATATGTTTTACATAATTTCATACTTTATGAAGTCTGGTTTACAGTATATACAACATTCCTTGATGTATTTTCTAAGGATTCCCCCCCCCCCGCGCCATTTTGCCATGAAGTGTTCATCAGTTGTAAGGAAGCATAGCCGATGAAGATTTCCTCCTAGCTGACAAATTAATTGTTGTCTCCTTTTTCTGTTTTCCCTTTTTGCTATTGTGCATATGTTATATTGTCCTGGTATCTCTTCTTTTCCATTTTGAATTAGTATCTAAGATAATCATTTAAATATTTTTGAGAAATATGGATATCTGAGTATAAGATGTTCCACGAAATAAAATTCAAAGAAAGAAAGAAGTGGTTAGTACAGGTTTTGGAACAGTCAGTCAATGTTTTAAAGTTTTGTTCCTTGTGCCAAATAGGTGGAGTTTTATTCACCTCATAGGATTGCCAGCAAAAACAAAATAATTGTGTGTGTGTGTGTGTGTGTTTAAGGAGAAGAGTGGGATTGGCCAATGTTATGGGTTTTAACTTGGGTAGTGTGCTGCAAGCCCAAAGTAACAAGAAATGGCTTATGTCAAGAGCAGTGCACATCGGGACATAGGCAGTTACAAATGCAAATGCTGTCTGTCCCATATTAGGGTTGCCAAGTTTTCAAAATAGTGATAAGAGACAATCAAAATTCACAACATACAGCAGTACAGGATCAACAGTTAGGAAGTGGCTATTGACAAAGTTGTTTTGAAGCATTCTCCATTATTATTTCCCTCCTCATTAGACTTTGTCTGTACTCATGATCCACCCCAGGTATCATGAGGTAAATATAAATCTAGCTAAATATGCACATGCCTTATGAAATAGATACGTCTTTAAGGTGCACAGCCACAAGAGTGTTCTCTGGATGCTGCTCCTTAGAATGAAGTTGTCTGCTTTTTCCAAATTAGAAGATTATTGCCACATTTCCTGCCTGTGCAAGATTGGCTGGTGACACTTTAGACAGGTCTAGGTAAGACCCCTGTTTCACCTGAGAAGTGGCTCTCAGAAGAATTTTTGGCACCTCCAAACATTTATGATAGCAGGCCAGAAGTCCACAAGATAAGGAAAAACAGGTGAGGGAAAAGAGGAGTGAGTGCCAAGTGTGTTCACATAGATGGACTCACCAACATTGATATATATGAGGCCATTGCTGCATACCAGATGCTGGGGGATCTGTCTGTTGTGTGCATCTGGTGCCCATTCCTCATGAGCAGGGTGCATGTCAGTTATAACATTTGAGGAATTTCATATGACTGCAACACAGGACTTTTTTTGTCCCTTAAATACAGAATTTCCCATATAAAATGGGATGGCTGGCAACTCTAATAGATATGTGTGTTAATCTTTGCTCTTGTTTTACATTTTTCAGGAAGCAGAGTTGCCCTTCAAATGTTATTAGCAGAGATTATCCTGTTTCCGCTGCTAAGTCCTTACTTATAAAAGGTCTAATGCCTTTTTGGAAATACAGCACTCAAGAGTGGGACATTTTCAAAGCAGTATGTGAGAGATTTAGCTGTTTACCTCCCACTGGTGATAAATGAAGACATGCAGCTAAATTCCTGTTATGACCCTTTGAAAAGCTACACTGTTGGTTAGGATATTATACAACACATAATTAATGATAGCGGATGCCTTGTTCAAGGAATTTCTGTATTGGACATATGGGACTGTATTCCTAACTAGAAATTGCTCATTTGTTTGCACCTGCATCAGTGCTTGAGCTGTGGGAGAGAGGAGAAACAGCTTACCACCCAAGTGGGATAGTCTGATTCAGAGCTAAGAAGAAATGTAATCAGGCCTGGATATGCCTCAGTGCTTCTCAGATAGTAGAGGAACAACATATAATTGTTTGAAGGAAACACCAAAGAACTTTCAGATTCCTTAGAGAAATCTTTGTGTGTTTTCATTAGATAATATACCTGTAGCATCAATACTGGGGGGATTTTTTAAAAATTTCCTTCCTAATCCGTGCAATGTGCATATCAGGTGTTAGTGCCACTGGGAAGACTTATTCATTAGTTTTTTTTCCCCAGAAGTTATGTTGCTGCCTATTGAAGAAGCTATTTCTCTAATCTGTTTCCCATGTTCGGTTAGCTCACAAAGATAGCTAAAGCTTTCTGCTTTTGCTTTATGTGTTCAAGCCACTGCACAATTTCAGCTCTGTTCGCAATTGCGTTCATGCAAGCCAGCCACCATTTCATGTTAGTACATATTTTGTTGATTGCAAGGAAAAAGAGAAGGTTCAGGGAAATTGCATCCTTCCATCCAAACTTTGTTTCTACATTGTAAGCACACAAGCCATGACTTTGTTCCCAGTGTGTAACGTATGTATTCTATTACTATTTGTTAAAATGCAGTATTTAATTAGACTATGTAAACTATTTAGATCAATAATTTGTGAATGCTTCTTTTCAGCATTCTGGTTATTATCCCATGCCAACTGTGGGCCTGAACAGACTGCCAGAAATAATCCAGTTTGAGACCACTTTAACTGCTCTAGCTCAGTGCTAGGGAATCATGGGAATTGTAGTTTTTTCTGGGACATTGAGCCTTCTCTGTCAGAAAGCTCTGGTGCCACAATAAACTACAGTTCCCAAGATTCCCTAGCACTGAGCCAGGGCAGTTAAACTGGTCTCAAGCTGGATTATTTTTGGCAGTCTGCTCTTGCCCTATGTCTTTTAGAGACTGATAATGAAACATAGCCTTTATTTTCTGTTAAAACTGTTCAATTCCTTTGACATGAGTGATGCATAAGAAAGGCACATTTCTAAAATCTAGATAAAGCATTTGACATCATTACACATACTATTGCCATAGTTAGAAATGCAACTGTCGTTCAGATCATTGTATATAGAGAACATTCCTGAATTATGTCTGAGTAGCTGAATTAGGTATATATAAATCAGTGGCATGAAAAATGTATTATATTAGGTCTATAATTCTGTAGACTGCTGATTTAGATACCTTTCCTAGTAATGCCTGAGATTTAGAGAATATGATGTGAAATCTTGTTGCACTATTTCACTTTGCTCCACTGAAGGCATCACCAAACAAAAGAATTAGGTGATACTCAAAGCCAGTGCCTGACACAAAGGAGAGCCATCTGTCATGTACAGAGGGCATGATAAATTAGAGTTTTAAGACTCATGGCAGCATTACTATATGTGCAACCTGATCACTCTTGCTTGATTTTCCAATATGGGGGTGGATCACCAATGTGGTATAGTGGTTTGAATATTGGACTACGACTCTGAAGACCAGGGTTCAAATCTCTGGTCAAGTATATATATAAAAAAACACACTAAGTGACCTTGGACAAGTCACCCTCTCTCAGGTTCAGAGGATGGCAATGGCAGACCTGCTCTGAAGAAACTGCTAAGAAAATATTATGATAGGTTTGCCCTAGGGTTGCCATAAGTCAAAAATGACTTGGAGGCACACAACAAGAACAACTAGGAGATCTACTCATGCTCAGGAACTACATAAGCATGGAAATAGTATGAGCACTTACTGGAATTAGGTAATCCTATCATGTGACCTTCACATGGATTCTATCCTACCCTGCCTGTGTACTTGTCTGGCTAAAGCATAACCTACTTTCTCCAGAGTCCTGTTGACGTAATGCAACTGGACATTGCCCATATCTGTCAAGAAGACCAAAGGTTGTGGTAACAGTTTTCAGAACCAGCATTGGATCATGTACTGTATAAGCAGAGTCTCTTCCTTAACAATCTACCAAAAAGTTCCTCTTTTTCAAAGGGACTTCTTTGTTTAACATATAAGCTTCAAAATTTTGGCAATACTGAAACTAACTTGATTAGAACCATAATCCTTACACTATTATCCTTATTTCATTCATCAGCTGACAAAAGTCATGTACATATAGGTTAGCTTAGTTGATGAAAGAGATGTGTTTCTGGGCATTACTTTTTAAAGAGAAAATTGGTATCACAGGCAGTGTTTGGGGAGTGTACGGGGCCTCCTCATGATGTTTGCTCATCCACCTTGGAAGAAATTACTTGGGCCTGCTTAAGGGCAAAGCACTGATTTGTGAGGCCTTACATGATTTCCAAGTCAACATGGACACATGGCCTGGTGTGCCTTTTGTTTTGTCAGCCATTCTTCCCTGCCAGGTTTGATGGGGTGAGGGGGACCCTTTACAGCTGGACCTTGCCCATAGGTGAGTGAATAGAAAGCTTCATAATGCATTGGATAGAGGGCTGGGCCATTTTCTCCCTCATCCTGATATTATATTCCAACAGACCAAGCTCTGCAGGGCTGAAGGCATTCATTTGTCAGATGAAGGCAATTTGATCTTCCTGGGTGACTTACAAAAGGAGGTGAGGGCCATTTTGGATGGCCTGGTGGGAGAAAGGGACTAAGCAGACACTTTGTCCATAGCAAGTAGCAGGAGGAGAAGATATTAGGTTGGTGTATACCTTGACACCGCATTGTGGTGGAGGTTTGGGCTCTGGAACTGCTACCACAGGGCATTGGACTGGGGAGGGGATTGTGAAGGAGCCCACTTTTGGGGCTCTGGAACTGCCACCACAAGGCTTTCCAAAGATGACTGCCTGAGATAGCAACCAAGAACTTTGGATTGCCCTTGGCGTCTGGTGTTTCGCCCAAGGTTTGGCTGGGGAAGTATCATAGGTTAACATCTGGGCCTCAGTTGGACCCACATCAGGTTGCACCTCCCCCCCCCCCCCCCCCCCCCCAGTTTTGCTTGCTGAGCTCCAGACCATAAACAATTAAATAGGAGTTAAATCAATAAAGATGGCTCCTGTTTAACCCAATTTATGTTGCCTGGTCTCTCTATTTAATGGCTGGTCAACAATGCTTCCTCTAAAATACATCCAGGGATGACTTTTTCCTTTCACTTTGCACTTCTTTTGATTTCCATTTTGTTGGCCAAACTTACAAATATGTGCTTTTTGAATTTGTTGGGAATAGGCAGGCACACATAACTACAGTAGGATTGGATAGAATAGAATCCCACTCTTTCCCAGCTCAACCTTTATTGCACTGTTTACTGCAGATGCGCTGCTACAACGGTCCAGTGTTCCTCCTTCATCATTTTCACAATTCCAGTGCTCTGAAAAAGCTTCCAGCTAGACATTGGACAAGGAGGAAAAGGAGATGGGTAGGCATAAAAAGACTTTGTAAAAAGGAGCTTCTTTGTCAGAGGCTTTGTTAACTGAAGTGTGTCTGTATTTGGCTTGACGTGTCATCAATATGTAGATGATACACAATTTTCCCTCTTATTTCCAACTGCTTCTTCCAGGGAGGTTATAGAATTCTTAGTTGTTAAATGCAGTTTTTGAGGTAGATGAGAGCAAACAAGCTAGTGAAGAAAATATGGAGACACAGGCAATTGACTGCCCACTAGCAGAGGTGAAGGTTTACAACTGTTTCAGGCTTGGTTTCTTTTCTGGAACTCTGTGTTAACTAGGGGAGCTCAGGTGGGCTGTAGCCAAGAGTGCTGTTTACTGCTTAGGACATAGTAGTATATCTGCAGAGATCTCACCTTGCCTCATTCATCTGTGTAGCAGTAAAGTCTATGCTTTAGTGCTCTAATGTGCTTTATGTAAATCTGTCTTTAAGGAAAGTTTGGCTACTTCAGCTGTTGCTAAATGCAGCTGCAGTACTGGTAAGGTCTGGGCAAATCAGTTCATGTGATATCTATATTGCGTCATTTGCATTAATTTTCATTTGTGTTTTCGAGCCAAGTGTAAAGTGCTGATTTTAACCTTAATGCATGGGTGGGAAGGCCAGATGCAACATCCAAAGACTGTTACACCTGGCCCCTCCTGAACTCCTCAAGGCATTAAAAGCCATTTTAAAAATTGGCCAAAAGGTTTAGTTTGTGTTCATCCAGGAGTGACAATTTTGCTTTAAAGCAATGCATAGCTTCCCTTGTACTATATTTCCCCCTACGCAGGCTTCCCCTAAATGAAACCAAAAGTGAGACTTGTAGCCTTGTAGGCTTTGTAGGCTTTGATTTCCCCGTTCCTACATTTTGGTGGTTGGTGCATGTATGATGGAGTGGAGTGCTAGAACACACCCTGTTTTAATGTCTTCAAGCCCAGCCCTTCTCATTAGTTCACTTCTTAATGCTAGCTAGCAAAAATGAAAGGCTTTGGGGTTGAGACTGCCATGGTTGCCTTGACCGA
>CM034703.1:95069475-95093224 GCA_020142125.1 Phrynosoma platyrhinos
AAGTTGGAATGCTGCAAAATATAGTTCAAGATCAGGCATTGCTAACTCACCTTTTTTGGAAGAGGTGTTGTGCGGATTTCCTGAATGTGGGTCTCTTATGGTTAAAAGCAAATGTATTGATGAGATTTTGCCAAAGTCTGAGTTTTGTGGTTGAAGTGGGATAGTTTGAAATAGAAAGGATAGGCAAGGGACAATAAACATTTTAATGAAAGCTATTCTGCCTAGAATAGAGAGTTTCAATCTCTTCCATTCTGGTGTTTTATAGATTAACCATTTAGCTATTTTGTTGTAGTTTCTGGGGATTATCTGATTGAGATCTTTTGTAATGGTGATTCCTAGGTAAGTAAATTCTAAGGGTTTTAATTGGAGATTGGTAGCTTTTTGAATATCTAGTTGACCTTCATGAGCAATGTTGAGACACAGCAGTTTAGATTTTGAATAGTTAATTTGGACACCTGAAAAAGTATCAAAGGAGTTTAATATGGTGTGTAAGGTAGGGAAGGATTGTTTGGGTTGTTTTAGGAAGATGATCACATCATATGTGAAGAGATTTAATTTATGGGTTGTTCTTCCTATTTTGGGTCTCCTTATGTTTTCATTTTCTCTGATTGAGGTGGCTAAGGGTTCTATTGCAATAGCAAATAACAGCAGGGATAAGGGACATCCTTGTTTAGCTCCCTTTGGAGCCTAAAGGTAGAGGAGTTTATTCTATTGACTGTCAGTAAGGCCTCTAAATTTGTGTATAGGTTTTCTAGCATACTAATAAATTTATTTTCAAAGTTCATTTTTCTCAGTACTCCAAATAGGTATTGCCAGTTCACTCTGTCAAAAGCTTTCAAGGGATTTAAGGACATAAGGACAATTGAAATTTTAGATTTTGAGGCATGATGGATGACATTTAGGACTCATATAATGGCATCAGATAGTTTTCTATTTGGCGTAAAGCCAGTTTGGTCAATAGAGATATACTCAGTGATTAAGCTATTAATTCTATTAGCTAGAATTGAGATCAGTAGTTTCGCATCCTGGTTTATTAATGCTATCCGACTAAATGCTGAGGAGGGAGGTTCACAGTCACTTGTTTTGGGGATGGGGACAATTCTGGAAGTGTGCCAAGATTGGGGACATAGACCTTGTGACATTATCTCATTGAATAGATCTTGTAGGTGTGGGACAATAGGTGTGAGAAAATTTTATCATAACATAGCTTGTAAAATTATCTCGTAAATCCAGCTAATCCAGCAGATTTCCCTGGTTTGTTGTTTTGGATTGCCTGTTTTATTTCTTCTAACAAGCTGGGCTGGTTGAGTAGAGTGGTGTGTGGTTCCTTGATTTTGAGGGAGCATTTGAGGAAAACGTTTCATTTCATTTTTCTTGAGCAGAGGTGGGCAACTGTAGAAGGCTATAGGGCTGAAGAAGATCACATCTCCTGCAGTCCCACCCACAAAAATATTTTCCCCTATGTCCTTTATTGAATATGGAGGCATTTTCACCATGTTTTAGGCTACCCTGGGTTATTTTAAGAGATACCTTTTTGACAATAGGAAATGAGCAGAAGCCATTTCCTGATTTTTAAAAATGTGTCTCCAGGACCTGATATGACCCAAGGAGCCAGAAAATGGTGAAGATCTCCCAGCACCAACAAAGGACATTTGGGGACAAGAAAAAATTGCACTTTTTAAAATCCTGTGGGCTGTGGGTGCCACAAAACAGCCCTCAGGGTCACATGTCGGTTGCTGCTGTTCCAAAGACAGCCTTCTTTATCCACGGCTTTTTATCTAGCGACTCAAATATCCATGGTTTGAAAATATTTTTTAAAAAAGTATAAATTCTAAATAGCATAGCTTGATTTTCCATTTTGTATAAGGAGTATAATTTGCTATGCCATTATATTTAATGGGACTTGAGCAATGGGAGACCATGGAACCAAACCCCAGCAGATAACAAGGGCCCATTGTACAGTCAGATCCCCTATACCCATGGATATTTTATCCACTCATTCAAACATCCATGGCTTGAAAATATTTTAAAAATATATAAATTCCAAAAAGCAAACCTTGATTTTGCCATGTTATATAAGGGACAGCATTTTACTCTGGCACAGTATTTAATGGGACATCAGTACCCATAAATTTTGGTATTCACAGGTGGTCCTGGAACCAAACCCCAGCAGAAACCAAGGGCCCACTGTACTATGTGAATAATACACTAAAGAATTGAAAAAGGTCCATGGCAGCATGTCCCATATAATATTATAAATTATATTATATAGTAATACAATTTAGAAACTAACCCAGAATGTAATTAATGCAGGGAGAAATTACTGAAGAAAGTATATTCCCAACTCCAGAAAGACTCTAAACAATTCCCCTTCCTACAGACCCATAGGGGGAGCCACCTTTTGGCCCCAAAGCCTTTGTGAAAGGGTCCCCAAATTTTAAATAGTATATAATCATTGTATATTATACTACAACATACAGTAGAAAACAGTCCAGAACATAATCAGTACAGAAGGAAAAGTTACTGAACAGAGTTACAATACTTAACTGCTCAATAGAAAGAGTCAAGACATTTTCCTTCCATAGAGGCCCAAAAGGGAGGACACTTTCTGAAAGGATTCTGGCTATTTCAGAACCATGATCTCCTGCTAAGGAAACTGCTCCCTACCACTCAACTCCCATTCCCTTCCAATACTGCCCTCCCCCACACTTTTTTGTTTTTCATTCTTCTTTGCTTTGTGGAGCTCTGCTCCACAAGCTCATCTGTCTGACCTGGGCTGCAGAAAGTGCTCTCTCTCCTCCCCCTGTTGACTTCCTAAAGAAATCACACAAATTACTCTGCATAACAACAATGCCATTTCCTTCATAACATCTCTTCTCCTCGGGCAGCAACCCTTCCTGTTTTGTTGAATGTGACAGAAGAAGAGGCAACCATCTTAATGAGTTCTAATAACCCAATTCACAAAAGCATCTTTTTAACATCAGTGTTAATTAGGGAGTCTAAATAGTTAGGTGAAATTACTAGAAAATTAGCAACTTAATAATGAGGTCATCAATGAGTTAATTCCAAGCTCTGGTTCTGCAAATAGGTTAGAGAATGGAACTCCAGTTTAGTTCCCTGAAGGTTCCAGTTCTGCAGACAGCAGTCCTGTCAATTAGTCATTGAATTAGGTGTTTGAAAAATCAGTCTCTCCCATTTGAATAATATGAATCATTACCTCATATGGCCAGTTCTCCCAAGCTACATGTTGCCTAAGATGTTTGTAGTGAATTTTCACAGTTCATCTTTCTGTCTGTTCTTAAGATGTGTGTAGATAAATTACATTTGTTACTCTCATATCTTCCACCCTGTGTATTTCTGTGTTAAGCTTATCTGTTGCTGAGTTATTAATACTAATTATAGTGGTCATATTCTTTATGAAAACTATCACTTTGTAAGCATAACTGTGAAAGCTTAATCACTCACACCCAAGTTTTAAGCTAGTGCACAGTGAACTAGTTTAAGCTGAATGGACAGTTTGCATTTAGTGCATAAACTGTATGGACTTGCTGACATTTCAGTACAATCCTGAGGGATACTCTACCTACCTCAGGGAGTCCCAGTTCAGTCACCTTTACAGCTCTGTTACAGGAGCCCTTTTCCCCCTTAGATTTTAAATCGCATGAGCTGAAGAATGTTTGTGACAGTTCCCTCCTCCTTCTCTTGCATCCTTTCCTCATAATACACTCTTGCTGAAACTATCATTAGACCATTTCTATTACTAGTTTGAGTAGCCTATTATGGAAACAATTTGGTAAGAGCTTAGGGTTTTTCCATGCAATTAAATTTTTATATCAAAAGATAGGGAAGGTTTTATTTCTTACAATTATTCAACCAGAGACAATTGGTGAGCCATGTGTGCATTGAAGTAAAGAAGCTGTAGATATTGGGATAGTGCCCTCCATGTTTCAACTTTTAAACACCCTGTTTGCAGATTTCCCCCCCTTTGTGGCAAGTATTTTCTGTTGAAAAATGATCCCAAAAATATATTCAAGAGAATACAGAACAGAACAGGAATATCTGTGGGTGGAAGTTATTAAAACCTCCACATTGTCATGGACGGATCATTTCCTGGTTAAAGCTGAGCTAAAAGTCACTGTCTGCCCCACCGGGGGTGGTGGACCCATTAGAATGGTCCGCCCTTGAAGGCTAATGGAACCAATTGGATTCCAGAAAGCATTGGAGGGTTTAATGGTTGGTAATGCTGGTGATTCTGTCGAAGCTCTGGTTGATATGTGGAACAACAACCTCTCCAGGACTATCGACACAATCGCTCCCAAGCGTCCTTTCTAGCCTGCTCCAAACCGTAAGCCCTGGCATACAGAGGGCTTAGGAGGATGAAGCAGGCTGGACAACGACTAGAGCACATCTGGCGGAAGACTCGACTCTTATCTGACAGGACTCGTCATAGGAATTTTCTTGATTCCTATCGAGAGGCAATATGTGCTGTGCAGAGATCCTTCTCTTTTGCACATATTGCATCTGCAGAGTCTCGTCCAGCAGAACTGTTTAGGGTGGTGGGGGAGTTAACACAGGTTTCCCCTGCACCGAACCCTCTACTTAACCTGATGACAGCCTACTGCAACGCGTTTAACAGCCACTTTGCAGATAAAATCTCTCGGATATGAGCCGACTTATATGCCAGTGTTATAACAGGATCTATAGACGAGGTGTCCAGCAACTCCGTTGATGTAATTTTACTGGATCAGCTTCAGTCGGTGAATACTGATGATGTGGACAAGCTCCTTGGCAGAGTGAGGAAGACGACTTGCCCCCTTGATCCTTGTCCATCATGACTGGTCGTCCAGGGGGGGATGCGCTGAGAGTATTCCTTAGGGGTATTATCAATGCATCCTTCAGGGAAGGTTCTGTACCATCTTGTTTAAAGGAAGCAGCAGTTAAGCTGCTCCTGAAAAAGCCTTCCCTGGACCCCCTGGACAAGAACAACTATAGACCGGTCTCCTTGTTGCCTTTTTTGAGCAAGGTGATCGAGAGGGTGGTTGCTTCCCAATTCCAAGCTGTCTTGGATGAAACCGATTTATCTAGATCCATTTCAAATTGGCTTTAGGACAGGATATAGAGTTGAGACTGCCATGGTTGCGCTGGCCGACGACCTCCTCTTGAGTATCGATGGGTAGTGTGACCCTGTTGGTGCTCTTGGACCTCTCAGTAGCCTTTGATACAACAACAACAACAATAATAATAATATTCCTCTGGGACAGATCCCAGAGGGTGAGGCTCGGGGACAGTTGCTCTACTAGAATAGGGCTTAATTGTGGCGTCCCTCAGGGTGCCATCCTGCCCCCGATGCTATTCAACATTTATATGAAGCCGCTGGGACAGATCATTCGGAGGCATGGAGCACGGTGTCATCAGTATGCTGATGACACTCAGATATACTTCTCATTGACCTGGTCATCGGCTCGGACTTCAGATGGCGTCTCTCCTCTTAATGATTGTCTTAAAGCAGTAATGGACTGGATGAGGAAAAACAATTGAGACTGAATCCAGACAAAGTGGAGGTACTAAGAGTTACAGGCCTGAAACCAGGTCTGGGAATACAACTTCCAGTCCTGGATCGAGTCACACTCTCCTCCAAGGACTATGTTCGCAGTCTGGGGGTGCTCCTAGACTCGTCGCTTCACATGACAAATCAGGTGAATGCGACGGTCAGGAGCGCTTGCTATCAGCTTCAGCTGATACGCCAGCTGTGCCCTTTCCTGGAAAGTAGGGATCTTGAGACTGTGGTACATGTGCTGGTAACCTCTCGTCTGGGTTTCTGCAATGTGTGCTACATGGGGCTACCCTTGTGCTTAACTCGGAAACTGCAATTAGTTCAAAACATGGCAGCCAGGTTGGTTTCTGGTACTTCCAGAAGGGAACACGTAACACCCGTGTTAAAAACTCTCCACTGGCTCCCCATTAGTTTCCGGGTGCAGCACAAGGTGTTGGTTTTGACTTTTAAAGCCCTGCATGGCCTGGGTCCAACTTATCTCCGGGACTGCCTCCTTCTGTATGATCCTCCTGCACACTCAGGTCCTGATCCCCCCCTCCCCATGAAAAAGGAAAAACGCAAATATTCAAGCCCCATTGGTTTGAATGGAGGTGCGTGTCTGCGGGGGCAAGAGGGCATGTGCTGTGGGCATGCCCCCCATTTTGTGCCCCTCCATTCATCCTTCATGGATAAGTGAGGGTCACGGACTTCAAGTCCACGAAAACGGAGGAACAACTGTAATTTAATTTTCATGCATAAATCCCCTTCCTCCATAACAGCCTTCATTTCCTGAATATCCTGAGGTGTGTAGTTGTCTATCACTTTTTTCACTTCTTAACTAATTTTGGTCTGAATTTGATTTGGTAGAGATCTTCCTTCCACATTGCAAGTGAGTGAGCAAGCAAGCAAGCTTTGTGCTCTCTTGCTCTCTCTTCATTCTAAACTTGTATCTAAGTGCCCCCCCAACTGGTAATGTCTGGGATAGACCACACCCACCACACCACCCTTGGCACGCCACTGAACGGCTGCTATTGATTCCCCCATTTGGTATTCAGAAGCACATTGCCTCTGGAGATGGGCCTTCAGTGACACTTAATTCAAAATATGTTGTATAAGATTGCAAGCTTAGGCACCTTGATAGCACTTGGTACTATCCACATCTATATTATATTCTCCATTAAGGCTATCTAAGCTCATGACTTTCAGCATGTCTTGT
Organism: Phrynosoma platyrhinos; assembly: GCA_020142125.1. Classification (NCBI taxonomy): domain Eukaryota; kingdom Metazoa; phylum Chordata; class Lepidosauria; order Squamata; family Phrynosomatidae; genus Phrynosoma; species Phrynosoma platyrhinos. The sequence continues at coordinate 95,076,225 of CM034703.1, forward strand.
GGCAACAAATTTCATAAATTATACATTATACATTACTCAAAGAAGTATTTTATTTTTGCCTACTATTCCTGTCAATATCATTGGATGCCCTCAAATTCTACAATTATGAGAGGTAGAAAATACATTTTCCTCTCTTTTCATGGAGTTCATTAAAACAACAACCTCTTAATACGTACGTTCCTCCACATTTGTGGCTTTGACTTTTGCGGATTTGATTATTCACAGATTTTATTAATATGTTATCTCTAGGATTATCTAGGTCCTCCAGCACAACTCTATTGTCAACTTTAACCAAAAGTCACACTGAAGGACCTAGATATTCCTAGAGAGAACACTCCATTAGGCATTTGTAGCTCCTCCACCGCAATTCTGTGGTCAGTGTCTGGCAAATGTTGGCTGCAGAGTTGCACTGGAGGACCTAAAGATTCCTAGATAGATGTTCTCTCAGGTAAAAACAGTCCTTTTGTTATTTGCAGTTTTTTCTCATTCACAGGGGTCCTGTGCCCATAACCCCAGCGAATGAGGAGGGACGAGTGTACATCTCTCTTTTTTCTTTTTCTTAACAGATAGCACCACATGCTTTAGTTCCTCCTTTTAGAGGAGGTGCCTCAACACCTTAATTGTTTTTGTTTCTCCTTTTCCTTTCAAGCTTAATGATATTTCTGAAATGGAATGATTAGAACTGTGTACGTATTTTCAAGCATGCCTTCACTGTGCATTGAACATGTTATTTTAATTCATTTTCAGTCTCTTACAAACAATTCCTAATTTATTACACTTGTAGCACCTTGAGTCGATGTTGTTGATAACTTACCCACATCACTTTCCCGGGTGTAAGATCAGATTTAAACCCTGCACTCCTTTGAGATCTTTGCCCCAGTGTGCATCACTTTAGAGTTATTTAAATGAAAAAAATATTTCTACAGATGGCTGAACTCTCAAGCTTTCTTTGATTATGAATTGGGCTTTGCAAGCTCAGCTATATTCAAAGAAAGAAATGCAAGCCAGTGCCTCCGATTCCTAACTCTCTCAGGCGATCCAAGAGGATGGCATGATCAATTGTGTCAAAGGCCGCAGAGAGATCCAAGACCACCAGCAGGGTCACACTACCCCTGTCGATACTCAGGTGGAGGTCATCGGTCAGAGCAACTATGGCAGTCTCCACTCCAAATCCTGTCCTGAAGCCAGTTTGAAATGGATCAAGATAATCGGTTTCATCCAAGACTGCTTGGAGTTGTGAAGCAACTGCCCTCTCGATCACCTTGCTTAGAAAAGGAAGCAAGGAGACTGGTCTGTAGTTGTTTCTATCCAGGGGGTCCAGGGAAGGTTTTTTCAGGAGTGGCCTAACTGCCGCCTCCTTTAAACAAGATGGTACATTGCCTTCCCTGAATGACGCGTTGATTATATCCCGAAGGAACACCTTCAACGCGTCCCCCACAGACGACCGGCCAAGATGGACAAGGATCGAGGGGGCAAGTCGTCTTCCTCACCCTACCAAGCAGCTTGTCGACGTCATCGGTACTCACAGATTGAAGTTGATTCAGTAAAATGCCATCAACAGAGTTGCTGGAAACCTCGTCTATGGATCCTGTCAAAACATTGGCGTCCAAGTCGGCTCTTATCCAAGAGATTTTATCTGCAAAGTGGATATTAAATGTCTCACAACAGGCTGTCGTTGGATTAAGTTGGGGGTTAGGCGCAGGGGGAACCTTCGTCAACTCCCCTACCACCCTAAACAGTTCTACCGGGCGAGACTCTGCAGACGCAATACGTGCAGAACAGAAAGATTTCTGTGCTGCACGTAAAGCCTCCCTATAGGAATCAAGATGTTTCCTGAGGCGAGTTCTGTCGGATGAGAGACGAGTTTTTCGCCATTCGTGCTCTAGTCGTTGTCCGACCTGTTTCATCCTCCTAAGATCCTCTGTATACCAGGGTCTACGATTCGAAGCGGGCCGGAAAGGACGCTTGAGAGCGATTGTGTCAACAGCCCTGGTGAGATCGGTGTTCCAGGTATTCACCAAGGCTTCAACAGAATCGTCGGCATTACCAACCATTAAACCCTCTAAGGCTTTCTGGAAACCAATGGGTTCCATTAGCCTTCGAGGGCGGACCATTCTAATGGGTCCACCATCCCCGGGAGGGCAGACAGTAGCTCTTAGTTCTGCCTTGATGAGGAAATGATCCGTCCATGACAAAGCGGAGGTTTCTTTGACCTCCGCCCACGGATATTCCTGCTCTGTACTAAAGACCGCATCGAGGGTATGACCAGCACAATGTGTGGGCCCGTCAACCAATTGGGATAGGCCCATGTTAGTCATGGTATCCATGAACTCCCGAGCTGCGCCAGTTAGATCTTGTAAACTGGTTTCGAGTGGATGTTGAGATCGCCCAGAACCAAAAGTCTGGGCGATTCCAGCAGCAACTCGGAAACCAGGGCAATCAGCTCAGTTAGGGAGTCTGTTAAGCAACGGGGTGGCCGGTATACCAACAGAATCCCCAAACTATCCCTGGTTTTCAGGCTAAGGTATATACACTCGATGTAGGTCATTTTCCAGATAGGCTTCCTGATCAAGGTTAAGGTATTTGAAGTATATTAAGGTATTTATATTAAGGTATTTAAGTATGTCTTAACTTATTCCAAGCCCAATCTTGATCCCAATGCATATGTCATTTTATATCCATAACAGGAGAAACATAACACTCTCTCCAAAGCCCATTAGCATTCTCAAATCCTTATATACCCTTGTAGGTGTCCACTGCCCCCTTTCATCTAATGCTCTTTTTAATGACAACAGCAGTAGAGCAAGAAGATCTTGCTGAAGGGGACCTCCAACTCTGGAACATATTGGAACACTCCTACAGCGGCATCTAAAGCTCAAGTAGATCTAAATCAGATGTTACATCTAGGAATTTGCAACTTGAGCTCTGGTAAATGTTTGTTGTTGTTAACTGCCCTTGAGTCAATCTCGACTCATGGCAATCCTATGGATGAGACATGTCCAAGACCCTCTGTCATCCACTGCTCTGCTTAAATCCTTCAATCCCCCTCCCATGCCGTGACCTCCTTAATAGAGTCTAGTACAATGGTCGGCAAACTTTTTTTGGGTGGGGCCGGTTCCACTGTCCCCCGATCTTTGGCGTGCTGAACTGGGGGGGGGGGAATGGCGGTGGAGGAAGGCAAAGTGGCGCTCTGCGCTCATGTGCGGTGGTGGCTGCAGCAGCAGCAGGACCAGCCACGGGCTGGTTAGAAGGCCTCGGTGGGCTGGGTTCGGCCCACAGGCCATAGTTTGCCGACCACTGGTCTAGCATGTGGCCTTGCTCTCTTCCTACTTCCCTCCACCTTCCCCAGCATTATTGTTTTTTCCCAAAGAGGTCCCTTCTTCTAATGATATGTCCAAAGTACGACAGTCTCAGTTTGGTCATCTTGGCTTCCAGGGAGGTTTCAGGTTTGATCTGCTCTAGGACCCACTTGTTTGTCCTTTTGGCTATCCATGGGATCTTCAACACTCTTCTCCAGCACCACATCTCAAATGAATTAATTTTCTTTCTATCATCTTTCTTAACTGTAGTTTCCCCCAAGTACCAAAATATTTTTCTATGGATGTAACTACTTACAAGGTACCAGGGAGAGAGACTTCTGCTATTGATACCAGCACTGGCTGGATAAATGGGAGAGAGCAGAGAGACAGGAAGATATTTCAGAGGTTGGTCATATGATCACCTTGACTACGATCATAAGTTCTCAGTTTTCACGCTACAAACCTGGAATTACTGGTGCTATTCATTTCCCATTTTGTTGCCTGTTCATCCATTTGTTGAAATCCTTTGGGATTTTCTAAATGTACTATTCTGAATAATGTGATGTTTGCAGATTTGGGTTCCCCATTGTTTATTCCAAACCCAAATCATGAATGACTCAATACTATACTAGATCTTAGTCAGGAGAGATGAATAAACAAATTTAAAAGCACTTGAAGTCTCTTCAAACTTTATGATTGTTTGCTTGATTCACTGGCTAAACACAGAGTGTTGATGAACAGCATTGCATATTTTCTTCCATTTTTTTATTAAGATTTTCAAGACAGACAAGCTGTCAAGCCTTAGGTTTCATTATGCTTTGAAAAGTTGAGTTGTAGCTTTAATTCAGAGGCAGGCAACTGCCAGTTTTTGCCCCTGCAGCAGATTACTCCAGGTTTCTAAAATTAGCCAAAAATATAGGTAAGTGAAAATAAGGAGTGATTTTCTGTTTTGATTTATCTTTATTTTCAGCTGATTTCCCCCCACTTCATTTTAGTGTGTTTGGGCAGTGATTTCAGTGATTTTGAGATGATTTTCACCCCTTCCTAATCTGGGACTTTCAGGGTATTAACAGAGTACAAACATCCAGAGGGCTATGCTTTCTCCACCTCTACTTTAGTTGTAAAATACAATGTACATAAACAAATGACATGGTCAAGCAATGTTTTAAACATAGCAGGAAGCGGGGTAGGCCCAAAAGAAGCTGATGTCTTCTCTATTGACATGGGTAACTAGAAAGTGACATAGAAGAGAGCCATAGATGACTGACAATGTTTTCACAGTGGTACTTCTGAGTAGTTTTTGAGAAAATGATTGTGGGGAGGTAAGTAGGTAATAAAACAGGAACTGAGTATAACTTGGGAGCAACTGAAACAAAAGAGAAAAGAGATGCTAAGGAGTACTTCTACACCCTGAAGCGAAGGGAGAATGAGGGATGTGTAAAGAGATAAGAATGCTTGCTGATTTTCTTCTCTCCATCTCAGGCTACAGGAAACCACTAAGCTGGTATCAAGACTGGGTGGGTTGATTGGGAAAAGAGAAAGTTCTACACAGTAGTGTGGTGAGAAATTACTTAAAATCTTACTGCAGGAACAAGGAGGGAATATTAGAAATGATTCAGCATTCAGTATCAAACTAGGTAATGAGCCTGCAGTCCATTCCTCATTTACCAGGAAGTTTTCCCACTGGAGCCAAAAGACTGCTTTGGAGGAACTAGATTATGAACTGGATGATCATACACATTTTCCAGGTGTTTTTTTTTCCCCTGAGCAGAAATCATTGTGCAGTACAGTGAGCCCTTGGTATCCACTGGGGTTTGGTTCCAGGACCCCCCATGGATGCCAAACTTGTGTCCCTTATATAAAATGGCAAGATCAAGGCTTGCTTTTTGAAATTTATATAAAGTCAGCTTTGACTTTTGCTGATTTGATTAATATTTTATTTATTTATTTATTTATTTATTTATTTCTAGGATTTATATCCCACCTTTCTCCACAATAGGATTCAAAGTGGGTTACGGTATTTTAAAAAGACAAAGCTAAAACATTGATTACAAAGTTAAGAAATAATTAAATAATACCAAGCTTAAAACATAGGTTAAAAACAACAGTTACAACAGTAAACAACCATTAAAACAGTAAACCAGCACACCATATTCAAAGAAAATTCACCCACCAAACACCTGCCTAAATAAAAATGTCTTCAGCTGCTGGCGGAAAGAGAGCAGGGTGGGGGGCTGACCTGAGCTCCCATGGCAGTTCTCTCTAAGAATCTCTAGTCCTCCAGTGCAACTCTGCTGGAGGTTGACCGTAGAGTTGCTCTGGAGGACCTAGAAATTACTAAAGAAAACTAGATAAAACACTTCTCTAGCCATTTGTAGGTCATCCAGCATGATTCTGTGGTCAGCTTCTGGCAGATATTGTCCATAGAGTTGTGCTGGAGGACCTAGAGATTCCTAGACAGGGGTTTTCTCAGGTGAAAAAATAGTGGTTTTTATTTGCAGTTTTTCCACATTCACAGCGGTCCTGTGCCCCTAATCTCAGCAAATGTGGAAGGTCCACTGTATATATTCTAATCTTTTCAAGCCATGGATAGCTGAATCTATGAATAAAGAATCTATGGATACAGAGGGCTAACTGTATTTTATTGTATAACCTGAGAGGGAAAACCCCAACTCTTTTTCGCCTTCAATATCTCTCTTCCTTCTCTAATTGTTAGTGCAAAACAAATCCTCTTTGCATCCAGAATTGTTTGGATGCATGTGAAAAATAGTTTGAAATTCAGATGCCCCCTCCCTTTTTCCTTTCTAGTCAACAATAGATAATTGTGCCTCAATTCGACCAGGATGGCAAACGCTAGGTAGCTCTCTTGCAAACTATCATGTCAACCTTCCCCTCTATTTCAAAGCCCCACTGTAGCAGAGCAGCTTGTCGAAATGAGCTTAGCAATCATCTGCAAAAAAGAGTTCTAATCTTATCAAGATGAGAATTGATTTTCTTCATCTTGATATAAGAAGCCTCACCACAGGCACATGCAATAGTGCCAGTGGGATGGAAAGTACAGCTGTTCAGGCAAGATTATTAGTCTAGGAAACCTGTAGTTGCATCCATATACACAACATTGTTGTCACTGGCACCTAGGGTCCTTATTGGCTACCTATTTAAGTCATACCTTTAGGCTTGATTGAATCTTCCACTAGAGGGAGCTAACTTTTAATATTCACACAGAATTTGGGCTGATTACAAAAGCTTTAAGAACGATTAACAAATGCTGTTTCTATGAAAGCTGTTTTCCAGCAGTTTGAATAAAGTGGCAATTTCTCCATTGAGATTGATGTCATTTTCTGGCAATACTTGTATATCATCCTGCCACTCTGAAATGTAAATATTTCATTCTTCTCTGTTTCATCACCCTATTGTGGGTGGGTGTCTTCTCTCTCTATTAGAAGAAAACAGGATTATTATTGAAAATGGCACAGTTAGTGACCATAGTCTTCTTTTGTTTTAACTGGGGAAAACATTCACATTTTTCACCAACTGCCAACTGACTGAAGCAGGGACACAACTGTGCTATTATTTCCTCCTAATATGCATTTATATTTTTGGTGTTCTTTTTGTTATCTTTTTGAATTTTTACTAATGGTCCTATGGTGTACTAATTTAAGTACAGACAAGCTACATTGAGATCTCACGTTGTATTGCCATATTTAATGGTTGAGTTCACTGCCCAGTTAAATGAAAAGTGGATTGTGAAGTCAAAGGCTTTCATAGCCAGCATCCATAGTTTTTGGTGGGTTTTTTGGGCTATGAGGCCATGTTCTAGAAGAGTTTATTCCTGACATTTTGCCAACAGCTGTGGCTGCCATTTTCAGCTGCTGGCGAAACGTCAGACATAAACTCTTCTAGAACACGGCCTCATAGCCCCCCCCCAAAAAAAACCCATTAAAAAAGTGGATTAAATTATATATAGTGTAATAGACAGTACCTAATAGGTAGATGTTTCCCCTTTGATATGATTGTCAAGTTGTGTCCGACTGTAGGGGGCGGTGCTCATCTCTGGTACTAAGCCAAGAGAACCAGCATTGTCGAAGACAACTCCGGTAGTCATGTGGCCAGCATGATTTCACGGAACGCTGTTACCTTTCCACCAAAGTGGTTCCTATTTATCTACTTGCACTTTTTCATCCTTTCGAACTGCTAGGTTGGCCGAAGTTGGGACTAGTGACAGGAGCTCACTCTGTCATGTGGTGCTTGGGTCTCAAACTGCCAACCTGCCAACCTTGTGATTATCAGAGTCAATATCTTAACTGCTAAGCCACCGCATTCCTCACATACTACATACTACTACAAAATACTACATGCCACCATACCTTTCTTGATTTATTTGTTGAGCTGCTTGTGCACTACATTCCTTTCTTAATCTACTGAACTGTTTATACTCTGCTATTTGTTTGAATGTGAGAGTGACATAAAATTATTTTGTTTTGAGGGCTGAAGTATAAACTATTATTGGGTAAATAGAGAAAGCCATTATACCTTGTGGAAACCTATGCTGGTGAATATGCAGCTCCATAAGAAACTTGTTATCTATATCAAAACAATGTTTCCATAACCTCTCTAGCAGTTGAGAAGACTTGTAGTAAAATCTCTCCATATGAATGTCACTGCTCATAACCAACTACACACTTAATTGTTTTTGTACCAAAATACGTTTGTCTCCTCACTTCAGTCCCACCACCAACCACATGTACTGTATATATGCCTCCAAGTCTTCATGTATCTGCAGAAATGGAGTATAGACCATAAAGGGTTTTGCTTTATAAAATCTATTAGTCTTTAAGCTCCCATCATACTCTTTATTGTTTTCATAACAGTAAGTGCATATTTGGTAAATGGCTATATTTTTATCTATTGTTTTCTTATATAAATATTTACAAATATTATATTTGTTGTTGCTTTTAATCCCAGTTTTCTAACTATTGCAAGATAAAGTTTTGTTTTAGCTATTGAAAATATGGATCAGATCAGCTATGGAGCTATAGAGGCACCTAGACTAGGGTATTTGCTTTTGTTTTGTTTTCATTGTTTTGTTTTGAATACCACATAACAATATTTTATTTCAGTCCAAATCCACAGCAGATTTTGCAAGGCAAAGTAGTCATATTGTATCCCATATTTATGTGGGACCCAAAAGAATATTAATGGGATTTGTTATGATTCTGATTTCTGAAATAATTACAAACTATATATATATATATATACACACACACACACACACACACACACACACACTATAAAGAGAGATTAAATAATTGGTTTAACCACAGAATAAAATATTACTTTTAGGTTATGTCTCCTTGCATATTTTGTGAATATATCCCTGTCTGAAGAATCATCATTATCTACATGGCATCAGGAAACCAAGTTCCCAGTACTACTTATGCAGAAGCTGAAATAGTTTTTATTATATTAAAATTTCACTAACCAGGGTAGTACCTCAAAATGTATTCCAAGAAAGCATCTTTTTTAAAACATACAAAGATGAGAAATGCAAATATTTCACCAAATTTTAACTTACTGAGTGCTAGCCTCACTTCTGAGGAAACAGATATTCTTTGTGTTCTTTACAGTGATATGATATACATTGATAAATTATAAAGCAGGGATTTTCCTTGAGGTATTAGGAACCTGACCTTACCCATGTGCTGTTAGGAATGGGAGTTTGGGATGCTTGCTTTTCTTGCAGAGGTGTTCAATGTAAATTACTAGGACAATACCAAGAATATCTTCTCATGTTCAACACGTGCAGCAGAAGACAGGTTTCATGAGAGTTTCAAATGTTATCCTCCTACTGACTAAGATATTTTCATTTGTTTTTGTTTTTAAATAGAGCAGAGACTGCCTGACGCTGGGCCCACCTGCAGAGGGAGAGGTTGTTCAAGTGAAGTGGCCGGATGGAAAACTTTATGGTGCAAAATATCTTGGAACCAACATAGCTTACATGTACAGTGTAAGTTTAATTTACTGACTCATATATCAGAAACCTTCATGCATTCCCTCTCCAATGCTTATTATATTCCAAGGATAATAGTTATGCTGATTACAAAATTCTTTACCGGGGATAGTTGGCTAAAGTCTGTACCAGGATAGTTGAACCAACTTGTTTCATGTTACTCCAGAGCAGGGGTAGGCAACCTAAGGCCCGGGGGCCGGATGCGGCCCACCGAGGCCTTTGGACCGGCCCCAGGCTGGTCATGCCGCCGCTGCTGCCGCCGCCACTGCCCCCCACCATGATGATATTGATTATTGTTGTTATTACTTGTTCTTGGGGTTTTCTTGGCAAAATCTCCACAGGGGTTTTGCCATGGCTTTTCTGGGGCTGAGGGAGTGTGCATGCATATTTTTAAATTTTTTTAATTTTTTTTTAAAAAAATTAATTTTAATTTTAATTTTTATTTATTTATTTATTTTTGGTGCTTCGGCCCCCCAATTGTCTGAGGGACAGCAACCCGGCCCACGGCTCAAAAAGGTTGCCTACCACTGCTCCAGAGAGTGTACTCAAAAGATGGGAATAACTGGAAAGCAGATTCCAGATAAACATTAGGAGAAACTTCCTTGCAATATAACCTTTTCAATGGTAGAAGAGACTGTGTTGGGAGGTAATGGCCTCCTTGTTGCTAAGTTTACTTAAGCAGAGGCTGTACAACCACTTCCTAAATATGATGCAGCTGTATCTAGCTTGTAGATCCTGCACAAAGTGGGGGATTGTACTACAGTCACTGGGGTTAGGAGTACAGGGCCTCTGTAAAAGTGGAAAAACTGCAAATAACTGTACTCTTCCCCCCTCCCCCGCAAAAAAAACCCATATTTAACATACACAAAAAATATGATCTGCAGATTTAACCCACCATGGATGCCTTTGAGGCAGTGGTGTTCTTTCACAAGGCAGAAGTGGACAGCTAGAGGGACTTGCCACTGTCTCCACTGCTGCCCTATGCTATTTTTAATAGGGACTTGCAAGCCTTGTTTACAGTCTGTCCGTCTTGCAAGGCTTCCAGTCCCTATTAAAAATGGCATAGGGCAGCAGCAGAGGTAGCAACAAGTAATCATGAATAATCAAATCGCAAAAATCAAACCTGCAATGTAGAAGGCTGGCTGTACATACAATGCCAGACCCTTTAAAACTTGATGTACCTTGTTCAAGACTGTTTCAGACTGTGTAGCTTCGTATGTTCACGTGCAGGAAAGACTGTTTTCCAGTTCCACTTCTGCCTTAGACAACTCATAGTTGTGCTCTCAACAGTTTAGGGACGGGGGAGAGATTATTCGGTCATCACATGTCCTGATTTGTAAAATTAGACTGTGAACTCAGGTCTCTAACTATTTGGCTCACAATTCTGAACCAATATAGTATCCCCATTAAAAAAAATAAAATTCTAAATAGTTGCAGACTTTAAAGCCTAGGTGTACCTAAATGCATTAAAGATCCTCAGGTGACATATTTCTGTAGGCAGCCTTACATTTTCTTGTAACTACATCTCTTAATTGGCACACATGTGCGCATGCACACACACACATTATCATAGGTTAATACATCTCTTCTAAACTTTTTCCTTTTCTGGCTTATTTTGCATCCTGGGAAGTTGCTGAGCTTCCTGGAAGGAAGAGGAGAGTACTCAGATGTCAGACAAAATGACCACAGCTTAAGCTCAAATTATGTTATGCATAAATATCTGCAAGGGCAACCTACAATAGATTTAGAATTCAAAAGGCTACTCTCAATGGAGCAAGAATTGAAAAGCAACATTGTGGGGACAACAAGACATTCATTCCTTTGTTTAGCTATCGTTTTCCTGCTTCAAAACCTACTCCCTGTCAAGCTTTCCCCACTTAGTAGGACCCAAATACATGATCTTCATTCATGTAAAGTTTTACAAAGCCCTTTGAATCTAGAAATGTTGCAAACAACTAACATCAGCTCACATTCCTTTCCCTAGTATTTTCTCTGTCAAATACCATCCTCTACCCCATTAATACATGGAGAGAAGTAGGAGGATAATTCTGTGTGTGGCAGTGTGTGCATCTGTGTTTGGTGAGAGAGAGATCACATGTGCCTTTCCAACCCTTTTGTAGATTCTAATAATAATCTCATATAAAGGATATTTGTGGCTGAATCAAAGAAGGAAGTGAATGTTGTGAGGGAGCCACTGCTACCATTGCCAGTAAGTGGTAAGAAGAAACAGATGAGACAGATCAGGTCACAGAGAAATGTGAGAGCATGGTGAAAGAGAATGAGGTATAATGACTGAGGTGGAGAGGGACTCGAAAGCATGGCTTATTCCCTAAGTGAGTGAGGGCAAAGTCTATAATAGTCATCGTAGACAGTATAATAGTTATAGTCAAACATTGACCAGAATGGAGACTGCAGTCAATAAATAAGAAGACGACTAGGAATGGGGAGGGCAGCCATGAAAGAACTGGAAAAGATACCAAAGAGCAAAGACATACAACTGAACACTAAAGTCATAATCGTTTAGGCTATTGTATTCCCAATTACCATGTATGGATGCGAGAGCTGGACAGTGAAGGAAGCAGACAGAAAGAGGGCTGTCTTTGTGTCTAATGGCATGAAAGCATAAGCTATTAGAGCTCTTATGTCACAGACAGTGTCTGTGGGAAAGAACTAAGCTGAGTGACTGCTCCTTGTTTGGTATCAAGGAATGAGGAGAAATCAAGGGGACTGCCTGCAGAAGCCTGGCTAATCACATCAAAGCACCAGGTCCCTAAGCCAGTGTGTCCCAGCAGCACTACATGTCTGCTGGCAGGGCCAAGAAAAGTAGCAGCAGGGAAGATAAAAGGATATAATTCTTATTTTTGTTAATTACATGCTGCAGGGTGGTGGTGGTGGGGGGAGGAAGGAAATCTTGTCAGGATTAACATTTAGGTATATTTCATGATGTGAATACTTTAGTAGAAAAATGTGTGTATACTTTTAGGCCCGTAGGCCTATTCGACAACATATTTTCCTCTTGCTGCCATGTTAAGAAAGCCTTCAACAGATGTGGATCAATGAAAAACTTGAAGAACATCACAAAATTATAACCTTGTGCTGATTCCTAGTCTCTGCTGATGCTTGCTCTCTGAAACATGGTCCTTCCTATTCATAAAATTGCAGCAGGTGGAGTGAATGCTTCACAATGGTATTTCTAGTCTTGATATAGAGGTAAACATTTTGTGTAGTGCAGCTGCTCTGAATTTCACACAAGGAGTCTTAACTTAATTCATTCTGTACAGGACAATGAAGCACTAGTATGCTTCAGTAGATGGTAAATGAAATGTTTGTGCAAGGTCATTTTAAGAAATAGAAGATGAGATGGTGTAAGGTTAACCATTGTTGAGAAATGTTTGTGTTACAGTTTCCTATGGTAAGCATGCATATTATAGAGGAATAGACTTATTTTTGATTAATAAGAGCAACAGTAAAGAAAAAGAGTTTAAATACCCTTTCCGAGCTCACATGAGAGATTCAGTTATCTGTTTCTTGGTACTGTGAGTCCCAATTTCTAATAATTATAATCAAATAATGTCAAAAGTGCTAAAAACTGTGGGAGGCTTATATGATTCCTCAGCAGGTGGCAATTTTGAGGCAATGTATACTTATAAACCATAAAATTCTTGTAGTGTTCCATTTCTGTGTGGCAAATGAGAAAACAAGAGGTTCATAAATAGGAGAAATCTTTATATAACTTACGGCGCCTTCACATGTTACAGCTCCCTAACAGAAAGATGCATGTTGCTAGTAACAAAGCCCTGATGGCCCTTTGTATCTTGGACAGTGGCTGATTTTCACTGGAGGAGGGCAGGAAGGAAAACATTGCTTAACCCTTTCTTTGTCAATTGATTCCTGTGTGAAACCTCTCCTTTGCTGTTTTAACCCACTCATCATTCCTGGGATGCACATTTGTTTAATACTGTCACTGCTAAAAGCAGTGAAAAAACATTTAATAAAAAAGATGACTATCAGGGAAAGGATTAGGCTCTGTCTTCTCTAATGCAGCCCACTCCTCTCAAAGAAGAGTGTTTGAGGGATTGTTACACATACCTGCACTTAACATGTAGTTTTGTCCTTAGATAGTCTATCTATTGCTAGCTAAAGTATAAGCATCTTTGACACAACTCTATTTACATGCAATCAACATTTCCACAAGCCTTTTTTAGATGCAGAAGTAATTCTAGGATGGGAAATCTTAACATGGAATCCTAAGACTGCAGGCCAAAGGAAATTTTCAGTTTTTTAATGTGAACTAAAAGATGGTTTCCACATCTGTGTAGTCCACAAAGGTAAATGCATAAAGCAGCATAGAATGTAATTACTATGATACAAAAGAAGGATCTGTTTATAAACAGGTTCACCTTAATCACTTTCAGATATATTAGTAAGTATGTGCAAAATTAGAACTGTATTTCCAAGGAAAAAAAATGTGAGGCTTAAACCCTTAGTGTCTCACAATGTTTCTTTTGTGTTCCTTTTTAATATGCATGTGTGAGCTTGTGAAGATGACTAAATTATCCATGTACCTAATCAAATGCTTTCTAGCAATTCCAATTAAACACTAATTTATGATGTCCTAATGTAAGAAAACCACATGGAGAGAACTAAGTAGCAAATGTTACTGATATAATATTGTAATAGTGTTTTTGTTATTATGTGTGCATATCTCTTGGGTCTGATATAAATTAATATGGACAGTGATTGACACCCCTACTAGTCTACAGTTTGCCAACTGAAGCCTGTTTAGATTTGGACTCATTAGAGGTAATCTTTTGACATTTAATGTTATATCTCCCTATTGAATAACTTTGAAGGAGCCATTCCTTGCTATTAGATCTCAAAAATTTGGAATAGTTTCCAACACAGAATGCAATATGACTTTCAATTAACAGGGATGGCAAAGGCATGAATGAATGCTTAGTGGAACAGCTAAAATGAATAGCAATAAAGTTTTCAGCAAATTGCCTCAACTGCATTTGCCTAGGTTTTGCTTTTTAAACTAAATATCTCACTAAATATTCAAAAGAAAAACATATCTTCTGCTGTCAGATATGTGGGAAAGGTTGAGTTGCTAAAGAAGGGGAAAATAAAAAATCTTTGCTGTATGATGTATTCTTAGGTTGAATGTTTGGCCTTTTGAAACTTATTTTTTCTTAAAGGCCATTTATAGTGTGAGGTCCTGGGACTTAGAAAACCCCAAGAATCTTGTGGGACCTTAAAGACTTAACATATTTTATGGCATAAGTTTTCTTGGCCTGCTATATCCATGAAAGCATTAATGTATAAGGCAACACAAACTTCGCTGTTTGGCTGCACCAGACTAAGGACGTTATCACATGGGGGCAAATCAGCTGGTTAATCTGCACAAAACCCAAACAGAAACTGGATTAGTGCCCCGTGTTTTCACAGACGTTGCACAGAAACTGGACAGAAAGTGGACAGAAACTGGTGTTAACAGAGATCTTTTGAAATTCGGTTGTTTGGAGGAAATGCAAATGCGCAATTAAGGTAATTTCACATTTACCGTAATGTGATAGCCAAATGTGCATTTGGGAGCATTTCCCTGCTTTTCCCATTGTTCCAGCGAGCATTCCTCTATCTGCGCATGTGCAAGAAGATCATTTCTAGTACATTTACGGGCTTTTCTCGCTTGTGTGTGAACGTTAAATGCGCTTACTTTAATTTCGCAATTAAGGTAATTCCATTTGCGGAATCAAGGTTTATTTTCAGTTTATTTTTGGAATGCCTCATTTCCACTTTATTATCGCTTTCTGGCCCACATGTGATAACGTCCTAAATTGGCTTGGTGACCAGTAAATGTTTATTAGTTTTATTTTATTTTATGCATGTCCCACATTTCTGCCAGTATAGGGCCCAAAGCAGCATACAGTGTAAGTTATAATGAAACTCATTTAAATTTTGTTATACTCTCCTTTTCCACCAAAAGAAGATGCTGGACATGCATGTGTAGCTGTAAGTGGATGTAATTTTAATAGCCTAAGCATGATGGGGGATCACAGAATAAGCAAGTCTGTGAGATGTTGTATACAAACAGAGGCATAATTAAGCTCTTATCCAGGTAACTGATACCCCTCAGAACTGAGAGTTTGCATGCATAGGCCCCTGAATTTGCCCCTGAATTTGCTGGATGTCAGTGGCAGGTAGAGGGAAGAGCAGTTGAGCACAGACCCAATCTTCCTTCCCCTATACAGTGTTCATGCTCATTTGTGTACATAATTTTTACATGTCTGTGAATTTATTATACATGCAGTGGCTTTAATAAGAGCTTTGAGTAGCATTAATGAATTTGATCAGGAACATGAAACATGTAGATATTAACAGGTGTCTGACAGTTGAAAGGCGGTGTCAAAAATAATTTACAACTTCTGGAAGCCACATCTAGTACAGCAGCAACAGAGTGATTTAGCATTCCTCACACCTAGCTGCATTCTCTTTCTCATTTTCTGCTAAAGGGGTTCATGCTGGATTAGATCTAAGCCTAAGTATGATAAAGCTTTTCATCTTCTGAACAGACTATTTTAAAGAAGTTCCATCAGATTCAATATAATTCTGTTAACTGGCATTTCCTATAGTATCAGTCATACCTTCTTCTTTTTGGCAGAAGTCTTCCACAACCTTGAAAACAGAAAGATTACTTCTTATCACTTTGAAAATTAGAAGCAAATATATCAAGCCATTCTGACATGCTGCATAAAGATGTGTGTATATTGGCATTTTTAATAGAAGCCTTCTACCTGTCCTGCAAGGTGGAGCAAGTTCAGATATGTTTCCTTGTCCAGAGAACCACAAGCTGCAGCCACCACTCAAGATAGGATTTAAAGGCATTTTTATATAATCAGACAGAGCCTGCGTATTTTCAAGGGAGAAACTGTCTGTTCTAGGGCTAGGGGCAAGATCCTGGAATAGAGGTCTTAGCCCTTGGGTCAGACAGAGAGTCATATATAGGGAAAGTGCTGAGGTGTGGCATTTCTACAGCCTGCTCAGCATATCTAATTCAGCAAGGAGGATTTTCCCAAAGCTTGGCCCTGCATAATGTATACTTCTTCTTTTGCTGCATTTAGATTTTCAAATCTCCATAGTCTTTCTATGGGTTCAAGTGAGCTGCCTCAAAGTATCAAGAGTTTCCAATTCTCTTTGTTTTGATTGTCCTTGCATATTCATGGCTTTGCATCTAGTCCTCTCTTGAAATGTGCTGGGTTCCCCTCCCTCCATTGTGAAATTCCCTTTCCTCTCCCACTGATTCTGTGTCACATGCAGTCTCATGCAACAGTCCATGATTTGAACCTATTTCCACTTAGTCAGTCTAAAATCAAGAGTTATAGCCAAAGTGCCAAAATGGATTACCAGTATTGTATTGTTCAAAGACATAGTCATGTTAGTCTGGGAAATCAGAGTGCAAAGGGATCTTGTCACACCTTTGAAACTAATTGGAAGAAAGAAGCTGGTACTTGTGTCTACAAAAGCTCATGCTACCAGTTTCTTTCAGTTAGTCTCAAATGTGCTACAAGATCCCTTTGCACAATAGCAGATAGTAGCTTCATTTATATACCACTTCATATCATACTATGCAGTCTCTAAGTGGTTTAACTGTAAGCTACCATATTTTCCTTCGTATAAGACTACTTTCTAAG
>CM034703.1:95093324-95124521 GCA_020142125.1 Phrynosoma platyrhinos
GAGTTTGCCATTGCCATCTCCTGAAGCTGAGAGAGTGTGACTTGGCCAGTGGGTTTCATGGCAGAGTGGGGAATTGGCCATTGGGTTTCATGGCAGAGTGGGGAATCAAACCCAGGTCTCCAGAGTGGTAGTCCAACACTCAAACCATTATACCATACTGGCACCTATTCCCATGTACTACCAATGAAACAACTGCAGACTTTTTGTTGTTCTTGTGTGTCTTCAAGTCCTTTCCAACTTATGGCAACCCTAAGGCAACCTTATCATTAAGGAATGGTATGTTTCTTCAAATGGGGGTTGCCATTACCATCCTCTGAGGCTGAGAGTGTGTGACATGCCCAGGGTCACTTACTTGGCTGCAAATTGTACATATCCCAGAATGCATCACCTAGTAGTATATTGGCAGTCCTTCCCCCCAACACTTTCTCATTTTCCCCCAAACATCTCATAGCTGGGAGATGGAAATAATTTTTACAGCAGCATTTAAATCTGGACTATTTTTTTAAAGTAAGGTCCAAAACACACTGCAGAAAGAAATGCTAGGGATCTGTAGTTTGTTGTGTTTATAAGTGACAGTTTTCCTGCTAAGTACCTGCATGTCACAAGCATTGAAATTAACATTACCATATTGAAATCAAATCTAATTTTTAAAGATTTTTATTTGGTGTGTGTTGGGAAGGGGGGTCGTCTTATACGGCGAGTATATCCCAAGCTCTATATTTTAACTGGGAAAGTTGGGGGTCGTCTTATACGCTGAAAAATATGGTAATTGCCTCCAGCAAGTTGGGTACTCATTTTAGCGACTTTGGAAGGATGCAGGCCTGAGTCGAGCCTGAGCCCTGGCTGGTATTGAACTCGCAATCTTGTGGTTTGTGAGTGAGTGGCTGCAGTACAGGCATTTAACCACTGCACCACCAGGGCTCAATATTATACTAGTTAAGCATTAAGATCATTTTGTTTTTAGAATTAAACATTCATTCCTCTTTCCTTCACTTGATCTCTGTTCAATCTGTGTTGTGGAAACATTAGTTGTATTACTTGGTGGCCTTCTTTACTGGACAGTAGAAACACACGAGGCAAGTAACTGATACTTTTCATTTTGGAAAGTACTGGATTAATCTAAACTGTCTACAGAAGTCGGAATAAAAGTTCTGTATAATGCAAAGAGTTGCTAAGAAATACTTTGAGATAAAAAAAAAATATCATATAAATCTCTAAAATAAAATTGGTTTCTACAGGAACAGAGACTTGGCATTCCCTGAGACTTTTTCCCCAATCAGAGGCAACCTGTAAAAGTTGTAACTCTCTTCCCCTCCCTGTCCAAGAAAGAAAAATACTTTTATACACAGATAGATTACACATATACTGATGCTAACATTATAAGTGAGAGTTACAAAACCACTTGAGTTTTGGACACAATTTAGAAAACATAAGAATGTGTTTAACTTCTGTTAAAGTATATATTGCATACTGTATTTAAAAAATACTTTCCAATTTTTTCCTCTTTTTCCTCTTTTTTCTGGTATTTCTTTAAATTATTTTGATAAGCAAAGCAAAAGCAGCTTCATATATTATATTTATATACCTCTTCATATCATGCTATGCAGTGTCTAAGCGGTTTACAACTGTAAGCTCATTGCCCCCCAACAGTTGGGTACTCATTTTATCGACCTCAGAAGGATGCAGGCCTGAGTCTAGTCTGAACCCTGGCTAGTATTGAACTCGCAACCTTGTGGTCTATGAGTTAGTGGCTGCAGAACAGGCATTTAATCACTGCGCCACCAGGGCTTTTATAAGTTCTTATAATATGTGTTACCTGCCATATTTGTTTTGCAAACCTCGGATACCAAAGTCTTTGGCTACCTGTGCTATTCCATGCAGATGCCAAAACCTCAAATTATTCAGATAATGATTATAATTTGATGTTTTGCTTTGTTTCACAGGTAGAGTTTGAAGATGGCTCTCAGATAGCAACAAAAAGGGAAGAAATCTACACTCTTGATGAAGAACTGCCCAAAAGAGTGAGAGCTCGATTTGTAAGTATCTCAAAAGAAGGACTGTCCATAAAGTTTAAATAAAATATCATCCAGCCCAACCTTTGACATTCTGTTAACATCCACTGATTTTGCACAAATACAGTACTTATTTGACTTTTTCAGGACCTGTGCCATAGTATAGGATTGGAAGAACAAGCCTTATCCAACCTGCAAAAACTTTCCCTATGGACTTTCTCATGTTACCCCATGGAAAACTTACCATCCACTTGTTCTAGGGAAAGCAGAGACCCATACCCACTCCAACCCATACCTAAGAAAAGAGTGGAATTCACAGTGCTTACTCCACATTGTGGGAGGTGTAGTGGTTTGAATGCTGGACTGGGACACTGAGAGACGAGGGTATGAATTCCCACTTGGCCATGAAAATCCACTGGATGACTTTGGGCAAGTCACATTTTCTCAGCCTCAGAAGGCAAGCTCAAATCCCCTCTGAACAAATTATGCCAAGAAACCCCTTCAAGTCAGAAATTACTTGAAGGCACACAACAAATTTCTGTTAGAATGTTATGTGTTTACCAATTTTGACAAATTCCAGGGATTAATCTTCCTTCAAAAGGAGACCCTGAGAGATTTCAGTGTCTTTTATCATATTTTCTGTGTGTATCACATTAGATTTCAAAGAAGTAGCCGTGTTAGTCTTTTGCAACATAAAAAGGAAGAAAGGAGAGAGTGGGAAAGGAATGCAGCAGGACTTGATAACTAACTAGTTTTTATTTTAGCATGAGCTTTCATGGATATAAATTCATTTCTTCAGATATAGAATACTAGAAAGAGAAACAGATGAATTAAATTTTATTCACAAACTCCAATCCATTAGCAGAGGTATGAGCAAAGACAATGGCAGCATCACATGTATCAATACAAGAGTCCCTGCTTTGCACATATAACAAAATGAATCTTCTCAGAGAGAGTCTTGGACCCAGGGGAATTGACTTTTGGTAAGCAGATTTATTGCTTTCACACATCAACTCTGAATGACCAATGTAAAGTTCTGAGAGACCTTTATCACTTCACCCAACCCTTTGAAAATTTAGGGCAAGGGATATGATTTGCATCTTTCTTGTTACATTTTGTCGCCCCCGCCCCCCAACTGTATAAATACACTTTTTAAACAGAGGCTTTGATGCAACTCTGAATTACTTCTGAAGGAGTTGTTTTATGTCCATAAAAGCTGATGCTAAAATAAAAAACATTTGTAAAGGTGCTGCTAAATTCCTTCCCCCTCCTCCTTTCTTTGCTTGTGTGTGTGCCTTCAAGTCCAGTTGACTAATTGCCATATATTCCACCAGAGCATAGTGAAGCCAGTATTTCTACATTAAGCAGCAAATGTGCTGATCGCCTACATCAGAGAATCACCATACCAAAGAATAGCTCTTATAGGCTAAGGCTGCACTTAATTTAGCTAATTACAGCTAAACTCATAGATTTTTTAAAAATTCCAATCAAAAACTGCCTTATTTTCTCAAATATACTTGCTGCAGATCACTAGTCCCAGCCTGGACTACTTTTTCAATTAAATGTTTTCAATTAAACATCCACGACCATTTAAAGAGCATCGGGGTTCCTTTGGCAAATGCCTGACTCTCTTCCACTGACACTTTTGGCAAAGTCATAGCTTATAGATACATTTTCAATAATTAGATAGCTGGAACTCATAACACTAAGAATAAGAATGTCATGTAGTACTTTAAAAACAGCAAGACTTTCTTATCTACCACTGGTACAGAAAGAGAATTAAACTGGATTCTCTGGTAGACCAAGAAGATTTAAATCTTTATTGTAGTAATCAGACATAACTACAAGTTTAAAAATCTAGAGCAGAAACAGAACCAGTATAATTACAATTTGTTGTTGTTATGTGCTTTCAAATTGGTTCCAACTTATGGTGACCCTAAGGTGAACTTATGGGATTTTCTGAGGATGAGAGTATGTGACTTGCCCAAGGTCAGACAGTGGGTTTCTACAGCCAAGCTGGGAATCAGACCCTGATCTCTAGAGTTGTAGTCCAGTACTTGAACCACTACACCATGGTGACTCTCTAATTACGATACCACACAATTAAAATTCTTGAACAGAGCATAAGTTGCTGAGAACAGTGTTGTTTTTTTTTAACGATCTGTATTCGGGAAAGGGGCCCATTACTACTAATTGTTTTATAGAGTATTCATAATGGAGTTTATAATTAGCTAAACATGCTGTAAATATGATTTGTTGTTGCATTTGGCTATGAATACCATTGCAAATATGGTGGCTTTCTGCTATTCATCTGAAATTATGACAGTTCTATAGATCATTTTTACTGTTGCTTGTGTTCGTCTTCACTTTTAGGGAAGTTAATTATATTTTTATATTGCTCTTTGAAATCTGGGAATTTCCCACTATCTAGACACCTCTCTTGGCATCTGTCCATGGTACTGTTCTATTTGTCACCAAATATTATGACAGTAAGCCAATATCTTTCCCAGTGCAGTCTAGCAAAACAAACTGCAACAGAAATCTATTGCCTGACATTGCTTAGGCTGAAAGACTGGAGCTAAGTGTGCATCTGAGTTTGCAGTTAATGTGGTCCTTTCCCCTTTCCCTCCTACTCAAAACTTTCCCCCTTCACTACTACTGTGGGACCCTGGAGATCACACACACACCATTGTCACCCCACAACTTCTCCAATTAGCCAATAAATATTCAAGCCTCAGGGGAGGAGTGCTACTGGCCATTGTGCCACCTTTTTAAATTTGTAAACCAGAGAATGATTACATTTTCTGCTTCAGTCACTTTGTCTTCTGGAAAAAAAAAAAAGATAAGGATAGCACAAAAAGGAAGGTCTGTATTGGCATAAAAAGACATGTGTGGGACTCCTGAAAAAATAGTCCATAGCATAGAATTGTGAAGTGAAGTTGGCCAATTTGAAGCAAATAAAGTCATCCACCCTCCCACAAAAATCGGAGTAGGGCTGAAGGTACAAAATTGCCTTAACTCTACTTTGTGACAACAGCATAACATTGATACCCTGACACTTGAGGGCTAAAATAAATTTGCGTGATTTCACATGACATCATATTTCCATGAAAACAGCTGCCACCACAGCAGCAGCACCACTCCATGAAAAGCCATTATAAAGAGGTTCTCAAGACCTGTCTTGACTGTCAGAATAACCACTTTGAGGTTTGTTTTTGCATTCCCTCAGTCTGTAGGTGAGATTTGCATGTTTTAATGTTCTCCCAAAAACAAGTAAGAAAGCTTCATGCACATTAGATTGATGGCCAGGCTAGAAACACCTAGCAGCTAAGCTCAGTGGTAGTGATGCTGGTGCTAATGCTGCTGGTGATGATGATGATTGTGTGCCACTTAAGACTGTGACTGCTGAAAATAAAACATGATGGTGATGAGGCTCTTAAGGTAATTTTTCAGATTTACGCTGATGTGAAGATATCTGTTTATACCAATGTTTTGGTGATGTTTTGGAAGCTGTCTATAGATAAAATAAACTCACTACTGAATATCTATTTTCAGTCTACAGCTTCCGATATGAGATTTGAAGACACATTCTATGGAGCTGATATTATCCAGGGAGAAAAGAAGAGGCAGAGGGTATTGAGCTCCAGATTTAAGAATGAATATGTGGATGACCCTGGCTACCGCAGCTTCCTAAAAACCTCATTCCAGAAGAAATGCCAGAAGGGACTATAAAGGAAGGAATGAACTCATTTGTTCTTTTTCTCTTTATGTGTGGAGGGAATGAAATATATTCAACATGGTACCGACAAAAACAGACAGAAGATATTATTTTGATGATCTGCTTTTATCAAGTCAGGCATCTAGCTTGTGGTTAAAACACTTCATGAGGTTATTAAGAATTCTACCAAAAATATCCTATGATTTGTAAAGTTTTTTTAACTTCAAGGCCCAATGTGTTAAAACTAAAACTGGATGTCTGATTTCCATCAAGGACTGATCAATATTACATTGGGAATAAGAGGCTCTATCAAATAACAAATGTAGGAACCACACTGCCGCACATCAGTAACTGCTTAGTCTTACCTTCCACTGATAGTTACAAGAAAAGCTATATTTAGCTATATTTAGATGGAGATCTTTGTTCATTCCCAAAAGGCCATGAGTTTCAACTATTTGTATATTTTCCACAGTTCCACATTTTTGCTATGAAATCATAAGCATAAAAGACATTGAGATCTCCAGATGCCATTGTAACTTTTCAGGGCTTTCCACACTGTTTATGCTTTCACAGCTTTCAATACTTTCTGGCCAGAATTCTGTTGTTTACCTGGGATTTGGGGGTGTGCATGTTAATGAGTAACAAGCATATGCTTCTAAAGAAGGAAATTTTGAGGAATGGAAAAGAGGCGTGTATTTAAAGAGGAAGATTTTTGGCATCTATTTTTTAAAACATTAAACTCTTGAGGGAAAACAGCAATTTGTACAATAAAATATCTTTCATTGTGTTTGTAAAATTAGAGTTTACATACCTTTGCTTGGCAGACTAGTTTTGAACTAATGTAACATAGTAATATAATTTGGTCTTCCCTTTTTAAATAACAGTCTGCAAATGTAATAGTGTTTGAAATAAAATGATGCCCCTTTGCTTACTAATGTTGTGTGTGGCAATAACTACATATATAACCTACAAGGAGAAATACAGTATACAGTCGTCCCTCCCAATTCGTGGGGATCTGTTCCAGACACCACCACCCTGGCAAATTGGAAAAACTGTAAATATTCAAAGCCCATTGGTTAAAATGGGCATGCGCTTCTGTGTGTGGCGCTGTGCGTGCACCTCAGGCATGCACACCATTTTGTCCCTCCCTGTTTGCCATCAGCAAAGGAGCGAGACCGCGGACTCCAAGTCCACGAATGGGGAGGGACAAATGTACATATTTTGTCAATCTAGTGAATTTAGCTTCAGTTTAAACATGATGCCAGGTGTGTCTATGTAAAACTTCCTACCTTTGCAGGGTTCAAAGTGGCTTGTCTCTCTTATAAATAGGGTTGTCAGTCAGGATGCCAGAGAAAATCCAACCCAAATCTCAATAGCAACAGAGTTTTCCCAGTTTGACTCAGTGATATCCATGCAAGGCCAGATCCATGGGTATATATGTTTCAAAAAATATGGAGGGACTATTGTAAATATACTTGTAAATTCTTATGGCACTGTTGACATTTTCATATTTTTGTTCCATATTTTGTTGCAAAGGAGAAATAGTTGCTGGCTGTTAGGGTAATTAATTGTAGTAGTGATAGTAGTAGTAGTAGTAGTAGTAGTATTTTACCATTATCCATCACCATCACTGGCAGTTCTTTGTTCATTCCCTCCTCCCTCTATACCAGTCAAAGGTCTTTCTTGGCCTGGTGTGATAAAGGCACATACATCACATGTGATCTAGCAAAGAGATATTGATGTTCAGAGTCTTCTGTCTATGTCTGTTTTCAAAGAGAAAGCAGTACAAGTCTGTTTTAGTATAAAAAGAAGTAGGAAAAGGCAGGATCTTATGGCACCTTAAAGACTAATTTATTGTAGCATGGGTTTCTGTAGATCACAATCCACCAATTTATTTTAGTGGGAGCTTTTGTGAATCCACTTCTTCAGATGCACCGATAAAGTACAATGCTAAAGCCTCCCAAGACTCTTTCTTCTCTTTCCTTCCCCTGCTTTTCACCCTGAAACAGACTATTTGTCTAAATTGCTAAAACACGTTTGCCTGTGTGAATCAAACCAACCAATTTAACTACTATGTCTGTCCCTCAACAAGGGGGGGGGGGGTTGGGGAGATAGGGAAGGGTGTGGAAGAGAGATGCAGTGATATGGAAACAGAAAGGAAACACACATTTTGGTATACAGAATTGTGTACAAAAAGCTGTTATAGAAGGCATACTTTCCATTTGTATATGTTAAAGGTTATATAACAATTGGTGTACAAATGCATGAGTGAGAGGGGAAAATATCCAGGAAAGGTATGGGATGGGCAACAGCACCTAATTTGCTGGAATACATGTGAGGCAGATTTTGTTTGGTTCATTCATCACTAATTGTCAGAGCCTATGTCTTTGATAGCACACTAGCACTCAGCACATAGGACTGCAGATCCTCAAAATGTGGCTAATGCTACGCATTTTGACAGCAGCAACCAATTTAAACATGATATGGCTTATTTTGAATACATCCAACATACTGTATTTTTTGGCGTATAAAACTACTTTTTAACCCAGGAAAATCTTCTCCAAAGTTGGGGGTCGTCTTATATTCCAGGTGGAAGAAGAGGAGGAAGAAGAGGTGGCACAACACGAGGCTAGAGGAGGAGGAAGAGAGGAAGTCCAGGTTAGAGGAGGACAGGGGGAGGAGGAGGAAGCAGCAGCGGATAATAGGTGAAGGAGGCAGCAGCGGATAAGAAGAGAACCCCTATCCTGGGGTTTTCTTGGCAAGACTGGTTCAGAGGAGGTTTGCCATTGCCTTCCCCCGAGGCTGAGAGTGTGTGACTTGTCCAAGTTCACCCAGTGGGTTTCATAGCAGAGTGGGGAATCAAACCCAGGTCCCCAGAGTGGTAGTACAACACTCAAACCACTACACCATGCTGGCTCCTATTCCCATGTACTACCTATGAAACAGTTGCAGACTTTTTTGTTGTTCTTGTGTGTCTTCAAGTCCTTTCCAACTTATGGCGACCCTAAGGCAACCTTATCATGGGGTTTTCTTGGCATGTTTCTTCAAATGGGGGTTGCCATTACCATCCTTTGAGGCTAAGAGTATGTGACATGCCCAGGCTCACTTACTTGGTCGCAAATTGTACATAACCCCAGAATGCATCACCTAGTACATTGGCAGTCCTTTCCCCCCAACACTTTCTCATTTCCCCCGTTGGAAGAGGGGGTCGTCTTATATGGCAAGTATATCCCAAACTCTATATTTTGACTGGAAACGTTGGGGGTCATCTTACATGCCCAGCCATCTTATGCGCTGGAAAATACAGTATATAAACTATAACTAATTTCTGTATCACAGATCAGTTCCATATGCAGCTTTTACATATCGTCCTGCCTCAGTCACTGAATTTTATTGGGATTTCAGATGTTGCTGTCCTCTACCTGCAGCTCTCCATTGTTCTTTGTACCTCTTCTTCCACTGCAGAAAAACTATTAAGGAGAAAAAGATAGTGTACCTGCATGTTTCATTCAGATTGCTGGTGTGAGGATCCCTCTTTCTGACAATACCTATACTAGTTTCAAGTCTTCTCATTTTCCTTTTGTAGAGTTGTGATGAATACTAGCAAATTTTCTCATTCTTAACATGTAGGAATGGCTTAGCATGTTGAGATAATCTTGTGGCGGAAAAAGGTTGACAGCTATTTTCCTCCATTATTTGTTTTCTTTGGTTTTGGGCAAAACATGGTTTTGTGGGGAGAAACCTGCAATTTTTTTTTTTGACAAAAGTTTTGTAGTGCAAACTATAAAACCATAAAATGCTATAGGGGAAAAAACTTTGAATTTCTTTGTTGTTCATATATGCAAAAACTGAAAAGTGAAGATGTATACCTTTTGGTGTTAATCTTGTTAGAGGATGTAAGAATCAGTATGTGATGGATCCTCTCTTCATGCTGGCTCCCCAGTTCCAAACCTTTGGGTTCCTATCACTCACCTTGCCTCTTTTCCCCTCAAGATCCCTTCCTAGATCAGGTACTTGGGCCTCAAGATGATCCCTATATGGACCAGTGGATGTGTTGTCCAGTGCATTCACCATGGCAAGCATGACCAGACTCGCTATCAAAAACTTAACAGGAACAGCCAGACACCATTGTAAAAAAAGGATAAACAAGTAGAAGTTTATTAAGGCACAACTAGATCACACATTAACCCCTACACTATTTTATCATTCACAGTTCTCCCAAATTCTATTTAGTTCTCCCCCTGGGCTGACTATCTTAGCTCTCTGCAATCTTTTCCTTATCTCTAAGCCATCCTTTCCCCATCTGCTTTCTGTCTGACAAACCTTTTTTACATCCTTTCTCCGAGGTAAGTCCCCCCCTCTTCACAGCATTCCTGAGTTATGATTGGCTGGTACCAATCAGGCTTGCTCAGCTCCTCCCTTCGTACCGTAGAATATCTTTGTGAGTTCATTTTTCCACTCTACTTTCAAGAGATGTTTTAGGATTGTAAAAAGCCCAAGTGAGCTGTATAGCATGCATTATCTCTCCCATGGATAGGACAACATCAGATTTCCAACTAGGTGCAGCAGGGATAAAAAATCTTTGAAGAATTGAGAGGTAAAATAATTATTATGGGGGGGTTCAAAACCCTGTGAGCATAGATCTCAGAATGGGGGGGGGAGGGCAGGGATCTTGAGCCCTACCCCCAAGACAAGGCTTGGGGACTAAGCTCCCCAAAATGATCTGCCAAAATTGGACCACAAAGACTCCTTGTAGTTCACCTCTACAGGCATTATCAGTCAGAAATGTACTAAACAATCAGGCACTAGGAAATATTAACTGATTGTCGTTGAACCCTCCCATGAATAATACAGGCTACAACCAATCTTGTTCACACTTACATGGGAAATATGATGGTTTTACCTCTCGTTTCTTCTTTCAGACTCTTCAAAAGAATCTGTTTTGAAGGCTATGAAGTTCTGTATGTTAGCATGTTTCACTAGGAGGAAGTTGGTTAAACTCTACCGAAATTTACCTTATCCTAGTGAATGCTATTTTGTACTAATTCAAAAGCTGACCATTGAATAAAATTTTTGTACTTGGAGTTTTCTTTTACCTTTTTTGGCTATTTCTGTTATATTTTTGTTTTGTTTTTATGACTGATCTGTGATCATAATAAAGTTGACTGACTAATGGGGAATAAGCTGCACTAAACACATGGAGGACGTTTCCAAAGAAATATTGCACTTGTTAGAATATTTAAGGATTTTTCAGTGGACAGGAAAAAATAATTTGCCCTCTCCCTCAAGTACCTGCAAGTAGGGCAGATTAGTAGCAACCTGCTCACCAATGTTGAAGAGTTGTGCTTCATCTTAAAAACAGTTCTAGGGTTCCTTGTTCTAAACATAAATCCCACTTTATAGGGATTTTATAAGGGTTTAATGTAAATCCCATTTTATAGGCAGCCACATTAGGCTGCTACAGCAAAAACGAGAGAGTCTTCCAGCAACCCACAGTATGACCTTATAAAGCAAAAACCAACTTCAGCAGATTCTGAATATTCATGTTTTATTATAGGGTGGCAAGCCATCCCACAGGAAAGTAATTACATCAAGTCTAGTGACACAACTGCATAGCTGGATTTCACCATTTCCCCCATAAGGTCACAAGTGGTCCCCCTCTCACTGGTTGTGCTGGCTGGGGGTGATAAAAATTGCAGTTCAACATCGGGGAACCCCTTGTTCTTTGTGGGCTCTGTGACTCACACAAATGGGTTATTCTGTGCCTGTGCAGTGCATCTTTCAGAACCTTCTAGAGCAGGGGTAGGCAACCTTTTTGAGCTTGGGGCCAGGTTTCTGTCCCTCAGACAATTGGGGGGCTGAAGCCCCAAAAATAAATAAATAAATAAAATATAAATAAATAAAAATATATTTTTAATTTTTTTAAAATATGCATGCACACTCTCTCAGCCCCAGAAAAGCCATGGCAAAAACCCTGTGGAGATTTTGCCAAGAAAACCCCAAGAACAAGTAATAACAACAATAATATCATCATGGTGGCGGCGGGGGGCAGTGGCGGCGGCGGCAGGACCGGCCTGGGCCCGGTTCAAAGGCCTTCGTGGGCTGCATCTGGCCCCCGGGCCTTAGGTTGCCTACCCTTGTTCTAGAGTATTACATAAGCATTTTGTCAGTAGCCCTAGCTACCTCCAGCACCTCTAAATAAGGAGCTTTTCATCCACCACTGCAACAGCATTCATAGAAAACTCATTCTTGGAATTGACCTTTGGTTTTGTCAGTCTTCGTAGGCCTCCTGTGGCCTGTTTGTCCCAGGTTTTGGTTCTTCAGCAGTTGTGGTGCTGGTGTTTGAAGTTGTGCTTGCCCTTTGAGCTATTTCTTCTGCCTACGTTGTTCAAGAGATGTATCCTGTGGCTGTAAGATCCCCAAAAGAGATGGACACCTAAAGTGTCTTTGGTTCCTTGATGAAGCTTATGTGCCCACTTACACTTCAGGCCAGACAGAATTGAAGGTTGCATTCGAAAGCACTCTTATATGAATGCGCTCAATTGCTGTCTTCTTGGACTTCGAAATCCATTGGTATAGAACCAGCAGAGACAGTTTATTTGAAGACTACTTCAGTCTTGATCTCAGCTTCTGGCTCCTCCATCTCGCAGTCAAGCGTTTGCTGGCAGGATCGGTGTCTGTCCCGTCAATAACCACACAATTCAGCTCCGACAGATGGTGTATCATACACTACTACTACCAACCAATCTAGAGGTCAGGATGAAATTGATAGCTTGACAGTACAAGCACAAAAAGAAGAAGTGAGCCAAGATAAAGAGCACTGTTCTCTAGACTCTGCCTCCAAGACTTCCTCCAGGGTCACTGCCAAGGTTGCTCCTTTGCAACAACCATCCTCTCCTGCTTGATCTGCTCCTGCTGTGCTAGAGATCACAGGTTTCATTTATCAAGGGGAGCTTACTCTTCGAGTATCAGAGACTCCACAGTGTTCCTCTGACTGTATAGAGGTTGTTTCAGTTATACATCAACTTGAGGTAGAGACCATATCTGAAGATGAAATTCTGGTGTCTTCCCCTGTTGTGAGGGTCTTGGGTTTGCCGCCTCCTGTTCAGCCTTCCTCTTAGGGCTTTCTTTTGCTAGACTACTAGTCCCTCTGCTCTCTCTGCCACACTGATAGCCATTTCAGTCTCAGTCCATATCTTCTCTGCTTCTACTGCTTCTGAGTCATCCTCAAGCTTGAGGTACCACTCCAAGAGATATCATTAGTCTTGATGTTCTTGGTACTGAGGTCATTATTCTCATAGATACTATGGCTCTCAGGGGTGGTCGTGTTTGAGATCAAGCTCCATGGACTCTGTGCATCCTGATACAGAAGCTCTCCAACTTCCTATGTTCACTATTCATGGGATTACAAGTTCCCTCATACTTACCACTATCAGAAGGAGGCTTGTACCACCATCACCTCAGATTCATGGGTTCAAACTGCAGGAAAAGCAATTTCATTAAAGGGTAGGCAGAATTTCCTGATGGTAAGAACTGTTCAACAGTGGAATACACTGCCTCAGAGTATGGTGTAGTCTCCTTCTTTGGCAGTTTTAAGCAGAGGTGGGATGGCCATCTGTCAGGAGTGCTTTGATTGTGTGTTCCTGCATGTCATGCCCTTCCTTGAGAGTTCGGCTTCTGACGATAAAGCATATCCACCCAGCAGCCCCTCTCCCCTGAAATTCGGACTCTGCAGATGACACTGACTTACTACAGCCAGGCCCTTCTTCAACTTTGTCCAACAGCCACTTAAGTTATCTGCAGGAGGAGGAGGACTTAGAAGAGATAACACTTCAAGAAAGGAGAAGTCTCAAGCAGCGTCTCCCCCACAGGTGAAGTGAGAGGCTTTGTGGCTGCAGCAGGGAAACATCATCCTGAAATACAGGTTACAAGGAGGATGAGGCTGAGCATGCTTTATAAGGCGTGGGCTTGCCTTCTCTCGGTTGTTAGAAACAACTGTTTTGCTATATTTGTGGGTTTTTTGGGCTGTGTGGCCATGTGAGGAGAGGACACTGCATCTCAGGGGGTTGGACTGAATGGCCCTGGTAGTCTCTTCCAACTCTGTGATTCTTTGAACGTATGACCTTCCACCAGACATTCATACCCTTACAAGTGGAGGAAGTTTCAAGGGTTCTTGACTCCTCTTTGCATTTCTCCTACTGAAGCCAACACTGGATATGTTTTGGATTTTCTGCTCATGTTGCCATCCAGGGGCTTGTCTCTATCATTAATCCAGTGTTATCTCACTGCAATTTCTATGAGCTTTCAGCTGCTTGGGAAGACTTCCTGCTTTATCAATCCTCTTATGAAGAGATTCTTTGAAAGGCTATAAGAACCTCCATCCTTCATTGTTGAGCCTGATGCCATAATGCACTTCAAAACTCGTCTTAGTCCATCTTTGTGGGAAGCCCTTTAAACCCATAGCTACCTGTGATCTCTGGTTGCTTTCTTGGAAGACTGCTTTCCTGATTGCAGTTGTGAATGCCAGACAGACTAGTGAACTGTGTGCTCTCTGTGTGGACTGTCTGTGTTTGAACTTCTACTCCCATAGAGCTATCCTGAGACCTAACATTACCTTTCTGTCTACAGTAGTGTCTGCTTTCCATGTCAACAAGGGCATTGTTCTCCCAGCTTTCATGCAGAATTCCACTTCTGCCTTCGAGAGGAAGTTACACTGTCTACATGTGTGGAGGACTTTGGCCTTCTATATTGACTGAACTTCAGTCTTTTGGACTTCACAAAGACTCTTTGTTTGCTATACTTTGGTTCCAATCAAGGACATTTTTAAGGTGGCTGCCAGATTGCAGCCAATGAATTTTATAACTCATTACAGAGTGGCCTCAAAGTCTTGAGCTGATACTGCCTTCAGGAGATCTGTACTTTATTCTTTCATATTGTGACTGTATCACTGATGCGTCAAGATAATTCTGTCTGTTGAAACTTCGTTGTGTATTGACATTAAAGATTGACTCTGTCTTCTGAAATGTATGGAAGATATTACTTTACATGGGTAAGTGGGTGTTATGGTCATGTTTGCTGTGTTGCATTGATTTGATGTTTAGTAAACTTCTGATTTGCTTGTAATGACTCTCCCACTTCCTCTTTGTGTAGCTTGCTAATCTCCCATTTGTGTGAGTCACAGAGACCACGAAGGAGGAGGACAGGTTGAATACCTGTAACTGAAGTTCTTCAAGTTGTCATCTGTGAACTTACACAACCTCACCCATTCTCACCTCATTGTGTTCTGCATGTCCTTTGGATTGCTATATTGGTGTCCTTGGAATTGGTGGTTTCAATGGGAAGCGTCTTATATAGGGTTGCTGGAGGTGGGCAGACCTACTGCCCAAATGTTTATGTAATGCTCTAGAGGGTTCTGAAAGATGCATTCACTGTGCAGGTGAAGAATAACTGATTTGTGTGAA
Organism: Phrynosoma platyrhinos; assembly: GCA_020142125.1. NCBI lineage: Eukaryota > Metazoa > Chordata > Lepidosauria > Squamata > Phrynosomatidae > Phrynosoma > Phrynosoma platyrhinos. Next base: position 95,108,516 of record CM034703.1, read on the forward strand.
TTCACAGATGCCACTTGAAGAACTACAGTTACAGATATGCAATCTGGCCTTATCCACCCCCGAGTTTGGAAAAAGTTGAGGTGTTGAAATACAATTCCCAGAATCCTCTAGCAAGTATGGCTGGTAATATGTCCATTGGAGAAGAATATGAATACTATGTGGTTTTTTTTTTGGATATTGTATGCAGGAGGTCATACCTGATGTCCCTTGCCAGTCACTTGTCCAGTGTATAATCTTGGTCATATAATCTTTCTTAAGCAGATAAACTTGGTGAAATTTCTGTCCTCCCTGTGAAGTCAGGACCATACTTGTATCTATTCACTGAGCATTTTCTGGAGCATAAATGTAAGCCATCTGAGTTTGTGTTACCTGAAATAGCAAAAGGAATGGGTCATCTTCTGTAGAGAGGAATTAATGGCTATTATTAAAGTTGTTTAACAAAAAACTTCTAGAAACCAATTGAGAGGAACCACAGAAGGGTAATTATTAGTTAAATGAGCTATTCATTTCTTCATGAGTGTTAAGAGAATGGGCATATTGGCTACTCAAAAAGCCTGCAGGAGAAGATGATTAGAAATCCGCAAGTTCCACAGCCTTCCTTCGTGATTGATCACATGTCATCTACACAGACTCCTGTATTTTATTTTGTTTGGAAGAAGAAGGAGTTGGCCTGGTTTCAAAGCTGAGACTTCATTATGAGATGATGAAGGGGAGATGGGTGGGAAACGAAAATGTGGTGGTGGTGGTGTGTCTTCAAGTCATTTCTGACTTATTGTGATTCTAAGACAACCGTAAGACAACACAGGGTTTTCTTGGCAGAATTTGTTCAGAGGGGTTTGAACAAAAATACTCACTCATATTGATTGTCCATCAGTTATGAATGAGATCAAAGTATTTTAAAACTAACAGTGGAGATCTCAATTCATTTAAAGTTGTAGTTGATTAATCATGTGGTTTCTCCCTTAATTTTACTAAATAAATCTGCATGATGCAAAACAACAGCAACCCTCAATTTAGATGCCTTTCTTGAGACCTAGAAGAGGGTATAAGATAACTGATGAATTTAATGAACAGGCAGTATCATTGTTAGAAAAGCATCTGTGCTATCTCATTCTGTTTTGCAAGCAGCAGAAATTCAGGTAAACAAAAGCTACAAGGTTGGATTCAGTAACTGCTCAGACAAGATATGAATTTAGGCTGAGATAGTTTGCCTTGGTTCTCCTCTACAATGCCCTGCTTTTGTAAGAGCGTGTAATCCATTCTCCCCAGTGAATTTGGCTGGAGTTGGTACAGTAGAAACATCATTTGCCACTTTCCAACATTTCTTTTTATCAGGATTTCATGCTTGCTTCACTTTTCAGATGGCTCTGTTCGCTCACATAATTTCTGGCCTTCAATTTCTTTATCTCGTGAACTTTCTCCTAACCCACCCCAAACTGAACTTAGCCAGCAACTATTTAAATGTTATAGACATCTTGTGCATAGTTTAGAATATTCAGGAAGGGGGTGTTCAGATTCAGATTTATTATGGAATTTTATTTTAGACTTACTTAAAATCCAAATATAATGATTTTATACTAGGTTCATAAGAGATGGATATGTGCATACATGCCCCCACACATACTGTGTAGTGTAAATTTTGCGAGCCAGAATGGTGTAGAGGTTTGAGCATTGAACTATTGACTCTGGAGACCAGGGTTCAAATCCCTGCTCAGCCATGGAAATCTATTGGATGACCTTGGGTAAGTCACAGTCTCTCAGCCTCAGAAGATGGCAATGGAAGAAGAAACTAGAGTTGCCATAAGTTGGAAACAACTTCAAGGCACACAACAACGACAGCCACAAGAACAAAATGAACATTTGCACCATGATATAAAATGGTAAGTACAGCTAGATGTATGTATGACATTTGAATGTGGAATTTTTGGTGGAGAATAAATACCTATACAATTTTTACTTGGTCTTGATCTTGACTTGTATATATAATTTTAGATTCTTTTGTGAGCTTTTATAGGCAAATCTCTGTGCGGGGCCAGCTATGGGTTTTTGTTAAGACTAAGAGCCTGGGATCAAAAAGAAGTAAAGAAGGTCACAGACTTACATATTCATACAGCATATGTGTGTGAATGTGCCTTTACGTTGCCTGAAACTTATGCCAACCCCATGAATTTCATATGGTTTTCTTAAGCATACTGAGAGGTGGTTTGCCAGTTCTTTCCTCTGAAATATAACCTATACCAGTAGTATTCATTGGAAGCCTCCCATCCAAGTACTAATCAGGACTGATCATATGTAGCTTCCAAGATCAGACAGGATCTGGTGGCTTTGAGTTATTTAAGTCACTAGACACCATGTAGGGATAGGGAAATATTTTTTTTCCCATTTTCACAACTCAGTTTCAGTTCTCAGCATGAAGGGGGTCCCCTTGTATCCTCCTGGTATTTAACAAATATATGTTGTAGATGAGGGATGGAGCCCCCAAATATGCTTTTGTGGCCTTTGATGGTTCCAGAATCCTCAGGCTAACCTTTTTTTGGCCAAAAAAGGAAGAAGGTGACTTGCTGCTCCTGGAAACATGCAAAAGGTTGGAAGGATGTTAAGCTGTATCTTTTTGCTCTAAGTTCCAGCCTTAATAAAGCCTAGATTATGTGCACCATACAGCCTACAGCACCTGGCAAGATAAGATGGGATCTGGTGCCTTAGGGGATTTAGGCTGGAGTAAGTGCACTTAGTTCTAGAGATCATGGCTTATACTCAGAGCTTGGAAAGTTTTCTGTTCAAGCTCATGTGTTAATGCTGACAGTCATCAGGACATCAATGTGGTAACATTAAATGTTTTGGCGACTAACATCATTTTTACATTAATGGTTAGTAATATGTTAGTGGCACCTGCTTTTATTTATTTATTTATTTATTTATTTATTTAAAAAAATCAAATTTGCTGAACTTAGGGCCTTTGCAGACTGCCAGAAATAGTGCAAATTGAGTCCACTTTAACTGCCCTGACTCAGTGCTAGGGAATCATGGGAACTGTAGTTTATTGTGGCACCAGAGCGCTCTGTCAGAGAAGGCTCAATGTCTCAGGAAAAAAAAATACAATTCCCATGATTCCCTAGCACTGAGCCAGGGCAGTTAAAGTGGACTCAATTTGCACTATTTCTAGCAGTCTGCAAAGGCCCATAGACAAGCCCTCTCCCATTACTTCCCAAAATGACAAACTAATATGTCATGAAACATTAATGGTTACTCAAAAATTAATGTCACTGAAGTTATAAATATTAGAACAGTGTGTTTAAACATAATTATTACAATGAACTATAGGTTTAAAAATATTCTCTTAATTCCATATTCTTCTTACAGTGCCAGGAAACAATTCTATTTCTAAGTGACAAGAGTTTTGTTCAACATCTGGTGTTCTACGCAGCTGTGGAGTCAAGCAATACAACAGAGGTTTGGATTTATGTCAAGATGGAGCCATAGCCAAGTGACAGAGTTTGTGCTATGCATGAAGTCCCAGATTCAATCTCTGTTGTGTTGACTGGAATGCTCTTCCTCAGGATTTCCTGTATCAAGCAGAGAACTAAGTAGATAGTCTACAAGGCCTCCTCCAACTCTATGGATGTTATCACACGTGGGCCAGAAAGCGATAATAAAGTGGAAATGAGGCATTCCGAAAATAAACCAAAAATAAACCTTGATTCCGCAAATGGCTTTCACACGTAATTACCTTAATTGTGAAATTACAGTAAGCGCATTTAACGTTCACACACAAGTGAGAAAAGCCCGTAAATGTACTAGAAATGAGCTTCTTGCACATGCGCAGATAGAGGAATGCTCGCTGTGGAACCATGGGAAAAACAGGGAAATGCTCCCAAATGCGCATTTGCCTTTCACATAATGGTAAATGCGAAATTACCTTAATTTCGCATTTGCATTTCCTCCAAACAACCGAATTTCAAAAGATCTCAGTTAACACCAGTTTCTGTCCACTTTCTGTCCAGTTTCTGTGCTACGTCATGTGAAAACGCGAGGCACAAATCCAGTTTCTGTTTGGGATTTGTGTGGATTAACCAGCAGATTTGCCCCCATGTGATAACGTCCTATGGCTCTATTCTTTTTATTATTATATGCTTCCTGGTAAATATATTTGTTGACTACAATCTTAGGTATGGGTCTTAACATCCAGTTATACATTTTTGTTGATTTCTTAATGCAACTGTTTGGGACACCTGAACTCCCCTTCCAGTTTTCTCAAGGACAACCTAAGTACTGTCTTTGTAAGAATTTTTTTTTAAAAGTCAGCAGTTTCCATCAGCATAATAAGATTCATTTAGTCTAAAACACTCTTCTTGAAAAATATGGGCAGTAATTCTTCTCTAATTTCCAATTTTCTCCATTTTTATATAGTTTCAAGCATGAAATATGGCAAATTACCTTTAAAAGTTTGATCTGTGACTCCAAAGTCACATTTTACAACAATTAATTTTCTGTAACACTGCCCACATTTCCTCTAGCCTCTTCCCATATATAGGCTTATGGATGGAGGAGGGGGCAGTCTTTTTAAAAATAGGCTCTGTGCCTAAAAGTCTAGCTCAGCTATCTTGCATGCAAAAGTCTTAATATAATAAGACACTGACTGCTGTGGAAACGATTGAATATAATAGGAAATGCAGAACACACAATGTATTTTAGTTAATGGGACATTTCCTAGAGGCGGCTGCTCTAGAGAGTGCTAATGGCAGCAGAAATGGAATAGTAGGAGGGGGACCAGGGAAGGAAGGAGAGAAGAAGGCCATAGCAGGCTATGCAACCGCCTGACTATAGACAGAGATTCTTCACAGTTAAGTGAGCAAAAATAGGAAAAGGCCAAGTATTGAAAACGTAGGCAGGCTTGCGATTGCTCTTCTTCTGAAGTGATTTTATAACACTTGCCATTTACACACAGCATGAATGTGGATCCTCCAGAGCCAGATATAAATGAAGAAATTAGCTGACTTTCTCATTTCCTCATCTGTTAATGCTGACACTGAAACCATTTTGGCACTTTTATGCAGAGAGTGTTTCCCTCCATGAGTGAGGTTCAGAGAGGGGTTGCTCTATGGGCATCGGTGCCTGTGTGTCCCATTGATTACTGTTTTCGGCTTTTGGTTCTGCACTGACAACTATCACATACGTAGAGAAAAGGGGGCAGCAGAAGGGAATAAAGACAATTTAAGCCCCATGTCTGACACTGTCCCTAATATTTTGCACTCTGTTAATGTTATATAATGTTATATTATCTTTTTTCCTCTAAACAATCCATCCATGTACACACACATGCGTACACCTCCAGGTCTGAGTGTGAAATTTACAGTGCTTTGCATGCTGATTTTGCATTGTTAATATCCCAGATAGCAATTCTTGGGTGTAGGTCCTCCTGATCTTAATAGGACTTGTTTTTAGTATTGGCTTTAGTTACCAAAGAAAAGTATAAAACCATATTTTTCACAAGCAGCCACTGTCCCATTCTCCAGTGTTGTCACAGAATGTCTGTGTGCATAGAAACCCACTCATTTTTAAAATTACTGACAGCCAGCCACCCACAACATCTTCTATTGTGGGAAGTTCTATCCAATGCTGCTACCATCTGTATAACATCTGGGCAAAATGTTCTACACAATGGGAAGATTGGAATTTTTCTCTCTGTGTTTGTCTTTCTGAAATCAAGTTTATTTTGCCAACAAAATTATGATCCAGATTTTCCCCCAACAACCATCATCATCATCATCTCATAGAGTTGTAAGGGATCTCATGGGGGTCTGAGTCCAACCCCCTGATCACTGCAGGTTCTTCAGCTAGAGCATCTCCAGCAGATAGCTGTCTAGCCCCTTTCTGAAGACTAAGAAAAGAAGACCCCACTACCTCTCTAGGTAATTGGTCCCATTGCTGAACCACTCTCACTATCAAGAAGTTCCTTCTAACGTTCAATCCCAATCTACTCTCTGGTAACTTCAAACCATTAGACCTGGTCCTACTCTCTGAGGCAATAGGGAACAGGCCTGTCCCTCCTTTCTATGACAGCCCTTGAGGTAGTACAATCATGTCACCCTTCAATCTTCACTTCACCAAACTAAACAGTCCCAGGTTCTTCAACCTCTCCTCATATTTTGTTCTTCATACCTCTTATCATCCTTATAGCCCTTTTTTGAACTCACTCCAACTTATAGATTTATTTATTTATCAAGTTGATATAAGGACTCCCCTTTCCATAGTATTCTCATAACAAAGTTTGGATAGTCTAGACTGTGAGAGTGGGGTGGGTCCAAGTATACCCAATGAGCTTTATCACTGAGTGCAGATTCAGACTCAGACCTCTCCATCCTTGTATGATCAGGGAGTTCCAAGCCAATTGATAACTTTTTTTTATCAATTGATAACTACTTGCAATAAGCAGAATTGTGGCTGGTGTTCCTCCAGTACAATTTCTGGAATAAGAGATATATGAACCTACTCCAACCCCACCCGGAAAGCTCATTCCTTAACAATCAGAGCTGGTAGGGAATGATGTGCAACCTTGCTGTGAGTTAACTACCTTCTCTATCTCTCTGTGCTTTGTTTTTGATATCTTTTATTGAATGGGCAGATGGAGTATCAGTACTAAAAATAAATATTCCCCCCATTATGAAGCTGGTTTGGAATTAATATATCCATTTCCATAGAATAAAGGACCCAATATTATTAATCATAAAAGGACCATTCATAATAGTGCAGAGATTTTAGATTAATTTCTGGTTTGCCTTTCACAACTTTCTCAGCATTCCCCATACATGGAGTCCAAGGTGGCAACCACAAAAGACAGGTTGCCATTTCTGGCTCTTGAAAGCAGCTCTGCAGGCCCACTTACTGGCAAAAAGGGTATCTGTAGAAGTGAAAGCTGGGCTAAGTCTTCTCCCCCTCCTCCTGTTATCCATCAGGGAAAGATGTCACCGTGATATGATTAGGTAGCTATTTTCTGTAATGCAGAGGATTCATTGTAAAGCTCTTTTCTTTGGCCAACAAAGAAAACGTCTATTTATAATACTGTGTGACAGCAACTACTTCAGACCTCTTCCTGCTGTTGATAAATCTGCAGCCTTTGTTGACCTACTCTAAATCTCAGCTTGTTAGGGACAAAATATTATGTAGAAGGTGGGAGGAGTAGTGGAAAAGTATTATTCTAGTTTTCTGGGGAATTTGATCAAGTTCTCAAGAACAAAATGAACTGTTTTCTGTGATTAGGATCTTACTCAGTGGGTTAGAGAAAGCAAGCAGTTGACTTGGTTTATCCAAATCTCCATCAGAAAATGTCTTCCAGAATGGGCAGAGCATTTCAATTAATTAATATTGGTTTCTTAGGCATGATCTTGACATGTGGATGGCACACAAAAAAATCTGAGATTTCTTGGGGCTGGAGGGGGTGGATGTGTTCTGGTGGTGTGCACAAAACCTGGTATGGCTGTTTCCTGTTTTCCAGCTCAGCAAAGGAAGAGCAACAGCTTGCAAAATGAAACTGAAATGCACAATTGAATTGTTGATACATCTATTCAAGCCAAAGGACACTGATCCACTCTAAGTTCAGAAATAAGTGGCTTATCAGGAAATCAAGGATGGAGAATTCTTAATCACAGATGTTTTAGTGCCTCTTCACTGATGCCGAATGTTTTTCTGAACAACTGACTCGCTGCGTACTTTTGTCCTCCCCTTTCCCAATCAGGAAGTGTAGTCCGCAAAGATCACTGAGAGAGCACAGCTTTTGCTCATTTAACTCAATTGACTCAGAAGCAAGTAGATTTTTTTTTAAAAAAAGGAAGATGTTGGGAGGGTTGGAAGGATGTGAATCTGTATCTTTTAGCTCTAAGCTCCATTTTACTGAATTCCTCAACCTGTATAATCCCCTGAAGAAAGGGGTAGGTGAAAAGCAGAATAGGAGGAATGGGAAGGGGAGAGAAAAGCCTAAAGGAAAGGAAAAACCAAGAGGATTTGGTGAGGATGGAACTATTAGTTTGGAGCCAAAAGATTTACCATTTACATAAACACATGTTCTCTCCATGTCTATACAGAAGCAAGGGAGTGAGGAAAATGTTCTACTTACTGTATATGCTCATGTACAAGTCTAGAAATTTTAGGCAAAAAATTAATAAAAAAAAACGAGTCAGCTTATCTACAGATCAATGTAGGTACTGTACTTTAACTCTTATAAAAAAGGAACCATCCTCTGGTGAAAGGCCTGTTCTGGAAGCAATGACCCCCCTGCCTCCTCCATGAAGTCTTTAGTAAGTTCTTTGGCATCCTTTTATTTTCTTTTGTCCTTTACATACTTTGTCACATACCCTTGAGTTTTACTCAGGACTTATCCATGGCTCATATCAAAATCCATAATTTTGTCCCCAAAACCTGCCCTCAATTTATACATGAGATTGACTTACAGTCAAATATATACAGTAATTATTCAAGTGGCCAACAATGAATAATGTTTAAACAACATTAAACACACTGAAGGGTTTCTTTCCTCTGGGTTTCTATGGCATTTACTTATGAATAGTCATGGCAGAGGCATGGGTTTTGTTAAAATGCTTCTTTGACTCCAAACTAATACTTCTAACCTCACCAAACCCTTCCAAGTGTGTAACCCACCAATTCAGAGTGCAGATGTAAAGCCAAATGGCAAGAGAAGCCAACTATCTTCAATTGTATCCTAGCCAAGTTCTGCTGCACAAATTCACATAAATGCATTTAAGCCAAGCTTAATTCTTCTTTTCTTTAGCCTTTGTGGGCAATTTGGTCTGTCTGGGCCTACCCTGAAATTAACCTCTGGAGCAAACAAGAAGTTGCTGGATTCATCAAGGTACCTGAAATATTTTAATGGCATCTTCCAGAACTATGTGACCTAGAAAGCTCTTCCTTCAGGAACTCAAGAGACTGGGAAAACACAAATTAGCATTGCTAGAGAGATGCCCTTCCTTCCTTCCACTGTCCTCTTCTTCAGCCTTCTTTTAATCCACCTCAGGGCTCATTCATATGTTATCTGCAATCGCAGTTAAACTGAGGGTACATCTACACTGTAGAAATAATGTAGTTTGACACCAAATTTAACTGCCATGGCTGCATTATATAGAATCTTGGGATCTGTAGCACCAGCACTCTTTAAACTTGTAAAACTACAAACCCCAGGATTTCATAAGATGGAACTGCAGAACTTAAATGGTGTCCAGTTGCATTATTTCTAAGGTGTAGATCCACCACTAGTCTGGGCTGTATGTTGTTTGCCTTCAAGTAATTTCTGATTTATGGACGCCCTAAGGCACAGTGTTTTCTTGGCAAGTTTCTTCAGAGGGGGGTTTGCCACTGCCATCCTCTGAGGCTGAGCAAGTGTGTCTTGCCCAAGGTCACCTAATGAGTTTTCATGGCCAAGTGATCCATATAGTCTTTGCTTACCATCTATATAATACATAATAATAACAATAAATTTTATTTGTACCCTGCCCCTCTGTCAAACATTTGGGGCAGTTAGTTAGGGTGGTTATATATCCTTTTAGCAACATTCTCCCAGTCTCTTGTTGGTGTGGTCAGAAGCTGTAGATATGACCAAAAACAGAATACTACTACTAGAGAAACATATAAACAGGGCCTAAGTAGAGGCAATGACATATACATACTGTAACTGCTTAACTTTATTGCATTTAGATTGTGTTTTTGACAGAGTATTTGCTGGGAGCCAGAGGGCTTATGAGATGTTCAACAGATGATGAGCACACATCATTAGCTTTCTCTGCTGATGCTTTGGAGGAAGATACAAGAGGCCAGAGGCTCTCTGTTCCTAGCCAGAAAGTTTTTGTCCCCCAATTTATTTATCTTTTTCAGAAAGTCAAGTCGCTTATTGCTATACCAAAAATGATGTTGTTTGCTTTGCTGCATCATTGCAATGTCATTAGGGACCCTGGGGCATGAATAAAGGAAAGACATTAATTAATTAATAGCATTGTCTTCTCTTCCCTAGTAAATGCACCAACTGGAACATTACCTAGCATAGATCAGAGCCTCCAGAGGGAAATAGCAGGGCTGTTTCTTTGAGGAGGGTTGAACTGCTGTGATCTAAATGGTATGTCCTATACATCTGGGCTTTCTTGTTCAGATGTCAAATTTAACTTGTGGCAGTGGCAGAGCCTGCTGTGCAGTGCTGTTAGCATAAGTCATTTATTTAGGTTCATTGGGGAGTGTATTTCTTTCCAATAGTCCAGCCAAAAGCAGAAGGAAAAGAGCAAGCATGGGAATGGGACAAAACAAGGAAGAAAGATGCCAGCCACGGATGCTGGCGAAACTTCAGAAAGAAACTCTTCTAGAACATGGCCACACAGCCCGAAAAACCCACAAAAACCAAGGATGAAAGGTCTAGTAGATACTGAGCTGCCTGAAGCTTCCTCTTCCCACTGGATAACATAGCAGGCATTTCCATGTGCATAGGATTGCCAGATTGGATCCTGAAAGAGGACTCCGGCAACTTTAATCCTTAATAGATCTTAGGCTATGTCTGCCCTGACAGAGAAACCTAGCTTACCATCAGGGTTTCCAGATCCGTGGGAAGGACAACACAACAGGCTGATACCACTGTTTGAACAACTGTCACCAACAACTACAACTACAACTGTCCACACAATTGGCATTCTGCTTACAGCAGGCTGATATTTATTATTTATTAGTATTTATTTAAATAAATAATAAATAATTCAACAGGCTGATTCCAGCAGCATTGTCCACACACTCCATGGGAGACCCCTTTCCCTCTTTTCCCATGGCTCATGGAGGCAACATGTGAGCATTGGGGTAATGTACTGATGGTATTGTTGGTCTAATGTGCACTTGTGCAATCAATTTTGTTGTTGTGTGCCTTCAAGTTGTTTCCAACTTATGGCAACCCTAAGACGACCCTATCAATTTGCACATCTGCAATAGGAATGGTGATGGAGGAGCTGCACAAGCTGGAAAGTGCTGTGGAGAATTGCCCTGGAGCATGGATTGGCCCCTTATTTTACCTGTTGTTCACAGGAGGAGGTGGAAAAATCAGTCCTGGCTGAGAGGGGAACAGACCTCTGTCTCTTGCAGCATCTGCTGTCTGGTAAGTGAGGAATGGAGGATGGGTTGAACTGGGAAGCACTATTTAGATAACTAAGGGCCTTTGCAGACTGCCAGAAATTGTGCAAATTGAGTCCACTTTTAGGGTTAGGGTTAGGGTTAGGGGATCATGGGAACTGTAGTTTATTGTGGCACCAAAGCTCTCTGACGGAGAAGGTTCAGTGTCTCAATGTCTCAGAAAAAAACACAATTCCCATGATTCCCTAGCACTAACCCTAACCCTTAAAGTGGACTCAATTTGCACTATTTCTGGCAGTCTGCAACCCCCCTAAGGTGGTCCATAGCTAAGGATCTGATACAGAATCATGGCAAAAGTTTCGAGGTGATTTTTAAAAAATTAAAAATGCACATTAAGAAAAGAGAAGGGAAACCCTCAAGTCAGTTCTAGCTGTGTAGCAGAAAACAATTGTTCATGAGCACCACACAGTTCAAAGTATAAGAGGATTGATAGCCTGCAGCTGGTGTCAGCCTACCACCCTAAACACACATGTTCCCCCTAATTCCAGAGGCTAAGCATGATTGGTCCTGGTTTCTACTTGGATGGGAGACCATCAGGGAATGCCAGGGATCCCCAGGAAGGCTTGTGAAAGAATCCTGCTTAAAACCCTGGAAAGCCACTGCTGCCACTCAGAGTTGACAATCCTGAGCTCCATGGGTCACTGGTTACACTCAGTAGAAGAAGCTTCCTCATATTTTGGGATATTGGGGGAGGGAGGCTTAGGGAAAGCAAACTTTTCATTTTTGAAAATCAAAGCTGTTCCATCCTAGGGTTCCCAAGAACACTTAAGGGTCCCAAGAGCTGTGAGGAACCCAGGAGCTGAACTTTGCCCACTCCAGCTATACATGAAATCACAAACAACTTCTTTCCAAATAGGGCTTTAGAGAGGCCTACAAAAAGAAGTTAGGATGCATCTACACTGTACAAATAATGCAGTTTGACACCACTTTAGCTGCCATGGCTCCATTCTACAGAATCCTGGGATTTGTAGTTTTGTAAGGCACCACCACTTCTTTGGCAGAGAAGGCAAAAGACTGTGTAAAACTACAGATCCCAGGATTCCATAGGATGGAACTACAACACTTAAAGTAGCATCAAACTGCATTATTTCTACAGTGTAGATGCACCACTGCTTGAATAAACATTTAAGCAACTTCTTTCTCCAAAAGCATATGAGGAGGAGGAGGTGGTGGTGGTGGTGGCAAAGAAGCAAGTGGGCAAGAAATAAAGAAAAGAAAAGACAATGAGGACAGGAATATTAAAATGAAATGCAGAATTGCTTGACATTAGAGACGGCACAGAAAATCCAAACATTGATAACAGCTTAGGAAATGGAAGGCTCAAAAGCAGGATGGAACAGCTTTGTTTATAGAGGGAAAACACCTTGATTGCAAGTGACAAGAATAATAAAAATAAGGAAAGATGCAATATGAAAGAGGAGGGACATAACCAGAAGCAAAGAGAGAAAAGGCATTGGATATTAAGACTGTGGAATTTGAAGGCAACATGACAAAAATAATGAGATAGATGGATAGATACAATAGATAGATGATCAGATAAATAATTATATTCGTAGCCCCCTTTAAGGAGTTCAGGCTAGTGTATACAATGCTTCATTTTTTTCTCAACGGACGTTATCACACGTGGTCCAGAAAGCAAAAATAAAGTGGAAATGAGGCATTCTGAAAATAAACCGAAAATAAACCTTGATTCCGCAAATGGCTTTCACATGTAATTACCTTAATTGCAAATTTACAGTAAGCGCATTTAACGTTCACACACAAACGAGAAAAGCCCGTAAATGTACTAGAAATGAGCTTCTTGCACATGTGCAGATAGAGGAATGCTCGCTGGAACCATGGCAACAACAGGGAAATGCTCCCAAATTCACATTTGCTTTTCACATTAGAGTAAATGAGAAATTACCTTAATTTCGCATTTGCATTTCCTCCAAACAACCGAATTTCAAAAGATCTTGGTTAACACCAAGATCTGTGCAACGTTGTGTGAAAACATGGGGCACAAATCCCGTTTCTATTTGGGATTTGTGTGGATTAACCAGCAGATTTGCCCCCGTGTGATAATGTCCTATAATCCTGTGAGGAAGGTTAGAGTGCAAGACAGGGACTGACCCAAGGTGAGCTTCATAGCTAAGAGCTCAGAGCCCAGCAATAGCAATGAAAACAAGATTATTATTGCTGGTTGGTATTTATGCTGGTTTTGCAACCTGAAATCCTCTAAGAGGCTATCTGTTGGCTCACTGAGAATGAGAAATCCTAAGCCTCAAACTCACAGACTCATCTCCCTTCACTCCACCAAAAAAAGTGCTGAAGTACTGAAGCCATGCATCAAGTCTTTTGAGGGCTGGTGCACAAACCTCTGCCAATGTCTTTGTTTCTTATTCCCTGAGTGCTCAGCACTTGGTGATTTGCTCTTGCACGGGATAGAATCTCTAGCCATACTGTGTCACAGCTCTTGCCATGTGTGGCACCAGTGGCTATCTTCTCCCATTTGTATCAATGGAAGCCACTGGTGTGAGAGGGAAAGGTGTTGATTTATGGTGGTGGTGTAGCAGAGTTCATGTGCAGAATGCTGGGCTGCTGTTCATCAGCCATTCATCTCTCTGGATCTTAGCTCTCTGCCGCTTGCAGCATTCCAGGAATCAGAACAGAGATCAAATTCTCTTCAAAAAAGGGATTTATTCTTGGTTGCAAAGTGAACAGAAAACTATATACATCCATCATCATTATTATCATACAGGCAGATTAGGAGACTGAACACACACACAAACTACATATCCCAACATTCCTAACAAAAGATAGCATGGTAAGAGCTTGTATTCGTTACAAATGAATGTGGATTACAAATCAGCGCAGGTATGTTGCAGGGGAACCCATCATGCAGGACTCATCCCTCAATGTGCACACTTCCTCCGGAAAAAAGTTGACTGAGGCAATCATTTGGGGGGGGGTGTGTCTACACCTCTCTCTGTGTGTGTCATGTCTGTGATATTTGATCTCTGACGCATGGGAAGTAATCACTGATGAGTGCCTCATCAAATGGGAGACAGTTATATTTAAACCTATGAATCCAAAGGGCAAAAAATGAAATTCTACTCTTTTTTTAGACCACAGCTCCCAACATTCTGTAGTCAGCATGTTTACTGGGAATTGTAATAGGATTAAATTACATTTAATAATTTGAACTACTATTGGATTAGAAATCCAATTGCTAGTCTAAACTAAACTCATTGACTAAAGTCAAATAAACTCATTGACGGTAGAATTTAGAGACATACTGGATTATGAGTGTGCAAAGAAATCTTGTAGTACTTTTGAGACTAACTGGGTGAAAAATGTTGTAGCATAAGCTTTTGTAGCTTTTTCATGCCCTTTGACTCATATTGAATGATAAACCAATTGCTACATATATCCCATTGATTCAAGGGATCACTCTAGCAACTGGGTTTAGTCCATAGTGTAAAGCTATGGCATGCTGGCTGAAGTTTTAATCCAAAACAGTAACATTTCCAAACTCTGCCTAAGAGCCACATGGATATGTCCACAATAAAAAAAAAAAAGTAATATGATATGGCAGAACTGAATACTAACAAACTCTTTAAGACAACCTTCTATATTTAGGCTGCAAAAAGCAAATACACAGGTATAGGGTGAGGGATACTTGGCTCAGCAGTACTCCATACAGAATGGACCTTGAGTCTATGGTTGGTCGTAGGTTGAACATGAGCCAGCTATGTGACACTGCAGCTAAGCAGGCAAATGTTATCTTCATTTGCATTAATAGAAACATAGGGCTGATGGTCAAGAAGGGGTGGCTCTGGGCTGCCTCGCAGCGTCGGGGCAGAGTCGGAGTGGAGTCAGCATGGCCAGTATGCAGTTGCCCTGCCCCAACTCCACTCCCAGGCCGGCTTATAGTGCCGGTCTTCATTGGCCCATAGTTTCCAAGCTGAGGGAAGAAACAATACCACTACATTTTGTGCTGGTCAGGTCTCATCTGGAGTACTGTATTCAGTTCTGGGTGCCTCTTTTGAGAAGGATATAGAAAGGTTGGAGCAGGTTCGGAGAAGACCAATGGGGATGATAAGAGGTATAGAGAACAAAACATATGAGGAAAGGTAGAAAGAACTGGGATATTCAGTTTGGTGAAGAGAAGACTGAGGGTGACATGATCTCACACTTTAAAGATCTCAAGGGCTTCCACAAAGAAGAGGATGCAGGTTTGTTCTCTGCTGCCTCAAAACATAAAACTAGGTCTAATGGTTATATGTTACATGAAAGTAGATTTTGATTGAACATCAGATGAAACTTACTGATAGTAAGAATGGTTTGGCAATGGAACCAATTGCCTAGAGAGGTAGGTGTAGGTGTAGGTGTGTGTGTCCTTCTCTGAACATCTTCAAAAAGTGACTGGATAGCTACCTGCTGGGATGCTCTAGCTGGAGTTTCTGTGTCGAGTAGGCAGTTGGAGCTGATGGCTCATAGGACCTCTTCCAACTCTGTGATTCTATGATTCTTTGACCTGCTGCCAATCAGATGAGTTTTACTAACCCTCACCCCCCCCCCCCATCATCCATTACTATTCACCTTTCTAGCTGAGGCTGAGGGGAGTTGTGATCTGAAACATGGAGGGCATCAAGTTGGGTAAGACTGCCTCAGCTGATGCAATACTTTGTGCACTAGATCCACTCCTCTTTCAAGGTCCCACTTCTATAAATTAAAAGCAGAGGTGACCAGAGCCTAGAAAATTACATTTGGGTCAATGGTTAGTTTGGATGCTGAAGATTTTTCTGGGAACTATAGGTTTTTCAGGCTCTGGATGAGGCCCATGTCTGACAGTTGC
>CM034703.1:95141919-95158107 GCA_020142125.1 Phrynosoma platyrhinos
TATTTACATTCTGAATAATAACTGTAGCAAAATTACAGTTTTGAAGTAACCACCACATTTTTTTTTTGGTTTGGGGTCACCACAACATGAGGAACTGTATTGCGGGGTCACAGCATTAGAAAGATTAAGAACCACTGCTCTAAAAGGAACAGAGTTTGGGGCATGGAAGTATTATTCAGCTAAAGGCATTTCTGCCTGGATTGCAAATATATCAGTTCTATGGAAAAGAGTTTGGAATAAAAAAAGACTGACAAAGAATAATAGGCTATTTTATTTGAAAATTAGAAGCCCGTCCAATAGGACTAGGGGAAGTGAAACTGGTATTTCACCAAGGCAGATGGAAGGGAATGTAATAGAGCAAAGCTTGTAAAATACCGACCCATGTACTTTTGAGGATGGTGGGGGGAAGGAATGCCAAGGTTGCAATTTGCATCCCTCTCATATACTGTTTGTATTTTATTTATTTATTTATTTATTTTAAGAGAAGAATGCTTTGCAGAACTGGAATCCATTACCAGAATGAATGGATTCAATATATGTGCAATGATGTGTTAAAAATGAAAGAAACATCATTAAATGTCAGAGATGTTATTAACACATTTTACTTCTTTACCCAAATGAAACAGGCATTATCTCCCCAGGTAGCACACAACCCACTCGCTATATGCTAGCTTGACTTGGTGGCTGGGCTGCCCCCAGGAGGCAGCAGACAATGCCTGTAATAATAGTAATGTTTGCATGGATCTCTGGGCTCAGCTTCCCTGTGTGCACTCATACATACTCAACCAGAGTTACAGAAAAATGGCAACAAATACTTGTTATGCCGAGAACCCGCTGGTTGTCTATTTAAACTGGCATTAGGAAATCATGATTTTGTGCAAATGCAAGCCATAAATTTCTCTGTATTTTTCCCCCTGCCCTTCTGCCAGTGAATAATGGAGTAAATCGGAAGATCAGTTACTAGAAAAAGAGCTTTTGTTATCAGCTCACAGACAAAAAACCCAAGCCCAGACCCAGACCCATACACACACATGCGTGTACACATGCATCCATTTTACTACTTTCTAGGAATGAGTCATACTTGGGCAATAGCTTGCATCTGAGGTTAAAGAAAGTAGTCTCCTTTCTCAGCAGTTTAGCAATGAAATTAAAAGGCCAAACCTGAACAAACACCATAGGGCTTCCCTGATTTCCCAGTGAGACCAACAACCCTCAACTGTTGTTGATGGTTAAAGATTTTTCTAGGAGATAATGTTATTGCTAGGCTTTCTAATTGTTTTGGCCCAGTTTGTCACTGGTGTGCACTTGTCCTTTTTGGTATCCTATTTCACTCTGTTTTCACCTCTCACAATTATAAAACTACCCCTTTATATCTGAGGCCTGAAAATTGTATACCGTTGGTGTACTTGAAGTGAACTGTAGTTCACAAAGGCTCATGTTAAAATAAATCAGTCTTAAAAGTATTGCAACATCCTCTCCCAGCTTGCTTTCACTATCTAATATACTGAAACAGCACAACACTTTGGAAATTGGCTATCTCTTTTGAAATCGGTAGTTGGTTTGGTGTCATTCAATACTTGTCTCTCTTAATGACAAGCAGAAAGCTGGCATCAAGCATACTAGTCCCAACACCCCCCACCCCCATGCTGCCCTTTGATTTCCCAGAGAATCATGAATCAGATCTACAGAGCAGCAGCCATATATGGCACACGTCTGTCTCTGGTGAATCATATGCCGTTTACACAGCTATAATCTTGACATCTCCATTCAAAAGGATAATACAACTAGTGATGGGGAAAATGGCAGAGAAGACAATAATGGACTAGATTGACAAATAATCCATCCTGACCTATGGCATCTCCCTTTATGCTTCATGTCTATCCCAGAATAAGCCCCATCCTGTTGAATGGTACTCAGTTCCATAAAGATGTGGATAAGATTGCAGAATGAATGTGGTTCTGAAAATTATTTCCAGGGTTCTGCTCAAACCCTTGCATGTTGTTCTGACAGAATTACATACACAACCTAAGAGATGGCTTCCTTCTGATTTGTTTCCAGGCACAATTCAAAATTGCGGCCACGACGCGCACAGTGCGGCGCGGTGGCAGAGCGCGGTGGCAGGGGTTGGTGGGGGTCGTCGTTGTCGTTGTTGTTGTCGGGGGTCAGTGGGGGCTGGTCCAAAGGCCTCGGGGGGGGCGGACCCTACCTGTGGGCCATAGGTTGCCGACCCCTGGTCTAGATCAAGTAAATAACAGTACTGTTCTATTCTGTTTTTCTTAGACCTCACCTGGAATACTGTATCTAGTTCTGGGCACCTCAATTCAAGAAGAAGTGTGTCTAGGGGAGGCTGACCAAAGTGGTGAAAGGTCTGGATACCATGTCCTATGATGAGCACCTTAGGAAGTTGCCTATGTTGAATCTGGAGGAAAGAAGCTTAAGATGTGATATGATAACCATTTTAAAATATTTGAAGGGATGTCATATTGAGGATGGAGCAAGTTTTTTTTCTGTTGCTCCAGAGACAAAGCAATGGATCCAAACTACAGGAAAGGCCTAAACATTAGGATTAACCTCCTGAAAGTAAGAACTGTTTGACAGTTGGATACTCTGTCTCAGAGTTTGGTGAAATCTTCTTCTTTGAAAGTTTGTAAACAGAGGCTGGATGGCCATCTGCCAGGAGTGTTTTGACTGTGTATTCCTTCATGGGGGTTGGACTGGATAGTCTTTATAGTCTCTTCCAACTCTATGAGTCTATGATTCTGTGGAAGCAAATCTTTAAGGAGATTTTGGGATTATCTTGTTTCTGTGATGTTATGTGATGTTTGTAAAACTAGACTGGACTACAAGTCTTTCGTATCTTTGGGATGCCCCATCTATCAGCCCATGCAGAACACAGAAAATGACAGAGATGTAAGTAGAGTTTGGAAAGATGACTCATTGGTCTACAATACTCAGAATCATCTGAACACATGCTGGCTGGAGAGTCCTGGGAGTTGTAGTACCAAAAGTAAGTTCCCCAAGCTTTAGGTAGCCATGGACCCCCCAAGAGTTTACTTCAACTTTTAGCTGGAGCCCAGTAGATATAAACTCAAATTTTAAGTTTACAGAATCTGAAAAAGTCAGGTCCTGTTCCTGTTCCATTTAGACATGGAAAACAATTTCACAGATTTCCTGTCATACTCTAGAATAAAATGCTACTGCCTCCATATTCTCAGAGTTCTGTGAGTATTTGACATATAGGGCTACCGCCTTTGTTAAGAGGTCTCCACAACATGGACTATTTTAGCAGAAAGAATGAGTTTTGAGAGAATCGCCTTAAATCCATTTATTACAGCTGGAATATCTTTCCCTTCTGGCAGGGGAAATAAATTGCCACTAAAGTGATACAAGACTGGTTTGATTATTTCATTGGATCAAATATATCATGCTATTATAAAATCTCTGTACTTTCAAGTTGAAATAAAATAATTTTAACCATGACCATAAGGCATTATCATTTGCATATATTTTGTCTCCAAGGAGACATTTGATGCTATGTAATGCTGAAGTATTTAATTGTTCTTCAGATCACTGAAATATCAAATTATATCCAAAATGAAGGATATTCTCCAGTAATATTGCAATGATTGACTCATTTATGTGACAAGGACAGGAATGAATGAATGGGAAACATGCAGAGGACTGGGAACCTTACCCAGAAGGCTGTGAACTGCAGTATTTATTTTATTTTAGTATATTTGGTTGATCAGAGAAATTTTATGTATATGTATGTGTGTTAGAGTAAATTTGAAGATTTACATGGTAGTCCATTTTTAATGGATAAAATATGATGTAATCCAGTTGTTCAATAGACTTACTGAACAACACAAACACAAATTGAAATGTTTACATACCAATGCAAATTTTTTAAGGCGTTTATATATTAATTATTTAAGGAGTGAAGTTTGCATTGGTTCTGTAAGATGCAGTACAAACTCCATCATTGCAACCAAAATTTCCTGGATCTCTTGCTGGATGGCCATCTGTTGGGGATGCTTTAATTGGGAGTTCCTGCATGGCAGGGGGTTGGACTGGATGGCCCTTGTGGTCTTTTCCAACTCCTATGATTCTATGATTCTTCATTTGGCAATCCCTTGCCAGAATTTGTACTTCTCTGAATTTTTCAGTGTTCTCCCATCCAGAATGCAAACAAAAATATTTTATTAGTCCATGAGTATAAAATAGATATAGTAATGTAAATAAAAATGGAAATATTGGGAAAAATTCTTACAAAACATATATTAGGCAAAATTGCATGCAAAAATAAATCTCTTTGGAGAAATTAGTATTTTAAAAGTATGTATTTTTAAATAATAATGTTTAATGCATAAGATAAACTGAATTAAAGGTGGACAAAATGAGAAATTTGGAGAAATAGATATAGGTTATCTTGATGGTGTATAATGTCCTGAGAATGGAATGGGCAACTGCCAGGTATAGGAAAACATAGGGAGGCCACATCAGCCACCCATGGGATGTTGGAGGGCTGTAGCTCCTTGGCATGCCCCCATTTTAAAACTCTCTCTTCACTAAAAGGGGGGCCTTGGGGTCCTGGGAAGTAACTTTTCTCCCCAGGTTTTGAGCACTCTTTTGAGGTATCCCTGCGTTCTTTTGGCATTTAAAAAGGGGCTTCTCCTGGGTTTAAACCAGCACATGGAACTCCAAAAATATGGCAAACTTCCCTCCATGGTATTTTTTATTAAAAATAAATGAAGTGCTAGATGAGGGCTGGAGGGCTCCAAATGGCCATGGAGTATACTTCTTACTTCCTTACTTCTATGTTAGATGGCAAAGCACATGCCTGAGACAGTTATTAGACCTAATTCAGGTCCTAACATACAGTCTTCTTTGAATTCCACTTGAAATTATGACCCAAAAAATACAAAAAAGATGCGGTTATGGAGAAAGGTCACTTTAGGGTACCTCAGAAGTAGCCCAACCACACCAGAGCCAGTAGGAGGCCAAGGTTATTTTTCTGCACATTGTGCAGGCCTTTGGCAAAATAATCATGTTACTAGGTAGGGTCATCATTAGGAAAGATTGTGATGTCAGCAAATGACTTTATATATTTCATAAGGAAATAGTGGATCATGGACATATGAACTATGTGTGGGCTAGTCTGAGGACAGCTGAGGTTAGTCAAGTGATGGGAGCTGGACTGCATGTGCCATGCCTCCCAGCATTTTACAGATGAACTGGAACACGTAAGGCCAAGGAACATCAGAGTGTGCTTAAGATGGCTAAAGGTATTAATAAGGAAGAAAACACAAGCCAGGTGAGGCTGCAGCAGTAGTTTGCATTTACCTGATCCTACTGAGAAGGGCAAGATTGGCATTGAGCCGAAGATCTTCTGCTAGCACAACTGCTAGTAGAACTATTTGCTGGCAGAACTGTTCTGCTGGTTAAGATCTGCTGGTACAAGAGCCAAAAACGGGGTGCAGTGGGGTGCAGTGAGTGACGGAGGAGCCATGTTAAACTAGATCCAGTCACAATGCCATCACATAGGTTAGAGTGCGGGTAGTCTTATGTAATTGGTAATTATTTTGGTTTTCTTAATATTCAACTGTAAACCTGACCTTCCACTTTCTGCCTTTACTTTCTTCACTAATTGTTCCAGGCCTTTGTTGTTTTCTGATAGTTGCCTAGTGGTGAAGGTATACATGAACTAACACTGTGTGATGTGCAAACTCCAAGGAACTATTATCTGATGCTTCTGTGTTGGGAAGAGTTAAATCTTTTTTGACAATTCAATAGTTCCCTTTGGGTCTTCACAAATGGCACCTGTTGTTGAAGTCAATAGAGCTTACAATTTAATTTCATCTGCCTGCAAACAATCTCTCTCATTAGGGGGTGAAATGATGATAGAATTCACTGAGCCATGCAGTTTCACTTTCTACAGGGCACTACGTAAGTACAGTCATCATTTTCAACAAAGGGAGGCACAATTATCCTGGAAACTGATTGCAAGGAAGACAAAATCTGCAGAGGGAAAAAAAGAGAGAGAAAGAGAGCACTATGGAAAGTCAGGCTCTGCAATTTTGGTACATTTGTTGTTCAATGCCAATTTGCAGTCTAATTATTGTGTTTAACAGAATCTGGAAATGTGGCAATCCAAAAAATAGGTAAATGGCTTTTCTCTCTCCCTCCCTTTCCCCCTTTATCTTACATTCGTGATGAACTTGCCAGTTCTGGTTGTACATAGGCATGTTCAGTTTTGTTAGGACAAAGCTGTCTGTTCTTTTGGCTCCTGCTTTCACGTATCACATTGTGCTCAGTGTTTTCTAAAGCAAGGAAGGAGACATTAGAGAGGAACATTGACCATCAAATAACCTGCAAGGTATTTGAACTCAAGGACATTTCTGTCAGAAGCCCATGCTTGAAAAATTCAGATTAGTTTTCTGGCCCAGCTATAAGGCAAAGGCTATAAGATTTGAGGCTTTAATGCAGTGGTGGCTAGTAGCCAGCCCAATGGGGCACAGAATGTATTCTGAATTTTAATCTGAGTTTTAAAGGAACTATTTAAGGTGCTGTATCTTATTCCTGAAATAGGCTCAGTACTTCAAACAGGTCCTTTAAATTTATACCAAAACATGGTATGGATGCATTCCTCATTGTCAGGGGAGTCACTAGTTGCCACAGTTCCAAAGGACTATACCCATTTCTGCACCCATTTCCATTGATGTACTCTGCCTCTGATAAATGTGTCACATAAACCACAGCTGTCAGAGATTTGACAAATACCTTGACTTATGCTTGCCTTTCTGCAATAATTGTGCCTTTTCAACAAACTTGGTCACTTGATAAGACATTTTAGGGTTGATGAGATACAGTCAGAACTGGAAAATGGATTTACTGCTTTTGCTTCTGTATAGCAGACTGTGACTTATTATTGTTTGGCAAATGAATTCTGCTCCAAAAAAGATCTCTTACTCAGGAATAATGTTATTCAAACTATCTGCCATGGGATCCTTGCTGCAAGAAGTTAAGCTACTTGGCTTCAGCTCTGGTTTGGGTTGGCTGAGAATTTTGCTTCAGTTCATTTTTGAGAATTTACCCATTTTTATTTCTTCATATTCAGGTAAAGGGAATTGACTTACGTACTTATTTTTTTTTAAAATACATGTTTGAATATTTGAGAAACCACAAAGTTGTCCATCCAGGTTCAGGCTTCCAATACATAACTCTTAAAATTCTGAGTTGAATCCCTGTGGATTCAATTTTACTAATGTTGAATTAAGATTGCCACTGCTTTTTATTTTTATTTTTATTTTAGAAAAAGAGAGGGAGGTTTTCTATCACCTATTAGCAGGCAGATACAATAAAATCTTTTCCATGCTGGGAAATCTATTGAACTGTGATGGTAAAGATGTGAGAGAATTTAGTTTCAGTTTGCCTTTGAATAATTTACTAGAATTACCATGGTTTATTGAGAGTCAGTATGGTGTAGTGGCTTGAGCATAGGACTAGGACTGGGTGACCTTGGATGAGTCACACACTCTCAGCCCCAGAAACTTCCGTTCACCTTAGGGTGAATCAGAATTGACTTGAAGACACACAACAACAATAACAACCCATGTTTTTTTATAGTGAGGATGGAAATAACTTTATGACTTTTAACAACTATATTAAAGGAAGATATAACAAGGTCTTCTTCATGCTAGAAATAGCTGCATCTACAGAACTTCAGTGAATTTCAATTCTTTCTATTTTTTTGAAGAATGTGCCAGAATTAGAACATTTCTTCATATTCTAAATGAAAAGAACTTGAGATTTTAGAAAACTGAATGAGAGAAACTGACAGTTTCTTATTCTTACTTTGGGTTCAAGGCAATCAATATCTTCAGACTCTAAACTGTTCTATAATGTATGCTAACACCTTCTTGCATTCTTACTAATTTATGGACCACATACAGAAGAATGACCTTCTTTCCAACCTCTCATTTTTGGGCAAAGTACTAGAGTGCATGGTGGCTTTTAAATTCCAATTAGTTCCTAGATGAGGTGGATTTTCTGGATCGATTTCAGGCTGGTTTCAGACCTGGTTATGGGACAGAAACAGCTTCGGTCACCTTGGTGGGTGGCATATGCAGGGCACTGGACAGGAGTGTGTGTCCCTGCTGGTTTTGTTGGAGCTATTGGGGGCTTTCAATACCATCAACCATGGTATCCTTCTAATTCACCTTTCTGGAATAGGGCTGGGAGGTAGTTCTACAGTGGCTCCATTCTTTCTTGCAGAGGTGCTCTCAGAGGGTTATGCTGGTGGATTCCTGCTCAACTCCTTGACTTTGGCCTCCCTCAGGGTTCAGTCTTGTCCCCTATGCTTATTAACATTTACATGAATCTGCTGAGAGAGGTTGTCCAGAGTTTTGGGGTCAGGTGTCACCAGTATGCTGATGATACCCAGCTCTATTACTCCTTTCCAAGGAAGCTGTTTCTGTGCTAAACCAGTGCCTGGCAACTGTAGTGGGCTGGATGAGGGCAAACAAATTAAAAGTTAATCCAGATAAGACAGAGGTGCTTCTGCTCAGTTGAAGGACAAATCTGGAAATAGGGATTCAAGCTGTGTTAGATGGAGTTACACCTGCCTGAAAATGCAGGTTCACAGTTTAGGGATACTTCTGGATTTAGCTCTGAGCATGGAATTTGAGAATCACTATGCTAGAGTTTGAAAACCACTGTGCTAGAGTTTGAGAGCTTTGTGCTAGCATTTGAGAACCATTGTGCTAGAGTTCATCCAGCATACCAACTGGAGACTTGGAAGTATGGCAGCTGTGCCACCAGGAGCCCTGATGGTGCAGTGGCTGAATGCCTGTACTGCAGCCACTCACTCAGAAAACACAAGGTTGTGAGTTCAATACCAGCCAGGGCTCAGGCTCAACTCAGGCTTCTGAGGTTGCTAAAATGAGTACCCAGATTGTTGGAGGCAATTAGCTTACAGTTGTAAACTGCTTAGAGAAGCGGTATATAAATGGTATGAAGTGGTATATAAATGAAGCTGCTATTGTTATTGCTGTGCTTTCTTCTCACTGTAGACCTACAGGTGTCTAGCCCTTTGCTAGCCACTAATTGGCCATGGGAGGCCATCCAAATTCCATCAGGTTGTGTCATGCTGAGGGAAGATGCCTAGAATAGGTAACGCCACTTACTATGGAGATTATCGCATCGCTAATAAAACTGGCTTACCTGAGCCGGTTTAGAATCATAGAATCATAGAATCATAGAGTTGAAAGAGACCACAAGGGCCATCCAGTCCAACCCCCTGCCATGCAGGAACTCCCAATCAAAGCATCCCTGACAGATGGCCATCCAGCCTCTGCTTAAAGACCTCCAAGGAAGGAGACTCCACTACTCTCCGAGGGAGTGTGTTCCACTGTCGAACCGCCCTTACTGTAAAATTTAAAATGGGTAGCATCCTGATGTTATCAGAAGGATTTAGCCACCAAAATCACCTCCCGGGTCCATCGTCACTCCCAGGGCCACTCCGGTGGCCATTTTCTTAAACCAGAAAACTCCTGGCTTTGAAAAGAGGCACACTGAGTGCCCCTATGAGCAGGGATGGGCCCAGGAGGCAATTTCAGCTGCTAAATCCTTCTGATAACATCAGGATGCCACCTGTTTTAAATTTTAAGCTGGCTCAGGTAAGCCGGTTTTATTAGCAGTGTGATAATCTTCTATTTTTTTTTAAAAAAAACCTAACCACCTAGCAGTGCAATATTAAACACAATTATTCAGAAGTATGTATTGCTGAGTTCAGTGGTTATAGGATGGATTCCTGAAAGACAGAGTGATTCTGAAAGGGCACATTTACTTCAATCACTTCATAGTTTCATATTTACTCACTGCCCTCACACACATGTACACATGCAAATACACACACACACACAACTTAATCTCCCCCATCCTCTCTCAAAACAGTCATAATGGCAGTGATTTTGCAGGGTGGGAGTGATGGAGGTGATAAGGATAAACTGCCTCCCTTCAGAGTTACAGCAGGAGTCAGTACTTGAATCATGCAATATTTCTCCTCTATCATTTTGTGACACCACCTTCCAATGATAAAAATAATGGGAAGAAGTACTGTTAACCCTCAAAAGGAATCACTCATTTATTTACAGTTATAATGTAACATAGCTATGTGTAACATGATTCAGAATGACTGATTTAGCTACTGTACATCTTTCACTTGACAGGGAACTGTAGAGTGCTTTTTGTCTTTCTTTAGGAGATCAAATAATGAAAGGAAGCAACTCCATGGATTTTTAATTAGACCTCATGGCCAAAGCTTGGAAAGGTGATTTTGTTCAATGGATGTTTGTTTAGGTCAATTTAGCAGCAATAGACCAACACACACTGAATGGACATTGATAATTCCTACGATTTTAGGAGGAGTGCATCACATGTTTGAGGAGTGCCAGTGTGGTATAATTGTTAGAGCATTGCATTACCTGGAGACCAGGATTTGAATCTCTACACAGCCATGGAAAACCACTTGGGCTCCATTTAACACCACTTTAACTGCCATGGCTCAATGCTGTGGAATTCTGGGAATTGTACTTTGTTGTGTCACCAGTGCTCTCTGACAGGGAAGACGATTTCACAATACTACAGTTATTAGAATTCCACAGCACTGAGCCATGGCAGTTAAAGCTGTGTCAAACTGGATTATTTCTGCAGTGCGGATGCAGCCTAGGATGCATCAAGCCACAATCTCTCGACCTTGGAAGAAGGCAAAGGCAAAAGCAAACCCTCTCTTAACAAATCTTCCATGAAAACCCCATGATAGGTTCATGATAGGTTCACTTCAGGGTCACCATAAGTCAGAAATGACTTGAAGGCACACAACAAAAACAGAAATTGTATGTTTATTAACCTGAGAAAATAGGGACACATTGGTCAGGGAGGTTACATATCATAGAAGAATAAATCTGCTTATTCAATGGCATAAAAATAGAATACTATTGAGGTTATATATCATAGAAGAATAAATCTGCCTCTTCAGTGGCATAAAATAGAATACTATTCTATTTTTTGCCTACTTTTCAAATAAAAAGCTCCTCTCTGATATGCTTTGGATATCTGAGCAATCATTGGGCTATGAATAGGAATGGGAGAGAAATCTGATTCACATTTTAGTGAATTTAGTGAATGAAATCAATAAAGATCTGAATTAATTACTTCATATCACTGGAAACAATATGTTAGGAGTGAAGAAACTTTGGCCCTTCAGCTTGTTTAATCACATTTCCCTTAACTTCTGACCATTGGCCTTTCTGTCTGAACTGACAGGAACTGATGTTCAATAGCATCCAATAGCCAATAAGTTTCCTGTTCACGCAACTGAAATAGTTATCTATTGATATTCCTGCTTTTCCCAATTTTGAATTGCAACTTTCCAATCAAAATTTTGTATAGAAGGATGTATCCCACAAAGCCACATTATAGAAGGGAAAATGGCTTGCAAAAATGAACATATTTACTTTATGAAGCCCTGTGCAAGTTGCCATAAAAGGAGGACTAAGGGCCTTTGCAGATTGCCAGAAATAGTGCAAATTGAGTCCACTTTAAGGGTTAGGGTTAGTGCTAGGGAGTCACGGGAATTGTTTTTTTTCTGAGACATTGAGCCTTCTCTGTCAGAGAGCTCTGGTGCCACAATAAAATACAGTTCCCATGATTCCTTAACCCTAACCCTTAAAGTGGACTCAATTTGCATGATTTCTGGCAGTCTGCAAAGGCCCATCTCACCCAATTGAGTGTCTGTGCCACTGACTGTGATAAAGATCTCTTTGCATTGAGTGTGAAGATCTGAAAAGGAGCTTGTAGACATGTTTGGCTGAACACTTACAAAGCTTCCTTGACTGAAATCCTGATAAATGAATTGTCAGGGCTTTGCCCTTTTGCTCATCTAGATGCACTTTCAAATCATGTTTCAGCAATTTGTTGATATGGGAACATGTGGCAGTGGCACACACATGCTTCTACATATCCCATCCACATTTTAGCCCCATCCACATTGCAGATGGATGTCAAACTAGTACAGACCATGTAGCAACTTAATTTTTAAAATTTAACCTGGAGCTTAACAGTAGAAATATATCCACCAGCAATGTCCCTTCCACAGTTGTTAGGGCTGGATTGGCAAAGTGGCAGAAAATAGTCTGCCAATTATAATAGTTCTTGTAGGGTTTTTTCCCCCTTTTCTCTAAATTTCCAGTGAATTCCATGTTAAAAGGAGGATACATTCCAGATCTATGGGTGTAATAGGATGGAAGATAAATCAAAACATACAAAAGAAGCTTGGAGCTACCGGTACTCCTTCTGTTTCTATATTTTAGAGCTTATACATAGTTTCCCATGCTTCTCATAGCCTGCTAGCATTGTACAATTGCCCTAGGAATGTTGTTCAGCTATATTTATAACGTACAACCAGAGTGAAGCCACTTAACTGTGCAAGCACCTCCAGGTACCGAAAAGTTGAGCAGTGGCAGAGGCCAGAGATGTTATATTGAGTTTTCTCTCTTAACAAGCAACCAAAGCAGCTGAAAGAAGCTCCTGGCTAATCCACCAGGAACACACATTGTGTTTGTGGATCTTAAAATTAGGAAGAGGCGTTGGGTTGTTTGGCTGCTTCTTTTTAAAGACTTGGCTTCAATCGATGCCTTTGAGGGGCCGCAATCTTCAAAGGGTAAAGGTGCCATAAATTCTGCCAATTAGGGGGAATCAGTGCCTTTCTCTGATGTGCCGTGTAATCAGGCAGGTGAAAACACCATGGTGCCATCAGATGTGGAAAGCGCCTGAGTCATCCCGAGACAGATCACCTGGGAACTTATCACAACACAACTGCCTCAAAAAAGAGTTCAATTATCAATAATCCCACATTTGTCAAGGGAGGGGAAAAGTCTCTATTGGGGATGGAATGAGCAACTGTGCCTTAGAGCAACTCAAGCTAAGCTTTAAAAACTCAAGTGGCTGAATTTTAAGGGAGCCACCCAACAGGATGATATAGACTTGAACCCACAAAAGCTTATGATGCCATAGGACTCTTTGAATTGTTTTTTTCTGTAATATGAGTGAGAAATATAATTAAATGCCAAACTAAAAAAACCATCCACGTCATTGGATTTCTAATTTCTATGTATGGGTCTGTAGCTGGACAGTGAAGAAAGCTGCCAGGAAGAAAGTCAACACATTTCAAATATGGTGTTTGAGGAGAGTTCTATAGATATCATGGATTAGTAAAAAGACAAATAAACAGATATTACAACAAATCAAGCCTTAATTTTCACTAGAAATGAAGATGGCTAAATTGAGGCTGTTGTACTTTGGATATATCATGAAATGACGTGACTTAATGGAAAATACACAACATAATGCTCCATAAAGAGGAGGCCAGCAGGAAAAGTTTGAGACTGCACTACAGGTGCATTGATTCAATCAAGAAAGTCATGGGCCTGGATTTGCAAAACCTGAGAAAGGCAGTTCATGACCAGGGATCTTGGAGGTCTCTCATTCATAGATTGCCATATGTCAAAGCTGACATGACAGCAAATGACAAATGAGAAAAAGCAAATTGCACAGCTGGTATATTTCTTTTACCAAATGATATATTGTCTGGCATCCTGTTAGTGAGCTACACATTTTACTGTTTTGTTTTTCTCCTTTGACAGGGAGAAACAGAAGTAACTCTATTGTAAGGGAAGCATGTTTTTGTTTTTGCAGTACTGCTCTGTGTGTCTGTTTTGTGCTCTTCTACATTGACCTTTGTCCTTTGAGGCTTTGTCCTTTGAGAAAACTGTCTTTTTTATTTGAAGGGTTTAGGTGTGTGCCTACTTAATTGGCATTTGCTCCCTAAAATTCTCCTCCATGATGCCTCTCCTCTCAACCTTCCTTATTGATTAAGGAGTTTTAGATGTCAGATATGCTCTTGCATGGATCATGGAGGGCAAGGGGACTTAACCCTCCTGAAATCTAGGAGGGGGCAGTGGGTTTACATTTGTATGAGTGTTTTTAGCTTTCCTTTTGTCATGTCCTACATTTTTCTTGACTATTCTACATTTTGCTTTGCCTTATCCTCCTTTGACTTTAGGGCATCTGGTAACCCTGGGGAGAGCCAGATCAGTAGGGAATGGTACATATTTACCATGACACTCTACAATTAATATGTAAGATTATTATTTTTTACTATGACAAGTACATAAATTATGTGCATTTATATTCTATCTGTAATAATAGTGTATTGTTTGTTATGTTTCACATTTTTGATTTAAATGTGTATACATGTTACTATTTCTATGCTAAGGGGATTGTTTTTTCTTGTACATTATTCTTGTTCATTTGTTTCTCTTTTTTATTTCCTTTTTTGTTTTTTTTTTGTTTTTTGCAAGAGGATTGTCTTCACCCTTTTTTGTCCTCCTAAAAGGATTCAGAAATTTTGGAGAAAGAAGAGAGAAAACAGGGGACTGTATTCAGAATGGTCATACTAACCCTCTTAGGCTATTTATAATTATTTTTAGTATTTAACTTTTAAAGTAAATGTTATTTTAGCTCTGTTTTATCTACTGTTCCCTTGCTTTTAATTTTCAACATTTGTTATTTCTTGCTGAGCTGTGTTTGGCCAGTGTTACAGTAAAGTGCAAGCCACATGGAGTATTTTCTTAAAGCAAAAATGGGAAATAAATATTTTAAAATAAAAGTATTAGATCCTTTGCCTAAGCATGACAAGGGGAAAACCACAACATTCTGCAGCTTTCTCTCTGTTGCCAGTGTTAAATCCCTATTCTCTCCTACTGTGGGGGACATAAATGGAAAAGGAGCCATTATCTGAATAGAAGAGCACATGATTTTCATGCAGGAAGTCACAGGTCCATTTTCTGGCATCTCCAGTCAAAAGGATCAGGTATTAAGTGATGGAAAAGATAAGTGCCTTGAGTTCACCACTGGTTCCCAACCATTCATCCTCCAGATGTTTTGGCCTTCAACTCCCAGAAGCTCCAGCCAGTAGGATCAATGGCCAGGAATTCTGGGGCTAAAGTCCAAAGGTTGAGAAAATTTGCAATAGAAAATGCTGGTTTTGATGGTCAAGAAATCTGGCCTGGTATAAAGCTGCACTGTTTTATAAAATCTGAACAAACATTCAGCTACCTTTTTGATGGACTCCAGGGAAATGGGACAATGGCATATTTACATTGCATATGTCAATGTGCAAAATTATGTTGGTGCTACTAATTACATCTGTTAGTAACATTAGTTACTGTGGATGTTTAGCCAGTCAAGATTCTTCTAATTATCACCCATTTCACACTTGGTTGTGCTTTCCTGCATCCTTTCATGCTGTGACTATGTGATGCAGTTTTACCTATTCAGTACCTATTTCACTAGCATTTTTCAATCTTTCTCAGAATATATTCATAGAATTCATTAACTACATTCATTATTCTATCCCAGGTCTTTCTAATGTACCTTGTTTGCAGATATTGGAAAGAAATACTTTCTAGTATAGGTTGAGTCTCCCTTATCTGAAATACTTGGG
This sequence comes from Phrynosoma platyrhinos, assembly GCA_020142125.1. NCBI lineage: Eukaryota > Metazoa > Chordata > Lepidosauria > Squamata > Phrynosomatidae > Phrynosoma > Phrynosoma platyrhinos. The sequence goes on from CM034703.1 coordinate 95,157,485, forward strand.
ATTAGAAATGTTTTTGATTTTGGAATTTTATTGGATTTTGGAATACCTGTATTTGCATATCCCTACATAGTGAGATAACTTGGAGATGGGACCCAAGATTAAGGATAAAGTTCATTTATGTTTCCTATATACCTTTTACACACAGTGTGAAGGTAATTTTATACACAATATTTTAAATAATTTTGCACATGAAACAAAGTTTGTGTGCATTGACCCAACAGAAAACAAATGTGTGACTGTTTTGGATTTTGGAATATTTCGCATTTCAGAATTCTGGATAAGGGGGACTCAACCTGTAGCAAAATTTGGACTACAACTCCCAGAACTCCCCAGATGCCTTGCTGGCTGGAGGATCTATACCAGGAACTTATTATTTTAGTGATAACCCTAGGAGGAATATAACAAACCTAGTAGGAACATAATACAGTCAGCCCACTGTATCCACAGATTTTTTGTTCAAGGATTCAACTATCCATAGCTTGAAAATATTTTTAAAAATATATAAATTCCAAAAGCAAATCTTGATTTTTTTTCATTTTCTATAAGGGGCACCATTTTAATACCTCATTGTATTTAATGGGACTTGAGTATCCATGGATTTTGGTATCCACCGGGAGGGGGGG
>CM034703.1:95209576-95220551 GCA_020142125.1 Phrynosoma platyrhinos
ACCTGTTTCAAAGGTGAATTGCCAGTCCTGAGGCTGTTTCACATTGCACAGTGATATTACTCTGATTCCATTTTACCTGCCATGGTTTCATCTTATGGAATCCTGGGATTTGCAGTTTAGGAGAGGGTAATTCTCAGCCAAAGATGTCTGGTGCCTCTCCAAATGACAAACCCCAGGATTCAATAAGATGCAGCCTGCAGGCTGTTACTATGCAATCATAGTGCTATGATTTTGAAAGGACCCACACAGTGTTCCAGGAGAGACATTGTTTTGGATATTTTTTTGGACCACAACAATTCTCAGGGGCAGAGCCACTGCTCTATGGCTTGTATCCTGGCTAAGTTAGTTACACTTAAGTTCCCTCAAAATCAATGGAACTCAAATTACCCCCATGGCTCACTTACATCTTGCTTTCAAAGGGACTGAAGCGATAACTTAGGGGTCATCTACACTGTAGAAATAAAATGCAGTTTGACACTACTTTAAGTGCTATAGTTCCAACCTATGGAATCCTGGGATTTGTAATTTTACAAGGTCCCTGTCAAAGAGTGCTGGTGCCTCACCAAACTACAGATTCAAGGATTCTGTAGGATGGAGCCATAACAGTTAAAGTGGTGTCAAACTGCATTACTTCTACAGTGTAAATGCATCCCTGGTCCAGTGTGACAAGGATGCCATGTTTTAACTTACAGAAGGGAATTGACAATTGCAAGTAGCTGGGACACAAGTCATATTATACATGCATACTGGTCCTTAGTGGTGCATCCTTGGTAGAAATCTTTCCTTTTATCAGATTTCTGGTTCTGGTCAGGATTGGCACCAATATTAAGTAGATGGAAGTAACTCCCTGAGGCAGCGGGTTTTCAGTGGGTAGCTATGGCTGCCCCACATCTAGTCCTTCTAATCTTCTCTCAGGCCATTCTTCTCTTGTGGAGAACAGACCTGTGCATGCTACACAGCCTTACCTACATACTCTAAAGTAGCCTTCTCCCTTTCAGTATGATAGGATGCTATTCCACTGTGCTGGGTAAGATTCAGTTTCCAGTCCAGTTGGCTTCTGATATATGTGTGCATGTGCACACGCACACATGAATGCATAACCATCATGGCTTTTGCTGAGGCAATAAAATAGCCTGACCTTTTCCTGGTGCAGACCACAATTCATCCTGCCCAGTATTGGCTTTTGGTGGTGTTCCAGGGCTATTGTTATTGGTTAAGGCTCTCCAGTCACATAGATTCCTGTGGTGGCTTTTTCAAACAGACAAGCTGGCTGGTCCGTTTCTTAGAGTGGCTTCTTTCCATTTCTTGATATGCCTTTTGTGGGAAGTGGGGTGGGGTGGGGTGTAAACAACTTTTATACTGGTAATAAATTGTGTTTAGGAAAACACTGTCCTCACTTTGTATTATTTGGATCCCATTAAATTGGCAGTGTGGTTGTCCAGACATTCATGGTGGTTGATGTGAAACAACATGTTGCTTAATGCAGTACACATGTGCTCTGTTTGTGGATTTTGGCCTTCTTTTCAACTTACTTCTGTTTATGTAGGATCAATGGAATGTATACGATGCTTAGAGTTGTCTCTAATATTATTAGTCCCAGATGGCTTTTGGGGTTCAGCAGCTACAGATCGTATTCCTTGGGTAATTGGAGGATTTGTAGTTAGAAACCATAAAGTCTGAGAAGGTACCATGTTCTACAGATATGATGCCTTATTTTAAAAGGCAGACTATGGTGTTGTAAAGGAATAAACAAAACACACATTTCTATGGACTTATACTATGTTGGTGTTAATTGTTAATTGTTCTTTTTCCTAACCATTTTTGTTTGTTCTCTTTAGGAAAGTCTTGTGAAGTTTTATTACCTGAAATCACAGAAGTAAAGCATATAGGGATTTTTGCAGTGACTATAGAAGACCAAAGCTTGTTTGCACATTCTGATGAGTGGTGTCCTCTGGTTCTGTTGCTCTGAAATTCATAGTTCAGCTTAGGAATCTTTCTTCTGCTGTGAGATATGAAGGTTTAATTTTATTCTATCTAGCAGAAATCAGAGGTGCCATTAAGAGGGTGCAGGGAATGTACTGGCTGACATCCCAGAGGGTGCTATCACCTGGTAGGGCAATACACCTGAAGAGACTGGTACAGTGAGCAAGAAAAGCGTTGCCTCCCTTTTCTGCTCACCCAGCAGCTGACTGGACCCTACATAGGCCCTCCAGAGGCTGAAGCACTAACCCCAGCAATGGCAGCTGTGGGGGGGGGGAGTGCCATCAGGGTCTGGCACAGCTGCTGTCTGAAAAGCTGTGCCAGACTTTGAAGGCCTTTCCAGGAGGACGGTATGATGCCTTCAGAGTCTAGTGTGACTGCACAGAGAGCAGTTACATTGGACCCTTGATGGACATTCCAGAGGTTGCAGTGCTGCTCCCTTGAGCAGTGGTCTGGGTGATTGGGGAGCTGGTGGGAAGGGAGGGCAAGGCATCCCCCCCCCCCCCAGGGTGACACCAACCTCAGTGACACCACTGGCAGAAATGCTAAAGTCTGTACAGTAACGTCTAATTTAGACCACCTGGATCCCTAGATTTGAAGATCACCAAAGCCTGGAAACATAATTATCGTCATTGTCGTCGTCATCTGGACTACACTCCTACATTCTCTTAGCTAGTTCCCAAAAGTAACTTTTTTCAAGCTCAGGTTGAATGTTCATGAATGTTGTGATAAACATCAGGTGATGAAGATTTGTATGAATAATCCATGAATAATACAGTGGAGGTTTTCTCCCACACATTCAGCCCATGAGAGTCACCAGAAGTAGCTCATTTCAATATCTTGAAAATGATTCTGTAGCACATGAGAAGCAAACAGAGCTTTGACACATAGTGCTACAGCAAAAGCAGAGACCTTACTTATCAGTGAATGGACAGGGAACTAGCAGTAGGAATACAGACCCAGGTCTTCTCCTAAATAGCTCATTCTTTAAAAAGTGGACCTGTGCAAAGTGCTGGCTGGTAGACTGGATGTGTGAATTGCCCATGAAGAACCCCATTCAGCAAGGCATACTTACACAGCAAAATACTTCTCGGTGCATAAAGGCCACATCTGCACTGCAGAAGTAATGCAGTTTGACCCTGTTTTAACTGCCATAGTTCCATGCTATGGAATTCTGGGATTTGTACTTTGTGAGATATTTAGCCTTCTCTCTCAGAGAACTCTGGTGCCAAGACAAACTATAAACCGCAGGATTCCATAGGATGGAGCCATAACAGTTAAAGTGGTGTCAAACTGCATTAATTCTGCAGTGTGGTATTTACATTTAGTGAGATGTACTGCAAAATTTATCATAAAAGCTGCCCATTTGAGAGAGCAATTCATTATTCAACATGGAGTGTCATGTCATGGTGATGAGTTTTTGTAAACTTTTTTTTAAAATCATTTCCAGCCAGTTCCCACTGTTTTAGCTTGTTGTATTTTATATTGTATTTGTAGCTTATTTTGCACACTATTTTATTCAGTTGTTTTATTTAACCGAACATGTTTTAATTCCACAGTTAATTTTAGATGTGTTTTAGGAGTGATTTATTCCAGGAGTGATTTATTCCATTTTTGTATGCATTGTGATATGCTGTATTTTGAATTTTGAAATACTGTAATTTATTGTTGATATAGTCAGTTGATTAATCAATAAACTTGTTGTTGTTGTTGCAGTGTGGTAGCAGCTGTAGCCTTTAACCAGATTGATGCAGATGAAAATACGTGAAAATAAATAGGGATCTTCTATTCTAGAAATGAAATGCTTATCATTTAAAAAAAAATATTCCTGCCTACTAGCTTCATGTAAATTGCAGTAGGCAATTGTGGAAGCCCTCTTTAGCCCCCCCCCCAGATCTTGGAGGACTACACCAACACCACCACAATAAATAAATATATAAAATTAAAATAAATAATAATCAATGTTTGCCCCAAACATACCATACGGGGCAGTAGTGTTACTGCCTGGGGTGTCACCCTGTGTGTGTGTGTGTGTGGGGGGGCTTCCAGGGGGCAGGGCCAAAAGGGCATGCCCCCTTACCTTGCTGGTTAAGTCATAAGTAAAATTGTCTGTGGCGAGGGGTGCTCTGGGCACACTCTCTCTGCCACATGCTGAACTACTGATGAGTAAAATGGCATGTGGCAGGGAGGAGGGTGTGCTCATCCAGTGTGATCTGCACCCCCTGCATTCCCCCAAGTGATGCCACTGATGAGGGCATGAGGCCATACATTTAGGTTCCCAAACTTCTGAAATGTCATGTTGAAGCAAAATTAATTTTTTTCAAAAAATATTTTTGACTCCTGAGGAGCTTTGGCCCTTTGGACCCACATGTGACCCACAGGCTGCAATTTATCCATCCCAAGCTTAGATACACCATGGAAGAATTTTAGTGAAAATGCAAAAAAACCCCACTTCTGTGGTGCTAATCTGTCTTTATAACAAGTTTGTTGGGAGACAAGTCTCAGAGTCCCCCAGAGAGTATGGTCATGGTAGCCTTGCAGTTGTCATACCAATCTTTGTTTCCAATCTTGTGTGTGAGTGATACACAGAGTGAGAATTACAAGCTCTACATACTTGTCCTCTGTCTGTCTCTCTTTCTTTACCTGAATAAAATGCTTCCTGGAAATGTTAAGTATGAATTTTTTTTATTGCTTTAAACACTTTTAGCCATTTTGTAAGATTGTTTTATCTGATATTGAATCAGCCTTGCTGCTATTTTGATAGCAAGTTCAAGGGTCAGTTCAATACCGATTACAGAAATTGAGACCCCTTCCTTCCAAGGATATCAAAGTGTTTCATTCCATTATCACATAAGAGGCATTTAATGGCTGGTACAATCAGAGAACATTACCCCATAGTAATGAAGCAGCCTATGAAAAATACAGCTTGACCTGGTCAAAATTGCAACAGAAGTGTTTGAAAGTGTTTTCCACTTGGACATGATAGCTGATTAGAACACAGAAATTCAGGAGAAAAATCTGAAGCAGAGGCACACCCTCAAATGGAGAAGGACTGGAAGCAGAATGCAAATGATGGAAAGTTAATCATGAACAGGCTCAAACTCCAGTAAAATCTCATTATTCTTGGGTCTACTCTTGTGGTGATGAAGTCATTGATAAAGTCTTACTCCATATGGACTTCAGATAATGCTGACCTGAAGAACTAACTATTCTGAGTGAAGAAGAGCCTATGTAAAGTTGATCATAAGGTCCAGAATAACTGCATATGTCATTTAATATCCCAGATTTCTAATATCCCAGAATTTAATATCCCAGATTTCTACCAATAGAAAGCTCATGGTGTGATTAAAAAACAACTACAACTAAGACATGTCTGTGTATCTGCCTTCAAGCCATGTGTTGACTCATGGTGATGCCCATTAATTTCATAGGGTTTCTTAGGCAAGAAATACTCAGAGTGGTTTTGCCAGTTCCTTCCTCTGACCTATAGTACTTGGTCTTCATTGGTGGTCTCCCATCCAAGTACTAAGCAGGGCTGACCTGCTCAGCTTCCAAGATGGGATCTGGTGCCTTTAGGGTATTTAAGCCATTGCAGCTATGGCTGCATCTACCCTGCATAATTAATGCAGTTTGACACCACTTTAACTGCCATGGCTCGATGCTATGGAATTCTGTGATTTGTAGTTTTGTGAGAGATTTCTCTTTTGCTGTCACAGAGCTCTGGTGCCACAACAAATTACAAATCCCAGGATTCAATAGGATGGAGCCATGACAGTTAAAGCAGTGTCAAACTGCATTAATTCTGAAATGTGACAGCAGACTTAGACATAGTAATGGTACTGAAATACAATCAATCAAGACTGCATTCTAGATGGCTAGAGTCAGTGAGGAAGACCACAGGTCTGAACCTGCAGGACCCGAGCAGAATGGTAGATAATAGGGGGTCTTGAAGATGTATCATTCACAGGGTTGCCATGAGTCAAGGTCAATTAAAGGCAGTTAACAACAACAAATAAATAAATGGAAAGTAAAGGAGTGTGCCCAAAACTGCACAGGCTGAATTCAGCTTTACATGGCATCCTTGAGGCATTATAGAATTTGTTACATCAGCTGCATCCTAGTTGTCTGATATCAGTTACCTTCAATTAGAGTTGACCATTTTAAGCAATTTTTGAATAGTGATTCATGAAGATGTGTGCCTTCAAGTCATTTCCAACTTATGGTGACCCTAAGATGCAATATTTGTTCAGAAGAGATTTGCTGTTGCCTTCCCCTGAAGCTAAGGGAGTGTGACCTGCCCAAGGTGATCCAATGGGTTTCATGGCTGAATCGGGAATTGAACTCTGATAGCCAGAGCTGTAGTCAAGTCAAAATACTACACCATACTGATTCAACATATAGGCAAATTAAGTAGATTTACTTAACTTAACTTTACTAACTCAACTCTAATCAGGTCTAATAATAGGATTTAGGCCATAGTGAAGAAGTATGACAGGTATGATACATAGCATAGCAGATGAACTTCCTTCACTTGTCTAATGATTTCCACAAATACAAGAACCAATAATGTCACTCAGTTGAATTAAGGTATGCCATAAAAATAATAAAAATGTTAATTTTTATACTCGCAATTTTCTGGTTACAATATTAATACTGCCACCATATGCAATAGATAGCATCAGCAACAGAACACTGCTAAATCTGTTTCAAGGTAAAGTGTTTTTCAAGTTGTTGTTACAACAGCTTCTCAGAAAAATAGTCTTTTTATCAAATTCCAACTTGAGTTGTTAATGAGCATGAGTCCTCCCACAATAAGTTTTGTGATAAATGGATTGGCACACTTCCTTTTTTGTGCAGAACCAACCATTTTGTGAAATACTTCCTGCAAAATACAAGTGTTTGATTTATACTATGTAACAAACATGAATGAATCAAAGCCAAAATTTAGTTACCACTTAGCCACCAATTTTGCATTTGTTCAGCTGTTCAGAAAATTTCTTTCATTTTACAAACCCATGGAGAAAAATTGATGCACTTAAATTTTCTGTCAATTTATATCCCCTTCCTTAAGAGGACATTAGAACTCCTTAAAGAAACATGAATGACTCCCATATTGTGGTTACTGCAAATGGAAACAGACTTTCAGCTTACTATTTTAATTACGAGTATACTGACAAATCAAATTTCTTGGTCAAACTACCAGGGTATGTACACGCTAGGGACGTAAATCTTCAACTATTTTGCCCTTGCATGGAAGGATGGATATTTATGGTAATTTATTTCCCACTACAGGAGAAGACAAATATTCCTGTGCTGTATTCTCCCTGTAGCTAAGCATCTACCATAAGTGTTACAAAGGAATTATTATGCAGAGAAAAGCATGCTTTTGCACATTTTATGTGCAGAAAAGGAATAGGGAGTAAACAAGTCAAAAACAGATGTAGGGAGAAGCAGGAACAGAGTTGGAAGTGCGGCAGATTCTTTTCTCCATAAATCTATCTTGCAAAAAGGCTAGCAATACCTCCTCAACCAGATTTCTTGTAGAGGTACCTACAAACATGAGAAAATGGTCCATAGGACAAGGTCTGTGTCTCTGCTTAGAGCAACCTAAGATGTATAGCTGAGAGCAAGTATTCTTTCTATCCTACACTCAGAGGAACTGGTTAAAATAGGACTCCTTTCTGTTTAGACATGTTGACCTGACCTTGGAAACATAAAACTGACTGTTGTAAATGCAGAGGTCTTTAGTGTATCAAGGGTCCTTATAAAATATCCTTTAAAAGCTTACTAGAGTCTAGACGTCATTGGTGATGGAGGACAGGTTTTGGTTTTTGCATTTTTTTGAAAAAATGTGCCCTTGCCATTTCTAGCTTATTACTACCTTGAATGAATCACATAGAGGTGTTTCCTCTTGTTGCAGGCTCCTGTTCTTTCACTGGAATCAGCATGGGTTAAACCTAGGCTCTTAAGATTATTAATAATCTCTTCTGCTTCCATAAGGTACACCTTTGTTTGAACGAATCAATCAAATTCCTTCTTGCTACTCCCCTCCCCTCCCACATAGTCAACAGATTCCTGAAATGAATAAACTCTACAGTACTGCTAGGTTCAGTGGAATATTTTCCTATTCCTGAAAGTTAAGTTGTAAAATGCACAGCACATCAATAAAGTCTGCAAACTTCTTCCATTTTTCAATCATGTATACATCTTCTGATAACATTCTCTCCCTCCTCCTCCTGGGAGGAAAAAGTAGTCAGTGTATGTAATGCTCCAGTTACATTTATTTAGGATTAGAATGAAATAGTTTGTGGTGCTGGCAAGTACCTTTTGGTTCTCAAGCCTGACAGTGTCAAACATGAGTCAATTTGAGGATGATGGAGGATTAGAGGTAGTCTCTGCCACTCTATCCTAAGAAAAGAACTGAACTTTCCCTACTCTGTATTCCAAAACAGTTTAACTCTATTACAGGAGCTGGATCAAATAGGGAAACCAAGAAAGCGAGCTATTAGTAAGTGTCAGATGAAGTTACTGAAGCATTTTTATAGCAGGCTGTTTCTATGGTCTGGGTGGTCTTTTAACTTCAAAAAAAATCATGGAAAGTTTTTAGGAAATCAGAAATGGGATCTTTGCATGAAAGAAACAGCTGAGGAGTTAAATCTTAATTGTAATAGTTTGGGTTCTTGCTTTATATATTACCTTTGCAATACACACAAAAAAGCTTCACTAGAAATGTATGATGGAAAGGCACTTTCTGAGAATATCAGGTGATCCAGCTGCTAGTCAGACAGTGAAGGCTGGGTGCATTTTTTAAAGCAAGGATTGGATGAAGGTGCTGCAGGGAAGCCACACTTTGTTCACTTCCAAGAAAGCCATCTAAACATGTAGGATGTGGTGGGGAAGAAGATCAGTGGGAGGTGGTGGCTTCCATCTCAGAGGGGTAGAAATCTGACTTTAAATCAGGTTTACTCTGACCTTTAAAGGAGCTATCCACAGTGCTGAATGTATTTTGAGAATAGGATTTGGGCTAGGATAGTGCCTTTCCAGTTTGAACTAAAATCCAGAAGGGACTCACAGGTACACTGAGATGGATACCACTAGAGAACATAATATGATGCATGCAACCAAAGTAAAGTAGCAGGGAGAAATCCAGTGAGGTCAGTATTCAAGACAAGGAAATACCATGAAGGGTGCTTTGTTCTAGCAGGAAGAGGAGTTGGAAATGAGAGCAGAGAAGAGTGGTGGTTGCTATGAGGGAAGGATATAGCAATGTGAAGGATCAGTGAAGTAGTGGCTCCCATTCTGAGAGAGTTCATGAACCCTTGTTTCCAGCTATGAAGAAAATATATAAGGCTTACACAGCGTCTTTTCTACTGATTTTATGCATCAGCATATAGTCACATTAACAGTGCTCATATGCAATGATGTTCTTTCTGGAAACTAAACTAATTTGGGTTCCAAGCAAGGAGAATGAAAAATGATTTATCTATTGGACTGGCTCAAGACATTTTGCTGCCTCAAGCAAAGGACAAAATGCTTCCTGCTACTCCATTCCATGATTAGGAGCTCACGTCACGACATGACAGGGCTCTTGTCAACAGTAAAAATGGGATGGGGCCTCCACCATTCCTGAAGGTAAGTAAATAAGATAGTTTAATCAGTCCAGGATGGGCTATATCCGTGTTGGCAAACCTATGGCACATTTGCCATCTTTGGCACACAAAGCCATTTTGGAGGGCATGTGGAGAGACAAGAGGGCAGGAGAAGAGGAGGAACAGGCATGTGTCTGCTCGTCCTCTTCCCCTACCCTCCCATCACTTCAACTGCCTCTCCAGAGACAATTTAATGCATGGAAGGGTGAGGAAGAGGAGGAACAGGCACCTGCCTGTTCTTCCTCATTCCTGGCTGTTTTGATTTTGCTTTTCATAGAATCATAGAATCATAGAATCATAGAGTTGGAAGAGACCACAAGGGCCATCCAGTCCAACCCCCTGCCATGCAGGAACTCCCAATCAAAGCATCCCCGACAGATGGCCATCCAGCCTCTGCTTAAAGACCTCCAAGGAAGGAGACTCCACTACTCTCCGAGGGAGTGTGTTCCACTGTCAAACCGCCCTTACTGTCAGGAAGTTCCTCCTAATGTTGAGGTGGAATCTCTTTTCTTGCAGCTTGCATCCATTGTTTCGGGTCCTAGTCTCTGGAGCAGCAGAAAACAAGCTTGTTCCCTCCTCGATATGACATCCCTTCAAATATTTAAACACGGCTATCATATCACCTCTCAGCCTTCTCTTCTCCAGGCTAAACATCCCCATTTTAAATGAAGCACTTCTCCCCGGCTCTCCTGGGCCTTCAGCTGCCTCTCCAGAGAGACAGCTTAAGATCCAGCAGAGCTAGAGGAAAGAGGAGGAACAGGCACTTGCCACCATTCTGTGCCTTTAACTGTCTCTGGAGAGGCAGTTGAAGTGATGGGAGGATGGGAGAAGAGGAGGAACAGGCGCATGAAGTCCTGCCCTGGAAATCCTGTCCCTGAAGGGTGGAGGTCCTGCCTCCGGCACTGGGTACCACCTGGTGCCGGAAGGCCTTTTAGTTTGGGCCCCTAAAAGGTTCACCATCACTGGGCTATATGGAACACAGAGCTTAGATCTCCAAGGCAGAGGAATGATGGAAAGAGGGGTTAGGAGGAATGCTTAACCCAGCACCTGCCATCATGGGTGGTTTAATGGTAGGGCCAGCCCTGTATGCTGAGTGTTTGTACATGATCAGAGTGTAATGTGTGCTGTCCCAGTATTCCATCTCTAGTGCTAGCAGGGTCTGATGTATAGCAGACCACTCTCCACTTAGTCTTCATACTAAGTACAATTATAGTGCTCTGATTGCAATTCAAATGCTATAGCTGAATCCTGGGATTTGTAATCTTGTCAGTTGCTAGACCTCTCTGTCTGAGAATTCTATATACCCCTCCCTAAATTTCAAATCCCAGGATTCCATAGGATAAAGC
>CM034703.1:95262602-95278834 GCA_020142125.1 Phrynosoma platyrhinos
GATGGACCCAAGCCATGTAGGGCTTTATAGGTTAAAACCAACACCTTAGTCATGGAAGTCATGGACGGAATAAGGAAACTGATTAGGAAACACAACCTTCAAATGATCTACAGATCGACCAAGAGAATCCATCAAATGCTGTGCTCAGTGAAGGACAGGAGAGGATCTCTCACTGCTACAGGAATTTACTGTGCAGCTGTGGGCAGGTCTACATAGGGACCACTAAATGCACTTTTCAAACACAAATCAAAGAACATGAGAGACACGGCAGATTGAGCCAGCCAGAAAAATCGGCAGTAGCAGAACACCCCATGAGTATATATATACCCCACACACTTCCATGCCACCACCCTCTGAAGATGCCAGCCACAGATGCAGGTGAAACATCAGGAATAAATTCTTCCAGAATGTGGCCACATAGCCCAGAAAACCCACAGAAAACTATGGACACCAGCCATGAAAGCTTTTAATTTCACTTTACCTGGATGGTTCTGGCAGTCTAAGAGTGCCAGCTGAGATGAAGATACGAATCCATCATATAAACATAATACAATATTACAGTAACCCTAGGGATTACCTAGGTGTGGTGATCAAAAAGCAGTTCAGAAGTGCAAGGAATGTGACCCAAGTTGGGATTGCATCTTTAACCCACCCTTCTCAGTTCTTCAGTTGCCAATTGGTTTAAGGGAGTCTGCTGCTGTTAGTTAACTATATAGTACATGGTTTTTTGAACAGGTTGCTTGTGAGGATGGTAGGGGGGAAAGCTAATTTACATGAACCAAATGTGGTTGTACTTCAATAATTGCACTTTTCCAAATTTTGCAATGCAGTTCTACAATGGCATGCAGTGAAATGTGTATTAGCAGAAAGTACATTAGGAGAAAGTGGGCACATCTCCATAGGGACCACAAAAATGAGTATACTAGTGATAAAACCCACAAGAACATGTTATATCTGGAGAAATTGCTTGCAGCAGAAGGGCCACCAAGATGGAGCTAGCCTGTCCTCCCTTGGCAGGGAGTTCCACAGTTTGGCACTAGTAACCAAGAGGAACTGCTTGCTTGTTTCCATCCGTTGTTCCTCTAATGGTGGTGGAACACAGAGAAGGGGAATTATCCCCCCTTAAGAATAGTTCTGGTACTAGAGGCTCCAAAAATTGTTTAAAACAGTTGTTTGTAGATGATTTCCCACATTATTTCATAATACTTTTATAACTAGTTGAGAGCCAGTGTGGTATAGTGGTCTGATTGCTGGACTATAGACTCTAGGACAGGGGTAGGCAACCTTTCCCCTTTAAGGGCTGAGGGACTTCAGCTCCCAGAGTCCCAGGAACTATTGGCCAACATGGGACTATTGGCCAACATGGCTGAGGCTTTTAGGAGCTTAAAGTCTCTCAGCCCTTAAAGGGGAAAGGCTGCCTACCTCTGCTCTATGACATCAGAGTTCAAATCCCCTCTGAGCCATGGAAACCCAGAGGGTGACCTTAGGCAATCCCACTCTCTCAGCCTCAGAGGAAAGCAATGGCAAACTTCCTCTGAATAAATCTCACCACGAAAATCATGAGGTGGGGTCACTTTGGGTCTGCTATATGCTAGAAATGATAAGTACACAGCAACATCAATAACTATAACCGCTCACAATTAGTTCAGGTTTCATGGGTATATGGCTGTCATTTGAAGTCACTGGAGTCCTGAAAGCAGACTGGAACAGTTTGGCTGCCCATGAAAGTAATTAGGTCTCTTCTAATAATTGTTGAAAGTTCACTGCTTGCCAGTTTCTCATTGGACAGCAGTTAACACATACAATGGGAGGCAGGCAAATATTTTTTTAAGAAATGCTTGGAATCTTGGAAGGTTTCAACATGGTACTTGAGCTAGCTAGGGCACATACTCTACTGGCAAGACTTATCTATTATTTTCCTATTACAAGGTACACTGCAGCTGGTATTGTAGAACAAGTCCCAAATGTAATTGAATTTCTGGCCTTTCTTTCTCTCCCCCTCTTATTCTCAACCCCCTCCCTCCCCTCCCCCGAAGAAAAAGTATAGATTCCTCTCTGGCCCTATTTGCACAGACTTGATTATTGTGCAGCAGTTCATGTGCACTGGATTTAAACCTAAATGTGTTGAAGTTGTAAAAGTAACAATCATATAAATTATTCAAGCAGCCCCTTGATTCAACTTGAGTTTTGCTGGCGGTCAGCTTATAGAGCTCAGTTGTTAAGGCAAGTGAGCAATCGAAGGCAGTCGTTTACTGAGAATCTGGGATACTACAGTGGCTGAAAGAGGAGCTAACAAGGTTGGGCAGATATTTAGAGCACTGAATCAGTGGCTGGAAATGCTTCAGTGTGCGTGTGCAGCAGCAAATGTCACCGAACTCATTCAAATGTGCACTTTCTCTCCATCCCTCCCTCTCCCCTGTATTCTCGCTCTCTCAGTAAAAAGAATCTGAACATCACACAATAGAAAGCTATTTAAAAGGTAATCTGTTGTTTATAGGGTAGAGTGCTGAAGAAATCCACAATGTCTAAAGCTTTGGACATGAAGGTTGGTTGTTGGCATTTTGTTTTGTTTTTTGTTTTATTAAAAAATTGTACCAAGACCTCATCTCATCTCATTTTATTTATTTATTTATTTCATTTTTTAAAAAATGGCTAGAATCCTCTTGGGGCTAACATGAATTGGGACAAATGTGCTATGGTTCCTGATCTGCATTGAGCCCACTTTGCATGTGGGAAACCTATGAGCATTGGTGACTCTTGCTGGTATCCTGTTACACATCTTCACAATTCAGCTTTTGTAATGCCTCTGCTACCTAGTTAAATACACAAATTTATGTTGAGTGAAAGGTTACATAGGATTCCGGCCAATGTTTATATTTTGCCATTAGGTTCAGAACAACAGATGATCCTTTTGGGTGGCTTACAATAATGAATAAAACACAATCAGCACAGTCTGTAGTAGTAGAAAATAGTGCTAAAATAATTGCAACTGTTTTTATTTTGTTTTGGTAAAATAAAAACCACAATAACCAGCTGTTAAGTTTGCCAACTTGTACCCACTTGAACAGGAGAAAAATGAAGAGATATGAGAAGATAGAATTAGGATTCACGGTAGGTATCTTTCTCTGATTCCTGCAGGATATCAGTGAGTCTCTCCCATGATAGGCATAGTATACAAACCTAATTTATGTTACCTTGTCACATTCTAATGCAAGGGTGGCAGCTGTGGAGAACAAGGGCCATCTCCTTTCCTGGACACACCCCACCATATTGGTCCAAAAGACAGAGGATTTCAGAGGATTCCACCTCTAGAGGATTTCAGGATGCAAGATTCTCTGTTAAAGTGCTGCTTGGCCCACATCTGAAAAAAAGCCTGAAGCAGAGAGAGAAAAGAAAGTGACCAGAATGTTACTATAGTTTTGAAAGAATCATGGTCATAACCCCCAGCCATCCTGCATTAGAAGTTGCTACCTTGGCATGCCTGCACTAGTTGCTCCATGTTGAAAAGATGTTAATATTTGTAAATAAACTTACTTCATGTTTATAAAATAGAGAAGATTAAGCCTGCTTCATTTTTCTACTAAATACTGTGTATGTGTGGTGGCAGCTTGGGATTGGCTGTTGCTAATCTTCTGCTTGCAAATACTAATCACTCTGCTCATGAGATACAATACTGTCTCTTTGTTCCTCAACACAGATGGGTTGGAATAGGATGGATTCAGCCCCCAGACTTTCTGTAGCTGCTCCTTGCTTTTTTTGTGACCAGGCAACATATCCCATAATGGAATTAGGAAAAGGAACAAAAATGTAGATGGAATGATAGACAGGTATCAAATTTAGGCCCCACTTTAATGGTGATGCCACCCTTGCATTGTCTTACTTTCCTTGCTGGAATGAGATGTGTGTATCTCATTATAGAGCATTTTCAAAGCAGACACTTACTACAGGACTATAAATCTTCAGGACTGTAAATCTCCTGTGGTTGTGGGCCTGCTTTATGGGGCTTCTTTGGCCCTCCCCAGCCTTTCCCAGGGATGTGCAGGGCTTCTCCAGCCCTACCTGGCCTTTTTCTGGGGTGTGTGGGGCTTTTCTGGCCCTCCCCAGTGTTTCCTGGGGGCTCATGGGGCTTCTTTGGCCCTCCATGGTCTTTCCCATGGGGGCTCATGGGGCTTCTCTGGCCCTGCCCGGCCTTTCCCTGGGACTCATGAGGCTTCTCTGACCGTGCGCTTGCGCGCCTGTGTGAACTGGAAGCGTGCAGGAAGTTGCGCACTGGACGTCTCACCCCCATGAGTCCTACCCCCCTCCCCCAGTCAATGACTGCATTGGGTGACAACAACCATAAGGACACCACTGCTCCCCACTATGAAGGAACTAGACAAGATTCTAAAGTGCAGAGGTATATCACTGGCTATAAACATTAGGATTGCTAGGCCATTGCATTTCCCCTTACTATGTATGGTTGTGAGAGCTGGATGGTAAAGAAAGCTGATAGGAAGAAAACCAACTCATTTGAGATGTGGTGCTGGAGAAGAGTTCTGTGGATACCTTGGGCTGCTGAGAACATTCTCCTGTTTCTAGTTTTGGAGATATCCAATTCATAGGGTCACCATAGGTTGAGACTGACTTGAATGGTAATTAACAACAATAACAAATCCAAGATGCTGAAAATTATCTTAAAAATAAATGCATCATCTTGGATAGCAACTTTAATCTTCAAATTATACCTGAAAAGTTTCCACTGCTCCATTGACACAAATGTCACCAGCAGCCATGCAGTGGGGTAGAGAGCTAGGCGGTTCAGTGAAAACTAATGGTGCCCCCTGTTACACAGTGATGGGCATATCTGGAAAGGTTTTTTTCCTCCCATAACTGACATTTGCAAATCTGGGTAAATTCCAGGGAAAAATGAACTGAAATGAACGTTTCATCCATTATTTCATTCATTGTTTTCATCTCATTTTCTTGTGCTCACGTTTTGTGAATTCTGGTAACTTGATTGAAAACCTCCAAACAAACTAAAATTCTTCCCCTATTGCTCCCCCTATTGTGAACTCCAAATTTATACCAAATGATACTCTCCCATAGTATCATTCTAGAATAGCATCCACACGTGGCTTCCTCCTTTTAATTCAAATACTGACATTCCTCTCTTTCTAGGCTACCAAGTTACTTGCAAGTATAAATACACAGAACTGCTGTCATTCCATTCTAACAGTACTCTGCTTTCAGTATGCATGCTGCAAAACTTTCTCTAAGTGGAAGAATGAGACTTTGCATGCAGCTATTAACGCAAAGAAGTATTTGTCTCATGGTGCATCAAATTCTGTTCAACCACCACTTGAATGTCATTCAGTATCCTTGTGCTTGAAAATTTAAGATGAAATGGGCATGGCTCTATGGAGAGAGTGAAGGAAGGTCTGCTGAGTTTCAGTCAGGAAACAAAGAATTCCTCCAGCAACATCTAGTATTTGTTACATTAGGGTAGCTTAGTTTGAAGCAGCCTGAGGTCTCTTTGAACATATGCTCCAGATTTGGAAACATTTGCTTATTAATTGGAAGAGGACTGAATGAGGAAGCCAGATGCTCGGCTGTAGGGAACATTTTGAGAAGCATCTGCCGGTACTCAGTCACCTCCAGCAAGGCCAAGACCCCCTCTTCTGCATTCATCTTCTTAATCCGACTCTCTCTTCTATTTCATAGTGAGCTTTTGTCCATACATGGAACACTGCTGTCCTCTCTTTGGAGAACTAAAGTAACCAGTATGCTAAATATGATATAGAACAGTGGGTTGGGCTCTATAGACAACTAGATCTAGAGGATAAAAACAATCCTTGGAAGAGGAGATCAAGCATGTTCAGGGTGGTATAGCAGTTGGAAGAAGAATTGTTTAGATAAGTGTTGGAAATGTGGGAAAGAAAAGGGAACATTTTCCCATCTCTGGTCTCCTCTGTAGAAGTGAAGAAATATTGGCAAAAAATTCATCATGTAAGATCTTGAAAGCAAAATTGAAATTTTCTCCAGAATTGTTTTTCTTAAACATTGTAGAAAGTGAGGTAGAAAAAACACACATGGGAGACTGCTATTTTATCTGGTAACAACAGCAATGATGACACTTGCAAAAGAATGGAAACATAGAATTCCAGAAGTAGAAGAATGGCTGTTAAAACTCCTCAACGCAGTACAAGCTGATAAATTTAAAACAATTCTCCAGAAACAAAGAACAAATAAACTTGTAGAGGAATGGGATAAAGTATTGGAATTTATCAGAAAAGAATGGAATATAGGAATGTACCTGATATTATAGGTTCCAAAATATAAGTGTTGAAGTTATAAAGATATTGCTAATAAGAAACAACTTTTCTCAGAGTTAGGAGGGTTAGATAAGGTGATTATATTAACCTGTAGATGCAAACGATTTTTGTTGTGTCCCTTTTCTTATTGTGCTGAATTATTTAAGTGTAAGGTACAATCAGAGGATTTGCTTTTTAGTTTTAAGAAGTTCTTATTTGTTTGCTCCTAAGTCTGAAAACTTAGTACAAAAGGTACAGTGTTATAGGATTAGTAAATTGAAGCACGAAAATTGGAAAAATCAAGAGATTAGTGGAAAATCAGGAAGTATTTTAAGGTTTATAAGTGGTGTAATACAAGGACAGGTGAATGATAAGTATGTAAGGAACTGTTCAGTTGTATATGTTTGTTTATGTATGTATATGTGTGTTTGTAAACATGTTTTATAGTTGGAAATTTCAGTAAAGAAATAAAAAAAATCTTTGGAAGGAAAT
This sequence comes from Phrynosoma platyrhinos, assembly GCA_020142125.1. Taxonomy (NCBI): domain Eukaryota; kingdom Metazoa; phylum Chordata; class Lepidosauria; order Squamata; family Phrynosomatidae; genus Phrynosoma; species Phrynosoma platyrhinos. Next base: position 95,269,385 of record CM034703.1, read on the forward strand.
AAGGAGTGGGTTTTTTTATATGAAAGAACTTGTGAATTTGGTTCTGATTCTGTTTGCCAATTCCTGGGCTGAGCATGTGCTTAAAGGAACCCAGTTATTTTCTTTGTAGCATAAGGCCACCCAATGTAGCTGCTATGGCTGCTGCCAGAATGCAGAAATAAAGCAGTTTGACATCAACTTTTAACTTCCATGCCTCAACTATGGAATTATGGGATTTGTAGTTTGGTGAGGCTCCAGAGCTCTCTGACAGAAAAGGCTACATATCTGACAAACAACAAATCCCAGAATTCTATAGCTTTGTGTCATGAAGTTAAAGTGATATTAAACTGCTTTATTTCTACAGTATAGCAGCAGCCAATGTTGCACTTTGTTTCTATTGATGGATCTTAGTATTTTAATGGTGTGTGTGTCCAAAAACAGATAAAGTATATTTCAGAAGCCTGAAGTTTGCTTACTCCTAATTAGAACAGGATAGCTCCACCATGCATTCTATTTTTTAATAAACATATAAATTGTATCTTCATTTGAAAATGTATTTAAAGGTGGTATACATTAAATATTCAAATCTTTAAGTCATTTATGTTTAAAAACATAGTGTTAAAACTTTTTTTATATAGTAAAACTGAGAGGGATAAAAAGGTAACACCTAAGTATTTTAAATACTTGGGTGAACAGGTGAAAAAATAACCTGGAAAAAATACAGTGCCATGCTCCTTCCTCTTCTCTGGCCAGCCAGAAGTTCCCAGGGTGTAGTGCCTTTTCTGATTTGGTTTGCTTTAGGAGGTCATGCACTGGTTTATGGTCTTTCCTAATATTTGTGCTTATGACATGTATGTTATGTACAGCCTGAGGCACTGCTTAAACATACTGACAGCCATTGAGTCCATTGCTCCTACATTGGATCTGCAGAGGGAGGCAGCTAGAAAATGTTAGAATGTAAAGACCAGATCTAGGTTTCTCTACCTTCTACATTAGCCCTACTAGATCTTGTTATTCACTGGGCAACCAGATTGCACAGTGACTAGCTTCTGTTACATTCAGAAGACTTAAAGAAGATTGTCTAACAATTCCACTGGAAGTACAAACAAGAGTATAAAAGAGAATGGATTGCAAAAGAGATTTTGCATTCACTCTGACCCATTAACCCTCCCTGTTGAAACCCACAATCTTACAGCAAGACAGTAATTACATGAGTTGCCAGATATGTGGGTCATAGAGATTGTGATGTTAGAATACTTACCAAACTCCTATTAGTTTTATGACAAATAAATATGCCAACAAATATAGAAATAACAATAGCAAGTACATATCTATACCTCTTATCAGTGAACTAATACTCCCTAAGCCGTTTACAATGTGTAAGCTAATTGCCCCCAACAAGCTGGGTACTCATTTTAGGATGCAAGGCTGAGTGAACCTTGGAGCACCTGAGATCAAACTCACAACCTTGTGGCTTGCAGTACAGACATTTAATCACTGCGCCACCAGGGCTCCCTTATATGGAAATATGGAAAACAAAATAGTGGCCAACAGACTGGAAACAATCAATATACATCCAATATACAAAAAAAGAAACACAAAACACTGCAGCAGCTCTAGGACCATAACACTAATTTCCCATGTAAGCAAAATTATGCTTAAAATTCTGCAGCATAGATTCCAATAATATATATGGAGAGAGACATTCCAGAAGAAAATCAGCATATGCTTTATCAACTGTAGCAAAGCCTTTCACTTCATAGATCACGAAAAGCTATGAAATGCTCTCAAAAGACATAAGAGTGCCTCTACATTTGTTAGTTCTGATGAGAAACCTGTACTTAAGACAAGCGACTACTTTTAGAATATAACATGGAGAAACAGAATGGTTCGCAATTGGCGAAGAAGTAAATAAAGGCTGCAATCTATCACCTTGTTTGTTCAACTTCTATGCAGAAAATATCATATGAAGGGCAGGTTTAGACTCAGGAGGAGTGAAGACAGGAGGAAGGAATATCAACATTCTAAGATGTGTGGATGACACCATACTACCAGCACAAAATATTACAGACTTGGAACAATTACTAAGGAAGGTAAAAAAAAAGTGTTAAGGAACATAAAGAAAACAAAAACAACAACCATGGAGAATCTACATAAATTCAGCCAGATAATGAGGAGATGGAACTAGTTAAAGATTTCTTGGACTCTGGATCAAGCAGTGATTAGAACAAAGACTGTAGTCAAGTAATAAGAAGAAGACTAGGAACAGGAAGGGTAGCTATGAAAAAACTGAACAAGATCCTAAAGTGTAAAGATAAAAACTGAGCACTAAAGTCAGAATTGTCCAAACCATTGTGTTTCCCATCACTATGTATAGATACGAGAGCTGGACAGTGAACAAAGTTGACAGAAATAAAATAACCTCATTTGAGATGTGTTGTTGGAGAAGAGTGCTGAGAACACTGTGGATAGTCAAAACGACAAATAAATAGGTTGTGGAACAGTTTCGTGGAAGCCAAGACAATGCAAATGAGGCTGTTGTACTTTGGTCACATTATGAGAAGGCATGAATCACTAGAAAAGACAATAATGTTATGTAGAAGGCAGTAGAAAGAAAGGAAGACTGCATGTCAGATGGATAGACTCAATCAGGGAGATCACAGGTCTGAGCCTGCAGAACCTGAGCTGAGCAGTGGAAGACAAGAGGTCTTGGAAATTTCCCATCCATTGGGAGGCCATGTGTTGGGCAAAGACAGTTAACAAACAAACAAACAAAGTATCTTGGGGATGCCTTGCTAGTTATACCCATGAAATACATTAGAACTAGCATTTCCTCCCTTACCCCCTAGTAGCATCACTAGAGAAGTGTGTGTGTGTGGGGGGGGTGCGGACTGCACCAGGTGACACCCTAAGGGTGGCTGACACCACTGCTTCTCAAACACCTGTATTTTGGCAGAAACATTGTGGCATTTGCCTGTATCTCTTTAAAATGCTTTAAGAGGTGGTGGAAGTGAGATGATGTTTAGTAGGAGAAGAAAGGAGGGCCCCCTGAATTTTTAAAATAAAAATAAAAATTTCAATATTTTAAAATTTTAAAGAATTTTTAAAAATTTGATTTTTTAAAAAAAATATTATTTTTTACATTTTCTTTAAAAACATTACATTTGAACTAAATCTTCACTATGTATATGTAAATAAATTTAGGTTATACATATGATATTGTAATTTAATATTATAATTTTAATTTTGCTAGTTGTTTATGTCACAACTACTAGCATTACCTTCAGTGGTATATGAGAATTATGATTTATGAGTAATATTAGTGCAAAAAAGCATTACTAAGGATTCTGTATGGTGTGAAATGGAAGGAGATCAAGGAAGGGCAACACCATGCGTTCTCACACCGGGTGACACCAACCCTAGGGATGCCTTATTTGATTTTTTTCTGATGAGCTCTTTACAGGCTTTCTTATCCACAAACTGTTTGTGCAAGAGCAATATCATTTGTATTGTCAGAGTGTGTTATATCTACTTCAAATGGAAAATGCTGCACTGTTGATACATGCAGAATGGATTGTTCACTATAGTGCCACATATTCAGCATCAGTCATACAATGTGGGGCAATTTAAACATTAGGACACTCATGTTTTGCCTGCTGAAAAGCACTTACTCACATTACTGTTTCATTCAGCAGATATAATGCCAGACAGAAATAGACCACTGCAGTGTGCAGACCACCTGTCAATGCCAAAAGGCATGGTTGTAAATAGCTGCACAAGATACTAGAGCTGGGGTGTACATTCTCCCAGTCCTTAGCATCCAGCACTCCAGATAGTGTGAAATATACGATACCTCAACATTGATATGCACATAAGGTAGGGATGGGATGAATACTTGAAAATATTTGAAAAAATGGGAAAATATTTTTATCAAATGCTGGGAAATACTGACAAGGAGAGTCCTTGACTGACAAGCATCTTCCCAGGTCAGGATTTATTCTGTGCAAAATTTGCATATGGTAGTTTTTTCACAGAAACAGCATTTTCTGCACAACAGACATGATTTCCTTTGCAGAAAATAAACTTTTTGTACATAGATTGTTTTGTTTATGTGCAGAAAATGTTTCCTGCACAAAAATGGTTTTCTGCACAAGAAACCCGCAAGCAAATTTTACTCAAAGTCCTTAACTATAGCATTTTCTCCTCAGTACTATCAGCACATAAAACAATATTTCTGCACAGAATTGCTGCTTCCTTGCATTATCCATGCAAAAATATAACCTGTAGATTTGGTACAGTTATCTTTGAAAACTGCACAGTTTTTGACGACCTATTTTTTGCAAAAAAATGAAGAAAAAGGTAAAAATACTTTTTGCTTTCTTTTAGAATGAAATCAGTGAATATTGTATATATTCGTCTATAAGTCTAAAAATTTATTCACAAAAATTGACCCCAAAATCCCAGGTTGATTTATTTATGGGTTACTTTTGTAATATGATAGCAACTCTTTCAGATTTCCCCAGTTTCTTTGTCTCTTGAGCCAAGCAGAAAGAATCCTGGGTGACTGATCGATATTGTTTTTTGTTTAAAATTCCTCCACTCACCTGCACATCTGGCTGAAACAGAAGCTGAAACGATGGAGCAAAAAGCCTCAATGAGAGTCTTTCTTGACGTACGCACACTATACACACTGAAGGAGCCTTCAGGTTTTACCCTCAATCTATCCATGGGTTATGGCAAAATCCATAATTTTGTCCCCAAAACTTGACCTCGACTTATACATACATGAGGTTGACTTATAGTTGAGTATATGCAGTAACTGCTTTGCTAACATATCGGCGTCTCTTTCACTTCCAGCTAAGCATTCAGATGGATAGCATATTCACAGGGGAGATGGGCAAAGGATGCCATCCTGCTCCCTCCCTCGACACATTCACCACACGTGGAGATGGATCCATTTAAAGAGGACTTCATAGACTCTGCACCCTTGGGCCTCTACAGATGGGTGGCCATGGGCCGCCTGAAAGTCACGGATTGGGACCAAGGCTGCCCCACACCTTGGCCCCGATCCACCCTTATGGTGCTTCTGAAAAGGAGCACTAAAATAGCGCTCCTTTCAGAGGAGCCAAAATGGGTGCCAGAAGAGATACCGGGTGCCTCTTTTGTTCTGGCTCAGCATGTCTGGAAGCTGAGCCGGAAGGACGTTATTGGAGTGTCTGCTGTTGTCCGGGAAAGCTGCCAACATGTGGCTGATAAAGACAGGGGCCTCTTCCAAGACAACAATCCAGTTGCAAGTGACGTACCACTGTTTGCTTGTAGCAGGCAACCAACAAGTCCAGAGTTCCGAAAGGTAGGTCCAGAGCAATCCAAAGTTCAGGGTTATCATGAGCAGGTAGTCCAGAGCCGTTCCAAAGGTCACAGGATATAAGCAGTCTAAAGTCAAGCTGAGAGCCGAGAGCTTTCACCGGGGAATCCAAGATAAGCCTTGACGGAGAGCTTGGCTTTTCCCAGCTGCTTATTTAGCCTCAGCTCCTCTCCCCCAGGTGTTTCTCTTTAGCTGTGCGTTTCTCAGCTAACCTTCGAGAACGCCGCAGCCCCTCCCTATGTGTTCTCCTCTGAGCAAAGGTAGGGATTTCAATCTCTTGCTCCTCTGCTTCTTCCTGGCCTGAAACCTCTGCTGGGGAAAGGCTTTCTGCTGGAGGAAGGCTAGGCTGCTGAGGAGGGAGGCTAGGCTGCTGAGACAGGGGCTGTTGTTCAATGGGTTCCATACAGCTAGGTCCAGGTTCAGCTAGGTCTATGGGGGCTGGAAGCACCAAGCTAGGATCTGTCCCCACATCCTCCCCCTCAGAGTCCTCCAAGTCCTCCACCTGGCTGTCCCTGACAGCTGTGTGCAACGGCGGGTGCTCTGATGACGTCCTCAGTAAGGGGTTGGGGTGCCCAGCATCCAGTTGCCCCTCCCCTTCCTGGGCTTTCACCGTCTGCATCCCCCCCAGTGATGGAGACTGTGGGGGGTTGCAGACTGTCAAAAATAGTGTGAATTCAGTCCACTTTTAGGGTTAGGGTTAGTGCTAGGGAATCATGGGAATTGTTATTTTTCTGAGACATTGAACCTTCTTTGTCAGAGAACTCTAGTGCCACAATAAAATTCAGTTCCCATGATTCCCTAACCCTAACCCTAAAAGTGGACTGAATTCACACTATTTTTGACAGTCTGCAACCCCCCTGTGTTCCAGTAGGTAGGTTTTGCTCTATTAGCCAAAAACAACAGAGAACAGCACCTCTGCTTCTGTTTAATGAATGCAATTGTTTCTGTGGATGCAGATAACAGAAGAGGCTTGACATATAAAATAGCAAGATGAGTTCAGTTATATATGTCTTGCACTACCATCACAACTATGGACTATTCCTACTGTGCTTACTTTTTTTAATACTAGTGGCAATAGGTATGATGCCAAAATGGAGGATTAAACTTTCTCATGACTAAAAGCCTTGCAATTTACATTAATGAGTCAGGAAGGGGGCAATTATTAAGAGACAACAAATCAATTGTCCAAATGGTTAACAGAAAGTGAATGCTGTCTCTGCTAGATTTTCTCCTGTTGTAATTTCTCTCCCAGATACAGGTTGAGTATCCCTTATCCAGAATTCAAAATCCCAAAATATTCCAAAATCCAAAATTGTCCACATGAGTGGCTGAGATAGTGATACCCTTGCTTTTTGATGATTCAGTGCCCACAAACTTTGTTTCATGCATAAAATTATGTAAAAATATTGTATATAAAATTACTTTCAGGCTATCTGATTAAGGAAACACAAGTGAATGTTGTGTTTTGACTTGGATCCCATCTTCAAGATATTGCCTTATGTATATGCAAATATTCTCAAATCTGAAAAACTCAGAAATCCAAAACACCCATCTCCAGCAGTTAACCACCTCTTCTAAAATGGATAAAGTAGCCTTCTATTATCATAAAGTAGTAATCAATGAAAGGAACTAGCACATGGTTAAATACGGACTAACATGCATTGTTTGTTGTGAATTCTTGTCAGGTCAGCTTTGACTTCTGCCAACCATATGAATGAGAGACTTGGAAAACAGCCTCTCCCCCAGGGCTATGGCTGATTGAGTCTACTCCTTGTAATGCAGTCTTTCTCTTTTGTCTAGTCTCCTTCTTTACCAAGCATTATCACATTTTAATTAATAACGGCATTTCCTGATTTGTCTGGAGTACAATAATCCTGGTTTGGTTATTTTGGCTTTTATGGAGGCTCCTGGTTTGGATGATCTAGGCCCCACTTATTGGTCATTTTGGCAGTATCTGTAAAATGCTCCCCCAGCACCACATTTCAAATGAGCAGATTCTCTTTCTATCAGCTTTTTCTATTGTCTAGCTTTTATAAACATACATAGGAATCAGAAATATCATCTACATTGGAAGAAGTATGGAAGAGGGAGAATAGGAGGATTAAGAGTGAATGAAGAAGTAAATGGTAGAAGATGGAAAATAGAGAAAAGGAAGGAGAGGTAGAAGGGAATGGAAAGGAATAGAGAGGTGGCAATGGAAAGGATGAGAGTGTTGAACAGAAGGATTACTAAGCATGATACTGTTATAACCGAGGTACCCTCATTGAACTGAAAGACTTGGGAACACATGTATAATTAAATATGTTATTGGTATACAGGAGGTTTATATAATTGTGGAAAAATGACAAGTGCAAAAAACATTGCTTATGCGTTGAATGAATGTATGTTTTAAAGTTTTATTGATAAAATATTTAAAAAAGAAAAGAAATGTCATGACATGGCATGGATGATCCCAACTTTTGTGTTCATTGATATATTTTTACATTTGGGGATCATATTTATTCATAGCTGCCCTTCCAAATCCTAGTCTTCTTCTAATTTCTTGACAGCAATCTCAGTTTTTTTTAATCTATGGCTGAGCCAAGATATAGGAAGTCTTTATTTCAATGTTTCCATCATCCACTTTAAAGTTGTGTAAATCACCTGTAGTCATTATTTTTGTTTTCTTAATGTAACCTGTTGTAGCTGTAACATGCTTGAAATTTATGTATAAATTAGCAGAAGGTTTAAAACAGGGGTAGGCAACCTTTCCCCTTTAAGGGCCGAGGGACTTCAGCTCCCAGGAGCCTCAGCCATGTTGGCCAATAGTCCCATGTTGGCCAATAGCTCCTGGGATTCTGGGAGCTGAAGTCCCTCGGCCCTTAAATTATTGCTACCTTTGTTCTTATAAATAGAATCAGTGCAAACATCAGAGCATTGATCTCTGATTTGCTGTTGATAATGTATGAGGATTGAGTGGCATGTATGTATGCTGGTATTCTGACTGCTAGTACACTATAGTAACAACTGTTTTCTAGCCTCACAGTATGAGAACCCTTATAATAACCCTGAGTATATTAATATCTGCATGAGAATCCTTACAACAGCACACAGACACCTCTTCTCTTCCTCTCTGCTGACAACCATTGCTGTTATTCTGAGCTCTGTATTTCTCCATTTCATTTCTTTGCACAGCTCAGGGACCAATGCATTCTTGCTCCCAAGATAATGCTATTAGGTAGAGCTTATTTCTGTTTTTCTGTTTTGTTTTAAAATATTCTGGGCCATGATTTCAATTACTGCAAGACTTAAGCTGTTTTAATGCACTCTGGGGGCAATGAGGGGCTAAGTTTGAAAACAAAGAAGCATCCCTTTCTTCTAAACAGAAGAAGGTCAGGAGGTACTTCTCAGTGTCCTGATATTTCAAGCTCAGAATTCCATGACAGCCATCATATTTTACTTGCTTACTGCAGAGCAATCAAATCAACGCTGCAGTCATTTGGGTGCAGTAATTAGATGTACAACTATCCCAAGCCTCTTCCTCCTCCCTTGAAAGCTTTTCTCTTCAATATATGTTTATTATGTAATTAGCACTGTGCTAGCTGGATTTTGTGTTTATTTCTCAGCCACAGACTATTAAGCACCCATTCACACAAACAGGGAGAGTGGGAAGATTACAGAAGCAATGATTTGTGGCCCTGACAAGATGTCCTGGGAGGTGTGTTGTCTCCCTGAGGCAAAAATCCATGATGTGACAGCGAGATTGACAAGACTTGTCGAGCCTACTGACCATTACCCCTTCCTCTTGGTCTGCGTGGGAACCAATGATACTGCAAGGCATAGTCTTCAGAATATCAGAAGGGATTATGAGGCTTTGGGCAGGAAGCTGAAAGAGCTGGATGCACAGGTTGCTATCTCATCTGTTCTCCCAGTTGAAGGGCATGGTCCAGGAAGGGAGAGGAAGATAGGCTCCGTAGATGGTGCCGCCAAGAACAATTTGGATTCTTGGATCATGGGCTACGGTTCCCTGAGGGTGGACTTCTAGCAAGAGATGGGCTGCCTCTCACACCAGTTGGCAGAAGCAGTTTTGCCAGCAATCTCAAACATTTGATCAGGAGGGCTTTAAA
>CM034703.1:95278934-95298194 GCA_020142125.1 Phrynosoma platyrhinos
TAGTGCCACTGTATTCTGCTTTAGTCAGGCCCGACCTGGAATACTGTGCCTAGTTCTGGACACCACAATTCAAAAAGGATGTTGAAAAACTGGAGCTTGTCCAGAGGAGGGCAACAAAAATGGTGAAGGGCCTGGAAATCATGCCCTATGATGAACGACTTAGGGAACTGGGTATGTTTAGCCTAGAGAAGAGGGTTAAGAGGGGATATGATAGCCCTGTTTAAATATTTGAAGTGATGTCATATTGAGGAGGGTGCTAGCTTGTTTTCTGCTGCTCCAGAGGACCAGGAACAATGGATGCAAACTACAAGAGAAGAGATTCCACCTCAATATTAGGAGGAACTTCCTGACAGTGAGAGCTGTTCGAGAGTGGAACAGATTCCCTCGGAGTATAGTGGAGTCTCCTTCTTTGGAGATCTTTAAACAGAGGCTGGATGCCCATCTGTCGGGGATGCTTTGATTTTGAGTTCCTGCATGGCAGGGGGTTGGATTGGATAGCCCTTGTGGTCTCTTCCAACTCTATGATTCTATGATTCAAGATAGTGAAACTGATGGGGGGCGGGAGGATGAAAAAGAGATCCTGAGCCAAGAATTTCAGAATGTGTTGATGCAGAGATATGTGCCTGTTTTTAAAATGACTTTCTTGATACCGCACACCCTTTCTTTTGATATGGGAATCCCCTGGGGCATGCCTGCTTCCCTACTTCATTTAGATGCCATCACTAAATAGGGGTGACTATAAGCCTTTACAGACTGCCAGAAATAGTGCAGCTTGAGTCCAATATAACTGCCCTGGCTGTGCTAGGGAATCATGGGAATTGTATTTTTTCTGGGATATTGAGCCTTCTCTGTCAGAGAGCTCTGGTGCCACAATAAACTACAGTTCCCATGATTCCTTAGCACTGAGCCAGGGCAGTTAAAGTGGCCTCAAGCTGCATTATTTCTGGCAGTCTGTAATGGCCCTATGTCTTTTTAAAAATGGCACTAAAAGGGGAAAAAGAAAAAGCATAAGCAAAAAGAGTGATATAAAGTGCAATACTCACTCATTCCCTAGCTTGAAGAGATCAGTTATATGCCCTGGGATGGAATTTTGGCTCTTTTTCTTGTCCAATTATTTTTTCCACACATTTCAGGAAAAAAGACTGTTTGTCTAGTAAATGCATATTGTCAACCTGTGATTCCTGGGCAGGACTTCAGATCCTTAAACGATCTGTGTTCCATGTCATTCTAACAAAAACATATTCTTGTTTCTAATCAGCTTTTTGTTGCTTTGCTGAGAGGAAAAATTTACTTCTTACCCAGGTGTAATAAAATGGTGGGAAAGCCATCAATATCTTTTATAACCACCTCTTTTGGGGCGTTTGTTTTTCCCCCCTCTCTTTCCAAGAGATTCTAGGCTTCCATTATAAAGAAAAAAGAAAATATGCACTGTCTTTGCAATTTCCCTGCCAAAAGAAGTGAAAAGCAAGTTCGCTCTGTAACGCGACCCCTATAATATGACTGCCTTACATTTTGCTTTCATATTCCTCCAAAAGCATCTGAAGAGATTCCAAGGTGACATCCAACACACCCTGGCACAGTAAAGACTTTAATTAGTCCAATGGTAGCCAAGATGAGGAAGGGTGGAAAGGAGGAAAATGCCCATGCGTCCTTTATGGGTCAAGTCAGGAGAGAAAACATACCCTGAACTTTCTCTCTCTCTCCCTCTTCCTTTTCTCTTGCAACCAAAGCTATTTGAACTGTAGCACTGCCTCCTCATGGGAGTCTGACCTTTTAAGAGAGCAAATTGTTCACTGCCATACCAGAACATTTTGGACTGCTCTTTAACTCTCCCTGCTTAAACATTGTAGGTTTTCTAGAAATGCTGCTGCTTGTGGTACCTCCCACAATGTAATGTTCCCCATGTTCCTACAGTTTTACTACACAACAATTAATAGTACAGGGGACACAGTAGGGGGCAGTCTTACCTCTAAGTAGGGCTTGGAGTGATAAGAAACTCCTAGTAGCTCTGGCAGGCAGCCAGTAAACAATGCATTCTCTTGTGAAAAAAGAAGAGTGATGGTTGCAGAACAATCCTGATCAGATCCTTGAATTAGCTATCATTATCTTCCTTTCTTCTGAATGTATCTTTATTTCATTGCTTTGCAACCAGTTCTGATGGGGCAAGCATACATAAAACTGTGTGTGTGTGTGCTTCTGTGCTTAAAAGTGAATTAAAATCTCCTTTCTGAGTTTGAAGAGGATACACTAATGTACATATCTGACTGTCTGTATCCTGTCTTCTAAATACTGTATGCTTCCTGTGGCATTGCAAGTTACCAGTGTTTGCAGCATATGATATTGATCAAGAACCAAATATAATTCTTCTGTGTCTTGGTGATTTCAGCACTTACCTGAGACACAAAGGACAGAGAACTCTTAACACAGATTTGTTGTTGTTCTTGTACAAGCAAGGCCCTGATAAGGTAAATATAAAAGTAACATTCATATATAAGTATGTTCACCACTTTATAACTTTTAATGAACACTTGTCTTTGTGAACAGTCCTTCACAAATATCACATAGATCAGACTTCCATCTTTGTTTACATCATCTCAAACATAGTGTCCCTCAATTAGCTGACAAAAGTCAGCCATAAGTAATTAAGTATAGAAGTTTTTAAAGAAAAGACTCTTAAAAGAATGCTATATTGTTTTAATTGCACTGTATTTTAACAGTAATAATTGCTTTAATATTGTTTAATGCTATTTTAATATAGTTCAATATTATTTTAATATTGATCTTTGGCATGTTTTTAGCTATATTGTTGTTGTTCTTGATGACATTGTTAACTGCCCTCCAGCTGACCTCAATTCATAGTGACCCTGTGGATGAGACATCTCCAAAAAACCCTGTCTTCCACTACTCTGCTCAGCTCCTACAAGCTTAGGTCTGTGATCTGTCTGATTGAATTCAACCATTGGGCATGTGGTCTCCCCCTCTTTCTGTTTTCCTCTTCCTTTCCTAGCATTATTGTCTTTTCTAATGATTCATGCCTTCTCATGATTTGGCCAAAGTATAACAGCCTCAATTTGAACATCTTGACTTCTAGGGGAATTTCAGGCTTGATCTGTTCAAGGACCTATTTGTTTGCCTTTTTGACTTTCCACAGAATCCTCAGCACTCTCCTCTGGTGCCACTTCTTGAATGAGTTTATTTTCTTTATCTTTACTTTTTTCACTGCTCAGCTTTCAAATTTTTACATGGTGATGAATGATCCTAACTTCAGTGCTCAGTTGTATATCTTTACACTTTAGGATCTTGTCCAGTTCTTTCATAGGGGGGAAGCAGATGGCGCTTTGCGCCGTCTTGGAGGCAAGGAAGGGGAGGGGCAGCCTCACGCTGGGCGCCCCAAACCCTTCCCGAACATGTCATCAGAGCGCTCCAACAACCGGCGCTCCAACGACGTACTTCCGCTGCAGCGTCTGCACACGCTGCATTGGAAGAGACGCCGAAGGTGCGCCCAACACCTCTTGCGGCGCACCTTTGGTGTGTTGCATAAGGAGCGCTATTTGAGCACTCCTTCCAGGGCCTGAGAAGCTGCGGATTGGGGCCGAGGAGTGCAGCTACCTCGACCCCAATCCGCAGCTTCCCGGGGCGGCCCACCGCCGCCCATCTGCTTAGGCCCATAGCTGCCCTTCCCAATCCTAGCCTTCTTGACTCCAATCTCCATTTTGCTCAGTGTTTGCTCCAAGGTATGGGAACTCTTTGACTGTTTCAGTTTTCTTGATGTCTATGAAAAATATTTGCAGATTTCTGTGGTCATTATTTTTGTTTTTTAAATGGTCAGTATTAATCGCACCTTGGCACTTTCCTCCTTGACTTTCTTCATTAATTGCTCCAGGTCTTGTTTGTTTCTGCTAGTAGTATTGTGTCATCTGTGTATCAGGACAATCAAATGTAGTGATTCTCCCATTTCTTTGAGAGCATTCTATACTTTTTCATGGTCTATGCAGTTGAAAGATTTGTCGTAGTCAATAAAGCACATGCAGATTTTCTTTTTGAATTCCCTTGTGTATTCCATGATCCAGCATATGTTTGCAATGTGATTCCCTGGTGCCTTTTCCTTTCCTGAAACCAGCTTGTACCTCTGGGATTTCTCTCTCCATATATGGTAGGAGTCTTTGCTGTAGAATTTTGAGCATGACTTTGCTTGCATGGGAGATAAGTGCAATGGTCCTGTAGTTACTGCAATCTTTTGTGTTTCTTTTTAATGTATAGGAATGTATATTGATTATTTACAGTCTGTGGAAACTATATTGTACTCATTTTAATTGGTAAGCTGCCTTGAGCAGGGTAAAAACAAATATGATGATGAGAATGAGGATGAGGATGAGGATGATTGATGACTACTACTGCTACTGCAGAGTAGTCAAGAGATACATGTGCATGTGTGAACCAAGGTCAATCAAATGATGAGAAAGCAAGATGCATGCTTGTGTGAGCCAGCATTATGTAGGGATAGTGAGGATTTCATTGTAATAAAAATTTTTCAAAATATTTTTTCTTCAGGATAGAAAATAAATGAAGTAGGAAAAAAAGTGATGTGGTGGAAACTACAGTGGACAGATTAATCCACTGAAGATTTTGAGTGTTTAGCTATTCCAAGTCTTAGTTTGAATCCCTACATGTATCCAACTATTTAGTGCATATTTATGCTACCCATCTTTAACATCTATGTGGTAAGAAGTAATGACTAGGCTTTCTCCATACTGGCAATACATTTACTTATTACATTTGGACAGTGTAGATGAGTGAGAATTTTGTTTCAGTTCAGTTTCAGTGAGAATTTACCAAAATCTAGAACTGTCTTTGTATTTCACATGGAAAGAATTTGGGATTTAAAAAAATCTAATCTGTGAGAGTGAAAATGACAGATTCCTTTTCCTTTAAGTCTGGGAAAAGAAATTGTTGCTGGATGAAGTCCAGAGTAAACTACAAAGGACAAATTCCAAAAAAACCCAGAGAGGATCTTTCATCCAAATAACACCAACATGTGATTTTATATACATATATCATGCTTAACATTAACATGTTAGCAGTTTCTTTTTTTTTTGCACCATGAGTAACTGATCTTCTGTTTGGCCCATAATCATATGGAGATCTTTTTATGGTTATGTTTGTCTCCTAGCTGGTCCATTTTCACTGCTCATTGGCACTAGGTCTCACATTCACGATGGTTTGCACAGCTATCATAAAAGGGCTTTGGCTGTGAGCTCATAGTATGAGACAACTGCCTTGGGCATAACGTCCTCGCCAAACTAAAAGCAAACAGTCTAGCTTAACAGGAGTAAACTTTTTTTTGGCCATACAAAAGGAAAACAGAATTTGCCACTGCTCTCTAAGGCAGGGAAGAGAGAAGAAACCTGGCTGTAGAATTGTTTTTGTGATTGAATGCTATGGCTGAAGTATGTCCTCCATCTGTTATTCTAGAGACACTTGACTATCTTTGTTGATGATGCCAAGGACAAATAACAAATTGGAAGGGCTTCTCTATATTCATGCAAGGAATAAAGGCACTCTATTTCAGAGGAAGGAATTGGCAAACCACCTCTGATTATTCCTTGCCTAAGAAAACCCTATGTAAATCATGGAGTTGCCATAAGTCAACAGGCAACTTGAATGCACATACAAACACATCCATTAAATGTCAGTTTCAAACTGCACATCCATTTGAAATGCTTTCCATGGCAGCTTTTTCACATCTTAACCCAAAGCCAAAGAAGCCTGAAACAATAGCAACTCCAGAAGGAAGATATGGGGTTGCATAGAAGTGGCCAGGTTAGGGGTGTAGCAATGAGGTGAGACAGGGGAATGTGTGAATTGACCCCAAATGAGAATTCTTCACCCACCCCTGAAATTTTTCTTCAGTTCCCAAATTTCTAGAAGTGCAGTAACTTAAAACTTCAGTTGAGCATTTAGAAATACAGTTTAGGCTATTAGTACATTTTTGCCCCAGGCTGTATAAAATGTCTCAGGTGTATGCAATGGGTTAAAGAGGAAATGCTGATTCAGAGGAAGATGATGCAATTTGAGCATGGAGATGAGTCATAGCAGGCCCAAAACTGCAGTGTCCCTGTGGACACATGACAGGAAGATGATGAAACCCTAGCAGGGGGTTGGATCAGAATCCTAACTGTGTTTGTGTATATAAGGAGTGTACCAGTGTACTATATGGTAGTGTGGATGTTTGTTGTTGGCGGAGCATTATGTCAGTTGGTGTAAATATTGCTGTATCATGCTTGTAAATACTTTGCTGCAGCTAAGATTATAAAGCCTCTTCAGAAGAACCCATCAGTCCTGAGTGACTTTCCAGACTTGGCAGTGGCATCCGTTTCCTAGCTGGCAGCTTTCAGTGTATGGACTCAATTTTCCCTCTGAACTAACAAGGGTTATGGGCCCAGTTAGCTTCTAGGACAATGCTTGGACTTCTGAGTAAGTTTTTGGTTGTGAAGGTAAAGCCAAAGTTCTCAAGCACCCAGAGAATTTGGCAGAAAAATAGTTAAAGACTGAGAGCCTGCTTGTTAGCCTATCTGTGAGCGGGGATTTGGAGGTCTGCCAAAAGACTGTATCCTTGGCAAGTTGCATAGCAAAAGCAAAACATGGAGTTGAGCCTTTGTTTTGAGAAATTAAGAGCTGAGAATTATGTTTCCTGGTCAGCATACGCTGAAGCCTTGCTGATCAGAGAAGGTTTATGGGAAGTTGTGCAGGCAAATGCAATGGCTAAAGAGGCAGAGGAGGACAGAAAGGCGAGAGCAACTCTTGCTTACCTTAGAATCATCTCAGTTGATCCACGTGGGAGAGAAAAGAACTGCTTTTGAGCAATGGAATGCTTTGAGAGCCATCCACCAGTCTGATAGCTCCTTATCTCACATGATTTGGGTGAAACATTTGTACAGCTGCAAGCTGCATGCTGCCAGAGGGCATATCTGTAACTCAACACTTCAGCAGTATGCAGGAATTATTTACACATGTTGCTGTTTGTGGTGTAAACATTCCAGACAATCAAAAGGTGTACATCCCACTAGGGAGTCTGACCAAGAAGTGGGATTTCCTGATGTACAGGCTTCAGAGCATTGCAGAGAGACCTGAACCTGGACCTGATATCAGTACGGATTCTGGAGGAAGTCCAGAGGCATGATTGCAAGACCAGGCAGCAGAGTTCAGAGAGGAGAGAGAGAGCCACTCCAATCATCCATGATGTGAAAATGTCTCCCAGAACATCTGAAGGTGAGAGAGCTGCAGTCTGCAGAGAGAAATGCTGTTTCAACTGCAGGAAGGTGGGGCATCTTCAGAGAGAATGCCGGATATTGTCATCAGCACAGAAGGGAATGTCCACCAGCTGCAAGAAGAAGAAGCCTCAGGAAAAGAGGGGCATTGCTTCACAAGCTGAAGGGAGTGTTGCTGTTGCCTACCAGGCAAGCACTCCAGAAGGTGTGTGGCTGCTGGACAGTGGGGCTACTCACCACATGATCAACAGTCCAAACCTCCTAAAGGACTTAAGACCTGCTCGAGTGTCATCTGTGTGTTTGGAAGATGGAGCTCCTAGCAAGGTTCAGCAAATGGGAAATGCTTTCATTCATAGTTTTGGAAAGACATTTAATAATGTACTGTGTGCAAACAATCTTGAAAATTGTTTAGTGAGTGTTTCCACACTAATATCTGATGGGTATGAAGTGTCATTTCAAGGAGATGGTGCACAGTATATTCTAATGAGTCTGTCTGTGCCAGAGTGGTAAAAAGGAATAAGCTTTACCACATGGTAGGAAAAGCAAACTACTAATGTTTCTAATGTACCATTGCATTTGCATTGTACCCATTACTTGCATAGACTGATGGGACATGCAAATTTTTCAAGCCTGTCTCAGTTAGAAAAAGTATGTCCAGATTTAAAGTTAAACCACTGTAATAACTATTTGGATTTTTCTGTGTGCAAAAAGATAAAGCTGAAAGCTTTCTCTGTGCCCAAGGAAAGCAAGTGTGCCACCCAGAGGCCATTTCAGGTGGTACATGCTGATTTGGCTGACCCCTATAGGCCTAATGAATGGGGCAATAAATACATGTTGGTAATTGCTGATAGGCACACAAGGTATGGACATGTCTTTTTGTTAAAAGCCAAAGATGAGGCAGCTACAAAATTTAAGCAATGGGGTAGACTCAGTTGAAAGGGAGTTTCCATACAAAATTGGTACATTGGTAACTGACCAGGGAGGCGAATTCCTCAGCACCCATTTTCAAAATTGGCTAAAACAGAAAGGCATTCGCCATATGACCACAAATCCTGCCACTCTACAGGAGGATGGTTTGGCTGAAAGATGCATTGGGGTTATTAGTCAAATGTGTGATTGCTTGATGCTCCTGCCCATCTGTGGGGAGAAGCCACCCTCATCAATAGACTGTGGAGTTCAGCCATTCATCAAACTCTATATTTTCTATTGCATGGTTGTGTGCCCAATCTGAACCATTTAAGAATTTTTGGACAATATGCAAATGTGCTTCTTCCACCACAATTGCCGAAAAAGGGAGAGCCAAAGTGGAGAAGGCTTCACTCTGTTGGCTATGAAGGGAACAAATACAGGTTCTTGATGGGCAATAGTAAACTAATGTTCTCCAAAAGTGCCAATTGTGAAAAACACAGTGGTTGGGAGACATTACACTGTAACCAAGATGTCTTTGTACCACTGAGCATTAAGCCACAAAATGCCAGAAATGGAGGGGTGGATTTGCCTAAGGCAGAAGAAGATGTATTGCTAGGCACATCACAGGATGTGATGCCTCCATGCCACATATACAAACACCTGTGCAAACCATTCTCACACATGTTTGAGCCTAGGGAAGAGTTTGATGTGGTACCAGAGATGCAGACTAATAGTGAGGATAGTGAGAATGAGTCAGGAAAATCAAAAGTCATCATTCCCAGAAGAACTCACAGAGTCAGAAGTGGAACCAGGCCATGGACTCTGAATTTGAATCACTTGTGGTAAGGGAAGTGTTTGAAGTAGTACAAAGGCCAGTAGATCACAAGGTAGTGGGCTTCAAGTGGGTGTACAGGAAAAAGGACATGCCAGATGGAACTCAAAAGTACAAAGCCAGACTTGTTGCAAAAGGTTTTTCACAGGAAAGGTTTAAGAGTTATGACATGACTTTTTCTCCAACATCCATGCCTGTGAGCTTAAGGACAGTGTTGGCAGTAGCAACAAAAAGGAACCTGGAAATAAGTCATTTTGATTTTGAGACAGCATACCTGAATGCATGTTTGGAGGAGATTCTGTACATGGAGCAACCTCCTCGGTATGACTGTGTTGGAATATAGATGGGATATACAGTCAAAGTAAAAATGTAGAGATGTGTGTGTGAAAATTTCTTATGAGAACAGTGTCTAATGAAAAACAAAGAGGACTCGGCTAGCAGGTGGTTTGAAGCCAAAACAAGCGCACACAGTACAGAATAATAAAAAACACTTTGAGCCTGAGAACATGATATTAAAAGATAAGCATATGAGCTCATATAGTTCTCATGAGAACCAGGTCACATGGGGAATGATACACAGCTACAGGCTGGGTTATAGCAGATCATCCAATCATCATAAGGTTAACATGCAGAAGGTGGAGTATGGGAAGGGCCAAGAGTTTCCTTTGTTCACCTTTGTTTATATACTTGCTATATGTTCTTTTGAGCTGCAACTATAACTATTCTATTGCTAATGCTGTAATTCCACAACAACATCTACAAGATGTGATCCTATGGTCTTTTGCTATCAGCAAGATGGATTGTATATTTTTCTTTTCTGTTTTCTTTATGGAACAATAAAGCTTTAATTTGGATTTACAAATGTGTCTTTGTGGAGATAGCATTTCCAGAATGGCTGGTGAAGGAAGCTGGTTCCTGAACTCTGCTGCATTTCAGTGACATCACACCAAAATTCCAGGTTGAAGAAAGCCCTGCATGGATTGAAGCAGAGTGCTAGGTGCTGGAAGAGGTACATTCATGATGAGCTTGCCAAACTTGGATACCAATGCAGTGTGGCTGATGCGTATGTGTATACCAAGGGTAGTGTCATTCTAGAGATGTATGTTGATGATCTTTATGTGGCTGCAAGTAGTTTGGATGATGTGAAGCATGTACAGGAGGAGTTAGCAAGAAAATCCAAACTGAAGGATTTGGACAGTTTTAAGAATTATTTAGGATTTGAAGTGGAGAGAGAACTCAGGATGGGGAGATTCTGTCAGGATTGTGGAGAAATGTAGATTGAGCAATATTAAGGTAGTCATAAGCCTCATGATACCTGAATTTGGCAGTTTAGAGTCAGAAAAAGTGTTTGAGCATCGTGAATTGTTCCATTCAGTGCTTGGAAGTCTTTTGTATATCACAAATAACACGAGGCCTGGCATAAGCTTTGCAGTGGGGTTGTTGAGTAGGAGAGCCTCAAAGCCCAGGTTAGTGGATTGGACAGCTTCAAAGTGTGTAGTGCGATATTTCAAAGGAACAAGGGACAAATGTCTGGTGATGACTGGAAACATGTCACAGCTAGAATTCTATGCAGACAACTCCTTTGCATTTGAGAGAGCAGACAAAAAGTCAGTTTCTGGTTTAGCAATCAGATTTGCTGACAGTCCTGTTGTGTGGAGGTTCAGAAAGCAAAGTTGTGTAGCTTGAAGTACCACAGAAGCTAAATTCACTGCACTTTCAGAAATGGCTAGCCAAGTTCAGTGGGTCAAGCAGCTATCTTGGTGAAAGCATGCCATAAACCAATAGTGATCAATGATGACTCACAAGCCTGTATCACAATGGCAGAAGTAGAAAACTTGAAAAGCAGAATGAAATACATCGGGGTAAGGTACCAGAATGTGCATGAGTTAATACAGGGTGGAATCCTAAAACTGCAATACTGTGTTTCTGAGGAAAACATTGCAGATTTACTCACAAAGGCATTACCTGTAGAAAGTCATGAGAGACTAACAGGTAGGCTGGGCCTTGGCATAAAGAATTGTGCTCCATGACACATGGAACTGTATGAGTAAAAATGTATTCTGACGTAGTTTGTTTATCATGCATGGCAACTAAGACATTGGGGGGGGGGGGGATTGTTAGTATATTTTTGCTCCAGGCTGTGTAAAATGTCTCAGGTGCATGCAATGGGTTAAAGAGGAAATGCTGAATCAGAGGAAGCAGATGCAACTTGAGCATGGAGATGAGTCATAGCAAGTAACCTTCAGTGTATGGACTCAATTTTCCCTCTGTGCTAACATAGGCATCCTAAGAAAAGGTGCCAGCAAGGTTACCAAGACAATGCAAACATAGCAATTATAGTAATGGTAAGTGTGAAAGATTTTCAATGTCTCACTCTCAGTAATGTTAGAAATTTGGGCACCAAAAGAAAATTCCATGGGAGGCACAATTATTTGGAGAGGCGATGCCCTCATTTTGCCCTTTGCCTCACAGCTACAACCTTCAGCAAAGTCTATTTCTAGGTGGGTGAGCTGTGTCCCTTTAGTAACAAACTGCAGAAATAAATGGGAGAGGGCTAAAGGGAGGTTGAAGATGTACTGTTGCCCATGGGCTGCAATTTGTCTATCTGTATATGTGAAAAGTGCCCTTCCTTTGAGTAATATCTGGAGCCCAAAAATGGGTGGAGGGTGTATTGATTGTTTGTACCTCTTTGAGGGGCATTTGTTTCTCTGATCATCCTCTGGATTGGGGCAGGGGTATCACTAGGTGTGGGGAATGTAGTGACACCCTAAAGGGGTTGATGCCACTGCTCCTCAAACATCTGCTTTTCGGCAGAAATTGGCTGTGGTGCTCATCTGTGCCCCTTAAAACTCTGAAGAGATGGGGTGAGTGGGATGAGCTCAGTGGGAGGAGAAAGGAGGATCCCCAGTGTTTTGTCTTTTTAATTAAAATTTAATGTTTAAATTTTGAATTTTCCTCCATCTTACCAAATTTTCTCTTTAACCACACGAAACTATGTATATGTAAATGCATTACATTTAGGCTGTGCATATGATATTGTAATTTAAAGATATAATTTTAATTTTGTTAGTTGTTTATGTCACAGCTATTACCATTACATTCAGTGATATACGGGAATTACGATTTATGAGTAACATTAGTACAAAAAGCATTACTAAGGATTCTGTATGATGTAGGATGGGAGTAGGTCAATAGGGCAGGTGACACCATGAGTTACTGCACTGGGTGATGCCAACCCTAGTGACACTGCTAGATTGGGGTAGGGCTAATGATTGGTAGGAGCTTGAGTGGAGATGAAGATATTTCTTCTGTTTGCCATCCCTAGGATGACTCACCCCGCTCATGTGATGGGAAACATGTATCTCTGCAGATGTTGTCCCAATGTAACTCCCATAATTCTGCACTATTGTCTATGCTCATTGGGGCTGCTCTGAGCTGCAACCAATTACATTGGGGAGCACTTTTCATTGTATCAGATGAAAGCACAGCTTGATTGCAGCTCCCAGCAGCCCCAATGAGCATAGACAATAGTGCAGAATGGGAGTTACAATGGAACAGCTGGTAACTAGAGGATAAGAAGAGCCCTCCCTCTACTCCATCCAACGTCATCTGGGGGAGAGATGCAGGCCCATCTCCATCGGGCCTAGCCTAAGAAGAAAAGCCCTCCCTCCACTCCATCCGACGTCATCTGGGGGAGAGATGCAGGCCCATCTCCATCAGGCCTAGCCTAAGTGGGAGGGAAAATGTTGTTTTATGTTATATGTAATTTTTATGATGTAAACCGCCCGGATTGGACTACCAATGGGCGGTATAAAAATAAAATGTATTATTATTATTATTATAATAAATGTTTGCTGGATAAAGGACTGAGCGACTTCACTCACACTGGCTGGTATTCTATTGAGGAGTTACAAATGACTCCTGTCCCAATCCTCCCAGTCCCCCCAATCCCCGCTTACCTGGCAGCAGCTGCTATGATAAATGGGGGTCTGTTCTTCCGTTGATTGGGAAGCAGCTAAATGATGATCTCACCCACTTCAGTGAGTGATCCCCAATGCAACAGTTAGAAACAGGGTCCGTGATGCAATTCTTCCTCATGCTGAGGATTGCTTATGTGGGTTGGGACAGCTGCGTTCTGACCAAAGGGGAACCCCCATCAGTCTCAGTGGCTGCTGCTCAGCAAGTGGGTATTGTGGGACTTTCACAGTCCCTACGCATCCCCTAAACTAGGATCTGTTTAAGGGTCATGAATATGAAACAGTCACACTCCAGGTTACTCATTCATATGTGCCCAACAGGATTCTGGGCAATCATCTGTTCTTCTCTTACATATACATCCTGTTTCACGTTACATTGGATTAAAAATCAATAGATGTGAAAAGAATCCCAGAAGAATCTGCTTCTTATATAGTTCTAACCCAAACTCTATTGAAACTAACAAGTGAGTCATGACAAGGGACTCAAGCCCTATTTCATTCAATTTGATTTAGCCATAACTCACCAGCTGGATTAGGGCCAGAGATCTTTGGCAAGGAAATGTGCAAGACTGGTTTTCTGAAAGCCAAACTTGGGCCTGCTCTTGTAGCAGCAGTCCAACAACAGCAACAACAACAACAGTTGATGTGGGGGGCTCTCAAATTTCAGTGTGTCAAGTTGAGTTTTTACACAGAAGAAAAAAAAACCCTGAGTCAATTCTGAGATATCACAGACTCATAACTCAACATTAGGTACTGGATATCTAATCTCTTTCTACAAATTGCTTTTAGTTCTGCCTTTTGCAGTGTGCATGGAACTAAGTGTGGAAGAAATTATATTTTACTATTTTCAATACCAATGCCATTACATCATTGGAGTGAAGGGATTCATTTTGATTTGAATAAAAGACAGTTTAACAGTCACTCTTCAGTTCCTGCTATAAAATGGGACTATAGCTCATCTCTTCTGAGCTTCTTTTTCATGACTCTGGGTCTGTTTTCAATCAATCATGTAACACACTTCTTTGAAATATATACCTGTTGGAGAAGTATAATGCTGCTTTCGAAAATTCTCCTTCAAATTTCTCCCTGGATTTTGGGGTCCGAATTAACTGATCTTGCTTCTGAGGTAGAACCAATACATTCTCAGAGTGTGAGCCATGTTTATTCTCCTTCAGAATAAAACAACAGTGAGTCTTGTGTTATCATAAAGACCAACAGATTTATTATGTTGTATGTTGATGTGGCTGTTCTAGTATTTGCAAAGCAGGGCTGTAGAGATGGTGAACCTTTTTCAGGCTGAGGGCTAAACTGACCATGGTTTGGGCAAGCATGCCACAGGCCACGTTCCAGTGAGCCAGGCCACCCTCCTGCTAGTTTCTTTCTTCTGACATGATTTCCCAGATGCCATGCAGAGGTAGCTGAGTTGGTCATTTAACAAATTCAAACAAACATCCACCAAACAGTGCTACCTTTCTTGGCCAACCAAAATGCACAATATACTTGTTGCAAGCTTTCAAAGCTCCACTGGCTTTTTCATCAGGCAAAATGTTACAAACCAAACAGGAGAAAAAATGGAGATGCCAGTCAGATGCCTGTTTCTGTCCTTAGTTAAAATGGTAAGTAGAGGGTATCTTTTGCAGGCTGGCCCCTCCTCCATCAGTCCATGTGGCTATTCCGAGATTTGCAAAGACCAGAAAGTCCATTTGCATCTCAACAAGGACCCGTCTCTTGCAATCCAATATGCCTCCATTTGTATGAGGTCATAGGGCTCTTTGTAGGCAGAAAACAATGGATTATTTGAGGAGTCTTCATGTTTTTGCATCAGGAAAATTTTGGTAGGTGTTGATGTAAAGCATGCCAATGCAGTGGTATTTTGTGCATTTTGGTTGGCCAATAAAAGTATCACTGTTTGGTGGATTTTGTTTGAATTTGCTAAATGGCCAGCACAGCTACCCTGCTTGTTTCCTGATTGTGAGATGCCACATTGTAGCTGCAACAGGGGAACCCTGAAGAGTGAGACAGTGGATTGGGACCTCCAAGCAAGGTAAAACAATTTTTTCTTCTTAAATTTGAACTGGATTGGCATGTTTTACCACAACACCTACCAAAATGTTCCTGATGGAAAAACATGAAAACTTGAGGAATCCATTGTCCTCTGCCTACAAAGAGGCCTTCAAACGCTTGCAACAAGTATATTGTGCATTTTGGTTGGCCAATAAAGGTATCATTGGTGGATTTCCCAGATACCATTCACTCTCTCATTTATTCATATGTGCACACATACACAGCCTCATTGTAAATAAAAAGGGGTGATTTTCACAAATATAGAAGACAGGTTGTTTTTTTTTCCCTTTACATATAAACTTTCACTTTCATCCTACCATTTTTTAATTTATTAATGAATATAGATAATATATAGATAAGAAATTATGATCAATGTTTTTTATGTTTGAATGTTTGTGTGTATGTATGTATGTATGTATTTTATGTATTGTTATGTAGTTGGTTTTATTCGAATAAAAATGTTTATTAAAAATAAAATAAAAAGGGGTGATTTTCATGTCTCTGTCTTTCTGTGCAAGCATCTAATGATACAGCAGAAGCACCTGTGGAGAAAAATGTCACAAGGAAATACAGAATGTGACATAGTTCTTTGCAGAATGAAGGGGACTGAGGAACAAAACATAGAATGAAGAGAACAGGAAAACTAAGAAAGATGTCCAGAAAGTTTGATTTCTGAGGTAATGAGAAGTGTGGAGGAGAAACTCAAAGGTTGTAAAGAGACCAGATGATACTTGAACATTTTGTGGATAGTCCATGTTTTGGAAAGTATTCAGGTAGACTTAATACTTACAGAACATCTATATGGGCATGCACTTAAATCCCAAGACTTTCCAGTAAGACATGAAGACACACCACTGGGTCAAAGCAAAGGAGATTTAGGCTGCATCTGTACTACAGAAGTAATGCAGTTTGACACCACTTTAACTGCCCTAGCTCAATGCTATGGAATTTTGGGATTTGTAGTTTTGTAGGATATTTAGCCTTCTCTGCCAGAGAGGTCTGTTGCCACAACAATCTACAGTTCCATAGCATTGAGCCAGGGCAGTTAAAGTGGTGTCAAACTACATTATTTCTGCACTGTGGGTGTAGCCTTATAGGGTTTGTCCCCTGCAGCAAGACCCTTTGGGAAAGATTAGAGAGATGCATACACCAGATTAGACCTGTGGCCTGGAGATTCCCTATCTCTACTTTTAATACCAGTGGCCTAAATCCAGAGTTAGTCCCAACTTGAATAGGCCCACTGAAATCAATGGAACTGATATTCCTAATGTCTAAAAAGTTCCATTAATATTAATGTGTCTGCTCATATCCTCCAACTGTTCCAGTTTGGTGTGGACAGTCTTTACTAATTGACTTTTTCAACTGCTTTTAAAATATCCCTTTTTTTCTCTCTCTTCCTCCCACTTTCCCCATTTGTCCTCAAATTAATTGCTGCAAACTTGTTCAAAGTGCAAAAGTAATTTGCACTCAACTCAGCAGAGGTAAGAGAAGCAAGAGTGGGCAGATTCTTGTCCTTTCCAGTAGACTCAGGTAAAAGCAAACTGCTGCACCTTCTCCTAGTTTGTGGGTTCTCTTTCATTAATAAATTTGGTCATCTTGACCACCCTCTAATCTTGCTTGGCCACATGTATCCCAGTTTTCATCTGTCAAATGTTTGAGCATATGGAGTTTGAAGCAAGGGCCTTCAAAGATACTCATAGTCTGACTTTATGCATAAAGACTTGTTTGTTTGTTTGTTTTGTTTGGAGTGTTTATACTCGACTTTTCAGCTACAAAGGCTCTCAGAGTGGCTTACTTTTATTTTGTCAATTAGACACTTCCTGCCCTCAGGCGTACAATCTAAAAAGGCATGACACAAAAAAAAGAGGGAATGACAGTGAGAAGGGGAATAAGTCCAGCAGTTCTTCTCTTCCTCAGGGGCTAGGGCTTCTTAACTGATTCATACCATCCCTTAACTGACTCATACCTGAATTCATGGAAAGAATACGCACAAGTCAACTGCACATCTTTTGATTTGGTATTCATGTGAATCTGCTGTGAAATCCATTGTACCTTGAAGGAAACTGTGTTGTGACCTCCATGCCTTTTTGGAGTGAGCATTCTAGATGAGCTGTTAAGTATGTGGTCAAGGAGCAAGATTTGTGGTAGAACAACTTCCGGGGAATGGAAGATTTTGTTATTGGCTTGGCATTCTAAGAATAGCACATTCATATTTTCTGTACGTGGTGAGTGGTGAGAGCCTTTATTTGGAATGTGCAGCTGGCAGCATTATTTCAGTACATAGCACAATCTCAATTGCACTCCAGGTCTTTGGTATGGAAGCTGTCATTTAAAAATGTACAGGAGTGTTTTATATAAAATATCCACAATTCATCTGAGATGCATCACTGGCCCTCTTCCATATATTACTTGTATCTCTTGGGTTTGGGCTAGTGCAGCAAAAGAACCTTCTATGCCTCCAAGAGAAAAGAGAGATGTAAAGCCAGCAGAGATCATTGTCTGACAACAAAACTAATCCAAACTGGCTAGCTTGATATATGGTACAACAGCATTGCCTTTGCCCTGCTTTCCTGGAATAATTGTGCTTCCTCCCCACCCCCTTGTTGCTACTCTGTATTGCAGAGATATTTGGGGAGGGGGTGTACATACATATTTCCTAACTTTCCAGCTCCCTTGCACAATTCTTCCTTAAATTCAGGTCTTCTGGCCTGGAGCCTCTGCTCATTTAATGCCGTCCAGCTCAATAAGGGTTTGCATATTTTCTGTATCTACACGGCACAATTAATTCAGTATGATACTGCTTTAACTGCCATGGATCAATGCTATGGAATCCTGGGATTTGTAGTTTTGTGAAATATTTAGCCTTCTCTGCCAGAACGCTCTGATGCTCCACCAAACTACAGATCTCAGGATTCCATAGGATAGAGCAGGGGTAGGCAACCTTTCCCCTTTAAGGGCCGAGGGACTTCAGCTCCCAGAAGCCTCAACCATGTTGGCCAATAGCTCCTGGGATTCTGGGAGCTGAAGTCCCTCAGCCCTTAAAGGGGAAAGGTTGCCTACCCCTGGGATAGAGCCATGAGAGTTAAAGCAGTGTCAAACTATATTAATTCTCCAGTGTGTCAGAGGCTCAAGTTGCTTTTCTGCTTCAGCTTTTTTGACCACAGCAGTACAGTGAGTACAGTCTGGTCATCAGTATGTTAAAGTGTTTGATTTGGCACCATTTTCCAGTTGAAACCTAATCTGGTGGTGTGACACTGGACTTCTGAGACTAATATAATATGTACAATCCGTATCCTTACATATCCCTTCTTTTGACAGAAAATCCCTTCTCCCATTCCTGGAATTTCACTGTGGATTTATTGACATATAGTGGGCCCTTGGTATCTGCTGGGATTTGGTTCAAGGACCCATCCCTCCCGTGGATACTGAAATCCATGGATGCTCAAGTCCCATTAAATACAATGGCATAGTCAAATGGTGTCACTTTTATGAAATGGCAAAATCAATAAGCTTATCACACAGCACTTAAGGAACAGGAACGGAATGGAATGCAAGGGAACAGAACTGTTCCCGTTCTTCGAAGTGCCATGCGATAAGCTTACAAGTTTCCTTTCTGGAATTTATACATATATATTTGAATATTTTCGAGCTGTGAATGGTTGAATTTGCAGATTTAAAAAAATCTATGCATATGGACGACTGACTGTATTCTCATTTTGCAGTTTTCTTTGTATTTTGCCCCAGTACAAAACTGGAGGATTTAAAAAGTTGGATATGATACAGATCATGTTTGTATGCAAATGCAATGAACGTTAATCTTGTCAAATCTACTCTGACCGAATTACAAAACAGAGAATGTTGCAAATCTGTTTTTTATGTCATCAAAGAGAGAAAGTTGGGGAGAAAGAAGAGGAAGAGGGAGTCTGTACTGGTTTGAGGCCATTGATGGTTTGATAAAGGTGGGGTTTTATTGCAGATGTGAAGATTCAGAAGGCCTAACAATGATCAGGTGCATTTAGTTCAGTTCAGAAAATTTACAGTGCCATATCTGATCCTGAGGTTTGATTAGGCCAGGGGTCGGCAACCTAAAGCCCCCGGGCGAGTTCCGGCCCAGGACGCCGGAGTTACCGGCCCAGGCGGACCCCTGCCGCCACCTCCGCTGCTTGTTTTCGTCAGCGTGCGACCGCGCGTGCTGTGGCAGGCATTTTGT
>CM034703.1:95300799-95311143 GCA_020142125.1 Phrynosoma platyrhinos
GAAGTGACTAAAGTGTAAGATGGAGAAGTATGAGGAGGTATCATAAAGAAATAACTATCGCTCAGAAGTTATTATGGTATATTGAAATTTTGTCAGTTTCACCATCACAAAGTGACTTTTTATTTTCCCAAAAATGAAAAATCCATTGTGGGGTCGCTGATTTGACAACACAGATGATGTCATTCATGAAGTGGAAGAGTGGTTTAAGGCATAATCTGCAGGCTTCTACAATAACAGTATTTGGAGGGTCAAGAAGCGCTGGGAAAATGTGTAAATCTGGATGGTGACTATGTAGAGATAAGTTAACAACTACAAATCAAAACAAACTTTCTGTCAATTTTTTTAATGGTGATAATTAAAACTTTACGATGCCCCTTATATTATTGTTGTTAAGCTCACTATTGGGATAACTATAATATTAATCTAATTAACATAGCGAGTGTCAAAGACATAAAAGGAAATTAACTGCGTATTGAAAAGAATATCAAAAAGGGGTAACTGAAATACTACTGCTACTGAGTCTGTGGAAGTTTCTTTGAACGTTGTATACAGAAAACTCCTTTTGCACTGTTTTTTCATGTTCATCTTGTTACACAAAATTAAACCTAGTAGTGCAATCAAGATTAGCCCTATTAAGACATAATTTTCCTTATGTTATCAGCAGTGTATGAGTGGGAAGCAGGCATGTCCTAGCTAGCTAGTTTTTCTTCCACAGCAGGGAAAGGGGGAAATATGTGGAACCTGCTGTACATATGGCAGCTCCCTGCATGATTTCATACCTTTCAACTGTCCCAGTCTGGCAGGGACAATCCCGATTAATTCTCTGTCACCCCACTTTTTCAGCTGCATTTAAAATGGCCCAGTTCTCTCTCTCCCTCCCTCCCAGTTTCCCCTTTTGTCCTCAGCTTACTTCAATTGCTGCAAACTGAATTCAAAGTGCAAAAGTACTTTGCACTCTATTAACTCAGCGGGCAGGAGAAGAGGAATCTTGTCCATCCCAGTAAAAGCAAACTGGTGCTGCCTCTCCTAATATACCTGTTCCTCCTCATTCATAATTTTTGCCATCTTGACCACACTCAAAAGCAAAGCAGCTTCATTTATATTCTGCTTCATACCGCGCTATGCGGTGTCTAAGCGGTTTACAACTGTAAGCTCATTGCCCCCCAACAGTTGGGTACTCATTTTATCGACCTCGGAAGGATGCAGGCCTGAGTCTAGCCTGAGCCCTGGCTAGTACTGAACTCGCAACCTTGTGGTCTATGAGTGAGTGGCTGCAGGACAGGCATTTAACTACTGTGCCACCAGGGCTTCTGTTGCTTGGCCACATGTGTTGTCCCAGTTTTTACATCTGAAATGTTGTTGGGTGTGGGTTCAGAATGCCAAAGGGACAGGGATTCTTTTAAGTAGCTTCATGGAAGAAGTAAAACCAAAATGGACACCTAACAGAAGAACGGTTTCCTTTCCTATAAGAGGAATGAGAGAAATAGCCTGCACTTCTGCAATCTTCTTGTGAACCTTTTTTGCTACAAAGAAGGGACAAAAGCCTTTCTTTATTTGCAGTCAGGCTATTCTGAGAGCCTGCTGAGGCTGAGGCTTCTGGGGCTGGAAACCTTGGACACCAGATTAGATGTTTCTGAGAAGATGCCAAACCAATATGCTTACATTGCATATGCATTGTTAATGTTCTAAATTATAGGGGCATTCTCCCTACTATAGGTCTTTGCCCTCCAGTGCATGTGATTGGGTTGGCAATGGAAATACAATGGAGAACTGCCTAACTTGCACATTCCCACTATCCTTTCATTGCAGGAAGAGATAAACACCTGTATACAATTCTTAAACATGCTCATCGGATAGCTGTGTTCAATGATGACTCCCTGCCAAGTGTGCCTGTGTAGTACATCTGTGGTATATGTTGTTTTATTACAAATTAGGTTTGTTATGTTTAGGCTTTATACATCAAGGGGTACCCACATATTAACCAAGGGTTACATCTTAAGAAGTCTTGCAAGTGGCCCTCAAATAATGAACTATTTTATATTCTCAGCTGCTTACTTACAATATTTGTGATATATCCTAATGTACAGTTACATATCCCTATCTAGAGTTCTGATTTCGCTCTGATGTGCCTGCTAACCATTTTGGCAAATGACTACCTCACTAGTTTCTGTTGAAAGGGCAGCTTCAGATATGTAAAGGGATACATAATAATAATAATAATAATTTATTTCTTATATCCCGCCTTTTGCCTAAACAATCAGGGTGGCTTACAAATGTAAAATAAATACAATATTGAAATAAACATAAGATTAAGCCAGCACACATTCTGCCTTCTCTCCCTCCAGATGATGCATGAAAACAATAAGGAAATCTTTGCAGGGATTTCCCCCCATGGGTCATTAAACTATGGATGACAGACTCTTCTTTAAAAATAAATTCAAAGTGCCTTTCAGATGAGTTTAACACATGATTCCATGCTTCACAACTTCATGTCTGCCTCAGGTCTGTGTATACATGAAATGGCTCTACTGAAGCAATGTTGTTCAGACAGTAGTGCAGGAGAGGCAAAGTTCACACTATTAGAAACCTGGGGCTTTTTGGTTAGCAAGGACAATATCCCAATTTGCCAGTCCCCTCCAACTTCCCTCTGAGCTTAGCTGCAGTCTCCATCATTGCTAAGTGAGGAATGAATTGTCCCCACATCATTACATGGTTTTGAGTTACCCCTTTTCTAATGCAAAATATCTTGGAGGAGGAGGGATTAGGTTCTCAAAGAACAATTAAGACTCCCTAGCTATACAAAAGACCTGCTCCTAGAGCGGAAAACACATTGGTTTGTAAATGTGGATCAACAGGGATGCCTGGACCATTGTACTCCCCTTACAAAGACTGCCAGGATGATTCTCATTATAAACCTCCACTTCAAAATGTAAAGCATCCCTGCACTGTATTTGGCACATTTCTTATGCATTGTCGAAGCCTCAGCACTCTTTGCGTAGGATCTTCTGTTCACAATACTTGAAGCATGCAAACTTCCCAGTGATCAGGGAAGAATAAATGGCTCTGACAAGAAGAGAAATTACTTTGGGTACTTTCCTGATAGTCAGTGGAGGCAATCCAGTGCAAAAAACACCTAGTATTGGCACCAGGCTAATAGACAAACAGCCTTCAGCTTTCTAGTGTCTAAATGGCAAGCCCCACTCCCATTTCCAGTAATAAATACACAAGTCCAGCTCCATCAATTTTTTGCCTTTTATTGGACTTTTTTGCAGATCTTTGTGTGCAATGACCTGAACCAAAGCAGTTTGCTGTGCATTCCAGCATCATGCATAAATGCTAATGTGTTAAATACTTAACCTTAATGCCCATAAAAAGCATGTTGCAACAATTATGTATCTCTATAAAATATTTAGCAGAATTGGATGCATTCTGTTATGAATTATGCAACCTTGTGTCTGGGAAACAAACAAATGTACATTCATTTAGCAGCTTGGCTTTTTCTTTGTCTTTAGCTTTTTGATCCATTGGCTGTTGGCTCTTCCAACATGGTTACTCCTTTGATAGCCATTCAGTCATAAGGCAGGACTTCACTGCCCCCCTCTTCCTGTGTTCTTTAGTGTGAATCAGAGAAATTAATTCTGGGACTGGGACTGTTTCTTCAACAGGTGCCGCTTCAGTGGACTCCAGTGTGCTGTAATGCAATGCAATGTAATTCAACAAGCAGCCTGAAGCCACAGATTCTGGAAAACTCTGTTTTACTAACAAGATGTTTGATTCCATCAAATGTACCCTGCTTTCCACCTTTTATTCACATTAATTAAGCGGATGGGGAAATGTGGATGGGAAGGGCACTCAGGGGACGGAAAAGATACTGTAGTTACAGTGTAGCCTTCAGTGCTAGAGAAATTCTACCTTAAAGTAATTGGTCTCAAATACAGGGTTAAAATATGTGGCCAGTAGAACAAGAATTTGGACACTTCCTACCTCCATTTATCAAATTTATAAATTCCCTGCTACAATATATTACCTAGGAATCCTTTTTCACTACCACAAGAGGGAGACAATATACATGGCCTGTGAGTTACTTTTCTTACCCTGATAAATTGGTTATTTCCATTTTCTGTGGGTTTGTTCATACAGACACATCCTAATGTCACCTGTCTGAAATAGGGCTGAACCATCCTTAGTTCCACTTTCTGCCATGATTGTATTTTGTTAACTTCTGAACAAGAGGGATCTGAAACTAAATAGGTGGGCAGATTATCAAATTTGCACTGTCCCACATTCAAATCTTGTGTATTGGTTAAATTCTGATTTTAAATAATGAACCTGGAAAAAAAATTCTGTCCTTTTTTTTAGTCAAGAGCCATTGTGCAGTTATTCCATCACTCCCCTCTTTTTTTCTAATTAAATTTTATTGAGTTTTTATAATAAAAGACATAACAACTATAGAACAATAACAACAACAATTAACTACAAGGGCCAAGGTATGTATCTGATGAGTAGTTATTCTGCAGCAGAATAAAAAAATAGATCTCAGAAAGAGCCAGAGAGTCTGACTTGTCAAGGTATAGTGTGTCTGTCCAAAGTTCTATCTGTGAAGTAGGAGGCTGGATCTCGTGGGAGTGATGATTAACATAATAAAGATCATCCAGTCTTCTTGAAATCAGCCCTTTTGTGGCCAATGCAAAACCTTGTCATGGCAGATAGTTTCTCCATCAACCACATATCCCAAATTCTAGACCACCAGTTCTCAATGGAGAGGTCATCTGACCTCCAGCATTTGCCTACTTCTAATCTGGCAGCAGTAATACGAAAAATTATCACTTTCCTATGTTTCAAGTTAGAATTGCTTTCAACAAATATAGAAAGCAAAAATTGGACAGAAATTTACAATTTGATCAGTGATACATGAAATTTGATAGAGAACTGCATCCCAGAATTTTCTCACTTTAGGACATTCAATCCACATATGCATAAAAGAACCTCTAGATTTACAACCCCTCCATCAATCTGGAGAGAATGTTTTAACCATTTTAGACAGTGTTACAGGTGTGAGATGCCACCTATGGATGGTTTTCAAAGTATTCACCCTCACAGATACTGAACAGGATTTGTATGGGGGTGAAGATGAAATATGAGCCCATGCAGTGTCTGAAATTGTGGTTTTCAATTCTTCTTGCCAAAATGAGTGCATATATTGGCCTTTCCCTAGGGACCTTATCCCACGGGGGGACCTTATCCCATGGGGCCAAAAGCAGCAAGAATCGGCTAAGAATCAGGCGCTATAGCACTATAGTGTTCCGTGTGATTACACGACGTCGCTCAGAATCCACTAAGAATCAGGCGCTATAGCGCTATAGTTTTCCGTGTGATTACACGACGTCGCTCAGAATCCAGCAAGAAACCGCTCGGAATGCAACATCAATCGCATTCTTTTGAATGTCGGTTTCAGCGGGCATTGCAATAGCGCGAGCTTATCCATAGCGCTATTATAGCGCTAGCGCCATATTTATACTAGCGCTATAGTACTGCAATGATGCTTATATCGCTTTCTTGCCACTTTTGAGAGCAGCGTGGGATAAGGTCCTAGGAGATGTTTGTAGATAGCTGCTGCCATCCCTTTAGTATGAGAAGCAGAATTCAAAAAAAAAAGTTTTTAAAAAAGGAGACAGGGACATGGAGATTCTCCTACTGATAGGTGTGATACAAAGGAAGCAATTTGGTGGACTTGAAGCCAGGTAATGTTAGTTTATTGTAGGGAAGTTTTTATGGAGTTGGTGGGCTTTGGTAATCCACTAGAGAACAGGTCTAAGGTGTGGTAGAGTCCACATCTTCTCAATAACCTTATTAGTGGCAATTGATCATCTAAGTGGGAAAGAGGATGCAAAAAAAGGGGGGTTAATGGGAGAGGGGTCCGGAGCTAGTATATGTTTCCATTTATGCCAGATGAGTAAGGAGCTAGATAAAAACAGATTCTATAACCCTACTAAGTTTCTGTTTTGAAGTTTTAGTGGGGAGGCAAGTAAATTCAGTGGACTTCATATTATAAAGTTCTAGATTTACCCATCTGGTAGCACTGTTATCCTTAATTGAATAGTTTAGCTAAGTTGCGCCCTGTACAGACGGGCCAAAAGGACTGGCCTGGGGGTGGAATCGGGGCATGGTGACCGCATGCCAGCCACCCTGACTCTGTCCCAATGCCACCATCATGCTGCACACCCCACTGCATGGCAGGTGGTGTCAGAGTGCTCCCTTGGCGCAGCGTACAGACACGCTGTGCCAAAGGAGTGCAGAAAAGCCACTGCTGCAGTGGCAAGGGTGGTTTTTTGCAGCTCCAAAAAGGAGCAGCATTTGCCAGCTCTTTTTGGAGTGGCAAAATGCTGGATCGAAGCTGCGGCACTCAGTTGCCGTGGCCCCAATCCAGTGCTCCCAGGGGTGGTATGGAGCTGCCCTTAGGGGCCATCTGTAGAGCCCCTTAGAAGGCCTGGAAATATAGTGCAATATCTAGGACTGCCAGACCACTGTTCTTGGAAGTCATATGTCTAGTGGATTTGGGAAATCTAGGTCTCTTTTTATTGAAAATAAATTGATCAATTAATTTTAGCCATTTCTTGACTCTAGATGGGGGAGGAGTCAAACGGAATTGTTTGAAACAGGAAAAAGAGTCGAGGGATCATGATAATCCTGACTAATGTAATCCTGCCAAAGATGGAAAGATTTAAAGCCTTCTATTCTTTAGATTTATGTAGCATCCATGTGTCTGCTGGGTTATAATTTTGGGGTATAAGCTTCTGGATGTCTTCCGTGATGAGAAAAGCATGTTGATCATTGTTTGGGGAGTAAAATGTGGCCAGTGTGAAGATTTCATTGGCCAAGATACCTTTCAATATTAAATAGCAACTCAAAGGGTCCTGGATTACTTTGTCAACCTGAAAAGGACATGTGTTGTCAAACAATATTGCAACACCTCTGGATTTGTTAGAATTTCCAGTTGTATATTGCGAGTCAAAAGGAGATGCAAGAACATTTCCTGTGCCCTTTCTATGCATTTATTGTAAAAAAAAGAAGAAGCTTGGTTTAGTTTTTTTCCAAATAATTATTAACCTGGGTACATGGGGGGGAGGGGAATCCAAGTCCTTTTATATTGAGAGAGACAATCTTAATTTTGTTCACATTTGCAATAATAAAACTCTAAGTAAGAAATACTTAGAAGAGACTTCAAAATTTGTCTCATGTACTGTATGCAGTGGCCTTCACATCTAGGCTTTTAAAAGCATGAGCGTGGAGGAAGGGGATTCATAAGGCTCCAGCTTAAGAAATATACATCCCAGTGCCCAAAAGTACAATCAACTAACCATAAAACAATACAAACAACAATTAACAGAAGTAAATGAAGAGGAGCTGCATTAGCTGTATTTTCTATCTTTTGAATGCAGGCTGTCAGGGCAACGAGCTTTGAGTTCACCAATTCAAGGGTGAGTCTTTTTGTAAGTCCTGCACTATATTTACACGAATCCTTTCCAAGAGGTCTGAAAATGATGGATCCAGTGTTGGGGGACTCTCACCTCTGCCTTCCTTTCCTTGTGTCATCTCTGTGTCCTTCATTTGAGTTTTTGGCTTTTTAAGAGATGAGCAGAAACCCAGAATTGCTTAATCTACTGACCCTTTAGTTCTTTGCCTCAGATAGGTATTTTTGATCTTAAAAGTTGGGCGAAATTCACTCCATTTAATTTGTAAAAGCTGACATCCTGTCCTGCTCAAGTTTTATGCATCCACCATGATCAATCCCATCACTCCTCTCCTAATGAATTTTCTGATAGAAGAGGTGGTATGGAAAAATAGGAGCATGATCTCACTAGAATAGACACACACACATACACACTCACACACAGAGAGAGCCACATTCCGTGAATGAGACGAGGTGATTGTACATTGAATGCAAAATCCCAAATTCCTTTGGAAAAAACAAAACATAACAAAAAGTTTTGCTTCATAGCATCCTCAGAATAAATGTGAAACAGTTGTTATCTTTTCAACAGTCTAATTATCTCATTCCTTATTCTCATCAGTAACATCATGCTTGAATCATCACTTGCCTTTTCAAGCAATTTCATTGCATGTTCAAATGTATTGGCCTTCTTCAACTCTTATCTTTTTTTTAAAAAATTTGCATTCATGCAATAGTGATTTTAACAAAAGCTTTTGTGTCCATTTTCAAGCTTGCTGCAGAGTGGTAAAGGAAAAATATCTAAATATGTAACATTTACCATTTCTGGGCACTACATGATACTATGTTCTAGGGATTTTAAATTCTCTTAGTTTAGATCTGATTGAATTCCTCCCCAAACCTCTGCATTTTCTTCTCATCCTTTATTTTGTACTGGATTGCAAGTCTATAGTGAAATTCATGCAAATCTTTTAATGTACTTCCTCTAATGTGTGCACTTACTTGTGCAATTTAATTATTTTTCAACCAGTGTCTAGTGATTAGAGTGTTTGTGTATTTCCCCCCTAATTATGCACATTTTAGACATTCACATTTTAAAATGCATTATCTGCTCATTATTGCATTGCCTTGTGGACATTTTATTTCTCAGAAATATTGTGGAACCCTCAAAGACATATAAATGGTTGAGGGGAAGTGTGCAGTTTTAGCCACAAGTCTCAAGAAGAACCAAAATACTACTTATGTTGAGTCTATCCAGAGTAGGGAAGCATTTATTGCAAGTATTTGTTCCCACGGAGGAGAAGGAATAGTTTAATCCATTTTCTCCTCCCCGTGGGAATGTCTTTAAAAATTGTACTTTTTTGAAGATGTTCTAATAGGGAGAAAGTATTTTCCCCACTCCCTCCCTGTAATTATCTTTTCTTTCCCCCCCGGTCATTTACACTGGCAGCTGAAGATAGTTGCTAGCCATGTTGTCATAGCCAGCACACAATGTTGATGTCATCTTCGGCCATCCCTGCCCCCATTCCCTCAACCACTACATGGTTATGTTAGAGGAATGGGGAAATTGTGAACCTGATGGGGGGGGAGGAAACAGAAGTAGTTCTCCAGTTCTACTCATGGGAGCTGAGTGAAAAAGGGGCTTTGAGATGATTCCCCTTGGGGTTTTTTTGGCACTTGAGAAGATCTCCTCTCCATGAGATTTCAAATATTCTTTCAATTCCTAATCAAGACCAATGAAATTTCCTTGCATCCTGCACTGTAGCCATACAGCATTGTGCTTACTTGCAGGTTTGCAAACTACAAAGGTGGCTCTTTCAGATATGAAATAGATGGTGCTGAAGTCTAGTCCAATGTCCCTTGCCATCCAACTTGCCAGGGTGGGCATGCTCTGAAGGGTTAGAAGGCCATTTTCAGCTCCTCCTAGAGCTGCACTACTGAGATTTTTCCAGATCTGGGAGTGGCATTCTCAAAAATGGAACCCTCTTCTGAATGATTTTTAAGGCTGTTTGGAGTCTGGGGTCACTTTGTGACCCCTGGAGTAATTTTTATTTCAAAAAACAACTGAGGGTGGGGATCAGAAGGCTCTGAGGTCCCAAAAGCACATAGCCCTAAAAAAATCCCAATCTTGCTGTCTGCTTTGCTCTTGCCATACATCTGAAAACAGGTCTTTCGGGAATCAGCAATTACAGGTTGAGTTTTCCTTATCTAAAATGCTTGGGACCAGAAGTGTTTTGGATTTCAGATTTTTTTTTTTAATTTTGGAATATTTGCATATACATAATTAGATATCTTGGAGATGGGACCCAAGTGTAAACATGATATTCATTTATGTTTCTTATATAACATATACACATAGCCTGAAGGTAATTTTATACACAATATGTTAAATAATTTTGTACATGAAACAAAGTTTTCATACATTGTGCCATCAGAAAGCAAAAATGTCACTATTTCAGTCATCCATGTGGGCTGTTTTGGATTCTGGAGTATTTCAGATTTCGGAATTCTGAATAAAAGATACTCCATCTGTCCATTTGTGCATTGGAAGCTTTCCTGTTATCTATGAAGTGTATCTCTGTTGCTGAAGGATGTTCCTCAAGCTCAACTATAGGATTGTGGATAAAGTTCTCATTTCTGAGAACATTCAGCCTAACAGAGTATCAGAACTTGGGAAAATAACTTTCTAATGGCTGGGGAATTCTGGGGCTTGTGATCCAGTAAGTAGCTTTTCCAAGCTCTGCAAAAGACCTAGTAGTTCAACACAAATGGAGCCATCTACCATTCCTAAAATTGCTATTTTAAAAAAGGTGTGGCTGATCTTTCTGTTCCTCATCATCCTTTCCTTTTTTTTTGTGGGTTTTTTTCAGGCTGTGTGGCCATGTTCTAGAAGA
>CM034703.1:95311243-95328056 GCA_020142125.1 Phrynosoma platyrhinos
ACTTTTATTATTTAGTGCAAGAGTGAAAGACATTTGGCTTCCGTGATCTTCTTTGCTAGTTGGTCTTAAACTAAAACCTTAAGGTCAGCCAACAGGAGCCAAAGGCAAAACAGTGCACTAACACATCTTTTACATAAAAGTTGATTCCTGGTTTCTTCTCAAACATTCTTCATCTCAGAAGTTTCATTCAGAATTAAAGACAGGGGAACATTTTATGTCAGGGATCAGTAACCTGTGGCCCTACAGATATTATGGAAACCTAGTTCCATCTTGCTGCTATTGTTAAATAATTGGCAGTCTAAACCTCTTTCTGGTTCATGTGCATTACCTTAAAATCTACCTTCCACATGCCCCTGGTTTAGAGCATTTCACATTCCTTTTCTCAGTCATCATGAAAGGTCACCATCAATATGATATCAACATTGCAGGAGATAGAGCATCATTCACCAACCTGAGACCCTTTAGATATTTTGGATGGCAGCCTAATGCTTTCTAGATGTTTTGGATTTAAATAATCTAGCTACAAAGATGGTAGCAGCTGCTGTGGCTCATACTGCTGAAGTGATAGAGATCAGGAAGGAAATTCTCTAGGGGTGGTGCCTGGGTTAACATTTCACTTTGGAGAAGATGGCAACAGTGAATTTGTTGTAATCGTAATCTTAATTGGAGTTGAAGGAAGAGAGTCACAAACATACCCTGTTGGTGGGCAACTTACTAGCTCTGTGTACTGAAAGTGGGTAGAGATGCAAATGTCAGAAGAAAAGTAGTATAAATATAAGTTTTGGAGAGGGTAAGAAATAGAAAGTAGCTTTGTGCATTTTAAAAGGGCAGCTGAGTGCACCCTCCTTAGATTTCTTAGACATTTCTTCCAAGTTTTGTGTCCTAATTGAAACTATCAAACAAAGCCCATATGTTGTATCTTAAAATTTAGCTGACACATTATAGGTTACTAAAAAAAGCCACAGCTGTGCAAATATTCTGATTCCCATTCTTGCCTGATTTTCAGTATTTGTCCTTTTCCACTCCAGCTGGACTTTCTGTCTAATTTTTCAAGTCAAGCCTGGTAAAATCCCCTCCAGTAGCTACCATGGGTATTATGATGTTATGGTTTTTTTGTTGTTGTTAGTTGGCAAGAATAGAACTGTAACCAAGCTTGTTATATGCTAGAAAATAAAATGTAGGATTTAAATTGAGGGGAAAAAACTCTCTCTGTTTCTCTGCCCCTCTGTGTTTGTGTGTTTGAACATGGCTTGAAGCTCTTTAGAGAGACCGCATCTGAAGCTTCTGAAACTGAATAATAGGGGACTCAGAGCAATCAAAAGAAAGTGATTCCTCATACAGAGCACAGTTAAAGTTATGGGATTTATGGAATTTATAGGCTTCACTGCCATCTGTTAAAGAATTTATTGTAATCAAGAGATGATGGTCATCAGCAGCTTAGAGGGATGAGAAAATTCAGGTGGAAGGCAAGTCTATCATGACTTATTAGTTATTATAGGAAAATATTTCTTGGGATCTTAGATAGATACTACTAAAAATCAGTCACTGGGAACCACAAACTAGAGGTTGCCATTGCCCTCATGCCCTGCATGTGAGCTTCTCATGAGCAGCTGGTTGTCCACTATAGGAATAGGATCTTGGATTAGATATGGTCTGATCCATCAGGGCTCTTGCTCATTTATATCAGGAATAGGCAACTACATGGTTGAGGTCACCTTTTGTAGCTTCTCATCCTCATTTCCACCAATGTTCCCAAATGCCCCTGGGGTGTGGGAGGCTATTTTTGGAGTGTTCTGGTACTCCTAGGTCATTTTAAGTTATTGAGAGGCTTATTTTTCAAAAGGAAGTGACATGGACAACAATGTCTGCATCACTTTTTGTTGGAAAGAAGTCCTCTTATGGGGCTAAAATGCCCCCCTGGGGAGTGTCAAAATGTAAAATTATCCTTAATAGTTCCCAACATTTTATAGACAAAATGTTTTCAATTTTGGTGAGTGTACAGTGGGTGAGTGCAGCCCTCAAAAGTCTTCCTAGCTCTTGACAGTTGTCTACTTTGCTTTAAAAGTGCTTGGGATGCTTTAATTAGGAACTGGCAAAACCCAGTTACCTTTCCTTGGATTGTAATTCCAGGCATTTCACACTATGCTAACTAGGGCTGATAAAAACTACAATTCAAAATTTGGAGAGGCACACTTTGCTCACTCCTGCTTTATAACACTGACAAAAATA
Organism: Phrynosoma platyrhinos; assembly: GCA_020142125.1. Taxonomy (NCBI): domain Eukaryota; kingdom Metazoa; phylum Chordata; class Lepidosauria; order Squamata; family Phrynosomatidae; genus Phrynosoma; species Phrynosoma platyrhinos. The sequence continues at coordinate 95,313,473 of CM034703.1, forward strand.
ACTGAAATAGATTCATCATAAATGGCACAGACCATTCTTCCATGACCTCTCCACCTACTCCCTAAGCATTTCAATGAATGTTCTCCCAGTTTTCATATAATTCCACATCCATTCACACTCCCAAGGCTTGTTAATGGAATTCGCCTTGTTAACTTGGCTGTAACTACTTTCTCAAGAAGAAGCACATCTTCTTCAAACACATCTATAATCTGACATCGTGTACAGCATTGAATCATTCTTCTTTATCAAAGGTGACTGATGAGAAATAGGATGGAAAGAAGACAGAGGTTTATGTGGCTATAAAGCAGAGAAATGATACTTTGCAAAATCTGTCCATGAGGGAGTGGAGCTGTAGCTGAAATGATGCAGGAGTTTTTTTTTTTAGTTTTTTTTTTTTTTTTTTAGAAAAATCATTTCCACTGTTGCCAGTGGATGCAAGAACCTTTTCACCATTAGAAAGCATTTTATATAACTGTATACTAAATGATATTGTGAAATGGCTCTGTTTTTGTCACCCTTAATAAGCAACTTTATACTCTATTCCCTCCCCCCTTTCCTCCCCCTGCTTCTGCCACCAACCCAATCCCACTCCACCACATAGATGATTCTGAACCTTTAGAAGAAATGGTTAGAAGTAGGAACCGGCCCCTGTGGCTACTATCAGAATAACAGTTTGCACCAGAACTGTGGTGATTCATGAGAACAACTTGGCTGAACATAACTCCCACTCACTAAGGCTAGGCTGTGGAATTTTAGATGTGATGTGACTGAAATGCAACAGAGTTCAGGAACCAGCTTCCTTCACCAGCCATCCTGGAAATGGTATTTCCACGAAGACACATTTGTAGATCCAAATTAAAGCTTTATTGTTCCATAAAGAAAACAGGAAAAGAAAAATATACAATCCATCCTGCTGATGGCAAAAGACTATAAGATCACATCTTGTAGATGTTGTTGTAGAATTACAGCATTAGCAATAGAATAGTTACAGTTCCTAGTTCAAAAGAACACATTGCAAGTATATAAACAAAGGTGAACAAAGGAAACTTTGGGCCTTTCCCATACTCCACCTTCTGGGTTTTAACCTTATGATGATTGGATGATCTGCTGTAACCCAGCCTCTAGCTGTGTGTCATCCCCCATGCAACCTAGTTCTCATGGGAACTGAATAAGGTCATATGTTTATCATGTTAATATCATGTTCTCAGGTTCAAAGTGTTTTTATTATTCTGTACTGCGGGCACATGTTTTGGCCTGCTAACCGAGTCCTCTTTGTTTTTCATTAGACACTATTCCCATAAGAAATTTTCATACACATATCTCTACATTTCTACTTTGGCTGTATATCCCATCCATATTCCAACATAGGCACTGGGATGTCCTTGAGAACCACCATAACAAAAGACTTGTCTGAGCTGGGATCACACTTGACCAACAAAACCTTTCCAGCTCTGAAAGTGTTTTCTCTGCATCCCTCAGCTTTGATGCTTGGATTGGCCCCTTGTTTTGTGGCTTCTGCTTGTCTTTGATAGCTGACTGAAGCTCTGACTTGGCATGCATCTGGCAATTCATGAGCTTTGGCTCTGGATATGGGACTCTGGGTTTCAGATACATTTAGGAAGCCTCAAGAGAAATGGAAGGTCATTGGGAACCACATCCAGCTCTATCTCTCTAGTTTCCCACCAATGTTCTTGTAAGTAACATGAGAAATGATGGGTGACAGTGTGAACCCTGTCTTGTTTCTCTCTGCTTTCACAGAGCAAATTGGTCTAGCTAATTTGTAACCCTTCCAGAAATAACATATTATAAGAAGTAACATCAGTGTTCAGTTATGCAAAAGATACATAGGTAACTCATTGGGTTTACCTCTGTTTAATTAGGAATTAGACAAACTCAGTATGTATACCCATTATCACTAACATATTTCTGGGGTTTGCTTTCATGTCCCATTGCTTTCTATAATCTCAAAAATGAAACTCCAATATTTATATACATTTGTTTTCCAGTCACAGCATTACATGTTTAGAAGCACTTCATCAAATCATCATACCTGGTAATTATATCTTGAAAATAACGCTCCTATTGCAGTTCAGAGCATTTATAATATGGATTGTATAAACTGTAGAATGCCAATGCACATGCTGTTTAAGTAAATTTTCCTGTTATTGAATCATACAATTAATATATTTGCTGTTTATATGGGACTTTACATTCTCTTATTGAGAAGGAAAGGAAATCGTGTCTCTCCACCTCCTCAAAACATAGCTCTTCCTACAAGTATTTTGTCAAAGAGATCTTTCAAACTATTTTAGCTTCATAGAATGAGTTGTTTTTAAAGTTCTATTTTCTAGGTGTGAATGTAGTATACACACTTTGGATCCAAAACAGAATTGAAGCATGACTCCTTACTGACAGGGTCATATATTTTCTACCACTGTGCTTTTTTTTCATAAGAAACAGGGTTTAGTTCTTTGAATAGTCCTGATGGAGAGTTATAAACCCAAAGATTGTTTCACTGGACAAATTTACACTGACACATTTCCATTTTCAATATCCCCCCATTCTATTACATCCTATCTATAACAAAAGAATCTAAAGGCCATGAGTCTATTTGCCCAACAAGTTACATACATATGAGCCCAGTATAAGTGGCACACCGATATATATAAAAAAATTCTAGCCACATTATCTCAATGCTCAGAAATAACACTGAACTCCATAAATCTGATGGTATGATATGCCTCCTTTTATGTGTCTTTGGATATTAAACCCCTACCTCATTCCTGGGTTTTCAAGATTATCTTTTCATTTACAGTATTGTTTCTGGATATGAAAAAATGCTCCTCAATCCCACTAAAATGACAAACCTCATTAAATCTTGCTCCTGTCCATAGAGTTTGCATAGTCAGCCTCACTTTGTATGGGAAATTGTAGCCATCAAAAGCTGGGAGTAGTCTACTTTTGAAAAATGGGGGAAGGAACAGAATTCTGGGGTGAATCTTAAGTGATACAATTCAGACATAAAGACTTTTCTTGACTTGCCTTCACAGAATTCTGTCTAGTGCATATGAATAATTAAGGTGAAAAATAATCTCTTGTACATACAAGTCATCAAAAGGGTATGAAAGTCTTTTTAATTGTATGGATTAGTAGCCTTGGAAATAGCACAAATTTACACATTGAATGATACTACACTTAGCTGAAAAAAGAAAGAAAAGAGTGTGTCTAAGTTCTTGCATCAGAGGCTATGGCAAATACTGTACGCAACCATGGCAGCACATTGTGATGATACACAAGGCATGTCACACCATGTCCTGTTGTGCAATGGGAGTTCCCATTGCACATGGATCATATTGCACATCCAGACATATTGCTCAATGGAATATGTTATACATTGAGACACATTGTGCTTTGGGACATATTGTGTAATGGCACATATTGTACATTGGGATATTGTACAATAGACACACTATGGGCTCTGCTTGTGCAATGGTCCTGATGGTGTAGCTACATCTTTGCTCCCCCATAAAAATACAAACACTGAGCAATGGTTCAATTCATTTTTGTGCAATTGCAAGTCTGTTTACAATTACAGAACTTACCAAGAGGATGCCAACCTCTGTATATTATTTAATGGAATTATACCTACTGAGTTACGGTAGATATTTTTAAGGATTCTTTCTATGTATACTGTAAATATCTGAAATGAGTAAGTTGATAATCATTGACCTCAAAATGGGGGGCACAGGAGGGAGTTGGCACTCAGCTCAGGGACAGGACCTCTCCACATATGATCAAGCAAAATTAAAACACCAAGATACCCATGTAATTAAACACCTTCTGGAATTATCAATCATAAGTGCACCAAATGGCCATTATTTTATATCACTTTCATAGGGCTAAGATTATTGCCAGATTCATGTTGGACTATGATTATGATTATGATTGCTTTAATCATAGTATTTCATGCTTTCATTGTTTTGTAAAAACATACCTGCAAGTAGTCAAATTTAATAATGAACTAACCTGCCAATGTTGAAACTCCTCACCTTAAAAACAGTTCCAGAGTCCCTGGTGATAATACCATGACCAAATTAGGAACATGCACCGTCATTCCTACCCTATTTCAAATTTTGGGCAGGAAAAAGTAAAGATTGATCATCTCTCAGTTACTTCTAACAGCTTCTATTTTAGGGAAGGAAAGCACAAGGAGGAAAAGGAGTTGTAAATAGATAAGGTGTCTGTTTGCTGCAGAAAGTTTTCTTCTATATGTAGAAAATCATGGAAACAGTGACATGGGAAGTGGAGCTAGTATGTCCTTTCTCTTTATATGTTTATGGACAACACTTTTAGAATGCTTGAATTGGGCTTTAGTTCTCTGTACAAGCTAGGCTTGCTTAGGTAGCCATTAAAAGATCCTGGTAGGATTCACTGTACTTATCTGTTTCTACTAAAATTATTTTAAAGCTATGCACCATGTCCCTCATGCAAATACATGATAAGATTATCAGCATCTTGGGGACAAGTATCTGGCTTTTTTCATTCTAACCTTTAAAAATGTAACATTGTGGGGGATAGGCCAGGTTATTAATCTAAATTTCATAATATCCTAGAAAGGGGCTCGCATTCCATGACTATGAAATCAGACTGCCAAGGACCATTAGTGAGATGAATGGATTGGTTCACACATCTTCAAACAATTTTTTTTTAGCCTGACTGAAGATTTCTGCAGAAATTATTGCATTCATTTCCCCCCAGTTCTCTTTCTTATGGATAACATTAGAAGTACAAGAATATAGAGATATAAGTGAAAACCTGGAAATGCTGTCCCATGCTGAAAAGAGGACCTGTAATCAACTTCTTTTAACATTCTTTCCATCTCTTTATAAGGAAATATTCCCTATTCTGAAGTGTTTAAGATGGGTGCAAATATCTGATTAATGCATCACCACCCCCACAAATAAAGTGTGTTTCCATTGTTAACATACCCTATGAATATGGGGTTTCATAATTAGTATCTAGAGTTGGGCATGTTTTGAGATCATGATGACCTGTGGAAGTAGAAATTATACATGTGTAGGAGACTGGTGGACATGCAGATAAAACTAAGGAAATGGGTTTACTGATCACCTTGCTCCCCTCCAAATAACCTTGCATTTCCTCTTACAGTGGGACCAAAAAGTGTCCCATTAAAAGGCAGTCAGTGACCATACCCTAAATTCTACCTTACAATGATGTTCCTTCCTGCCTGATCATTAAGGGATTATCTCAGATCTAATCGTTGTATTGTCACTCTGGGCGTTTTCACCCGGGGCTTTAGGAGGACGCAATCCTACCTCCGTCCGGCCCCACTCCGGCTCCATTTCCAGCGTGTTCACACTCACGCCGGTGCCATCCCTGCGTCCGTCCGGCTCCTCGCTCCGTGTGTTCAAACGCACGGAGCAGCAAGTCCGGCCTCCCTCCGGCCTCCCTCTGGCCTTACCACCGCTAACTCCGGCTTCAGCGGCTTAAAGGTAATTCCGGGTTTTAAAAGAAATTAAGTTTTTGCCACCGGAGCCATTCCGGAATGAGCGTCTCCAGGCGGCTTTAGGGACTAGTGTGAAAACGTCCTCTGAAGCTAAAGCCATCAGCTGTTCCAGACTCTTTTGTCAGTCTCCTGGGAAAGCCATTAAGGCCTTTGTTACATCAAATATCACACAATGCACCCCTTGAGGATATGAAATGGGGCATAAATATCTGCTCTGGCCTTAGCCACATTGTTCACAAAGCAGAGTTCCCTATGTGTAACCCTCAAATGTGGTCTGAGCCACTCTGAATTTTCCACAGACTTATCTTTAGGCCTGGAAATTATCACCCTCTTTAATCCCCAACTTCTCTTTATCTACTTTCCTCACCTTTCTTTCTGATAGCCTTATATGATTCTTATCACTTCCTTAGTTCTTGTATGTCTGTGTGCACGCTTGCACATTTCTAACTAAAACACTTTATTATTTGAAACTGGAGCACTCTTTGTGCTCTGTATTACCCAGTATAAATAGGTGAAAAAATCCCCACAATTTCCCTCCTCTCACTGGGCTCCTTTGAGTTGTAATTTCCCCAAATTTCAAGGAGATGCTGGCATTGCAGGTGAGAAATTAGGGTAACGCCATTAATTTCTGCTGTCATGTGTGAAACCATGGGTTTCACTCATTGAAAAGTCCTTAGGCTTCAAGGACTGCATCAGTATGGAGATCTCCATGAGGAGTTGGTCTTCCAAAGGTAATTCAATTAAAATATAATATGACAAGTAGATTCAGACAGCTTTTCCTCATGGCTTGATGGGCTTTTGTAATCACCCTGCATTGGGTATTGTTAAATGTTACTAAAAAAAGATCACTATTGAATGGTCAAGAGAAAGATTTTTATCTTTCTCAACAGATAATGGAAATGTAAACCACTGACTGAGGATACTGAACAGCACAGAGGTCAAGTCAAGTTTATGAAGTTCATTTAGAATAAATGTAACAAAGACAAGATCAAAGATGATAGCAAAGACAAGATCAAAGATGATGATAATAAAATGATAAGTGATAAGAATGTTGGCGAAAAAGATGATTTTTGCTTTTTTAAATTGGGACATTTCTATCCTCTGGTTAATTTTCTGTTGTTCTTTAAATTTATGTTAAGTCATAACCTAAAAGCCTCGTCAGAATGAAGGTTTAAAATACTATCATGATTTTACTCTTTTCTCCCCTTTTTCTGTGTTCAGCTAGGGGGGAAAGAAAATTGCTGTATGAATTTTTTGAAAACTCAGTTTCTCTCCTACCTTCCCACTGAGAGGGAAGGAATGAGGGTAAAAAAATAATTACATAGAGAGGGAGGGGAGAGAGGGAGAGGAGAAGTGCAAAGTTTTAACTATACTTTTTATTCCAAATCTTTTTTGCAAGAAAGACACCCCTTCAACCATATTCATGAAGAATAATTTTTAGAAATATTTTAAACAAATAGATTGATTCCATCAAAAGCCAGTTCTGTCGCTGAAGAACCAGGTTCTCAAGTATATTATCAAATAAACTGTGTATTTTATCCTTCTTCTTAGCTGTTCTGTTTCTCTCTTGTTCTCTCTCCTTTGCATCCCCTTGCATCTCTTTCTCATCTTATCATCTCATTCTTATCTTCAGTTCTCTAAATATCCTTTCATGTCCTTCTGTGTCCTCCTGTCATCTCTACTGTCCATTCCATGCCTCTCTCCTAGTTAGATTCACTTGTATTTCTCTGCATGTCCACTCTTTCATCTTTTCCTTCTTTCTCCAAATGCCCTATCATCTCCTCTCCTCTAGTCACTGTTTCCCTTCCCTTGTCCTTCTTGTCTTGTCTTCTTCACTCCTCCTTCTTTCCTCTTTCATCCATCATATCCACCCTCCCTGCTCCCCACAGGCCACTGCCTTACTTTCTACTACATGCCTCTGTACAATGACTGCATCAGTACAGAGATCTCCATGATCTCAATTACTTGAACCCATCTTTCCTGATATAAACTGTAAAAACAGAATGTCCCATATATGGTTCCATTGTCTTCAGCAAAGAAGTAAATCAGATGAACAAGAACTCTTGTTCCAGATTAGAGCCCTTATTATAGACTGGCAAAAGTTAATCAGGTTAGTCATATTGCATAGCTAATCCATCACTGGCTCAGAAAAAAGCAAGAAACCAAAATCTCAACTTCATGGCATGATTAAAAGGGCACAACATATGACAGGATTCTCTGTTGCAACCTTGTTTTCTGAAAAATATCCATCCATTTGTTCAGTTTATTATCTTCCTACTTTTCTCCAGTTCAGAAATCTGATCCAGTTCTTGACAGCTAAAGAGTTTCTTCCACATCAAATCCCACTGGACAGTCTAATTTAATTGCCTTTGCTCCCCCACAGTGTTGATAAAACTAATGGCAATATGTAGGTTCCCCTTCTCCTATAAAAATACCTGAATGTATAAGTAAAAGTACAAGCAGAAATAGTAGTGCAGATGTTAAATGTTAAACACCTGGCTTTTAACCATTTCCCCATTGTGCTCTCACATTTGACATGCTATAAAATGGAAAGCTGGTTTACACAATTACTTCCAGTGACATTTGAACACTCATGGTTCCCTTTGGTCATGCATTTTTGTGGTGTGAAAAAATAGGCATGTACTGTATACTGAATGTGTGTGTGTGTGCCTTCACACCATTGCTTGACTTATGGTGACCTCATAAATAAAAGATGCAAAGTAGAACTGGAGCAACATTATTTTCTAGCTACTTGACTGATAGGAACTGTTGCACCTTTAACTGCACACAGCTTCTTCTGATTTCATGGCTGCAGTCCCCATTCTGATCAATTTTTGATCCAAGGTACTAGAACTCTTCAACTATTTCAATTTCCTCATTTTGTAGGTTGAATTTGTGTAGATCCTCCATGGTCATTATTTTTGTTTTCTTTATGTTCAGCAGCAAGACTGCCTTTGCACTTTCTTCCTTGACCTTCCTCAGTAACCAAGTCCAAGCTCCACTATTAATATTGTGTCATCTGCATATTTTAGATTGTTGGTGTTCCTTCCTCCTCTCTTCACTCCTCCTCCTTCTAAGCCGAATCCTCCTCTTTTTATGATGTTTTATGTGCACAAGTTGAACAGGGTGATAAAATGCACCCTTGCCTGACCAACTTACCAGTTGGGAACTATTTTCTCTATATTCTGTTCTAACAGTGGCCCCTTGTCCTGAGAATAGCTTTCTCATCAGAACTATCAAGTATATTCACACTCCCATATCTTGGAGAGTGTTCCATAGCTTTTCATGATCAATGCACTCAAACGCTTTGCTATAGTATATAAAGCATATGCTGATTTTCTTTAGGACTTCCTTGGTACAATCCATTAACCATTGTATGTTTGCAATGTGGACCCTAGTGCTTGTACATTTCTCAGACCCCATCTGTACTTCTGGGATCTCTCTCTCCATATGTGGTTGGAGCTGTGTTGTAGTGTTTTAAGTATAATTTTGCTTACATGGGAAACGAGTACTATGGTCCTATAGTTGCTGCAGACTCTTGCAGTGATGTCTTTGTTTTCTGGTGGTTGAATGTACACAAACTTTGTTTCATGCACAAAATTATTTAAAAATATTGTATAAAATAATCTTCAGGCTAGTATATAAGGTATATATGAAACATAAAGGAATTTTGTATTTAGACCTATGTCCCATCTCCAAAATAACTCATTATGTACATATATGCAAATACAGGTATTCCAAAATAAAAAAAATCTGAAATCCAAAATACCCTTGGTCCCAAACATTTTCGATAAAGGAAACTCAACTTGTATAACAAATGGAAAAGAGGACACAAAAGATGGCTAGAAAAAGTGAAAAGAAATGATCTTAGAAAAAAGTGAAAAGAACTACAAGAAAGTTTAATAGTAATGTTAAATAAATGTTAAATAGTAATGTTAAAGTAATGTTAAAGCCACAATTTGCTCTTTAAGATTGTTGAAGTCAAACATGGTTGTGAATATTGTGTTTTCTGCTATGGGGAACTTACCCCAATTTCTTTACATTTATATGTTCAAAAATGTGACCTTGGGCAATCTGTGCAGCTGACATTAATGGGTCTCTTTGGTTTGCTTCAATTTTTCTGCCCCCTCCACTAAAAAGTATAATAGAAAACAATAGATGAAAATCAGGAGAAATGTGTGATACTTGTACAGGACTCTAGACCTAAATGCAGCTATGTTCTAGGGCTTGCCAATAAAATTTAAATGGAATTTGGAAGTGGAAAGCTATAAAATAGTAATAATATGAATAAAACAAACACATTACCTGCCTAGTGAAAGAATGGAACAGACAAGTGGCTGAAAAGTGGGACAAACAGATTCATACAACATGGCGTTCAGCAGTTCAAGAGCAGGGAATCTGGTGCCTCACTCAACTGTTTTGATGATCAGCATGTATCAGCCTAAGACAGAATGCCAATGGTAAGTGATAATGGGGTTTATAGTCCAATATATTTATTGGGCATCAAGTAAGCCACTTGTAATGTAGTTACAGCAAAACAACAGCAATATTTAAATATTGATTTAATTAGCTAGGATTGTAGCTGTAGAAGCTAACAATAATGACAGGAGTAAATGCAATATTTTTGGATGAATTAGCTATGGAAAAAGTTTGTTCATTGTTGTTGTTGTTGTTGTTGCTGTCGTTGTGTGCCTTCAAGTCATGTCTGACTTATGATGACCTAAAGGTGATCCTATCATAGGTTTTTCTTGGCAAAGTTTGTTCAGAGGGAGTTTCTTTCCCTTCCTCTGAGGCTGAGGGACTGTGACTTGCCCAAGGTCACCCAGTGGGTTTTCATAGCTGTTAGTGGAATTCGAACCCTAGTCTGCAGAATGGTAGTCCAACACTCAAACCACTACACCAGGGACAGGCAAGCTTTTCGAGACCTGGGCCGGTCTCCCGTAGCCCAGGTCTCGGCTGGGCCAAGGGGGGGGGGGTGGCGGCGCGCGCACGCTTACGCGTGCGCACACGCACCCTCCACTGGCGCGCGCAGCCCCCCACATGCCGCCACTGTGCATGGCATGGCGGCGGCGGCATGTACGGGGGGGCGCGCGCGGCGGTGGAGAGTGCGTGCGGACTTACCGGCCCAGGCGGACCCCTGCCACCGCCTCTGCCGCCGCTGCCACTGCCACTGCTGCTGCCTCTGGCTCTGCCGCCTCTGCTGTCTCCGCCGCTGCCTCCGGCTCCGCCGCTGCCTCTGGCTCCGGCTCCGGCTCCACCTCTGCCGCCACTGCCGCTCGCTTTCGTCAGCGAGCGACAGCGCGCATTACGGCTGGCATTTTGGAGGCCAAAATGCCAGCCGCGGCACGCTCGGTCGCGCGCCGACCAAAACAGGCCACGGAGGCACTGTGGCGGTGGCGGTGGTGGCGGCAGGGGTCCGCCTGGGCCAGTAAATCTGGCGTTCTGGGCCGGAACCTGCCCGTGGGCCGTAGGTTGCTGACCCCTGCACTACACCATGCTAGCTCTCAGGATGCTTACCACTAGGATCTTTTTCATACTACACAGTTATAGGACTTTGATACCAGTTTATTTGCCACAGCTATATTCTATATGTTTTTTTTTTCATTTTGGTTTTTTAGAATTTACTTCTAGAGAGTGTCAAACTATACCTCCTAGGACAGGGGTAGGCAACCTAAGGCCTGGGGGCCGAATGCAGCCCCCCGAGGCCTTTGGACCGGCCCCAGGCCAGTCCTGCCACCGCTGCCTCTGCCCACCATGATGATATTGATTATTGTTTTTATTACTTGTTGTTGGGGTTTTCTTGGCAAAATCTCCACAGGGGTTTTGCCATGGCTTTTCTGGGGCTGGGAGAGCATGCATGCATATTTTTTAAATTATTTTTTAATATTTATTTATTTTTTTTATTTATTTATTTATTTATGGTGTTTTGGCCCCCCAATTGTCTGAGGGACAGCAACCCGGCCCCCGGCTCAAAAAGGTTGCCTACCCCTGTCCTAGGATTTCATAACATACAGCTATGAAATGCCTTTCCCTTTCCTTGGCCTAATGCAACAACAAATGTAGCTGAGACCGATAGCATCATCAATAATCTAGGCAACCTCTTTGTCCAATGGGGGACATACTGTTCAGAAATACAGTGGGCACTTGGTATCCAATAATAATAATAATAATAATAATAATAATAATAATAATAATAACAACAACATTTTATTTGTCCCACCCCTCTGTCAAGCAATTGGGGCGGCTCACAACAGTTTATAACTTCATACAATATTAAAATACAATCCAAAATCCCACAACCCTCCCACCACTTAAAAGAGAATTAAACAATTTTAATGTTAAAACAAGATAATTAAGACAGTCAATTAAAAACAATCCATAGACAGACAAACAAATAGTAGGCCGGGCAGTAATCGTAGCCAAATAAAGGAGGGATAAGGGACTCCTGAGGCTGGGGAATAAAATCAGGGAAGGCCTGCCGGAAGAGATCCGTCTTAACAGCCTTTTTAAAGCTGCTTAAAGTTGTCAACTGATGGATCTCATCTGGTAGGCCATTCCGTAATTTGGGAGCGGAGGCCGAAAAGGCTCTCTGGGAGGTTGTCGACAGCCTAGTTTTCACTGGCTGTAACAAATTCCTCCCAGAGGATCGGAGTGTGTGTGTGTGTGTGGGGGGGGGGAGGATTATATGGGAAAAGGCAGTTCCGAAGATAAGTTGGACCCAAGCCCCAACTGAGGTTTGGTTCCAGGACCCCCTGTGGATACAAAAATCCATGGATGCTCAAATCTCATTAAATACAATGGCATAGTAAAATGGTGTCCCTTATATATAATGGCAATATCAAGGTTTGCTTTTGAAATTTATTTATTTTTTGAATATATTCAAGCTGTGGATATTTGAATCTGTGGATAAAAAATATCAGTGGATATGGAAGGCCAACTGGACTTTGGATTGCAGAACAACATACTGGGCACACAGTGATCAAAAACAGTATGCTAAATCCCAGTCACAGTTGATTGCTTCCCTGCCAGTAAAGTAGTGAATCTGCTTTAGGTTTTTATTCAGACTTTACAGGAGTTTTCCATGGCTTTGACTCTTATCCACAAATAATTTAGCCCTAATCAAGAAAACCCAGATACCCAAATATCTGTACAATGAAGTAATCCAGTTTCTAAGAAGGATTGTTGGCCTCAAATGTAAAATGTGTATTGGCGTATACCCATTAGAGCCAGGTATTGACAAAACCTACAGTGCTAAACAGACCAGGAACCTTAAGAGGGTGATTCTGTTTAAACCAAGCTTTCCTCAATAGCTAAATGGAAAGTTTTATTTGTGAGGTCTAATTGGATCGGTTCCAGAAATGCCATTCTCTGGCATTAGAAATTAAGTGCACAGCTACATTTTAGATGTTGGCCTTGAAAAAAAAGTTTAATTAAAGTGATCTCACTGCATTCATACTCATAAACCATAAAGTAAACATATTGCATCCAGATTTTGACCAGAAAGGTCAAACTTTAAGCCACATCACAAATTACAGACTGGAAGCATTTAAAATCCCACTTGGAAACAAATTCCAGACTTTAAGCTGCCAAACTATTAATAATAAAGAGTGCATGTCAGAGAGGTTGCTAGAGAGGTTGCCATGAAACAGCTATCATGGCAAAAAATGAAACAAAAATAAGAATGAAGAAAAAGAAAAAAGGTTGGACTCTGTCACAAAGAAAATTACGAAGTCACAGATTTCTGACATCTCTAAAAACCTGGGAGAAAACCTGGGAGATCACAGGTCTGCATCATTTACTCCCCCTGCCTCCATCAAATAGGGGAAAAGCTCAATGGAGGAGGAGAATGGGAAAAGAGCAAGACATCCCTGACACTTTCAGAGAAGCTTATGTGAGCAAAGTTTAAAAGCCTGACATGGAGCAAAGCTCGCCATATTTTGTTGGGGCAGCAAAGGTCGTCATGACCAGAGGGGCACAAAGCAGAGTAATAGTTGTAACCAAACAAAATCTGGGAATTAAATCTGAGTTTCCTTATACCTTTGTGCAATGCCATTGTTGTTTCACACCAGTATGAGAGTTTAGGACAAAATGTCACCTTCGGCTTTTGAATATATACCACAAATTGAAAATAAGAGTCGTTGTGACATTTTAGCTGGGAGACCTTTTTTCTTCTTCTCCTGGCTATGGAAAAATAGATTCTACTGCAGCTAAGGCTCTTTCTCATTGTCATGAAGGAAGAAAGAAACCCAAGGAGCCAAAATGTCACCTCTGGCTTGTTTTCTTTTATATTTGTAGTGAATATTTTATTTATTCTTTGTTCTTTTTTTATATAAAAGTAACACAAGGTTATCCTGTTTTTGATCTTTTTTCCTGGAAATATACCATTCTGCATTGTATTTTAGCTTTTAAACCGTGAAGTTAAAACTGTGGCAATATTTACAGGCTTCAGGTGTAAAATCAGTAGTAGAAAAAAGGTGGAATCTGAAGAAGAGTCAGGAAAAGTGAAGTTATCCATAGTGTATGTGGGTTAAGGTAAGAAGAGGACAGTAGACCCAACAATTGCTCAGAAGGATTTAACTAATATTAACTTGTATTAGAGTAAGAAGTGTGCCTCAGTTATGCAAACAGTGTCACACAAAACAAAAATGATTACTTTAAACAAATGAATGGTATTTCTGCCTCCCTTTATTTGTGCTAATGTGATGGACATGGGGAAATTCCCTCTCCCCCATCTTTTAAAAGATAGAACATATTTAAAAAACACAAATACACATATAATATATAAAATCATAAATCTACATTAAGCTACAAAAACATAACCCTAAACTAAACAAGGGCTTCATCCGCCCTCCAGAAATAATCAAGTCTGACATCACTTTAATCATCATGGCTCAATACTATGGGATTCTGGGAATTATAGTCTGGATTACTCCCCTACCCTCCAGTGCCCCAGGCTCCCCCCCACATCAAACTATAACAATTAATACAATCAATTCAAATCCAGTGAACACAATTAATACAAACTGTAATTGACTTCCCACTTCCCAAACCTAAGAA
>CM034703.1:95334008-95351098 GCA_020142125.1 Phrynosoma platyrhinos
TTTTTGATATTGAGGGAACTATGGGTCATATTTGGATATTTGAGGACTTTGGGTAACAATGCAAACATGCAAAAAACGCCTTACCCAAATGCAGCTCAAATCCCCACTCCCCTCTCATATACTGTCCCCCCTTCCCAAATCTGGCTAACATGTGGAGGGAAAATGGAAGAGAATAAAGAATGCTTTTTGGAGGGGAGTTTGGCCCATAGATGTGGTTGGGGGCCTTCCCCCCCTTCTCAGTTTTCCAATCTTGCTATATGTTAATAGTAGTTTATGACTGGCCCCTGGAATTAAATGAGATCGGGTATGCTAAATTTGTTAACTGTTATGTTAGCAGTGTGTTATAATGTAATATGAAATATATTTGGCTTTTAGAATATTGTGGAGCAGCTGGTTTGATGGGACCATTACCTTGCTGTGTACTCTTGAGCCCTATTTTTGTCCATTTCTACTCAGTAATATTGGCTATATGTTCCCTTTTCACTATAATTCTCTGGGACGAATCTTTGTTGTTGTGTGCCTTCAAATAGTTTCAGAGGTATGGTGACCCTAAAGTGAACCTATCACAGGGTTTTCTTGGCAATTTTCTTCAGAGGGGGTCTGTCATTGCCATCTTCTGCGGCTGAGAGTATGTGATTTGCCCAAGGTAACCCAGTGGGTTTTCATGGCTGAGACAGGATTCGAGCCTGGGCCTCCAGAGTTGTAGTCTAATGCTCAAATCACTACAGAACACTGGCTCTCAGGAATCATAATGTTGCATTTCAATTTGTTTTGTTAGAGGAAAAAAGATTTAATCTGGAGTCTAAAACGTAGAATCTGAACAAATATATACATGAAATAAGCCTTAGCAGTATCTTAATATTCTTATGATGTCTGTTCTCTCATAAACACTGTCTGTGTTGTATTTCACGTTATTTACTATTTACAACCCATGTGGTTTGATGTTTATTCAGTGTTAAATATATGTTTGGGGTTACATGCTTTTTAGCTCCTATGATTGGGTAACATTTTACACCATTATAATCAAATATATGTTATATTTTAAATTTTGTGTAAAGTACCATATTTATTAAAAGATTGTCAGTAGGTCCACACGTGTGATTTCTTATTGGCAGCCTAGGTGAGGAGCACCTAGGCTGCTGCCACACCAAAGAATGAATGTAATTTGACACCACTCTGACTGTCCTGTCTCCATCCTATGGAATCCTGGGATTTGTACTTTGTTGTGTGAACAGAATTGTCTGACAGAGAAGGCTAGATATCTCACAAAACTACAAATCCCATAATCCCATAGTCTTGATCCATGGCAGTTAAAGCAATGTCAGACTGCATTAATTCTGCAGTGTGCATGCAGCCCAAGTGGTATAAACTGTGGAGCCAAGGGAAAGCAAAATTTGGAATTGGGGCTTGCTCGTATTCAACATCTTGACTAAACACAAAACATCCATCTGGGCTCATGGGTAATTTTTAGAAGATGACATCTTCATTGTCAGCATGAGTTTGAGCCAATGATAATCATTGGTCTCCCAAGGTAAACACAGGGGCTTTCATTCAGACCCAGCCCTAATCCTTTCTATTATTCTGTTACCTTATTAGGCTGTAAAGTAGTGGAAGCATTGCTACTGCTTTAGCTGCCTATCATTTTTACTGAATCTTCCTGGCATTCCTGTTCCAGGAATGTCAAAATATCACTATCAAAGCAAGCAAAGAACTGATTTAGGTGGTGGACTTGGGAGTTTATCCCCCCCCCCCAAAAAGCGACTTACCCATAGTGAGATAGAGTCACTTACAGGATGCAGTGGGGTATTATTGTAGGGAAAATGCTGCCGATGCTGCTAATGGATAGATTGCATTTGATACTGAGCATGCATTTTGTAGCAGCGCAAATCTAGTGTGAATGACAATCATGTTAAAAAGACATGAATGCATGGAATAATGAAATAATTTGCTTCCGATAGTGGGAACTACGCATTGGTGTGAATCAATTAAGTGACCGCATGTCAATGTGACTCGTAAGCCAGTTTAAATGCAAGTGGGAATGAGCCCACAGAAGATTAAATATCTCACAAAACTACAAATCCCAGGTTTCCGTAGCATTGAACTATGGGAGTTAAAGTGGTGTCAAACTGCATTATTTCTGCAGTGCAGATGCAGCCTTAGAAGATAATGGTACTTTATTCATGTCTGTACTGTGATTTCTAACAACTTGGCATCTAAAGTATGAAAAACACCCTTAGAATGTCCTCAGAGTTATTTTGCATCCCCCCCCCAAAAATAACAAGAAATAGTAATAAGCAAACATTGCTCATTACATTAAAAAGTGCTAACATTGCCAATCATAATGTTATTTTGTGAAAGAGATAGTGCACATTAAATTGAGGCACTGCCCTGGCTCAGTGCTAGGGAATCATGGGAACTGTAATTTATTGTGGCACCAGAGCTCTCTGACAGAGAAGGCTCAATGTCTCAGAAAAAACACAATTCCCATGATTCCCTAGCACTGAGCCAGGGCAGTGCCTCAATTTAATGTGCACTATTTCTGGCAGTCTGCAAAGGCCCATTGTTATCCAACCCTATTACTCCCAAGTGTAGGGGTTATACATAGCATTGTGGAGAACAGGCAGAATTATGCCAAGCTAGCAACAACCAATCAGGAGTAAGCTGGTGAAAGCCAATAGAATCTTGGGCTTTTGGTGACAAAGAATTTCATTGCTGACAGCTGGAGTCAGGCTGGGTCTTGATGTGTAACAATCCAGGAGTGAGAGACTGTGAAGGAAAAGTCCAATAGCGAGGGACTCAGGGCCTGAACAGACTGCCAGAAATAATCCAGCTTGAGACCACTTTAACTGTCCTGGCTCAATGCTAGGGAATCAAGGGAATTGTAGTTTTTTTCTGAGACATTGAGCCTTCTATGTCAGAGAGCTCTGGTGCCACAATAAACTACAGTTCCCATGATTCCCTAGTCAGGGAAGTTAAAGTGGTCTCAAGCTGGATTATTTCTGGCAGTCTGTTCTGGCCCTTAGTTGAATATAGCAACCCAAGTGAGGGAGTTGTTGATATTTGATATCCTGTGGGATATAGTTAGGTTATTATAGAAATAAGGTTAAAATGATAACCATAAATAAGGACGATGTGAAGGTCCTAAAGAATAGGATCTGGTGTTTTCTAGATAGAGTGTAACACAAGGCCTTTACAGACTGCCAGAAATAATGCAGGTTGAGTCCACTTTAACTGTCCTGGCTCAGTGCTAGGGAATCATGGGAACTGTAGTTTTTTCTGAGACATTGAACCTTCTCTGTCAGAGAGCTCTGGTGACACAATAAACTACAGTTCCCATGATTCCCTAGCACTGAGCCAGGGCAGTTAAAGTGGACTCAAGCTGCATTATTTCTGGTAGTCTGTAAAGGCCCACAGTGTAACAATAACAAGTGCCTATATCAACTAAATAAATGAAGCATTGTTAAATCTTTATTCAAATAAAGTTTTACTGTTGTTTTAATACAAGCTTGTCTGAACCTGGAATCTTTATCCATGCTACTAACAAATATAGAAACCAGATTTGGGGAGTAAATCCATAGATTTAAATAAAAGTGGTCTGATATATCACATATTGGGGCAGCGGTGGGATAGTAATACCCATTGGGCTGCCACATCAAGAAAAGTAAGCAGTGTTCATGACAAGCATTATTACTACATGTTACTTCCAAGTTCTGAAATGCTCAGTGTTTTTCTAAATTTTCTAGAAAGGACTTGACCTGCTGCAAAAAATGGATTTAATTTTGTACAAAATAGCCAACTCTGGAGGCATGATCATGAGGAAGAAAGAGTATTGGAGTAAAAAGACAACCCTGGCCATAGCAGATGAGGGACATTAGCCAATTCCAATGCTTTATCATGGCCATATGGCCATCTCTAGTTTTCTTTTCCTGCCTACCTTTGCATCAAGAGATGCCTACTGGTACATAGGAAAACTTTCTTATTTACAGGAATAGTTCTGTCTTTCAGGGCATATGTTTTATTCCTCCCTCAGACTTTGCATTCCTGCCCCTCTACTTTAAGCAATTTCCCAGGCAGCTATTGGCTTGAAGATAAGGCGCAACTTCCTTAAAAGGTCTCCAGGTAGAGAATGCAGCCTGACTTTAACTCCTGACACAGGAGACCTAAGTGTAAATCTTCTCAGAGGCTGGCTGAAATCATTTCCTCAGAACAGTGCTCTGGAGGCAGCCTCATTCATATTCCCTCAGAAAGAGATTTCATTTCATTAAACTCTAGACTTGACTCTTTCTCAAAGAGGTCAGGGAAAATGCTACGTGCAACCCTTTCTCCCTTCAGTAATGCCACCACTTGTTTGATTGATAGCAGCTGTGCCTTTATAAGCCACAAAAGGGCCCTGCAGATAGACTCCTGCTTCCTGTGAAAAGCAAATGAAGGGTTGATCTCGTTTCTGAGGGGGAAATATTCAAAGTGCACTGCATCGCAGAATGTAACAACTGGGTCTGGGAGGAAACCCCCCCTTCCAACGCACTCTACTATGAACTTCTTAGAGATTGAAATCTTTTGTGAGCTGGACAGAACTTGGTTCCTGCTGACTGTGGAATTAAAAATGATTGAATATCAGTATCTGTTTTATGGGGAAACATTCTTGCACCTATTTTCATAATAGTTTCTTGGAAAGTTAAATAAATACAAATAATACTCCTCCTTCTGCTTCACTTTCAGTCAACTAATAATTACTAGGAATGAATTTGCAAAACAATTTTTGAAAAAGAGAACTTTCTATGTAATAAGTTTCTTCATTCCATACAATCACCTTATTTGTCTTGCATTCTGTTTTACAGCTTTCTTTTAAAACTGTGAACATTTTAAGGAGTTATGATTTGGGTTAAAGACAATTTTCTATTAGTGGCTTGGATTGAAGCAGCAGCTTCATGTGATCATTCACAGTGGCTGTGTATTCCAAAACTGATCTCACAACACTCATTAAGCCCATCTCTCATATTCCTCTGTTGTGATGGCTTCCTTGAAATCATTTTGGGATCCACTTCATGCAAACCGTTTGCCATGTCAAGATGTCTCTTGACAGCTGTGTTGCAAGGAGAAATCATGCTGTGATTTACATATACTAGCTGAGATATAAATAATAATAATAATAATAATAATAAATTTTATTTATAGCCCACCCCTCTGCACAGCAATAGGAGTGGGGTACAACAATTTTAAAACAGACAAATTAAAACATTCCCTCGTCCCATAATCCACCCTCCCATCCCCTTAAAACAGAATTAAACTAGATGACAGTTAAAAATACAACAATAAAATAAAAACATCCTTAATAACACAAGGAATCAATATAAACAAATTAAAACTCATCTATCACCAGACAACAGTTATTCCGGGAAGGCCTGCTGAAAGAGATCCGTCTTTACTGCTTTCTTAAATGCAGCAAGAGTGTTAATAGGATGGATCTTGTCCGGCAGGCCATTCCAAAGTCTGGGAGCAATTGCTGAGAAGGCCCTCGGGGAGGTCTGAGACAGCCTAGTTTTTAATGGCTGTAGCAGATTCCTCCCAGAGGACCGAAGGGCGCGGGGGGATCATACGGGGAGAGATGGTCCCTAAGATAAGATGGACCCAAGCCATGTAGGGCTTTAAAGGTCAAAACCAACACCTTGTACTGCATCCGGAAACTAATTGGCAGCTAGTGGAGGGATTTCAGCACTGGTGTTATGTGCTCCCTTCTTGATGTTCCTGTAATTAACCTGGCTGCCATATTCTGCACCAGTTGTAGTTTCTGGGTTAGGCACAAGGGTAGCCCCATTGCAGTAATCCAGACGTGAGGTTACCAAGGCCTGTACCACAGCTTCCAGATCCCTTCTATCCAGATAAGGGCGCAGCTGGCGTATCAGCCAAAGGTGATAACAGGCACTCCTGACCGCCGCATTCACCTGACTAGTCATGTGAAGCAAAGAGTCAAGGAGAACCCCCAAACTGCGAACACAGTCCTTGAAGGAGAGCGTGACTCCGTCCAGGACTGGAAACTGTATACCCAGATCTGGTTTCGGGCCTGTAACTGTGAGTACTCCGTTTTGTCTGGATTCAACTTCAATCTGTTTTTCCTCATCCAATCCATTACCGCTCTGAGACAGTCATTGGACGTTATCACACTTGCAGCAAGAGAGCGTCGAGAAAGCTGGTCGGAATCATTTGGGAACCATTTTGGGCTCATGCCGGAATGTGCCCAGCAAGCGGAAAACATTACCACACTAGACTGGAATCAGTGAGGAATGTGAGATGCCGGAATGGTTCCGCTCCGGGGGCCCGGATCTCCTGTCCACACACAAGTTGAAAGATCCCTACCGCAATCCCCCGAATTCTGGGCTACAAAGCCATCTCTAATAATGATTCCCCCCCCCCAACCCCTGAAGAGAGGAACATTGTTTACCCGTTCCGTTTGTTGCCCGCTCCAGGAAGTACACGTCATAAGATGCTTCCTCAAATCCTTGGGGAATACCGTGAGGAACCATGGGCCATAAAACGAGGAAATGCGGCATGACAAGGATCTCGTGTTCATACCTATGCCGAGATCAGCATCATTCCGGCATAGTGCCAACCGCTTGAGTGTATTCCTTAAAACTCTCAGAATTCAAAAGGACTGAAATGAGGCTGAAATGATGCCGAAATGAGGTAGGGAAGGGCGGGGTTTGCTGCGACGTCGTGTGAACACACGGAAAAAAAGTCTGAAACGAGGCTGAAACGAGGCTGAAATGACGCTGAAATGACGCTGCTTTAGGGCCAGTGTGGTAACGTCCATTGAGAGGAGAGACGCCATCTGAAGTCTGAGACGATGATCTGGTCATGGAGAAATATATCTGGCTGTCATCAGCGTACTGAAGACACCGTGCTCCATGCCTCTGAATGATCTCACCCAGTGGCTTCATGTAGATATTAAATAACACAATTTATATAGCCTCATGGAAGGACCTATTCATAAGAAAGCGTAACTACTGGAACATGTCACAGACCATCTGACAGTTGTTTCTTCTTCTAAAAGGTTGTATACTTTCAGCCAAAGTGAGTTTTACATTGTTTATGCACAATATGGCATCACATGCACAACTGGGGGTGTATCCACACTGTAGAAATAATGCAGTTTGACACCACTTTAACCGTCATGGCTCCATCCTACAGAATCCTGGGATTTGAAGTTTTGTGAGGCACCAGAACTCTTTGGCAGAGAAGGCCAAACAACTTGTCCTGCCAGGATTCCATAGGATGGAGCTAGAGCACCTAAAGTGGTACCAGACTTCATTATTTCTACAATGTAGATGCACATGGGCTTAGTTTTTTTAAACATACACTTAATTGCCACTTAACTACCCCCCTACACTTCTGATCCTACAGTATATTCCCAAATTTGCTAACTGTTTGGAAGTTACCAGCAATAGTGCAGATGCAGCTTTGAGTTTAGAAAGAGGCAGTTTAAAACATTCTCTATATTTTTTTTTAATTTTGAAAATAAAAACGCTCACAATATTTACTGATCTAAATAACCCACAGGTGAGTCTACAAATGAGATTAATAAAGTTCTGCAACAAAATTCCAGATGTAAAAACTACATTGGAAAATTTGTGGTGTTCCTAGATTTCAGATTGTATAAATGGCACCATAGAATTGTTCACAATAGTCTTTATTACTCTTTACTTCAAAGGCTGCATCTATACTGGAGAAATAATGCAGTTGGATGTTGCTTTAATTGGTATGGAATCTTGAGATTTGGAGTTTGTTGTAATACCAGAGTTCTCCAACAGAGAAGGCTAAATATCTCTAAAAACTACACATCCCAGAATTTTGTAGCACTGAACCATAGCAATTAAAATTGTGTCAAACTGCATTATTTCTGCAATTCAGGGCCTTTGCAGACTGCCAGAAATAGTGCACATTAAATTGAGGCACTGCCCTGGCTCAGTGCTAGGGAATCATGGGAACTGTAATTTATTGTGGCACCAGAACTCTCTGACAGAGAAGGCTCAGTGTCTCAGAAAAAAATACAGTTCCCATGACTCCCTAGCACTGAGCCAGGGCAGTGCCTCAATTTGATTTGCACTATTTCTGGCAGTCTGCAAAGGCCATCAGATGCAGCCAAAGTATAATAATTCATGCAGTTTTGTCTCCTCTATCAAATATAGATTAGTATTTTTTTTCCCATAGCTCTGTCAGCTCTGCTAGGAAGGTGTGGGCCTACTCATAGGATAGAATTTCCTTTAGCAGCTGCCATTAAACATACAAATTAAGGCATCCAATGAAAGACAACTACTGCTAGAGCAGAATCTTCAAGATCATGGGGGGAAGCAGACGAGGGCGTCTGGGACGCCGTGGGACGGTGCGCCGCAGGACCGCGGCATCCGCACCACAGCACACCGGCGGCGCCCCTGAAAGGAGCGCTAAATCAGCGCTCCTTTCAGAAGTCAGTGAAAGTGCGCCCCAAAAGCGTAGGGCGCACTTTCACTGACTTATCCGCCGCAGCGTGTGCGGACGCTGCGGCGGGAGGTTGTCCTCGGAGCGCCGGCCGTGCGGAGGGCCAGCTGCTCTGAGGGCAACCTCGGGAGGAGGAAGGGGTGCCAAGCGTGCGGCTGCCCCTCCTCTTCCCTGCCTCCAAGATGGCCCAATTAGCCGTCTGCTGAGGCCCCAAGTTTTTCAATGTTTTATTAGATCCAAAATATAGTTGCCCCTCCCAATTTGCGGGGGATATGTTCCAGATGCCCCCACGAAAATGGTGCCTCACTAATATTGGAATTCCATTGAAACTAATGGAGTGTGCGGGCATGCACAACCATTTAAAACATAGGCACTTGTCCCTCCCTGCAAATATCGAGATTGTGGCCTCGAAGGTTGCAAATGGGGAGGGACAACTGTATGAGTTGTGGGGAGATAAGTCTCTTGGAATACATCATGAATCTTTGTCCTGGAAGACAGCACACTTTTCAAGATATCTTGCCAGGTCTGCATACTATTACCTTTTACCACCCTACACACCTTTGTCCTTTGGGAGCCAGCAGGAGCTCTTCCATCCACAGAACTTGCCTAGGACTGAGACTGTTTGCAATGCTGTCCTTCTGCTCTGACCAAAAAGCCTTCATCCCTTTTGAGAGGTTTGAGTGTAGCTATTCGGGTCCCATCTGCTGCTCCTTCTCTTCCAGCTCCTCCTCACCAGTATTCCAGGTGTCAGTTTGCACTTGCTGCAGGTATAATTCCTTCCATCCTCAAAAACATAAACAGCACAAATGTCTCAGGTCACTACATCCTGCTCCCTCATCTTCAGTCATATTATATAGGCACTCTCATAGCACACTGGGACTCCCTCTCAAATTTCCATGCAAAATTGCTTGTTACCCTTGGGGCAAAGCAGACGGCCCAGAAGGAGTGGCTGGAGACTGCTCTGGCTGCAATCGGGCTGGGACTGTGGTGACCTCACAGCCTGCTCCCAAAGTAAGCCACCAAAGTGAGTTTTTAAAATCCTATTAAGGGGGCATATAAGGCAGATTCAGTGCAGAACTCACTGTATGGTATCTGGGCAGGTCATAGCACAAGCGGGTATAGGGGAGATGTGTTATTTAGACTGTGCAAACACAGCCTCATTCACTGAACTCCAGAGAATGAGGGACTAGGTATACAGAGCTGCTAGCAATACCCATAGTGAAGTCAACATCTCACTGCTTCTCAACAGAAGCCCTGTCCCCTTAGACCAGGGGTAGGCAACCTAAGGCCCGGGGGCCAGATGCGCCCCCCTGAGGCCTTTGGACCGGCCCCAGGTCGGTCCTGCCACCGCCACCATCGCCTGCCATGATGATATTGATTATTGTTGTTATTACTTGTTCTTGGGGTTTTCTTGGCAAAATCTCCACAGGGGTTTTGCCATGGCTTTTCTGGGGTTGAGAGAGTGTGCATGCATATTTTTAAAAAGTTTTTAAAAATTAAATTTCAAATTTTTATATTTATTTATTTATTTATTTTTGGTGCTTCGCCCCCCCCCCCCCATTGTCTGAGGGACAGAAACCTGGCTCCCGGCTCAAAAAGGTTGCCTACCCCTGCCTTAGACCATGTATTCATATACAACATGTAGCCAAATACATACACACAGAGAAGCAAAGACACATAATCTAAAGACCCCACCAAACACTCAGCCTGAACCCAAAGGACTGAAGCTCACCTTATTCTGTTTCTTCCACCAATTCCACATAAAACACTTGTTGCTCTTGTCACATTTGCTGAGCTCCTGCTCACTATGTCACAATGATTTTTAAAACTCTTAGCTCACAAGTCGCTACCATTTGATAGGTTTCCCTTGCCAAAACAGGAGTCATACTTCAGACATAAATAGTGATCAAAGAAAAGATGTATATTTATTTATTTATTTTTAGAAAAGAAACTTTGATGCGGCAAACACTGTCAAAACAAGATCTGCTATGCTGCCACCTCCCTTCAGCATGACTGGCTACTGCCCTGTGAAGTGGAATATCTTATTAAAGGAGAAGTCCTTTCATCCCCGCACCCTGCCTGTTTGTTTTTCTCTTACCAGTGGCAACTGCATGGGTTGCTTTGGAAACAGAATTTCTCTTTAGACCCTGCTGATTTTACCCCTTACCATTAGTGTGTCATTTCAATCCAATATCATGGGGTGTATGGGTAAAGAGCAACACAACTTTTAAGCAGCAGTCAAGTCTTACAGTATCAATCACTATCACTACATAAAACCAAAGCAACCATGTCTTCATTGCAGAATGGAAAGGTGCTTTTGTTCTAGCTCCTCATATGCACAAAGAATATGTGTTGACTTTGATCTGTTTTTCTTTTTTAAAGGCAAGAGGTTGACATTCCTTCTTGTTGTTCAGCTATTTCCTCAAAAGCTAAGAGAGCCAAGTCTACGCAGAAGTATGTCTCACTGAATGGGCCTTACTTTCAGGTAATCATATAGGGGGCTACCCTAGGACATTTTGCTACCTATGAATCCTTAACCGATTTGCAGAATCTCACTGGATAGGAAGATGACTCTTACTTTGATTCTGGCAGTGAGATAGTATCCTCCAACATGCCTGAGGCAGTGGTTGGTCCGCAGAGGAGAACAGACAGAGAGTTGGTGAGGAGCACTAAGGAAACTGCCATTTCTATCCTTGACCAACAACCCTGTGAGGCAGTCATCTTATTCTGAACACCATTAGCTGTGCACCACTTTGGACACCAGGCATACAAAGATGCATTCTTAGAGCTTGCCCTGCAGTAATGGTACTCTGTTCTCTCAAAACTCCAGCAGAGCTTGACCAGCCTTCTTCTTGAAAGTATTGTCACATAGGAGTTGTCCTCATAGGCCAAAGAAAATATCCTCCTTGGATCCCATTCCAACCAGTGCCAACGATGCAAGGCTCAAACCCTAGTTCTGGTGCAAACCAACTGGATGATGTTCAGCCAGTTCAACATTGAACCCAAGTTATAACACACTTAAACCTTTTTTTTTAAATATCTGTTTTTCCAGATTTTCCCAGAAGATCCAAAGCCCTCCATTGCGTTGCTGGGCAGCTGTTTACAATGTGTCCTGCTGTGCTGGCTGCTGGTGCTGCTGGTGGTGCGAGTCACTCACTCTGAGGTCAGAACAAATGCTGGACACCATGTTCTGACTTCAGACTAGTGATTTGCACCAGCAGTGTCACTTCTGGCTAGTCCATCAGGATGCACATGTGAACAGTTGCCTAATGTCACAACGGAGTACCCAAGGTAATGGGGTACTTGAGGTCATAACAATATTGGTAGGTAAAATTAGAGCCTGCGAAAATTACCTTATGATGTACAGCTTCACGATTTTTCCAGCCAACATGCCTAATTTTCCAAGTTCTGGGCAGGATGAGGTAGACTGCTTATCCTTTCAGCCTCTTTGATTTGATTTGGATGCAGTTGTCCTAATTTTTTTTTTAAAATCAGCCTCAAAATCATAGGACAGAGTATGTCATATGTTTCAATAAACTAAAATAACACATGAAAGTCACATAGAACAATATAAACTGTCACAGTCTGTACTTTAAAGGTATGGAACTGCACTGAGTATTAATAAAGGAAGGAACTCCAAAGGCAAAAATCTCATTGAGTGACCTTCTCGCTATGATTCCACCTGATGTTCTCTTTCAAATTATTATAATTAAGAGAGCACCCATTAAAAGGTTTTCATTTGTCAGATGGATGATGCTGTTTTATAACATGGCCAAATAATGTGCCCATTATGAATCTCAAGTCCAGTGCCAACAAAATGTCTGCAACTTTTCTTGTACAGCAGCTGAGGCAGCAGAGCGAAGGTCACTTAATGACAATTTGGGATAAAAGCCATGCGGCACTTAACCACTAGTGTCCCATTTTCAGATCCAGTGATTTGACATTACACAATCCTGAGTCTCTTTTGTGGGGAGGGATTATTTTTTAATAAACAGAGTTGAAGTATAGTACAACACTGAAAATCAGACATTTGCCTGATGAAGAAGCCAGTGAAGCCCCAAAAGCTTGCAACATGTATTTTGTGCATTTCAGTGGGCCAATTAAGCTATCATTGCTTTGTGGATTTTTGAAGTCATTGTACTTCACTACATAGCCAACATGGCTACCACTGGATATGTTTTCTAGGCATGAGGTGATGATCAGGCATCTCTATCAGAAAAGGATTGTAGTCATCTTCAAGGATCAGGCTTATGCTAGAATGAATGAACATGAAACAGGAATGAGCAATGTCTGGTCCTCCAGAAACTGTTAGACTGCAACTACTATCATCCCTCACCATTGGCTATGCTGATTAGGCCTGATGGAAGTCTGGAGGCTCACAATTTTGTCATTCCTGCTTTTGAAAAATCAGTTTGGCAACCACAGCCAGTGTTGAAGGATGATGTGGTTTCCATTCAACACATGGAAGATTACAAATTGCCATCCATTTAAAGTGACAACTGCCAGCAGCACATACCCTTGTATTAGACCAGGGGTAGGCAACCTTTCCCCTTTAAGGGCTGAGGGACTTCAGCTCCCAGAAGCCTCAGCCATGTTGGCCAATAGTCCCATGTTGGCCAATAGCTCCTGGGATTCTGGGAGCTGAAGTCCCTCGGCCCTTAAAGGGGAAAGGTTGCCTACCCCTGTATTAGACACTTTCCATTATTTGCTTGTTATTCCCCTGACAGATGCTTCTTTCACAAAATATTGGAACTCTAGCATCTAGTATATTTGTTGAAAGTGAGTTTGAAATAAACAAGAGAATATACAGTGGGCCCTTGGTATCCGTTGATGTTTGGTTCCAGGATCACCCATGGATACTAAAATCCATGAATGTTCAAGTCCCATTAAATACAATGGCATAATAAAATGGTGTCCTTTATATAAAATGGCAAAATCAACCTTTGCTTTTGGGATTTTATATTTTTAAAAATATTTTCAAACCGTGGATGCTTGAATCCATGGATAAAAAAATCCATGGATACAGAGGGCTCATTGTAATTGTAGGCCTCGGCAGACGGCTCAATTGAGCCGTCTCCGAGGCCTGGAAGAGGAGGGGCCACCGCACGCGCGGCGGCCCTTCCTCTTCCTGAGGTCGCCCTGAACGCTTCCGGGCCACCGGACGTCCGGCGCGTTCAGGGCGACCTCCTCCCGCAGCGTCCGGACGCGCTGCGGGGGATAAGTCAGAGAAAGGGCGCCCGCCGCTTTTAGGGCGCCCTTTTTCTGACTTATGAAAGGAGTGCCTTTTTGGCGCTCCTTTCAGGGTCGCCGGGGAGGCGCCGCGGTGAGGCTGCCATAGCCCCGCGGCGCTCCGGACCAGGGCGCTCCAAATGCCCTGGTCTGCATCCCCCCTGTGCTACTGAATGTTTAACTTGCCTTTGCTTATGAACAAGACTAACAAAGTATAATTAACTTATAAAACTAATGAGAACAATATTTTGTTACATTTCTTAAATTAGAGAAGTTCATGAAAGATGCATTTATAATTGCTTTTCATCTAAGCAGCTGAACTCTCAATATTCAACTTCAATACAATGTCAGAGTATCTGATGCTGGAAATACTTGGGAAAGTTTGGAGGGCATCTAGTGAACCATAGTGCAGCTATTTAGTAGACCTCTGAGCTGATTTAAAAGGGTAATTTTTAGGTCCTAATTCCTATTGTCAGTACAAATTGCAGCAGACCTCTTCAGTCAATGAAATATAAACACTGATTTGCCCAGGCTGCATCCTCACTGCAGAAATAATCCTGTTTGACACTGTTTAACTGACATGTCTCCATGCTATGGGATTCTGGGAATTGTAGTTTGCTGTAGCATCAAGTACTTTCTAACAGGGAAGGCAAAATGTTTCACAAAATTACATTCCCAGAATTCCATATCATTGATCCATGGAAGTTAAAGTGGAGTCAATTGGATTATTTCTGCAGTGTGGATGCAGCCCAAGTTTCCATGAAGCCATTAGGTATACTGTGGTTAGAACTAGCAATTAGATTTAAAGGCTAAATTCTTGACTTGAGTTCATGCAGATGGCAAGCCTGAGGGGACAAAGTGGCATGTGTGCCTGTGGTGCATGCACAGCACAGCATGCAGGAGTGTGCCATCATTAAAATCAACAGGACATGAGGTCCCATGGTTTTTTCCATATACGGGGGGTGGGGGGTCCATAACAGATCACCCTCATATAAAAAGGGCCCACTGTATTTTATTTTTCAATTGTACTGGTATTTCCCCATGATGATTTCTCCTTTACTTTACAACTCCTTCTTGACAAAATATAATTGTCCTAAGAGTAATAGCTAAACTCTATCTTGGGAATATAAATTTCACATCACCTCCCAAATATTTGACACTCCAGAGAAAGAGCAAGATAAAGTTGTATGATTTTCTGTCTTTTTTCTTAGGTTGTTATTTTAGCCAAACAGGCAGAAAAGAAAGACAATAACTCCTCTACAGTTCTTTAAAAGAATTCTTGCAACACTGGAGAACAGAAACTTGAAGGATGTTTACACTGTCTCTAACAAAGTCCTCAGCCTCAGCAGCAGTACGATTAGAAGTGAAGCAGCAACTGGTGTTGAGCTTGCTGCTGTGATGACACAAATCACACATACTGGGATGGAAAGAAGAGCTCCACTGGATCTTAAAAATGAACAAAAATTGTTCAATATTTTAAAAACATGAAACACTATACAGGCCCGTAGCCTTGGGCACTGTTGCTTTAGCCTTTTATAAGTCCTGAGTGTGGAGGGAGCAGCATTTCTTGTGACAATGAAATGGTTTTTTCTAGTTTGTCAATTTGTGGTTGCTTTATTTCTTCTACATAATTTCCCCCCAAAACTTTTCAGTTTTCAATTATCATGATTCCACTGAAATAACTGGGATTTTCAGTTTTTAGATTACAGAAAGACATAGGTGAGACATCTCTTGCATACCATACACAAACCCTGCAATTGAACCTATGCCAATGAAGAGTTTTTTTGTTGCCATTGTTGTTTGCCCTCCATTACCAGCAAGAAACTGTTGAAATAATGCAAGGAGATATGCCTTTTGATGCTTCGATATCATTAAGAGCCAAAGGACTACAGATTCCCTATCTCTTTCCCTTATCTTGAGTCTCCCTTATCTGGAATTCCAAAATATTCCAATTCCAAAATTGTCCATATGTGTGGCTGAGATAGTGAGACCTTTGCTTTCTGATGGTTCAGTGTACACAAACTTTGTTTCATGCACAAAATTATTAAAACTATTATATATAAAATTAACATCAGATTATGTGTATAAGGTTTATATGAAATAAAAATGAATTTCACATTTAGATTTGGGTCCCATCTCCAAAATGTCTCATTATGTACAGTAAGCCCTTGTCATCTGCTGGGTTTTGGTTCCAGGAACCCTTGTGGATAACAAAATCCATGGATGCTCAAGTTTCATTAAATATAATGGCATAGTTAAAAAAGGGTCCCTTTTATAAAATGGCCAAACAAAAGTTTGCTTTTTGGAATTTATACATTTTAAAAATATTTTCAAACCATGGGTGTTGATAAAAAATCTATGGATATGGAGGGCTGACTGTATTTGCAAATATTCCAAAATCAAAAAAATAAAATCAAATAAAAATAAGAATTTTGGAGAACAAAATGGCGGCCGCGACATGTGCGGAGGCAGCTGCGGCAGCGCGCGCAGTGGTGGCGGCGGCAGTGGTGGCGGCGTGTGTGCAGGGGTCGCGCACACCGGCGGGGTGTGTGCATGCGCACGTGAGTGTGCGCGCCACCATTTCCCCCCCCTCAGCCCAGCAGAAGAGGCGACTTCGGGGGACCGGCCCCCGGCTCAAAAAGGTTGCCTACCCCTGCCATGTACTGTCGGTCTCCAGTCTTTGCACTGAAATTCCCTTCTCTTCCTTTATTTTTTCCTGCAAGGACATAGAGCAACAAGGAAAATAAAAGCAAGGTGATAACAAGCCTATTGTCACTTAAGTACTCGTTAACTACTCTTGGCAGGGATAATTAGAATGTAATTCCAAATCGCTGCTTTGATGGCCAGATGAGTTGCCTTCTCTCCCCCTTCCCTGTTGCCTTCTCTTTCTGCCTCTGGAGGAGAGACAGAGGAGTTTATCACACGGGGAGCCCCATGCAAAATTGCTCTTTAAAGTAAAAAAAAACCCGCAAAAGTGGAAGCTTTTAATGAACGGGATTTCTCCTGTTCTGCCCTGTGTGAAATGTGAAAGCGCTGTTAACAGGGAGGTTAATCTGAACGAAAACCCCTCATTTTTACTTTTGGGTTTTTCCGAAAGTAAAAAGAAGTGTAAATGAGTTTTCATTCGGATTAACCTCCTTTTAACATCAATTTAACAGCAACGTCGTGCGAAATCATGACCGCTTTTGGTTTTTTTTTTCTAATTTAAAGCAGCGATTTTGCATGGGATTTCCCCCGTGTGATAAACTGCAGAGAGAGAATGAGTTAATAAATAAAATTAGGTTTGGTTTTGTGGAACTTGACTGAGGATTGCATGGGGGAAAGGGGACAAAAACAAGGAGAAGAAAGAGAAGAAAAAAGAGTTGCAAGTATGAAATATCCACTTCTCT
>CM034703.1:95358180-95371680 GCA_020142125.1 Phrynosoma platyrhinos
CCTTGTGGTCTATGAATGAGTGGCTGCAGTTCAGGCATTTAACCACTGCGCCACCAGGGCTCCTATATAATATAATAGATTCACAAAAGAATCAAGACTTGTGTGCATTGTTGTGATTGTTGCTAAATGCTGTTGAGTCGACTTCAACCCATGGCAACCCTGTGAATGAGAGACATCCAAGTCATCCTACCCTTAACTGTCCTACTCAGGTCTTCAGATTCATAGCCATAACTTCTTTGAACATACATTTTTCTCTCTCACACCTCTCACCTTTTCCCCATAAATTGTATATATATTGAGCACAGACTCCTGGGAAAAACTGGCAAAGGGCATAGCATAGACGAGGTTTTCCCTCCTTTAACTCTTACCACTCCATACCTATATGCCTCTTAGCTCCAAGCCAAGCATCCAGACCACAGGAACCACAGACATAAACCAGATGTGCATCAAATGCACATTCCAAGTACATATAGATGCAGTCTCTCTGATTCCACATGGACTTTATTGCTATGTATGTATGCACATCCCACTGAAAGTAATGTAGGATAAATACAGTTGGTCCTCCATAGCCACAGATTTTTTTATCCATGGATTCAAGCATCCACAGCTTGAAAATATTTTTAAAATATATAAATTCCAAAAAGCAAACCTCAATTTTGCCATTTTACATAAGGGAGACCATTTCACTATGCCATTGTATTAAATCAGACTTGACATCCACAGACCTTGGTATCCACTGTGGGGTCCTGGAACCCCAGGGGATACCAAGGGCCCATTGAAGAAAGTATCTGCCCCCTTTTGTACACCAATGTCAGCTTCCATTTAGTAGGATATTGAATCCACACCAAGATGTAACTCAAATTTTTAAAAGCCATAGAGGGATGAACTCTATTCTTAAAATACATAAAGGATATAGGATAGGTCTTTAAAGTTTGGACTAAAACCTAGAAAAGATCTGCCATCCTGCCATCATGGTAAGAACAACCACATTATGCACACTGACTATGCAACATTAGCATCTCTCTGATGTAGGGAATACATGTTTTTGAGCATAGGAACTACTTCAGAGTGATGCATGCCCTTGGTGATGATGAGGTTCCATTCTAATATTTCGTCAGCTGGAAGCTCCTTGTGTCTTCAGGAGGAATGACACACATGGCAATGCGTTTTCCAGGGCTTGCTTGTAGCCTGCATATGGGTTGCATAATCCAGTTATGAAAGAAATTTGTTCATTCCTTACACAGGTTCATGAGGCATAGACACATTCAATATTATTCTGGCATCAGGAAAATCCTAACAGATGCACTGAAACCACAGAGGAATTGAGATCTTGATTTTGTTTCTGCTCACATAAAATGCCTTGTGTAAAATAAATATCAGGGATGAGAGTGCTTAGAGAAGAGAGATATCCAAAGAAAACTCTGTTGGACTAGCACAAATTGCAACTTAAATGGTTCCCATTACATGGATCCCAAATGTCTTTAACAAGTAGAAAAGCTAGAAGTACCGAAATAGACATTTCCATTGCTAAATGAGCTGAATATGAATGAGAAAGGGAAAGAGATTTTTATTTAGGTTCATACTGTTGGGCTGTGTAGACTGAAGGAATGGGCATTCCTAAGGTATTGGCTCTTGTGGGGAAGCACAACTTTTAGTGTAACTAAAAGTTAGTTACACTAAACTAAAAGTTGTGTACAAAAATGTATACTAGCTTTATACACTATTTTTGTGTACTGTCATGAAAGAAATGCAGACAAAAACTATGTGAGGCTTGTTTAAGACTCAGACACTTAAGTGGGCATTTAATGTTGGCCTTATCCATCTTCATTATGAGTAATAATTCCAGCCACAGTTCTATTGGGAGTAAGTTCCATGGAATACACTGGGATTTCCTTCTGAGTAAACATGCCAGCCAGATGCATTAGGAGCATGCAATATGGGTGCTTTGTTACAGGGTATGCTGACAGATGCAAATATGCAAATATTTGCCATCAATGTTTGTTTCATAGGAGATATTTTCAAGTATAAAAATAAATTCAAGCTTCAGAGAGATCAAAGGTTTCTTGTTAAATATAGTTTTCTCTTTTTTCCAGTGGAAGTCTTTCCACTACAATACATGATTTACAAATGTGCAAAGGGATCTTGTACCACCTTAGAGACTAACTAAAGAGCTTATAACATTACCTTTTAAATCAAAATTAGCCTCCGGAGATGCAGCCAGGACACGGCATGGAGGCAGATTATCACCTTTAAAGCCCTAAATGGTTTGGGTCCAACCTATCTTTGGGACTGCCTCCTCCTGTATAATCCACTTAGGTTCTCTGGGAGGAATTTGTCACAGTTGATAAAAACTAGAGATTCTGCAAACACCCAGAGGACCTTTTTGGCTACCGCTCCCAGATTATGGAATGGCCTGCCGGATTAGATCCATCATATGACCACCTTAGACAACTCTAAAAAGACTGTTAAGACGGATCTTTTCTGGCAGGCCCTTCCCGAATAGATATCCCTGCCATCAAGAACAGCTATCCTGCTCATCCCTGATTCGGCTGTAGCTACTGTTATTTATTTCCTTGTTTTTTGTGTCATTATTCTAAATGCATTTTAAATCATCATTATTTAATTGTATTTTAAGGGGTGGGTGGAATTGTGGAATACGGATGTATATTTTAAAGTTGTAAGCTGCCCCGGTTGCGTTACGCAGAGGGGCGGGATAAAAATAAATTTATTATTATTATTGTTGTTGTTGTTGTTGTTGTTGTTGTTGTTGTTGTTGTTGTTGTAATTTGTCACTGAATTACTGGGTGACTGAGCCCGGGTCCTAGCCACGCTCAACCAGCTGCCAGTTAAAACTCCAGAGCTTGCCAACTTTGAAAAAGGGACGCAAGCTGCAGTTGCTTGGTGATTTGGTGGTGAATTACAATGTGATAATTCTTCCCTCCACACCACATCCTAGCTGCATCCCGGAAGGCTAATTTTGATTTAAAAGGTAATGCGATATGCTCCTGAATGAAAGAAGCTGGTAGCATGAGCTTTTGTACACTTGAGTATACTTCCTCAGATGATTAACAAAAGTTATCTTTTTACTGTCCCGCAATGTATAGTTGATTTAGGATCTGCTATATAGAGCCATCCTTGAAAAGCCGTGATATAAGCCTGGGTTGCATATGGGCTGCATATGCCCAGCCATGGGAGAATGCGGTAAGACCCACCTTTGACATTTAAGCATGCGTGTAACCCATTGGGGAAAAGATGGGATAAGGCATGTGCAATAATCTCCTCTGACTCTGGAGACCAGGGCTTGAATCCCTGTTTGGCCATGGAAACCCACTGGGAGACCTTAGGAAAGTCACACTTCTAAGCCTCATAGGAAAGTATTGGCAAACCCCCCTCTATACCAATGTTGCCCCCCAAAAAATGAATGGATCACCTTAGGGTTACCATAAGTCAGAAACAACTTGAAGTCACAAAATGACAACAACAGCAACAACAAATATAGGCTATATTTCAGAGGAAGGGACTGGCAAAACCACCTCTGAGTATTCCTTGCCTAAGAAAACTCTGTGAAATTAATGGGGTCACCGTAAGTTGACAAGTGACCTCAAGACATATACACATGTGCAAACTCATATGATTGCTCCTTTGCATGCATCCTATCATTACACCACCCATTTAAGATAGACTAGTCTCAGAAGAACTTTGAAAAGCCAAGACGTTGTTCAAACTGAAATTATGTTTGGTTTTGACCTGGTTGAGCTAATTAAAATTCCAGCTATTCACTCTTGGTTGGTTGTTTAGTGGACTGATCTTTAAAAACACACAGTTGCACGTGCAACCATGCTCTTTGGAGAGGCAAAATGACATCCCTTTTAGGCTTGTATGCAGTTTGGTACCAGAAGGTATTTACTTAATAGCCTTTGAAGTCTGATGACAACTTCAAGTACATGCAATTTGGGTTGTGTCTCACCTCTCTGTCATAGACCTAAGGAAGGTAAAGATTTGGGAAGAGAATTGGCGTCACGAACAGTGAGGCATCCCACTCAGCAACTAATAAAAGCAGCTGTTATTTAATTTACTATTTTACTCCCAAGGAAATATCCCTGGGAGATCATCCACCTTTGGTGCCAAAATACCTTTGAATATTAACATGAACCTAGACAAGACCGTGGAAAACTTTTTTTTTTTTTTTTTAGGATGGCAACACTCAGAATCTTCCACTGGCCACATAATGGATACTGGCCATGATAACTAGGTATTCTGTTGTGCTCCAAAGCACTGAACTTCATCTGTAGAAGGCACCAGTTGTTTGCCAGGTTAAATTTTTGAGCTTGCCCAGTGGTCTTGCAAGAGAAAGAGAAACTATAGAACAGAGGTAGGCAACCTTTCCCCTTTAAGGGCCGAGGGACTTCAGCCCCCAGAATCCCAGGAGCTATTGGCCAACATGGGACTATTGGCCAACATGGGACTATTGGCCAACATGGGACTATTGACCAACATGGCTGAGGCTTCTGGGAGCTGAAGTCCCTCGGCCCTTAAAGGGGAAAGGTTGCCTACCCCTGCTATAGAACTTAATGGCAGGTGATAAAAATCACTCTTGGGCTGCTGCCACTCTTAAGAAATAAGGCAGTTTGACACTGCTTTAACTGTCATGGCTCCATCCTATGAAGTGCTGGGGTATGTAGTTTGGTTGAGCACCAGAGCTCTCTGACTGGGAAGGCTAAATAGCTCACAAAATTGCAAATCCCAGAATTCCTTAGCATTGAGTCATGGCAGTTAAAGTGGTGTCAAACTGCTTTATTTCTGCATTATGGTAGCAGTTTGTAGACTAGTGTTGCTTTGGAAGGCTAAATTCTGCTTTACTGTTTGCTCAGGTGTCTGCATGTTCACTTCTGCTTACTTCTATAGTTGTGCATAACTATTTTATTACATAGAATCCCATGTATTCAATATTCTGTCCACACAAGGAGACTGATTGTGTCATGTCTGCTACTACAAACTCCCATTGTTCAGGAATGTAACAAGCATGGAATAATGATTGAGCCACCATTATCTATACTCTGTTTACACCCAAGTTAAATTACTATATTGTGCCTTTGTGAACCTTATATTAGTCTGAAAGGTCACAGTGAAATTATTATTTGTTATTCACCAATGAACATCACACTCACCCTGCAAAAGTGGCTTCATTGGCTTGTAGTATTTTTACGATGTCAGTATAAAGTATTTTCCCCACCCTGGATACATTACAACCCCGACATCACTACCAGCATTTCTAGTGGCTGTCCTAGTTGAGCTGGTTTGAGTTTTAGTACATAACCTAGGGCGGTTCCTCAAAGATTGGTCTAAAACTGAGATTGGCAACATGCAAACCTCCAGATATTGCTGAACTATGGCTTTCATCAGCCCTAGCCAGTACAGGCTGCTTCTACACTGCACAATTAATGCAGTTATACACCACTTTAACTCTCATGGCTCCATCCTATGGAATCCTGGGATTTGTAGTTTGTTGAGGCACCAGAGCTCTCTGAGAGAGAAGACTGGAATCATCAAGTTTATTTTTCTGTGGCACAATGTCCATTAAAAAAATATTACAAAAGCACTGCAGAAAAATTATAATAATACAACCAGCATGCTTACCAAAAAGTATCTACAAAGTACAAGGAGAATACAGGAATAAAATCAATTAAAATTACAGGGAAAAATGCCAGGACAACAATAGGGCTACAACAACTGGTTCCCTTTTCAGTCCACTGCTGATGTTTTTAGAAATTTGCAGCAGACCTTTTGGGCTGCTACTGCAAAGATGGCCACCTTTAGTGTAATAGATTTGGCAACAGATCACAAAAAACAAAACAAAAAAAACTGTCCTTGCTTTCAAAAGGTCTCCTAGGAAATGGTTCCTGGAGTCCCTATACAGTGGGCAGTGTAAAAGATAATGCACTAGGTCTTCCACCTCCTCAGAACCACAAATACAAAAACACTACGTGTAAGGGATCCCTTTATACCTTCCCTCTAAATGAGCTAAACACACTGTCTGAAAATGGAGGGTTTTCTCAGAGCAACAAAAGTTAAGTCTTGGAAATACTGTTGGAAATAGTTCCCCTCTTTATAAGACTGTACCATGGACAGAACACTTTCTGTTGGCATATTTTCAGAGGAATCAAACTCAAAAATCGTATCTCTGATAGAGTATTTGTCCTTATGAATGATAGAGGTCTGGACAGTTTCAAAATAGGAAAGGGACAATGTTGTCTAAAAGTAGGCCCATCCTCCCTTAGCAAGTTGCTCAGTAAAACATTGTTTTGCTAAATTAGAATCATCCAAGCTCATCAATCTTTTCCCGTAAAGTATAACTGCTTTGTGGATTCTAGCCTTAATAGAAGGGAGATCCACTTCCAGCCTTAGCAATGAAGAGGGTACTCCTAGAGAAAGAGTTAACAGTTCTTTCAAGAATCTGTTCTGGATTATTTTGGCTGCTGCAACATGGGACGTTATCACACGGGGAGTCGTGGGGAGAAAGTGGAAATAAACGGGCACGAGCGGAAGTCTTTAATTTATGGGATTTGTCCCATTCCGCCTCATCTGATAACTAAATCCGAATTTAAAAGGGGGTTAATTCGAACTCAAACCTGATCTTTTCATTTTCGGGATTTTTGAGGATTTGAAAAGATCAGGTTTTTGTTCGAATTAACCCCCTTTTAAATTCGAATTTAGTTATCAGATGAGGTGGAATGGGACAAATCCCGTAAAGTAAAGTCTTCCACTCATCCGGTTTATTTCCACTTTCTCCCCACAACTCCCCATGTGATAACGTCCATGGACCTGTCCCCATAGCTTTACTCCATATAGTAATTGGGGCAGGACTTTGGACATAAAGATTTTTAGAATGGAGCCTACTAGGGAACATCCACTAACCCTTCCAAAGGTTAGTATTGCTTTTGCTGTCCTCCAAGCTAAATGTTTTGCAACCTCTAATTGGCATTTCCAATTTCCATTATAGGAAAAATGTACCCCCAGGTGTTTGAAACTATAATGTTGCTCAACTGGGTGACCATCTAAGTACCATTTGTGGGGACACTTCCTTTTAGAGAAAACCACTACTTTAGTTTTGGAATGGTTAATAACCAAGTTCTCCTGACTGCAAACCTTGCCTAGTTTTTGTAGAAGTCTCCTTAGACCTATCTAAGTGATAGATAAGAGGGACATATTATCAGCATATAATAGCATTTGGCTCAACAGAAGGTGGAAAACAATCTGCAGAGCTGAAATCAGAAACAAGATTGTTCACATAGAAATTAAACAGAAAGGGTACCAATAGTCAACCCTGCCTGACACCTCTTTGAGTTTTGACTTTACCAGAGAGAGTACCTGATAAACCATTCCTCACTCTTGTTAGTGTGTGAATGCAATTGTTTCAACAAAAACAACAGTTTGTCTATGTTTGTGAGTGACAATTTCCCCCACAGTCACTATCTGTCTGTTGAGTCAAATGCTGAAGTGAAATCTACGAAGGTCACATATAGACTTCCTTTTGGTTTCATCAGGCTCTTTTTGTTAATCAGATGGATGAGCACAAAACAATGATCGATTGTACTCCTACCATGATGAAAACTGGCCTGTTCCTCTGTTATGATGTCATTTTCCTCTGCCCAAGTTTGGAGCTTATTCAAAAGAAGCCTGATATTGATATTATGTCCAAGAGACTTATTGGTCTATAGTTTTGGGGATTGGATCTCCCCCCTTTTTCTGTACAGGGGGACAACAATACTGGACCACCACCCAATGGGGATGATTCCTGTTGGTAGATATGAGAAAACAGCTTAGCTAGGATAGGGGTTCACCAGGAAGAATTAAATTTGAATAATTCTGGGGGAAGCATATCTTCCCCAACTGATGTCATTTTTTGAGCAAACTTTCAGTCTCTTGGGGTGTCACTAGGAGCCAGTCTGGGAGATCCATTCTAAATGGTGTTTCCACAACTAGCTCAGGACCATAGAAAATTCCTTCAAAAATGTTTCCCATGTAAAGACTGAAATGTGCAATTCTAGGTAGAGCTTGGAGCCCCTTAAAGCTGCATGGACCACATTCCAAAATTTTACTTCATCCTTTTCCGTGATGGCCAGGCTCTAGTCCATCCATCTTTGTCTTATAAATGAAGTTTTCTTTCTCTTTAACAAGGCTTTATATAGGGATCATTTTTTTAAAAAATCAGGCTCTTAAATGAATGATTAGACCCATTCTTTTTGACACTCCTAATCAGCTTGGTTAGTTCCTTTTTTATATTCCTGCACTCAGCTTCAAACCAGCTTGCATTATGTGATTTAAAGATTTTGGCAGGTTGTGACTGAATTAGGTATGGCTTTAGGAGGTCTGCAATTTGTTGATAGCTCTCCATCACTTTCAGGCTACCTTCCAAGATTTTATTCCTAAAATTGGTCAAAATAGGACCATACAACAGATCAGTGATCTTGGGGCTGAGAGATTCAGACCATCTAAGGAGACAGAGAAGAGTAACTATCTCACAACACTACGAATCCGAGAATTCCATAGCATTGAGCTATGGCAGTTAGAGCGGTGTCAAACTGCATTACTTCTGCAGTGTAGATGCAGCCACAGTCAATAGTGAGGGATGATGCAGTTGCTGTCCAGCAATGGCAGGGAGGTCTCATATTGTCCAGTCTTGGTCTAAGGATGTGCTATCTCAGGCACCAAACCTATGTTATACATTGTGTAAAGCTCAGTGGAAGGGATGAGGATGTCGTTCAATGTAAGATAACAGGATATGCATGTAGAAGGGCCCCAGTTCAATTCTTGGCATTCTTGGTAGGACAGGGAAGGAATCTTTTTAACAAAAACACCAGAGATCAGCGGCCAATCTGTCTAGCCAGTACTGAATTCCATGCATTAATGACTCAGAACAAGACAGTTCTCTGAATCTCTGAATGCAATTCTTAGTAGTGCTCCCCCCCCCCCCCGATCCATCCACATCCTTCATGATATGCCTGAACAACTTCAGCCCAGAATATCTGAAAGGAGCTTCACTAGTCATTAAGAGATGTATTGGGGTCTCTTTCTCTGGATCCCTGGAGCTATTAGAGTAAAGGACTATGGTGACAAGAATCTGAGATGATGATGCCACATATATGGAACTACTTTTCCTTGAAAGACCACTAGGTCACCTTCATTGGTTACCAAGATCTGCCTGATTCCTCAGGCTGCTTTGAGTCCCTATGTTGGGAGATAGGTGGGATATAAGATGATGATGATGATGATGATGATATCCTAGTTGGTTTTGTTTGTATTACTTTCTGATTTTTTTAAAATAAAATATTGCCACTTCCTTTTCCTTATATTTTTATGTTATTGCTATCATTCTCAGTGTGATTTTATTATGACTACTGCAAGCTAATTTGAACAAACATCATTTTCAGTGTGATTTTATTGTCACTACTATAAACTAATTTGGATGAATGTGCTAGAAAAGTAGAGAAAAGTAGAGTACAAATACTGAAAGAGAACAAGAAAAGAAAGAAAGAAAGAGATAGATAGATAGAGAGAAAAGAACTAGGCCCTTTCATACTACACAATTATATCACTACTATTTCACGTTAACAACCACGGTTCCATCCTATGGAATTGTTAGTTTGGTGAGGCATTATAATTCTCTGGGCAAGAATTCCCACACCTGCTGCAAATTCTAGGATTTCACAGGATGTTGTCATAGAAGATAAAAGTGCTATAACTATTAAGTGTCAAATGATCCCTGGACAACCATTTGATATAAGTGCAGACTACTGTCTTGTGGATTGCATACTAGTCTCAGCTACTTTAAAACTTTCTCCAATTCACCTTTCTTTCAAAATTTTAACAGTTTGCCTGAGAAAGAGTTCTGGAGAACTCAAAAGCTTGTATAATATTGTGTGACTATCTGGCTTGTCTAATAAAATTTATTACTATAATGTGGATTTTATTTTCATTTTCATTTTGGTAAAATAGCTACCTTTGCTTTTGGGTGGGGAGGTTACCTGATGGAGTTTAGGATTGGAGGTGATTTAAATGCAGCTGTACAATGGTTTTGCTTTGAGAATGAAGGGACTGCAGTATGATTCATGATGTTTAAAATCTCCTAGATAATGGCCTGTGTGCTCCCTTACTGAAATTACCTCAGCTCTGATAAAGCGATAAAAATACAACTTTGACCTTTTCACTGATAGTTTCGGTGAAGTAAACAACATCACAAGTTTGATTCAGTTCTGAGAATGAGAGAAACCTCTCCAAATCTCATTGGTTTGGATTGCAACATGGACATTCTGATAGTTTAAGCTTTTTGTATGAGATTACCAGTGATGTGATATGTAAAACTTAAATGGCTTTTGCAGGGAAATATTTGCAGGAAATATTCTGCATCAATGCAGATGGCGAATGTATAGTCCATTCTTGTTATTATTGTTGTTGTGTGCCTTCAAGCCATTTTTGGCTTATGGTAACCCTATGGTGACCCTATCATGGGGTTTTCTTGGCAAGTTTCTTCAGAGGAGATTTGCTATTGCCTTCCCCTGAGGTCCAGTGTGTGTAACTTGCCAAAGGTCACCCAGTGACTGAGCTGGGAATCAAAGGTCTCCAGAGTTGTAGTCCAACACTCAAACCACTATGCCATGCTTAGTAACAGCTTCACCATCTTGTAAAATATAGTGATGTCCTGGAACACTGTTTATCTAGGACTGCTTCTGTGTGGAGCAGTCCATCAACAACCCTCATGATATTATGGAGCTTTGCAGGTAGAAGTGTAATGGCCAACATTCTATGTGTGAGAAGTTAATGGACCCATCACCAGTGGTATCACTAGGGCTGGCATCACCTGGTATGTTAATTCATGTTGTCACTCTCCCCACCATTGGCCTCCTCCCATACCACACCATACAGAAGCCTTAGGTTTTTTTTTATACAAATGTTACTCATAAATCGTAATTCCCATGTATCACAGAATGTAATGGTAATAGTTGTGACATAAACAACTAGCAGAAATAAAATTATCCCTTTAAATTGCATTATCATACACCTAGCCTAAATATATTTACATGTACACAGTTTCATGTGTTTCAAGTGAAAATCTGGTATGATGATTTAAAAGAAAATTTAAAGGAATAACAATTTTCCCCTCTAAAAAAATTAGATTTTATTTTTTTAAAAAATTAAAAAATTAAAAACCTTGGACCTCTCCTTTCTCCTCCAAATGAGCCTTGACCCATTCACACTATCTTTTCAGAGTTTAAAAGGGATGCAGGTGAATGTCACAGGCTGTTTCTGCCAAAAGGCAAAAATTTGGAGACCAGTGGTGTTATTCCCCCTTAGGACGTCACCTGGTGTGGTCTGCATCCCTGCAACTTCCCAGTGATACCTGAGTCCATTAGAAGGAACAGAGTAATCATATTTCCTATAGTTTGTCTGACCTTCAATATGAGGTAAACAGGACATTGTATAATGCTGTAGAGGATCCATTAGGAGTTAATGAGTGATGGTAGTGGAGCAAAGTGCTTCATGTAAATGACAGGGTTGTTGAGCCAAGAACTATGATTTAGCACAGAGCTTTCTAAGTTTATGAATATACTATTGGTGCATTACAAGATGTTATTCAGGCATATAATGCAGCTGAAGGGGATATCCCCATTCAGCTGCATGAGACAGAAAGTGCCATTTTACTACTTGCCCTCTTGTGGACTCACTTGTAAAAACCCCACCTGACCTCTGAATTCACCAGTATGTCCTAGGAAGGGCTTTGGATTTGCGGTGAATTCCAAATCCTGAATTGAACTGGCCTGATTCAGGTAGATATGGGAGATGTCTGAATCAAACAGGATTCTTCTCAATCTGAATAACACTCCTAAAGACTAGTTAGCAATGGAGTAAGAACAAATAATAAGAAGGCTGTGTGTGTGTGTGTGTGTGTGTGTATGTGTGTGTGTGTATGTGTAAGTCTGAAATTCTATGAACATTCATTTAAAATAATTCATTCTCTATTGAATAATCCAATAACGTGGATCAAACATTGATCAGAATGGAGATTGCAGTCAAGAAATCAGAAGAAAATTAGGAATGGGAAAGGCAGATATGAAAGAACTAAACAAGATCCTAAAGTATAATAATATACAACTGAATATTAAAGTCAGAATTGTCCCAAACATTGTATTCCCAATTTCCCAGGAGAAGAGTGCTGAGGACTTTGGCCCTCTGCAGACCAGGGCGTTTGGGACGCCCTGGTCCGGAGCGCCGCGGGGCTATGGCAGCCCCACCGCGGCGCTCCTAGAGCGGCCCTGAAAGGAGCGCCAAAAAGGCACTCCTTTCATAAGTCGCAAAAAGGGCGCCCTAAAAGCGGCGGGCGCCCTTTTTGCGACTCATCCTCCACAGCGCGTCCGGACGCTGTGGAGGGAGGTCGCCCTGAACGCGTCCGGCGTGCGGTGACCCGGAAGCGTTCAGGGCGACCTCAGGAAGAGGAAGGGCCGCCGCGCGTGCGGTGGCCCCTCCTCTTCCAGGCCTCGGAGACGGCTCAATTGAGCCGTCTGCCGAGGCAGACAGTGGACAGCCAAAAAAGCAAACAAAATGGTCCTAGAACAAATCAAGCCTGAACTTTCCATGGAAGTTGAAGCTGTTGTACTTTGACCACATCATGAGAAGCCATGACATAGAAGATAATAATGTTGGGAAAGGTAGAGGGCAGTAGAGGGAGACCACATACCAGATGGATAAGCTCAATCAGGGAGGTCACGGGCCTGAAGTTGTAGGACCTGAGCAGAGAGTTTGAGAATAGGTGGTCATGGAGATGT
The DNA here is from genome assembly GCA_020142125.1 of Phrynosoma platyrhinos. Classification (NCBI taxonomy): domain Eukaryota; kingdom Metazoa; phylum Chordata; class Lepidosauria; order Squamata; family Phrynosomatidae; genus Phrynosoma; species Phrynosoma platyrhinos. The sequence goes on from CM034703.1 coordinate 95,371,002, forward strand.
CTCATTTATAGAATCATAGAATCATAGAGTTGGAAGAGACCACAAGGGCCATCCAGTCCAACTCCCTGCCATGCAGGAACTCAAAATCAAAGCATCCCCGACAGATGGCCATCCAGACTCTGTTTAAAGACCTCCAAAGAAGGAGACTCCACCACACTCTGAGAGAGTGTGTTCCACTGTCGAACAGCCCTCACTGTCAGGAAGTTCCTCCTAATATTGAGGTAGAATCTCTTTTCCTGTAGCTTGCATCCATTGTTCCGGGTCCTGTTCTCTGGGGCAGCAGAAAACAAGCTAGCACCCTCCTCAATATGACATCCTTTCAAATATTTAAACAGGGCTATCATATCCCCTCTTAACCGTCTCTTCTCTAGGCTAAATATACCCAGTTCTCTAAGCCGTTCCTCGTAGGGCATGGTTTCCAGACCCTTCACTATTTTTGTCACCCTCCTCTGGACACGCTCCAGTTTTTCAACATCCTTTTTGAATTGTGGTGTCCAGAACTAGACACAGTATTCCAGGTGGGTCCTGACTAAAGCAGAATACAGCGGCACTATTACTTCCCTTGACCTAGATACTATACTTCTACTAATGCAGCCTAAAATTTCATTGGCCTTTGTAGGTGCAGCATCACACTGTTGACTCATATTCAACTTGTGGTCCTAGGACTCCTAGATCCCTT
>CM034703.1:95373826-95384810 GCA_020142125.1 Phrynosoma platyrhinos
ATGCCCTTCAACTGGGAGAACAGATGAGATAACAACCTGTGTGTCCAGCTCTTTCAGCTTCCTGCGATAAGCCTCATAATCCCTTCTGATATTCTGAAGACTATGCCTTGCAGTATCATTGGTTCCCATGTGGACCAAGAGGAAGAGGTAGTGGTCAGTAGGCTTGACAAGTCTTGTCAGTCTCACTGTCACATCACAGATTTTTGACCTAGGGAGACAACATACCTCCCAGGACATCTTGTCAGGGCCACACATCACTGCTTCTGTACCCCTCAACAAGGAGTCTCCAACCACCACCACACACCTCGAAGTCAACTCAAAGGCAGCTAACAACAGCAAATCTGAGAGTTGCAGAACTTGACCCATATCCCACCAACTGGGGCCCAGAGCATCTTCCTATCCAACCACTGCTCAGTTATTGATGGCTTCATCACTTCAATATATCCCTTCTTCTTAAATGTCCCTTTCCAAGATCTGCTGGATACTAGACCAGTGGCAACTACACTCTAAGAATAAACATATGGAGGTCAACATAATCTCCTTCATCCCTGTTACTGAGGGATCAATACAAACTGTTGTCAGGCAGGTTCCAGCAAGGAACACTCTGGAAAAAGCTCTGCTGTAGGAGGACACAATCATCTTCCTACAGGTAATTATAGGATAAATCTGGGTGGGTTTTTTCTTAGCCACCTTTATTAATGTTTTCAAGTGGAGAGTGACAACAAACAGATGTAGGCAGGAAAAGGTGACACAACCTTTGCTTTTTATCTCTGGCTAAGACAGAGTGATTGAGAAAGAGAGAGAGAGAGAGAGGCTGAGATGTTTTTTTCCTGTCTTCCCTCCAATTTGATTAGATAATGTGGCCTCCAATAGGCAACTTAAAAATGCAAATGTAAATCTAAGTGTGCTGGAACATTTTTATGGTGTCACTCTAAAGGATGTGATTACTGCCTAATTATTATCTCAAAGAACAAATCTGTGTTATATGGAAAGCAGAAAATAAGTGATAGTTTAGTGTGAAACCCATACAGTGTGTACAGTGTTGTCTTTAAAAAGAGAAACAGAGCATAGTTAATGCAATGTGTAGTGAAAAGCTCTTTAATGCTTCTTTGGTTTCTTTTTATTTTGAGAGCACCCACTAAGTGAAATATAAATACAAGCAACTGAAATGTTTTCATTTTGTCTGACTCTCTCTTTCACAATAAGGGGAATGCATTTATTCTTGTAACCATGGAAGAACTATGGAGACTCTTCACATCCGAAAGGTATGTCATAATGATATTCTCTGCAAAACAGACTACCAGCACAGTATGAAAAACAATCCAAGGGGCCCAGACATCAAGACCTATGAGAAATATAAAAGAAATTGGGCATGCTTTACCCAATCAATACAGGGATGGAAAACTTGGTGTTAAACTGTGTAAGAGGATCTGAGTGTGTTGCCATATCTGTACCTCACCCTGTAGCCACTGAGGAAAGCCTGCAGAAGCAGCCATGTATGGAGGCACCCAGCTTCTGTGTCATAAAAGAAGATGAACTAGCAGCCAATTATCCCACATTGAGAAGATACCATAAAAATGATTAGCCAGGTGATGACTCAATGGCTCTTCAAATGCTTAGCTTCTGGTAAAGGCTGCTGTGCAGTAGGAAGGAGATCACAGACTACAGAATGGCCAGCTTCTGCAAACCAGAGAGTAGGACAAGGGAATGAATAGTAGAAACCCTATCCAGGACATGAATAGCCAGAAAAGCAAGTCCACTACCAAGAACGGGAGGAGGAAATGAATTACAGAACTACTTTCTTCTTCTTCTTCTTCTTCTTCTTCTTCTTCTTCTTCTTCTTCTTCTTCTTCTTCTTCTTCTTCTTCTTCTTATGAAGTATTTATATCCTGCTCTTCAGCCAAAAGGTTATCAGAGCGGCTTATAAATGGATTAATTAGATGGTTCCCTGCCCTCAGGCTTACAATCTAAAAAGACAAGACACAAAAGGAGAAGGGAATGATGGTGGAGAAGGGCTGTGCAGGGCTTTTTCTGCTGCGGAGAGACTGCAGCGCCCTCCCAATCCCATTTCTTTTCAAATCAAACAAGAAATCCCCCATCCCACCGCACAAATGGCTTGGAAAAAGCAAGACTCAACAAGCTGAAGGTAGCATGCCAAAGTTAAGTACACTAATTAATTTTATTAAAAAAAGCAAGATGCGATTGTATTGGATCAGGTTGCTTTATGGACTGGGTCAAAAACCTTGCAAGCTTGCATGAATGGATGAGCTAAATCAGTTCATAAACTGACAGAAAAAACTGGATTGTCATTTGAAATCTTACTAATATGAGCATCCTAGGATTTATCGCAGGGGTCGGCAACCTATGGCCCATGGGCCGGGTGCAGTCCGCGGAGGCCTTGGGACTGGCCTGTGGCTGGTCCCACTGCTGCTGGGAGTGTGCCGCATGGGAGCGCATGTACCATTTTGGCTTCCAAAATGGTGCCTGTGCTTGCGGCTGCATGCCCACAACAATGGGAACAATTTTGGAAGACTTCACGGCAGCTGTGCAACCACCATTGGGCTTTGGGAAGGTTGCACCATGGCTGTGCCAGGCAAATTCACCCAGCACAGGTGCAGGGAGGCCTTTCAAAGGCCCACGGAAGCCCCCCCCCCATGGCTTCACTGGGTGAATTTGCCTGCAGTGGGTGCAGGGGGGGCTTTCCAAGGCCTGGGGATGCCCCTCCCCTGCCTGCGCCGGGCGAATTCACCCACTGCGGGCATGGGGGGGCCCTTTCCAAGGCACAGGGAAGCCACCCTGCCCCTGCATGAGGCGAATTTGCCTGCCACAGGCATGGGGAGGCCTTTCCAAGGCCTAGGGAAGCTCCCCTGTGCCTGCGCCGGGCAAATTTGCCCACCACAGGCGTGGGAGGGCCTTCCAAAATGGCGGCTGCATTGTGCGCGCATGCACGCGCGATGGCAGCATTGTGCGCATGTGCGCACACAGGGGGTGAACACATGTGAGTGTGCAAGCATGCACCCCCCCGCCCCCTGTGCCATTCCCCCCCCAGCCCTCCGGCAACAAAGGATGCCGACCCCTGATTTATAGGTTGGTGAGGCACTACAATTTTCTGTCTCAGAATTCTAAATAAAAATCATAATTATCTTTAATTATACCACGTCTTTTTCCAAAAATTGAGACCTAAGGCACTATACAAATTAAAATTATGGCAATATTGTTAGAAATACAGTAGCCCCTCCTAATTCGCAGGGGGTCCATTCTGGACCTCTTCGTGAAAATGGTGACTTGCACATATTTGAGTCCCATAGGAAATAATGGGGTGCACGTCTGTGGTGTGTGTGTACGGTAGTGCATGGGCACACACCACCATTATATTAATAGGTGCTTGTCCCTCCTGCGAAGAGCAAGACTGCAGATTCCAAGTCCACAAAAAGGGAGGGACAACTGTATATAAAAAGTCAATATTAAAATAAACTATTAACAATCTAAACATCTAAAATCTACACTCTAAAATCTAAAAAGGATAAAAAGTAGTTAAGAGCAGTACAATTTAAAAGAACACAGCATCCCCTCAAAAGCCCTTTCCTTAAAAGCCTTCAGTCCTAAAAGCCTATCTAAATTTTTAAATAGTCTTTGCCTGCTGATGGCAGGATAGATAGCAAGGTAAGAGCTATTTCCATCTCGCTAGGTGGGTGAGGGAGAGTTGCTGTGCCTATGGGCAACAAATCAGAAACCCCTACCTTGTGTTCTCACTAACTGTTCCTGTAAAGGTGGTGGGACTAAATACCTCTCTAAACAGTAAATCCCAGGATTCCATAGGATGGAATCAGATCAATTAAAGTGGAATCATAATGCTATAGTTGTACAGTGTGAAAGGGGCTTAAGTTGGTTCACAGGGATTCCCTTGAAAGAGTGCTGGCATCATGATAGATTCACCTTAGTTTCTCCACCAAATGTATCTGAAGAAGTATACTTAAGTCTACGAAAGCTCATGCTACCAACTTCTTTTTTTCAGATAAAGGTGCTACAAGATCTCTCTGCATAGTCTCCGTTTAGTCATCCTGGCTTAGAGAGAAAGTGCTGGGTTGATTTGCTTTAGGACCCATTTATTTGTCTTTTAAGCATTCCACTGTATCTGCATAACTCTTCTCAAGCACCACATCTCAAATGAGTTGATTTTTTTTCTTCCTATTAGCTTTCTTCATTGTCCAGCTTTCACACCCATACTTAAAGCTGGGAAATACAATGACTTGTACCATCCTAATTTTAGTATTCAGTGATATGTCTTTACATTTCAGAATCTTATCTAGTTCTTCCATAGCTGCTCTTCCAAGCCTTAATCTTCTTATGATTTCATGACTTCAGTCTCCACTCTGATTAATAACTGAGTCAAGATATGAAAAACTACTGTATTTCAGTGTCTTCATTTTCTCCTTTAAAGCTAATCCTCTGTGGTCATTTTTTAAAATGTTCAACTAGAGACTTGCCTTTGCACTTTCTTCCTTGACTTTCCATATATTTTACCTGTATATAAAATGAACTTATGTTAGTAGTTGAACATTCTGTTTTTATTTTTTTAAATTATTTTTGATGTCAGTGATTTAGCCTTATCCTATCTGATTGCCTATAGCTGATCAGTAAAGTTTGTTTGAATATAAGATAATATTAGGCTTAGCGGGGGAGAACCAGTATAGAAAAGTTAACCTAGTGATTATCTCAACATAGTAGTGACACAAAACAGGAAATGTGGTATTTCTTGTCAGATTTGGCTAAAGATCATTATATTTTGTCATTGCATAGGCAAAATGGAAAAGTTAGAAAGTGAGAGAAAGATTGGTCATATATACTAATATTGAACATAATTTTATAATAGTATTGAACATGGATTATCAAGATAAAGTTTGATTAATCTTCATTGATCTCAAAGAAAGAACAAATGGAAGACCACTGGACAAGAAAGCAATTTCTTCATTGCAATTCGCCAGACTTTAACACACTTCATTTGAGCTGAACCACTGTGTTCCCTTCAGTTAGATGGTAACCTAGTACCAAAATCTTCTGCATATCATGAAAACTGAAGATTTACTCTTTAACCAGTCTAAACTGAGCACACTCATGATAAGACTCATTAGTGTGATCATAGCTTTAACAGCCAGTATAAAAATAAGCCTTCATAGATTTCTATCAATTCCTTTATTTATACCCCACTTTTCTCCCAGAGCTGGGACTCAAGATGACTGTTCTTGGTTTCTTAGAAAATGGTGATTTGACAGGCAAATCTATGCTGCTTTGTGATAGCAATGCAGCAAGGACAGGCATATTTCCTTTCAAACACCTGCAGATAATTCTAGCAACATGACAGTACAAGTATAAATTTTGATTCTGGACTTACTATCACATTCTTTGTAGGCCACTAGGCACACATTGGTTTACACCTACATGTAATATGATGAAATATTTTTTTTAATAACATGTAATAATAAACCACAATCCCTGCTGCCTTTGACCTAAAGAGAAAAAGTTTCCTATCCCAATAGCAATTCCATTACCCTGACAGGTAGTGTGTTTTCACACTGTTGACATCAGCTTGCCATGTGTGATATCGCCTAGCAAACCCTCCCTCTTTTTCTAATAATATGTTCTTTGCCCAGTAATATGATCTGATTTCTTGAGCAAAATGTTCCAGTTGTTTTCCATGGTGTGTGTGTAATGAATAGCAGGATAGAGCACGCATTGGATTGACATACATAAATACACACATCATTCTTCAAGTGATGTAATACCCAAGCTAATGAAGTAATTGCCAGCAGGGAATTTCTTAAATAGTCAATTTACTGAATGAGACAAAATATTTCTTCCAGTTTCTGCCTCCTCCAGTGTAGCTTCTGGATGGCCTTATTTAGTATTTCCAGCAGTGCACCAGATGCATATCATGAGTAAAAGATGGTTGATCTTGACTCAAAGGAGTTGCGGTTAAACATTTTGGAAATCAAAAGAAATTCTAAAATAACTGGATTTCTTGGTTTGGGAATGGGAATAAACTCATGAATCAAAACTACCCTTCTTTCTTCTCAAGATAGTGGTATAATAAGAACCACATTATAATTTTCAATATTGTAGATGTTTTTGTCACTCATTCCATGTATCAATTTATTTTAGATGTAATGTTATTTAGTTTAAAGTTATTGCCTAGATAGTGTTGTATAAATGATTTACAGCATAGTTTGCGTCTACTATTTGTTCTCCATGGGTTAGAGTGGCACAAAGCCAGTAACTGGAATTATGGGTTATAACTATAGTAGGGTTAGTAATTGAACTTATCTAAAGTTGCATGAAAATTTGTATATCTTATTAGAAATGTGTAGCACTGATTAGTCCAGGAGAATAAATTCTACCAATTGATGGTAGTTAAATGTCATTTTATCTTCTGTATAGAGCATTTCATATATGTGTGAGCATTATATTTTACTTTAAATATTGCTACTTCAGTGACTTGGCCATTAAAATTACTGGAACTGTGGCAATTACTCAGTGAATAATAAGCAATTTTTAGTGCTGTAATTTTCTAATAGTTCTAGGCTTTTATTTCAATGCATTTGCAAAGTCTAATATTCCTTGATTCTTTTTTTATAAGAAATGTAGGATTTTTCAGAATTAATTTAAATAAGCAAACTCTTCAACATTTGGTACTTTAAACAAGTGACAAGCAAATAATTGAAAGTTCTATTAGCCAATCCACAGCATCTTCTAAGACTATTAAATAATCAAGTTGGCATCTTCTCATTTAAATGATAACTGGCTTAAAGAAAGCTGAACATAGCTGACACTGGAAAAGGAATAGTACTACTTTAGATATGGCATTTTATAAGAATTCAGTGAAAGAACCACCATATCACTTTAAATACACCTAATCTTGTGTGATTTCAGAAGCTAAGCAGATTTGGGCCTGGTTAGTACCAGAATACTGGTATCAACATGGTGTAGTCATTCGAGCATTGTACTACAATTCTGCAGACCAGGGTTCAAATTCCCACTTGGCCATAGAAACCCACTCACCTTGGGTGAGTCACAAACTCTCTGCACCAGAAAACCCAGTGATAGGTTCATATATGGGGTCATCATAAGTTGGAAACCACTTGAAGGCAGACAATAACAACAAAGTACCTGGATGAAAGAATGCCAGCAAATAACAACAGTAGAATAGCTTCTCTTGGTAGAGTCTCTTCCATTGAAAGTTTTAAAATACAGATGATCAGAGATTTCTAGGGAGGATTAGGAATGACAATACTTGGCTGGGTGGACCAATTATGATCCACTCCTTATAAAGTAGCTTACCAAGTTCCTGTGAAACCAGAGAACCAAATCCAAGCAAAAGCACTGGAAGCTTCAGTATAATGTTCTAACTTAATGAGTACACCAGTAAACAGGTGAATGATCTTCAGAACCATATCAATGTCATAAAAATTAATATTAACCATTCTTAATGATACTGATCTACCAACATGAACACAATAAATTAACCTGTAAGAGGCTTGCTATTCTGGTCCTGGCACACCCCCCCCAAAAAACCCCAACAACAAAAAACAGAAAGTTGACTGATCCTATATATGGCTGATGCATTTGGTTTAGTAAGCCACGATTTGTGCAGAATTTCATGAACTGCAATTACAGTATATGAGCTTATCATATTCTACACATAATATATCTCTTCCAGCAAGTCTTAATGTTCTTCTCTGCCTTACCTTGCTTTTGGCATTGTTCTATAACAGGGGTAGGCAACCTTTCCCCTTTAAGGGCCAAGGGACTTCAGCTCCCAGAAGCCTCAGCCATGTTGGCCAATAGTCCCATGTTGGCCAATAGCTCCTGGGATTCTGGGAGCTGAAGTCCCTTGGCCCTTAAAGGGGAAAGGTTGCCTACCCCTGTTCTATAACATGTCTCTCCACATATCAATATGATCAATAGGTCCACAAACACAACCAGGCTGTGAGTCTGATTTTTCCAAATGAAATAAAGATTCTGTTGTAATCCTATTGCCTGCATTTCTTCTATTGCTTAAAGCTACACTTTGTTGGACTACACCAGTGCTTCTCCATTATTTTCTGTCACGCCCCCCCCTAGGAAAGAAGAAAACATTTCACCCCCCCGCACGACTGTAAATAGTCACATGGGCGGGTTTGACCAATCAGGATAGAGCACGTCGGGCTGCTACTGGGGCTGCGCTGGGACAATCTCCCTCTCTCCAGCCGTAACGGGGCCCCCTTTACGGAGCCTCATGCCCCCCCCCGGGGGGCGCGCCCCACTATTTGAGAACAGCTGGACTGCACTAAGTTGCTACAGTGCTCAGCAGAAGTCCTTTGCCAATCCTAACCTTCTGATACTGATTTCTACAAGAGGGTTTCTATATTCTTGTTTCCAGGATGTACATGACATATTTTACATAATATGCAAATGAAATTTATTGTGAACATTTCAATGTTATGTAAATAAATCACATTATTTTTGCATTGTTTTTCCCCCATCATTGTTTCAAACTGCACACCACTTATAAAGTAAGCCATAAGCATTGGCCTGAGAGTGGCAGTACATGGCTAGGTGCTGGATTATGAGGTAGTGCCTTTCTGTGGCAAGTATCCAAGAAAAAATGGAAGAATAGAAGGGAGGGAGGGAGGGAGGGAGGGAGGGAGGGGGAGTTGTAGGCAAAGGGCACCTTATACAGGTTGAATCTCTCTTATCTAGAATTCCAAAATCAAAAATATTTCAAAATCGAAAAATGTCCACATGGGTGTCTGAGATATTGACACCTTTGCTTTCTGATGGTTCTGTGTACACCAGTTTAGTTTCATGCACAAAAGTATTAAAAATATTGGTGTATAAAATTATCTTCGGGGTATGTTTATGAAGTGTATATGAAGCATAAATGAATTTCATGTTTAGACGTGAGTACCAATATATCTCATTATGAATATGCAGATATTCCAAAATCTGAAAATAAATCCAAAATCCAAAACACTTCTGGTCTGTGCATTTCAGATAAGGAAGACTCAACCTGTTGTACTTGTACTGTGCTTCAAAAGCTTCAAAAAAAAACAAAAACATTCTTCTTGAAAATGTTGTCCAAGCCCTTCCACATTTGCAGAGAAGAAATATTTTAAGAATTATAAACATGCATCATATTCTAAAGAGAAAGAATTTTTTAGTTAACAAAGGTCACTGAGGCAAACTGTGTGAATAGCACCAATTTCTGTCTCTCCCAATTTGGTATTGATGTATTATGTCTTTCAAGAATTTTAGAAAAAATGGAGAATTTTTGGATTCACACTTAAGATCCTAACACCAATGACCACAGCCTAGAGCAGGGGTCAGCAATATATTCTTACCTGGGGCTGGTCCACTGGTCTCCAGGTCTTCCGCGGGGGGGGGGGGGGGGGGGGGGGGGGGGGGGGAGAATGGCGCGCGCACGCTCACTCGCACATGTGCAGTACTTCCGGTGTACTGCGCATGCGTGAGTGAGTCACAGCCACCATTTTGGAAAACAAAATGGTGGCCGTGACTCATTTGTGCATGCGCCGAGTACTGTGCATGTGCAAATGAGTCGCAGCCGCCTTTTTGGAAAACAAAATGGCGGCTGTGACGCGGGCAGCGGTGGTGGGTGCGGCGGCGGGCGGCAGCAGGACTGGCCTGGGGCCGATCCAAAGGCCTCGGGGGGCAGATCTGGCCCCTGGGCCATAGGTTGCCGATTCCTGGCCTAGAGAATAATACATACTATTGTTATCCAATAGGGGGGAATTTTATTAGGTCAAGTGAAGCTGCTGTCAAAGCTGGGGAACTTCCCCCTGGACTGCTTGACCTGCCTATTCCATTACAGGTCTGACCTGTATCAGTGCAGCCACTGCCTCTACAGCTGCCTTTGGGTGTGGATCTCAATGATGCCCCTTGCATACTGGGTCATCAAACACCATCTTTCTGTGTCTCCACCGAATACTGGGGTTATGATGATGTAGCCAATCTATCCCCAGAATGATTTGGTAACTGGATGTGGGACCCACCACCAGTCTAATCCCCTCCCAATTCTCCCCCACCCTGAGCTGAACTGTCCCAGACCATAGGGTAGTGGTGGTTCCCCCCATGAGGGACCCGTTCATCTGATGAAAAGGTATTGGGGTGGCAATATGTTTACTGTCCACCTTCAGGGTTTTAACTACCTCTGGATTAATAAAACATCTGGTGCATCCAGAGACTATGGCTGCCACCAAGTCCACCCTTCTCCACCTTTAGGGATGAGCAGTCTCTCGCAGGGTGCACAGGGGAACTCCCTCACTCACCATCGGTTTACAGCTGTCCAAGTCTGCAGCCTGCCTTCTGTCATGTTCTAAGGCAGGCTGGGGAAGTTTCCTGCTGGCTCGTAGCTTCCCTCCTCATCACTGTCCATAGACACCTCAGCTGGCTCCGCTGTTCCTCTGCTAGATGCTTTTAGAGCTGGACCTCCCTCTCCTCCTTTGCTGGACTGTTTCCACTCTCCCTTTAAGGATGGCGCAGGTGACATCTTCACTGAGGTCTCTCGTTGACTGTCCTCCTAATCGGGGCAGCTGGCTATTATGTGGCCCTACTTCCTGCAGGCCAAGCAGAGCCCCATTCACATTTGGTGTTCTTTCTCAGTCTCCCGGGGTCCGGAGGGTTTGCCCTTGGTGCTGGGGTTGGTGCGGTTTGCCTTGGGAGCAGTCTTCTTGTGAGCTCCGCTTTTGCACTGCCTAGTTAACTTAATCTCATCTTTGACCAGCTGGGCTTCTCTGGCCAAACAAATCCACTCATGGACTGTGGTAGGGCTGTCTTGCATGAGAGCCCACTCAAGCAGGTCTGGATACAGCCCCTCCTTAAAGTACTAGACTTTCACTGCTTCAGGCCACTCTGGTACCTGCATGGCTAAGCTTCGGAACTCCATGGCATACTCCAAAACTGAGTGAGCCCTCTGCTCTAATGCCATCAG
>CM034703.1:95409409-95421062 GCA_020142125.1 Phrynosoma platyrhinos
CAGGACAAGAGGCTACTGTCAGAACAGAACACAGAGAACAGAATGGTTTCCAATTGGCAAAGGCGTCAGACAAGGCTGCATCTTATCACCCTACTTGTTCCACTTACATGCCATACATATTGTAAGACAAGCAGGACTGGACATAGAAGAAGGAGGAGTGAAGATAGGAGGAAGGAATATCAACAATCTAAGATATGCAGATGACATCATAATACTAGCAGAAAACCCATAGACTTGGAAGACCTACTAAGGAAGATTAAAGAGAAAGTGCAAAGGCAGGCTTAATGCTGTACATAAAGAAAACAAAGATAATGACCACCAAGGACCTTCACAAATTCAACCTAGACAATAAAGAAATAGAAATAGTAAAAGAGTTCTAATAGCTGGGATCAAACAGTGATAGAAATGGGGACTGCAGTCAGGAAATCAGAAGAAGACTGAGAATGGGTGGGGGGGGGGGATGTGGCTATGAAAGAACTAGAAAAAAATCCTAAAATGCACTGATCACAAAAGTTAGAATCATACAAGCCATTGTATTCCTCATTACCATGTATGGATGTGAGAACTGGACAGTTAAGAAACAAGATTAAAAAGAATCAATTCATTTGAGATGTGGTGCTGGAGAAGAATGCTGAGGATGCTATGGACATCAAAAAGACAAATAAATGGATCCTAGAGCAGATCAAGCCAGAAATCCCCCTGGAAGCAAAGGTAACAAAAGCACAACTCACTGGAAAAAAATAATGCTATGAAAGGTGGAGGGAAGTAGAAAAAGAAGAAGGCTGCATGCTAGATGGATGGACTCTATTAAAGAGGTCACAGTTATGAATGTTCAGGAACTAAGCAGAGTAGTGGAGGACAGGATGTCTTGGAGATGTCTTATCCACAGGGTCACCATGGGTTGAGATCGACTTGAGGGCAGTTAACAACAACAAACAACTTATTATTCATATAGTTATCAAATTTCTATTCCATCTTTCTACTACAATTGATACTTGGGTCAGCTAAAAACATTAAGATGTTATTACAATAGTTCGAAAGTAATTGAACCAAGACATGTCTCAACACAGCCAGACTTCAGAGCAAGGAAGGGGAGGGGCAGCCACACGCTGGGTGCCCCAACCCCTTTCCCAAAACGTCCTCAGAGCAGCCAGCCCTCCGCACGGCCGGTGCTCCAAGGATGTCTTTCCGCTGCCTTCTCTGTCAGAGAGCTCTGGTGCCACAATAAACTACAGTTCCCATGATTCCCTAGCAATGAGCCAGGGCAGTTAAAGTGGACTCAAGCTGCATTATTTCTGGCAGTCTGTAAAGGCCCATCAGGCTGTGAATAAAATTCTTTATAATAAGTTTTTTTTATTTATAGCCCGCCCCTCTGCATGGCAATCGGGGCGGGTTACAACATTTAAAACAATGCAAGTTAAAACATTCCCTCCTCACATAATACACTTTAGGCCAAGTGTAACCCTATCACTCTACCATAGATTGAATCTCTATTCCCTAATCTGTTTTTCAGTTGACAAGGAGTACCTCAGTCTGGCTGCAATTTGTTCTCCTTAAAACTGCCTAAATCAGGGATGGGTGACTGTGGCCCTCCAGATGTTTATGGACTGCAACTTTCATAATTCTTTGTCTAAGTATGATCTGAAGACCATATGGGTCAACATGGTGGTTTGAGTGTTAAACTATGACTCTTCTTGTCCATGGAAACCCATTGGGTGACTTTGGGTAAGTAACACACTCTCAGCCACAGAAAACCCCATAATAGGTTCTTCTTAGGGTTGCCATAAGTCAGAAACGATTTGAAGGCACACAGTGACATCAAGTATGACCTACTGTCTCTTTTCCAGAAAAATATCAAATTGGATTCATTTTAGGAGGCAAAGGAGAGACTTTGCCATAGCAAACTAATCAATAGAAAAGTCCGTTGTAAGAAATGGAGGACTCAGAAGACTTTTTTTTTGTGCAACTAATGTTCCTGTGAATTTCAAAAGTTATGAAAAAATAACATTTGGATTGCCCTGATGGTAGACACTTTGAATTAGCTTAGCTGATATAATTTTTGTATTTTATATTATGAAAATTATTTCCTAATGTGTAGTCTTCAGTGGTCCCATCTCCTGCCTCTTATCATACTGAAATATTTCTATTTTTACATATAGTCTTTATGTACCATATTATATAAGGACTTGATAGTAAAATACACCTCTAATGCAATATAAAACAGTACAAAACACATTTAAAACATCATAATTAATTCAAAACACTAAAAATAATTGATTTTCTTTTTAATCTTGTTTCTTAACAGAACAACAGAGCAGTTATCAGTTTCAGAAGGCTAGCATAAAAAGATGTATTATAATGCATCTTTTCATCTGTAGCAGAAGCACAATTGATGGGGGAAAGAGAAGGCCCTTTCAGTGGCTGCATCAAATTCTGGAATTCCTTGCCTTCAGCAGCTAGACTGGTATACTTTTCAATTATTGCTTTTGTCACATGGCAAAGACCTACTTATTCAGGCAGACATTCTATTCGTAGGTTTAATATTTCAATTGTACTATCAGCCTGTTTTTATTATAGTGTTATTTTGTAATATTACTGTATTTTATTATTGGTTTTAGCTGCTATTAATCATTCTGACAATAATATGGACATGCGAAAGGCAAGGTGTACGTTTTTCTATAAGAACACCTGCCAATCTTTATGGGGCCACTACACATGTTGTGGGTTCTGCCGAAACAGATTAACATGATTCCTCTTGTAGGAATGTTTCTTAAAAAAAAAAAAAGTTTTAGAGACTTTAATACATATTTTCTTGCACAATCAAGAAACAGAACCCAAAGTGAAACCAGATCAGATGTTTCCCTATAGGACTGTCTTGTCACATTAATGTTGTGGACTACTTTGAGACTGTAACTGTATATCTCTCTTTGCCTGCCTAAGAGGCCAACAGCTGTTGGGCATATATGCTTCAGTAATCCCTGTTTATGGAGGACAACATGTCTCATTTCTGTCCCTGAGCAATCACTGCCTCTGTTGGGAGATTGTTGGGGAAGGGCAGCTGTTCCACAGGAAAAGGGGAGATTTGTGTCCATGGCAATGTTGCCATTCTTAGAATTTACCAAGGGAAAAATCCATTAGGAAGAGGCAACCAGGTGTTCTCCAGCTGTTTTGGATGGTCACTCCTATAAATGCCAGTCAGTATGGAAAATGGTTGGGGATTATGATAGTTGCAGCTCAAAACATCCAGACACCACCACACTGCCTCAAACAGTGCTTCCTAAGCTATCTGATGAGGGGACCCATGAGGATTTTCCTCCATAATGTGGCAGGGACAGGAATAATGTTGGTGTCAGGGACATGAATTGTGTTTCCAGCCTATTCCTGGAAACTTGTCATGGACCTGCAGCCAGTTAACAGAACATCACCCACTCTGCATAGTACTAGCCTAAACTGTGCACGTTCATGAAGTACAAGTGGATGAATTAATCACTATACTAGTTCTTATTGCCATTAAATTCATATTCCACAAGTGAAAGAACTCATTGGTATCATAGAGTATTTCTTAGTTGTTTAAATATAACATGCCAATGCATTCTTTCACACCCATTACTCCATGGAAGTCCCTGTTGAGAAAGTAAATGGTGGTGCTTTGTTCCACTAAGTGGGTGAACTACAAGTAAGATATGATAAATACTCAAGAAATCAATACTGACATTAAATATTCTGTTAAACATTCTCAAAATATTAGTGGTCAGTTTGCTAAAAGACCAGGTCCAAAAACTATGGCATGATAGATTATTATTGTGAAATGATTATGCTGAGTTTTATCTTCTGTCTTTTTGTGGATTTTAAATAGTTTAAATTCTACAAGTTGTTTAATTGTGTATTAATAACAACTTTCATATTATTTTATTGATGTTTTTGTATACCTATTAATCTGTATTGGTTCTAATCTTTGTCAAGTGCCTTGATATTCTGTATTGGGGAAAAGTAGGACACAAATGAATAAATAACTGCAGCAACAACAAAATAATTTGAGTACAGGATGTGAAGAAAAACTGTTAGCAGTGTAGATCAGTGTTGTGATGTACAGATTCTATTTTTTGGTGGGAGAATAGGGAAGATAAAAGCATTTCTGTTACTAGAAGGCAAGCTGCTAGGGAGGGTGCTCCTATACTTCCCAATAAAAAAACCCTTGCTTTCCTGCCAGCTCATAACATGCTGCAATTTCTTTTAGTGACTTGTAAAGTCACTACACAGATGAATGAGGTTTCAGTAGTTTCAGTAGTTTCTTTCTAACAATGCAATCTGTTCCGTGCTCTTGGCACAGCCTATTCAACCCAAAGGAGACATGTATACAAATATCTCCACAAACAAGCAGTTAACACCCTTTCCAACAGGTCACTGCTGTGTCAGTGCATCTCTTGGGTTATTAAGTAGCTTAATTTTCATTTCAAGATGGTACATACAACATTCGCTGCTGGGCAGAAATTAGTTCATTACAAGGTCTTCAGGATGGCTGAAATATTGTCAGCAGTAAGAAAGAAGAATTATGTTTGGTTCAAAACTTGCAGGGCTTGGCACTCTGCAAAGATCATCAGGAACTCTTTCAGTCACAGGATGGGGTGATAACATGCTAGTTTTGCTTGAGGGGATCCCTCCACTGGTGTTCTTTTACTGTCAGGAATGTATTTCTGAAGAGGTTTATCAGAAATCTTAAAAGTTTAGGTCTCTGGTTCATCTTCTTTTGTCTTCAGGGATATTAGGTTCAGTTTTCTATGGATGATATAGGTCCAAAACACTCTGCTGAAATAATCCAGTTTGAGACCATTTTAACTGCTCAGTGCTAGGAAATCCTGGGAATTGTAGTTTATTGTGGCACCAGAGCTCTCTGACAGAGAAGGCTAAATGCCTCACAAAACTAGTTCTCAGAATTCCCTAGCACTGAGCCAGGGCAGTTAAAGCAGTCTCAAACTGGATTATTTCTGCAGTGTGTTTTGGACCATAAGCCTGGAGATTTAGGCTGTCAGTATAGTATTTATTTTATTCAAAATTATGCAAGAATAGTACCAAAGGAGGCAAGTTTTTCTTACAATTTTGCATGGTTCCTATGTGAAATACAGGACAGAGCGCTTGTACCTTTAATGGTTGTTCAGAAGAGAGAATTTCAGGTGACAAGCAACATTTGCTGAAATCTCCTCTTCTACACAGCTATTAAATGTACAGAAGCCCTGTTCTATTCTTCATCTGGAGCTGATACAATTAAAGTGTTGGAAGAAGCCCTCAGTCGAACCCTCTGCTCAATGCAGGATCTCCAGCTAGGGCATCCTCAGCAGGTAGCTGTCCAACCTTTTTTTAAAAAAAGACATCAGAGAAGGAGACCTCACCACATCTGTTTGCAAGGCAGCCAATCCACTACTTCATAGAAACATATTTTGTTGGGAATTGTCAGAGATAACACTAGACTTCACAAGCAGTGTAATGAAACTGGCAAGGTAGAAGCTGAACAACAAGCAATGTCCCATGCCCACACACCCACACATAGGGGCTAGGAGAGGCAAAGAGATCTCAGTTTTCTTTGTAAAATATATAAAGAAGCTTTACTTATTAATATATGTGTATAATTTGATATATGGAGTAAAGGAGATGAGAGAAAGGAAATGGCTGCAGCTTAGGACGTTTTCACACATGGGGTCTCAAAGCCGCATGGAAGCAATCAAGAATCATACCGGAAAGCTTCATATGGTGAAAGCATCATCATTCCGGTATGATTCTTCATTGCTTCTGGTTGCGGCAAATGCAATTCCTCTTTAAAAGAGGAATTGCAAAGAACGGGGATGATGCTGCAATGCACCGGGGATGGGACAGGATGGGGCGGGGTGGGGCGGGGTTTGCTGCGCCGTTGTGTGAACACGCAGAGAAAGGGTCCGGAATGATGCAGGATTGCACCGGGGATGGCACTGGATGGGGCAGGGTTTGCAGCGACGTCGTGTGAAAAAGAGGCAAAGGATCCGGCATGGGGCTGGAATGAGGTAGGATTGTTTCTGCTTCAGGCCCCGTGTGAAAACGTCCTTAGAGTGATGCAGGAAGAGAGGAGGTTGTCAGTGTGAAAACTGGAGACAGTTCCTATACCTTTAATGGTTGCATAGAAGAGGGAAATTCAGCAGATTTTGCTTGTTGCCTCGTTGAAATTCTCTCTTCTGTGCAACCATGAAAGATTGTGAATGTGATAAAACAATCAGGCAGGAAGTCACCAAATTACAAACTGGAAGTTAGTGACTATAGATAAACAGAGGTTGCTAACTCTGATTTTCATCCCAGTGTTCTTCATCTTCAATCAACTATCATCTTTTTCTGTCCTTCTCTCTGCCTGTCTCTTGCCTCTGTTTTTACGCCATTTTCTGTGCACTTCACTCAGCAGATGGCTGTCACCTTCTCCAGTTTATTATGGTTATTTTATCAAGGGGGGGGGAACCCCACATCAGTTGATAGTCCATATTTGACTTGAATTGTTTTCATGTGCCTTCAGTTGATGCAGGTTTATGTTGATTCTATCCTAGGATTTTCTTGGCAAGATTTATTCATAGGAGGTTTGCCATTGCCTTCCTCTAAGGCTGAGAAAGTGGGACTTGCACAAGGTCACCCAGAAGTGAATGTGAATAAATGGACTTACATCATATCACAGCTGAAGCAGATACCAACTGACCAATCAGCTGGCCACACCCAGGAACTTCGAGAGATTTCCATGAGAGGACTTCTAATAGTTGAGAGTTTTTCTGTGGTCTACATCTAGTTGCTAGTCCCAAGCAGAGAATCAATGATTTGGTGATGATCCCTGGGCTAGCAGCCAACCACAGCCTCCCTGTTTGGCTGCTTTGAGTCCTTCCTTTGTCTGCCTGGCCAGCGGTTGGGCTGTGTGCCCAGAATCTTGTCTTTGTTTGGCCTCAGGGTGTGGCCTGGGGAGGCAGGATGCTGGACAGAGCCTGCCATGGAGGCCAAGTTCCTAGCATCCAGAATTTCAAGGACTACAAATCCCATCCAACTATGAGTAGTTAGAAACATGTGTTAGTGTGAGTAGGCATGTTTGTTTATTTTTGCGGGCTTGACTGAAATAACTATTTCTGTAACTCACTTTCTGTGCCTACAAGGCAAGGAGGCCTTGTACGAAATGATAAACCTTTGCTCTATATTTTCTTAGTTAGAAATAAAACTTTTCTTAGAAGTACCTGGCTTCCTTTGTACTACTTCCATGCGCCTTTAGTTCAGTTGTTGCTTGCTTAAATTAGCAAGGGTAGGAAACTACAAGTCTTCTAACCAAGTCCTGATGTGTGGCTAGGAGAGAAGGGCACCATAATTCATCAGGTCATAGCAGCTACATATGGATGGTCTAAGGAGGTCCTTTTAGCTCTGCAGGGACGTTATCACACGGGGCTCAATCCAAACAGAATCCAAACAAAATGCCGATCAAATCCAGACTATTTGCCCATGTTTCCACACGACGTCACACAGAACCCCGACAGAAAGTGGACAGAAAGTGGAAAGAAACGAGATCTTTTGAATTTCGTTTTCTTGAGGAATTGCAATTGCGCGACGGGAATCATTTCGCATTTACCGCGGGTGTGATAACCAAATACGTATTGTGGCGCATTTCTCCATCATTACCCATGGTTCCCGTGAGCATTACTCTATCTGCACATGTGCAGGAGGCTCATTTCGGCTACATTTACGGGGTTTTTTTTCTCTTGTGTGTGGACATTCGATACACTTACTGTAAATGCGCAATGAAGGTAATGACGTTTGCGGAAACAAGATTTATTTCATGTTTATTTTCGGGATGCCTCATTTCCACTTTATTTTCAGTTTCTGGGCCACGTGTGATAACATCCCAGGAGTGGAGAAAGGCAACCTAGGAGACCAGGGGAATTAATGATCTGCTGTGGGCTAAGAGCCAAAACAGGGAGGCTGTGGTTGGCTGCTAGCCCAGGGATCATCAGAGAATCATTGATTCTCTGCTTGGGACCAGCAACTAGATGTAGACCACAAAAAAACTCTCAGCTATTAAAAGTCTGTGTCCTACATATTTGCTCCCTTTGATAAAACATGAATAGACCATCCTGAGCTATTAATAATCTAATAGAGGAGTTGGTAGCCAGAAGCTATGATAGTACACTCAGAGCAAATGCTTTGTTAGATCCTGGAAGAAGAAGACTATACATATCACAACTTGAGAGGCATACAAGTTTAATGTGCTTGTATTTTGTCTACATGACAGCCAGTAACAGTGTCAGCAGAGTAAAGTAACCCAGCCGCACAGCTGCTTTACCCCACATCATTGCTGATTTGTGCATTATTATGGAACACCAACAGTTGGTCTCTGCTCATAAAGGATATTTGAATAAATGTTTCTAATTTCTATTGGCAGTGCTTTGCTGCATTCTGACCTTCTGAAAACAAGCCTTTAGAGGGGGATGAGAGTAGGTGAAATCTTTATATTGCCTACTCCTACATATTTGGGGCAAGCTGCATATAGTGTTCTGTTTAAAGAAATTATATCCATAATTACTGTATTACCACACTCAGCAAACCTGAAATATGAAAATGAGATCTAGGAACTAGTCACACATTGTTTTTTTAGTGCATAATCTCATTCACGCATTCCAGGTTTGTTGTTCACACCATGGAACTGCATCTTTGTGCATCTCTGCAAGTGCAGTTGTCAAATGTCAGCACTTGAATAAAGATGGAGTGGATGATGTGAATGTATTCAAAGCACATTCAGGCATGCAGATTTATCCCAATTTATCTTGGCTCTATTTGCATCGCTTATTCACACAGCCAAGAATGTGAACTTTGAGAAAAACTCAGAAAAAACCTGACACTTAACCCAGGTTAAGTCGTTTTTTGGCAGCTGCCTCATCTGGGGAGAAAAACAACCCTTAATTGGATCCATTCGAAATGCATGTGAACAACAAAGATTCAACCTACATTCTACTTGGATTATTTTTGGATTATTTTCACTGTCTGAATAACCCCCAAGATTAACAAAGTTTCACTTTTTTTTCCAATTGACTCCATTTCCCTGCAAAATCCCATTGAGAATCTAAATCTGTTTTTAAAAAAGAAATCCCAACATCCTATATATCTTTACAAACTGAGCTGAGCACTTAAACCAAGCAGTATGTTTGCCCTAATTGCTGTGGAATATATCCTAGCCTAGCTTCTTCCCTTGCTTCCAGTTCTTAGGGATGTGTAATTCATAACTGTTCTCTCCCAAACCCTGGAAGATGACTGGTTTATAGCCATGAACTTCTAGTTCTTGTAGTCCATGATGTAAGAGGGCAGAACAGTGGCCATTCGAAGTATCATTCATGAAGTGAAGGGTGTACATGAATTCTTCCATACCCTTCCATCCCTCTTCCCATCCATCTCCAGTCCTTTCTTTCTCACATAAACATACACACCAGGCAGTTCAATCTCGTGAGGAAAGACCATATGTAGTTTTTACATTTAGCTTCCATAAAAACTGCTTCAGTAAGGAGATTTATGGAATTTGAGAAAATTATACAGTTGAATTTCCATTGTTCTTGGTTAAATTAAAATGGTCCACCCTCGGAGGCTAATGGAACCAGTTGGATTCCAGAAAGCCTTGGAGGGTCTCTTGGTTGGTAATGCTGATGATCCTGTCGAACTCCTGGTGAATACTTGGAACACTGATCTCACCAGAGCTATCAACACGATCGCTCCCAAGTGTCCTTTCTAACCTGCTCCAAACCATCATCCCTGGTTCACAGAACAACTTAGGAAAATGATGCAGGTTGGACAACTACTAGAGTGCACTGGCAGAAAACTCGACTCTTATCTGACAAGACTCGTCATAGAAACTTTCTTCATTCCTATCGAGAGGCAATACAGGCAGTGAAGAAGTCTTTCTCCTCTACCCGTATTGTGCCTGTGGAATCTCGTCCAGCAGAACTGTTTAGGGTGGTGAGGGAACTGTCACAGGCTCCACCTGTGCAGAACTCTTTACTTAACCCAACAACAGCTTGCTGTGACGCTTTTAACAGCTATTTCGTAGATAAAATCTCTCAGATGAGCCGACTTAGACGCTGGGATTATAACAGAAGTGACTGATGAGGTGTCCAGTAAATCTGTTTATGAGATTAAATTGGATCGAGTTTAATTGGTGAATACCGATGACGTGGAAAAGATCCTTGGAAAAGTAAGGAAGACAACGTGCCCCCTCGATCCCTGCCCATCATGGCTGGTTGTCTGGGGGGGGGGATGCCTTGATGACCTTTCTTAAGAGGGTCATCAATGCATCCCTTAGGGAAGGAGTTGTTCCATTGTTAGACCACTCCTGAAGAAACCTTCCCTGGACCCCCTGGATACGAAAAATTATAGACCAGTCTCACATTACCATTCTTGAGCAAGGTGATCGAGCGAGCTGTCGCCTTTCAACTCCAAGCGATCTTGGATGAAACCAATTTTCTAGAACCATTTCAAACCAGCTTCAGGTCTGGATATGGGGTGGAGACAGCCATGGTCACTCTGGTAGATGACCTTCACCTGAGCATCGACAGGGGAAGTGTGACCCAGCTGGTGCTTTTGGATCTCTCAGCGGCCTTCAATACTATAGACCATAACATCCTTTTGGAGTGCCTGAGAGAATTGGGAGTTGGAGGCACTGTACTTCATTAATTTCACTCCTTTTGGCAGATTCCAGGGGTGGCACTCAGGGACAGTTGCTCATCAAACACGGAGCTTAAATATTGCACCCCTCAGAGCGCCATTCTGTCCCTGATGTTGTTCAACAGTTATATGAAGCTGCTGGGAGAGATCATCAGGAGACATGGAGCGGGATGTTACCAATATGCTAATGATACTCAAATATTCTGCTCCATGTCTCAGTCAGCTGCCATGATGGCAGATGGCAGTTTTCCCCTCAATCAATGTCTTGAAGGGGTAATGGACTGGATGAGGAAAAACCGACTCAAACTGAATCCAAACAAAACGGAGGTACTTACGTAGGGCCCCCCAAACCAGAGATTGGGTTGCGACTGCCAGTTCTGGATGGGGTTACGCTCTCTGTTAAGGACTGTGTCCGCAGTCTGGGGGTGCTCCTAGACTCGTTGCTTCACATGACAGATCAGGTGAATGTGACAGTCAGGAATGCCTGTTATCAGCTTCGGCTGATATGCCAGCTGCACCCTTTCCTGGAAGTAAGGGACCTAGAAACCATAGTACATGCACTTGTAACCTCACGACTCGACTTCTGCAATGCACTCTACATGGGGCTACCCTTATACTTAACTCAGAAACTGCAACTAGTACAAAACATGGCAGCCCGGTTGATCACTGGTACATCGAGAAGTGATCACATCACACCAATTCTAAATCTCTCTACTGGCTGCCTATTGGTTTCCAAGCACAGTATAAGGTGTTGGTAATGACCTTTAAAGCCCTACATGTCTTGGGCCCAGCTTACCTCAAGGATCGCCTTCTTCCATATAATCCGCCCCATTCCCTCAGGTCCCCTGGGAGGAAGCTTCTTCAATCAACAAGAACTAGACTGACTA
The DNA here is from genome assembly GCA_020142125.1 of Phrynosoma platyrhinos. Classification (NCBI taxonomy): domain Eukaryota; kingdom Metazoa; phylum Chordata; class Lepidosauria; order Squamata; family Phrynosomatidae; genus Phrynosoma; species Phrynosoma platyrhinos. The sequence continues at coordinate 95,420,986 of CM034703.1, forward strand.
CAACCTCCCAGAGGACATTCTTCACCACTGCTCCTAGACTCTGGAATGCCTTGCCGGAAGAGATCCGTCAGATATCC
>CM034703.1:95421162-95437086 GCA_020142125.1 Phrynosoma platyrhinos
GGCTTATCCAGAATAAAGCTAACTGGAGATCTAATCCTCCCCCAGTAGATGCTTCTCTTTGGCCTCCTTCTCTTAATATGGCCTTGCCCGCTGGGCTTGACTAGCCTCTGATGTACTTGGAACTTGTTACCTTGTTTATTGTTATTGGTGTTTTAAATTAGATTTTAATTGATACTGATTTAATGTATTTTTAGGGGGGGGTTATATGTCTGTTATAATGTGTGGGTTATTATTTTAATGTAAGCCGCCTTGATAGCCTTGGCTAAAGGCGGGGTAAAAATAAATTATTATTATTATTATTATTATTATTATTATTATTATTAAATTACACAGCAGGATACATTTAGTCCATCAAGTCACAGAGAAAATTCTAATTATTATGTCACATACAGACTTTTCAAGAATAAAAACTTTTACTGTGCCCCACCAATCAAAAAGCCAGACCATAACAACAATTAATTATTTATAATTTTGGTGCTTGTGATTTTGTCAAATGCATATTTAAACAATGACAACAAAAACTACCATTCTTTCACTGCCTTTCTTATTTCTCAGTGCTATTTTGGTTTGTGTCTAGTTAGATACAAGTTTTTCACATTAGATATGGCTTTACTGTGGCTACCATATGCTTTCTATGGCTAGCGATAGATTAAACTAGTTTTCATCCATTTCACTTCTGCATGTGTTTACTCATAAGTGCAATCTGTCCTGTTTCTGTATTCATCTGTGATTTTAAAAAACCACAAAATGCTATTTGTATTTATATTCACCACTTAAAATGTATTTTATTTCAGTATAAGCATTCCTAATGCATTTGCTGTCAAGTTACAGTTTGAACCCTAGTTTGATTCTTTCTTATTTTATTTTATTATATTTTATTGATTGATTGAGCTGGGAAGAGGACTGAAATATTCCAGGAGTGAAATGGTGAATTTTAATACTAACAAAAGCCACTTCCCAGGACTACTGTTACTCCTGGCAGTGAAATTCTTATTTGTGCCAAGGTGAGTTTCCCTAATAGTGCCAACAACAGCTTTTATTTTGATAATAAAAGTCAATGCTTATTTGAGGATTGAGGGTGTATCCACACTGCAGAAATAAAGTAGTTTGGCACCACTTTAAATGATATGTCTCTATCCTACAGAATCCTAGGATTTGTAGTTTGGTGAAGCACCAGACTGCTCTAATAGACCAGGCTGAATACTGTATCAAACTACAAATCACAAGGTCCTAGAGGATGGAGCCATGACAGTTAAAGTCATGTCAGACTGTTTTATTTCTGCAGTGTGGAAAATAATGCAGGTGTTGCTGCAGAAAAGCCCTGATTCTTATGTCCTGGGATCAATATGCTGAGAGGAAGCCCTTGGGGAAATTACTTCTTGGACTATGTCCCCAAGGTATCATGGCTACTAGCTGTACTGGCTGAAGGATTTGGGGAGTTGTAGTTTAGTTGTAGTTTAAGGCTACACTACATAGTAATAAATAATCCTTTGATACAACTTTCACTGCCTATGGTATCCTAGAATTTGTAGTCTGATCACTTACTTGTCCAGTTTCCTAAATACCTTATCTGAATTCTTAAGCAGAAACTTTTAAGTACCTCACTAGACTAGGAATCTGTAGGATGGAGGCATGACATGAAAATGGTATCAAACTGCTATAACAGTATATTATAGATAAAGGTAAAGATAAAGGTAGTCCCTTGACATGAATATCTAGTGGGTGGTGTTCATCTCTGGGTGTTGCTCATCTCTGTTACTAAGCTGAAGATCCAGTGTTGTCCAAAGACTACTCTGGTGGTCATGTGGCCTGCATGACTGCACCAAATGCTGTTACCTTCCCACTTAGAAGTGGTACCTATTTATCTACTTGCATTTGCATGCTTTCGAACTGCTAGGTTGGCAGAAACTGGGACTAGTGATGGGTGATGGCAGCTCACCCCATTATGCAGCACGTGGGCCTTGAATTGACAACCTTCCAATCTTCTGATCATCACAACTGGCATCTTAACCACTAAGCCACCACATCCCATCATATTATAGATACATTTGAACAAAACATGAATTTCCCAAGTTTCGGAGATTACCTACCTCAGCAGAAAATCTTTCATAACTTCAGAAACAAGTTCAGCAGAATTGGTTTCTGGCAAGTATGAGGGCCCAGATTTCTTTTGGTTGAAACCTCTGGTGTTCCTGAATTTACATAGAACCTGCACCATCCCTGTAGGTTTTATAGATCTTTCTACTTGTGAATGCAAATCCAAAGAATGACCCTATATGCTTGGATTAAAATTCATTCCCACAGTAGTGCAAATCAGAATCGTCTCCAATTAATTGAATTAAATGGTGTTCATCTGGTGTAAACCGTGTGTGAGAGCCATTGCCACTTAATTCAACTCAATTATTAGTGCTCTATTAATGAATTCATTTCATAATTCAGTGGTTGGTAAATCGTTTTCAAATTAAAATAAATGTCTCCCTTTAGGTGAATGGAAAAGATGTTCCACATTCCCGGATGTTCTCATTCTCCCACATATTCAGTTTTGTTAGTGGCCTTCAAGGTTCATTTCAAGCATATGACAAATCTAATAGTAATAAATGCTTGCTAGGAGTGAAATTCATTGGCATCTAAACCAAATATTAAAATGAGACTGATGTAATAAGATTAGATACTTATTACAGAGTTACCCTCAGTTATTAAGCATTAGTAATAGGATTAAGAACATATTTATTTTAGACTTCATCTTTGCTGAGAGCTGCAGACTTTTATACACATTGCCCCCAATCCAGAACTCCACATGTATTCCCCTATCATCAGCATGGAGATCTTTCATCCATTAAAAGATATAGGAAACTTTTTGTTGAAGATAATACTCTGCAATAGCAAGCAATCGCTGGATCAGAGCATTAGAGTTTGTAGTGATTATTCAAGGCATTAAGAGCAGGCCCTGGCTTATTAGGGACTAGATATCAGTGTTGCTCTGAGATGATAAACTTTTGGCTTCTTAGGCTGCATCTGGACTGCAGAAATAATGCAGTTTGACACTGCTTTAACTGCCATGGCTGAGTGCCATAGAATTCTGGTATTTGTAGTTTTGTGAGTGATTTACTCTTCTCTGTCAGAGAGTTCTGGTGCCACAACAAACTATAAATTCCAGGGTTCCATAGGAGGAAGCCATGACAGCTAAAGTGCTGTCAAACTACATTAATTCTAGAGTGCAACTGCAGCCTTACATGTAATCTTCAAAGCTAACTATTATTAAGATTTACAGCCACTTTCTTTACCATCCAAGAAATACTTCACTACTCCCATTATGCTTTCAGAAAGTGTGGAATCCATAGGTGTAACCATGGAAGAATGTGAAATGTCCTTTCCTTAAAGAGGGGTTATTTTCATTGTTTTCATGTAGATCCATTCTGCCACTGCAAATACAAGTTTCAAATTCCACTTAGGTATATCACTTCTCCTGTACTGTTGTTTCATGTTATACTTCCAGTTGTCCATTTATGGGCTCTCTGTGGTGATGCCTTTTGCTTAATGTCAAAGGTCCTTAGAAGAAATTCGAGTCAGGCCATACTTTCCAAGGAGAGGCTTTTGAAAATCCCAGTTAGTTTCAGGATTAGATCCATTTCAGGATCCAGTGAGGGAATGAGTAGAACCCAGAGCAATAAAAGAGAATGAAAGTATATGTATGGACATATGTATGGACATATACTGTGTCTACCATTAGCTAACACATTGTAAACCTCTTAGAGAATGCTTAGTTCATTATGAAGTGGTATAGAAATGTAAAGTGCTATTGCTACCATGGCTTATCTCACAATAATAGCAACAAAAGATTTGCTTCTGAGAAATAAACCTGTCTGCATTTTGAATACACCCCTTTCTAAATGGCACAATTTAAAATTAAACATGCTTCAGTCGGTGCAGTAATTCAAATAATGTACAAAATTTAAAACATGCACATGATCTTACACACATGAAAAAGACAAAGAAAGAGAGAGATCCAATCTTCTATTAAAAAAAAAAAACTTTTAAAGCCCAGCAAGGCACACACTGGATGTGAAAATGGGAAAGGGAAGACAGACATTATAGATGTAAATGCAGGGTTTAGAGGTTTGGACATTGTTAGTTCTGACTAATCGGGATGCGGTGGCTTCATAGGACATTATCACACATGGTCCAGAAAGCGGAAATAAAAGTGGAAATGAGGCATCCCAAAAATAAACGGGAAATAACCCTTGTTTCCGCATACGTTATTACCTTCATTGCGCATTTACAGTAAGTGTATCGAACGTCCACACACAAGAGAAAAAAACCCGTAAATGTAGCCGAAATGAGCCTCCTGCACAAGCACAGAGAGAGGAATGCTCGCTGGAACCATGGCAACAGCGGGGAAATGCGCCACAATATGTATTTGGTTATTAGACCTACGGTAAATGCGAAATGATTCCCGTCGCGCAATTGCAATTCCTGAAGAAACCGAAATTCAAAAGATCTTGGTTCTTTCCACTTTCTGTCGGGGTTGTGTGCAACGTCGTGTGGAAACATGGGCAAATAATCTGGATTCGTTTGCCATTTCGTTTGGATTCTGTTTGGATTGAGCCCCGTGTGATAACGTCCATAGTTAAGACACCAGTACTGATGAACCGAAGATCGGGAGGTTGGCAGTTCGAGGCCTAGGTGAGCTCCTGTCACTAGTCCCAGCATCTGCCAACCTAGCATTTTAAAGCATGCAAATGCAAGTAGATAAATAAGTACCACTTTGGTGGATAGGTAACAATGTTTAGTGCAATCATGCTAGCCATATGACCACTGGAGTAGTCCTCAGACAATGCTGGCTCTTTGGCTTAGTAACAGAGATGAGCACCACCCCTACAGTCGGTTACACTAGATATTCATATCAAGGAACTACCTTTACCTTTACCTTAGTTCTCTATAATATTTGCCTGAACTACAAAGATGTATTTGCATACTTTCATCCAATGTGACAAGCTTGGACAAATAAACAGTACAGTGAGCCCTTGGTATCCACTGGGATTTGGTTCCAGGACCCCCATGGATATCAAAATCTGTGGATGCTCAAGTCCCATTAAATACAATGGTGTGGTAAAATGGTGTCCCTTATATAAAATGGCAAAATTAAGTTTTTCTTTTTGGAATATATATATATATTTTCAACCCGTGGTTGAATCCATGGATAAGGAATCCATGGATATGGAGGGCTATTTTGTTCAGTTGGGGGTGGGAAAAAAGGCTGGGCTGGGGTAAGAACTCCCCCAAATCCCAAAACAGAATGAAAAGAACTTGGAAGTTTTAAAAGTCTGAATGTGGAAGGAAACAGATTTGCCCATCTAGACAAAGGACTTTTACTGTTTAGTTCTTAAAAGTTTGGGTTCGAATCTGTGCAGTCAGTCATGTTAGTGCTGAGTTAGGATTGCCACATCTTTTTTTCTGAGAAGTTCCTCCTCTTGGAAAGCAACATGACAAACACTTACAACATGGTCTTTGCTGGAATAGTTGTACCTATTCCATTTGACAAGTGCAAATGGCTGTGCAATTCCTTCAGCTCCTTTCTGATAAGTGCATCTCTAAATTTCTTCTTATATAGGATGTGAAGAACCTAAGAAGAGCCTAAGATTTTTTTAAAAAAAGGATCAACTGTGGGAGAAAACAAACAGATATGTTTATACTTAAACAGAAAGCTGTGACTAAAAATCATAATGTGGGACGCTGCCTTTCTATTCCTATTTAGTTTCTTTGGTGAAAGCAATTATGAAATGAAGAACACTCAGAGTTTAATTTGATCCAGGACCCATCTCCTGGAGCTTATGATTGACAAGGTTTTAGTATTATCACATGTGATATGAACACAGACATTTTTCACATATAGCACTGGGGAAAAATCTGGTATAGCCACCAGCCATATTGGTCCCTTGACCTCAGCAGTGTCAATTCTAATTTTATTTCCTCCAGCTCTGGAAAATAGGAAAGGGGGGGGGGGGAGAGAGAGAAAGAATTTGGATTTATTTTAATTTTCCATTTTACTGATGGCTAACTCAATGCCTCCTAAAAGGAATTAGCTGGACCTAACCATACTATTTTTAAAAAACCAGCCAATCCTTGCCTACAGAAGTTGCTGAAGGATGGGGGGGGGGAGGCTACTGCCCAGGTTAAGGCCTCTGGATCATAAATCTAACAACCTCAGGAAATGATTCATGGTTTCACTTTGGAAAACCTCTCAGGAAAGAACAGAAATCAAATGCATATTCTGTTTCTAAAACTAAAGCCATATATCATGTTCCACTGCTAGTCTATCTCCCCCAAGGGCTCCGAAAAGCATATAGGGCGACCACTGAGTTAAGAAGAGTTCTGTTATATTGAAGGAATGTTTCATTTAAGGAAGAAATGAACCACACCATTCTGCTGAACACTAGAAATGTATCCCCCACCTACTCTTTAATGGCTGTCTTTTAATTTTACTTTCCTTTTATCTAGTTACATCTCTCAGGGTTATATTAAAAAGCTTGGCATGTGAATCAATATGTAAGAAATGTCTAATTAAAAACAGAATCATAAAAAGCTAAAATGGAACCATTCTATCACCTATCTTCCCCAAACTTGTACAAATCAAGAGTTAAAACTCTTGAGAAAGATGTGTTCTCTTGAACAAATTATTCGAGGAGGGCAAGTTCAAAGACAGTCATGACAATGCCTCTATCTGTCCAAGCAGTCTGGTGTGTTGAATTAAGGTAATCATGCGCCACCCACAACATATTCATTTTCTTTCCTTGTGATACCTTTTCTAGTATGAGAATACAATGCAATAAAATCTCTACCCTGTTAACTGGCATTTCAGAGGAAACTTTTAAAAAACATAAAAAACAACAACCAAGCAGCACATGCCTAATCCCCTTTGGAGAGTAACAAATTAAACAAGTACTTTTCAAAATGTTATTAAAGCAAAAAATAAAAATAAAAAAGGAGGAGGGAAGGGGGGCACTAAGCTTCTCCAAGTATAGGTCCACTCCCCCATATATAGGTAGTTTGATGGACTTAGCTTGGTATTCCCCCCTCTTTTTGGACTACAGCTCACACAATCCCTCAGCCATGATAACCATGGGCCATAATGAAGGAGAGGGTTTCTAGCAGTTGTAACCAAAAAAGTAATTTCTCCAAATTTTACTAATGCTGAGATAGGAGTGAAAGTCTTGTCATAAGAGAAAGTATCTTAAGAAAGTGAAAATGTCAACCTAATATTCAGGGATTTGCTCTACGTATTCACATATTATTGCTAAAGGAGTAAATACCACAAAAGCACCAGATTCCATCTGATCTTGGAAACTAAGCTGGATCAGCTCTGCTTAGAACTTAGATGGAAAACCGCCAATGAATGGCTGGTGCTGTATACCATATTTCAGAGGAAAGAAACTGGCAAAACCACCTCTCAGTATTCCTTCCCTAAGAAGACCATATGAAATGTATGGAGTCATTATAAGTTGACAGGCCACTTGAAGCCAGATATAATCATTAAAATAAAAGGTAGTTCATTCCTATTTTATGGACCTTTGAAGCTTTCAAGGGAAGTCAGTACTGTTTGAGAAAGTGATCTCATGATAGATAAAATCCAATTAAGTTAGACAAAGTCAAGGTCAAAGCAAAAGCAGAGAGCAGATGAAAAGGAGATCTGGGGTAGCTCCAAGTGAACCCTGCTAAGACTGCAGTTTAGGAAGATGTCATACAACCACAGATACTATTACAGGAAGATGTCATATTACCAGAGAGGTGAAGCCAACTGAAAGCATTTCTAGGCTATCTGCCCTCCTGAAGGAACGGACTGGATTATTAAAGGGCCCTCTCTTGACTTTTCAGTCTTTGACATCTGTGGTGGAGAGATGGGATTCTGTTGAGGGCTCAGTTTGTGAGTCAAAGGACAGTGGCACTTGCCTTAAAGAAAATAAGGCAGAGACACCTTCTGTTACCATATCTCTTCTGTTCATACAAGACAGTTTCTGGATTCCACCTAGTTTTTAGAAACAGTAACCAATTATACATATCTCTAGCATTAAAATATGCCAGCTTGTCCAAATATGAATTCCTGGAACCTAGAAATCTGGGCTGGTATCAGCATCTGCCTTCCTTGGGGAGCAGCCTGGGCTAGTCTACACATAACTGTAGTATGCACATTGATGTGGATTTCTGCAGATACTTCAGTTAAAAACTGCAAATAGCAATAGCATTTACATTTCTATACTGCTTCATAGTGAAATGAGCACTCTTTAAGTGGTTTACAATGTGCCCCCAACAAGCTGGGTATTCATTTTACCAACCTACAAAAGGATGGAAGGCTGAGTCAACTTGGAGCCCTGGCATCAAACTCACAACCTTGTATCTGCAGTTCTGGCATTTAACTACTGCACCACCAGGGCTACTTGGAAGCTTTTTTCTGTGTACTTTAAGGAGTTTTTTTTGGGGGGGGAGGGGTGTGTGCAAAGAGCCCAAACTCCTGCCAGTCACATGTGGCCAGATCATATTCTATTTGATGGGAAAGAGGAGAATTTTAATCATGTAGACTAGCCCTGGTACAGCAGCATCCTTTCTTACCAGCTGTTAGTTGCTGTTAGTGTTTGGGAAAGTCAGTTTTGGACTACAACTATCAGGATCTTTCAGCGAACATGGACAAATGTAATTTTGCAAGTTCTGGTTCCTTCCTGGGCTTTCCTTTTAAAAAAGTAATATTATTTCAGCTAGGAAATAATGGAATTCCACTCCAAGAAATTCTCCCATGGATAGGAGCAAATTTTGATCCAACTGGAAATATCACTAAGAATTGGCGATTGGCAGGCAGTTCAGTGGCTGTACTCATTCTTTGCTGAAAAACAGTCCCCATTTCACTCAGTACCTAAATCTCAGATTTAGCAAAGTTAAGGGAGATTTGACTTGAGACTGAAAAGTCTCTGACAGTCAGAGTAGAGAGAATAGGCTACACAAGACAATGGTTTGGTTAAGAAAAGCTTCATATAATTGATATAGTCAAATGGAACAGGTGTACATACCAGCAACTCCTTCCAAAAGGAGAGTTGCAGTGATGACACAATTTCAATCAAAAGGGGAGAGGGCATTTAGTTTCTCCATTTGCTGTACAATAGCAATATATACCATATATACTCATGTACAAGTCAACTGTGTCAAGGGAAGGTTTTAGGGCCAAAATCATGGATTTTGATATGACTTGTGGATAAGTCAAGGGTAAAACTTAGGGGAGGAGAAGGTTTTAACATCAGATTGAGAAGTGGAGGAAAATGGGGTGTTTGGTGGTCAGGGGAAATCTGGAGGAGGAGGTGGAGGAGGAGGAGAAGAAAAGGTTTAACATTAGATTGGGAAGTGAAGAAAGTAGAAGGAGTGTTTGGTGGTCAGACAGATCCAAGGGAGGATGAGGATGAGGAGAGAACGTTTTGACATTAGATTGAGAAGGGAATCACACACACACACACAGTCACTCACAGTCCTGCCTTGGCAGCTCTTTCAGAAATCACTGCCAAGTCACAGAGAGTGCGGAATTGGGGCTTCTTTTTTAAGGACCTTTCTATGCAGTATTACTGTTTGTTGTTGTTGTTAAGTGCCCTCCAGTCGATCTGGACCAATGGCAACTGTACTGGCCCATATATAAGTCAACCCTGGATTTTAGGGTCAATTTTTGGGCATACATTTTTTCACTTATAGTTGAGAATGTATGGTACCTGGAAAACTTTAGAGCAAAAAGTGTCCAGAGGAGTGATTTTGAGTGGGAAAACAGCACATGAATAAAAGGTTAAGGAGCTCTTTTGTAATTCCACTCCAAACTGGAAACTTCTGAGATTTTTTTTACGGGGGAGGGGGGGAGAAGCAGGGTGCTCATCTCAATTACAAAGCTGAGGGAACCAGCATTGTCAAAGATGACTCCATGGTCATGCGACCAGCATGACTAATTGCCGAGGCACATGGAACACTGTTACCTTCTTATCAAAGTGGTACCTACTGCTAGGTTGGTCGAAGCTGGGACTAGTGATGGGAGCTCACTCCATCACATGGCACTTGGGTCTTGAAATATTGATAGTCCATTAGACTACTATCTATCTAGCTAAAGGGTGAGAAACTGCCATGGATTGGGGGGCTATATCTGCCCCACAGGACCCTAGAGCAGCTGCCCTTTTCAGCCCTGAATCTCCCCCTCCTAAATTTGAGGTCTGAAAAATTTCACACCCCAAAAGTCAAGAGCACTCCAAAGGTTCTCAGAGATGTGTGTGGTAATGGCTGTTTTACTGCATTTTTCAAGGATTTTAGCATACATCCCCTCTGTCAGATCTGTATGGGCCTTTAAAATAGGTGTGAGCCCCATTACTGAAAATAATCAAATTAGCCATAACCCTCCAGGGGCTTACAAAGTGGATGAAAAAGAATTGGACCCCCAAATTTTGGGTGGTTGGGTAACAGAGAACCCAGCAGTGGGGAATTCAGTAGCAGCTTTTAAGATTTTAGGTCACCTAAAGCAGACCTATACAACTTGGAAACAGGCAGGGCCAAAATTAAACTTCTTAAACTTCTTTGGGCCAAAAATAGGTTTTTAGTGGTTCACTTTTCAAGTAAAAGTATAATTAATTATTAAACTATTTTAATCATTAATGAATTATTATTAATATTAATTCTCCTTCTCTGCCCAACCCTAGCTTGAACTAACAGTAGGATGCAGGCCAACATAAGCCAGTACTTATTCATTTCACAGTGGGGGTAGGGGGAATTACTTTTTTGCACTACAATTCCCAGAATCCCCTGTTAACACTTCCAAGTCCTGTTTCATTCATAAATATCTACATATAACATCCATACCTATTCTCAATCCCCTTTTCACACACAGGTTCAGTATGCTTTCATGAATCATGATGTTGCCATAAATGAGGTGGCTTAAAGGGATATATGCACACATAGACTACTGCCATTTCAATCAACTAGATTTCATTTGGGCTGCAGCTTCTTAATTTCACTTTTTTTAAATAATAATAAAAAAATGAAATTCTTAGTCTGTTGTTGTTGTTGTGCTTCATGTCATTTTGAACTTATAGTGACCCTAAGGTGAAAGTATTAAAGGGTTTTCATGGCAAGATTTGTTCAGAGGGGGTTTGCCTTTGCCTTCTTCTGAGGCTGAGAGAGTGTGACTTGCCCAAGGTCACCAAGTGGGTTTCCATGGCTTCAGTCGGAATGCAAACTCTGGTCTCCAGAGTTATAGTCCGACATTCAGCTCACTACACTTTGCTTGTTCAGTCTCCTTTTCCTTATTAATTATTGTGCTATAGGAGATCAACCCTCCCTCCTCCACATAACAAGAGCCTCTCCTGGCACTTTAAACTATTCTGTCAGATCTCTTTTCCCCACCCCTTTTTCTCCTTCCCACTGCCCCTCTTCTCCTCACAGAGAAGTTTGCAAAACAGTGGAGAAAGATAGGGACACTTTTTTCCCATCCACTCCTCTTCCTCTGTTCTCCACTTCTGTGGGTGCATGAAGAAGAAAGGGAAGGAAAAGGTGACTGGTTGAGGAGGCCAACAGGAATTTTTAAAACCCACACTGCTATTAGGAACAAAAAGCCTTGGGGAAAGAGAAGGGGGTGGACTTTGAAATGTCCTGGGATTATCAGTTTGATATTTGGATCTTGGAAAGAAAACAATACCAAAGGGGACAGGGAGAAAAAACAATACCCAACTGGCTGAAGGATTGTTCAATCAGGGGAAGAAAAGCTACCTTCCTATCTTCCTCTATTGTTATAGTGAAACTTGCAAAGTGTGTGCATGCGTGCGCCCTGTGTTTGTTATTTGAAAAATGAAGAGAGGGGAGAGGAGGGGCAGGAAGAGAGAGAGCAGGAGAAGTGGCAGCAGATGAGGAAGGGCACTTGCCCACTCCAAATCCCCTCTCTCCCCTCCCATGTGCACTGGCACTCCATGAAGCTGCAGATCCCTCAGTTCTGTTTCTTTTTGCCCTGAGAGCCTGAGGAAGCCACTGTCTTTTCCAGCAGCTTTTTTTGGAGAGAACTACAGCTCCTACAAGCCCTCACTGTAGGCAATCCTCACTGAGGGTTTTTCGGACTTTTGTAGTGCTTCTCTTTCTTCTGCTAGTCCTCAGTTGTCCTTCTCCTCATGTCCTCCCACTGTGGCAAGAGCAGTGGGTGGAAAATGAGAAGGCCGGCCAAGGATGAGGCTGGAGGAGAAAGAGAAGCAAAGCAAAGCAAAGCAGTTTCATTTATATACTGCTTCATATTGTGCTATGGGATGTCTAAGCAGTTTACAACTGTAAGCTCATTGCCCCCCAACAGCTGGGTACTCATTTTAGTGACCTCGAAAGGATCCAGGCCTGAGTCTAGCCTGAGCCTGGTAGTATTGAACTTGCAACCTTGTGGTCTATGAGTGAGTGGCTGCAGTACAGGCATTTAACCACTGCGCCACATTGGGGGCTGGCCACCCTCACCACATGCCTCTTGGAGTTGCCTGCTGCTTCCTCCCCACCTTTGTTTCTCTTTCTTCTCAGACTGGTCATTGGTCATCCCTCTCCTTGTGTCCACTTGCAAAAGTAGCCAAGACTGGTGGCAAGTGGGAAATGAGGATGACCGACAAGGAGGCAGCAAGGAAGGAGGGAATCCTTGGCATCTTGGCTCTACACTTCTCCCTTACAGAGCTTAGGTACCAGAAATTCTTCCTTTCCTGCTGCCTAGGCTGGGCCGCTCTTCTTGCCATAGTGCAGGGATATGAGTGGCAGCTGCAGCGGTAGCGCTCAGAGGTTGGAGAGGAGGAAGAGGGCCCACAGTTAGGTGGAGAGAAGTGGCTGAAGGAGCTGTGCCTCCCGCCTTCACCTACTGGAGGCACAGAGGGAGCAGCCAGAGCTCTGAGTCACAGGCAGGGCCATGGAACCTTGTGCCTCCGCTACTCTTTCGTCCCACCCAGGTGCAAGCTTCCATGATGTAGTGGCAATCCACTTGGGGTGACCTTGTTGGTGCGCTTGTGCAACTTGGAGTGCACAACGCTGAAGCTCTATGCCTGGAACAGACACCACAGAGGCACTAGGGCCTCATGCAGGCTGGAGGACTCCTTCTCGTGCTCACAGAAGCAGTAAACAAGACAGCACACTGAATTCCCACTAGGAGGCTTTTAATCTTCATTCCAATGTTTACAATTCTTGCTCACATCGATAGAGTCTTTTGCCAATACTATGCACCACACCATCCACCACACAGGGTACAGAAGCCCCTCCCTTGTATACATGTACAGTGCTGGAGCTTCTAGTCCACCCCCTTCCTGGTGTGTTACACTCTATACTTGTCACCCGTGTGGCATGACTATCCACCTCTGCCACTTGGTGACCTTATGTCCTGCCAGAATTTCATCAGTATCCTGTGACTCATCTTGCTCCAAATGCTGAGTCATTATGATATTGTTACCTCTTCATCTTTGTCCTACATCTGGATATTTTCTTGGATGCTGCCATCCTGACAGGCCTCAATTCATGGGCCACGCAAAATCATTTGGTGGGTCACATGTGGCCCGTGGACTGTATGTTGTGTAGGCCTGATCTAAAGGCTTCACATTCCCTGCCCTGCTATACATAAAAAAATTTAAATGTTTAGGAGACAATCAGGCTCAAACCTGCCATGCTTATTTTGAAGTGAAAAAACATTATGTTCAAATACCTCCAATTACATTCTGAAGTGGTATTGTCCCAGGGAGACCTGTACCATGTGCTCTTTAGGAACGTGTAGACAGGAGAAGATGTAGCTTTAGCTGTAGTACCTCAATATTCTTCCTTTGCTCCGCAGCTATGGCTATGGCATGCAAGAGCTGCCACCTTTAAACAATCAATCAGTGAATTAATTATGCATTCATCTGTCATTAAGTATTTTTAAAGATGTTAAGTCTAGCCACAAACATATATAAATAGAGGAGGAAGGGAGAAAAAAGGAACCTTATGGTACCTTTAAGATTAATGTATTCTATTTATTTAGCACTCCTACGGTTCCCAGACAACATGTTGCAGAATCCTGCAAATGTGACTTCCCAAGTGTTTTGTTTTGCTGGGGATAATTTAATCAACTTGCCAGGATACATGAAAAATGATATAAAGGGCAGGTGGCTGGAAAGGAATGCAGATATACTAGGATTATGCAGGTGATATAAATTCATGGGGTATAAATGCAGTTTTAAACTTGTTTTCTTTAATAAAACCTTTGTGCTACAAAGAGACTGCAAACCCTAATGAATACTGCACACAGTGATTAACATTTTCAATGTAGTCATAACACTGGGTTGGTCTTGATCCTGTTAATGCCAAAGGAAAATCCCTAAACGTTGAGTCATTTTTAGCCCAATCTGCCATGTACTACTGTACTTCTTTTTAGAATAGCATGAAGTAGCCTTGAGGATTAATGTCTGGTTCTAAAAAGAAGTATATACGTATATTTGTCTGAGGTCTTTTTTAAAAAAAAAAATCTCAAAGACGTGACGATGCAGCTCCTTAATCTCTTCATTGCTCTTGCCTGCAGAATTTTAGGAGATAATAACTGGGCAAGTAATTTCACCATCATTTACATAGCTCCTTCTGGCTGGAAGGATTCCAGAGTGCTTTTGAAAGATGGTGCCAATTAACAGAGATTTCATTCTTCACTTTTATTCCCCTCGCATAATAATTATCACCTTTTCTGCATTCACACAGGAGAGGTGCCTTCCCTTAACTAGGTAAACTTCTCACCTTCCCAGTCTGGTTGCATGCTTTTTTTGTTTTGTTTTGCAGAAGGAGACTACTGTGTGATTCATTGCAATAAGGATTTGCTGACAGATGGCTCTTGGTAGGCTAGGAAGTGAAGACCTCTGGGAAGTCTCATGTCATCTTAGCCAAACTGCCTAAACTGCAATGTAATAGATTAGCCATCCCTCAAGATGCTGTAACAATAGTTTGGTTCCCAGAAGGCCTCTCTGATGTGCTGCTGCTGCCACTGCTGTTGCTATTTTGAACCAAAATATTCTAGAGCATGGTTTAGTGCTAAAAATTCAAGGCCTCTTACTAAAATTTGACTGATGATTTTGATAATGTTTCTATTATATAAAGAAGGAGAACTGCCAGGACTCATCCTAGAGATCAGTGTAAACCTGCTCCAGCTAAATTTTAGCCTTTCTATTCTTTCTACAGAGTTCCTTTAAAAAAAAAAAACTAAATAAAATATCTACTTCACATATAGTGGGTGTGGGAGGAAATAACCAAGATGAAGAATGATTGCTGTTCACTCCATCCCAAACCTTTAAAATAGTTCATACTGATTTTATGTTGTGGTTTGATAATCACTAGAGAAATGAAATGATATTTTTATGTGGTGACTGACATTTTGAAATGCATATCATTTTCATGTAATAATGGGTTGGATCCAGATCAGTGAAATCCATGGGACAAGTAAACCACAGCTAACATAAGACTCTTTAATTTCAGTGGATTACTCTGAGCATGACTGCCCCATTGAGACAGTCTCCACACATGCAAGATCTACATGTGAGGAAGGAAAGTAGGGATGAAAATGGTACCTTCCCCCTGGCTGGCCCCTCTAAATTCATGTGGTACCCATGGAAGTTGATTATCTCTAAAGGTGAGCTCTCCATCAAGGGTCTCCCTAAGGCTGCATTTGCACTGCAGAATTAATACAAATGAACACTGCTTTAACTGCCATGGCTCAATAGTATAGAAATCTGGGATTGGTAGTTTTGTTTAGCCTTCTCTGTCAGAGAACTCTGATGCCACCATAAACTACAAATCCCAGGACTTCATAGGATGGAGCCATAAAGTCAAGTCAAACTGTATTAATTCAGCAGTGTGGCATCAGCCCAAGATTTTACAGTCCTGATTTGCCAGGGTCGTAAAATC